>CM050166.1:420931250-421531250 GCA_027410445.1 Discoglossus pictus | reverse complement strand
GGGCTGTGTGCTTCAAATTTGGCCTACTTCATAAACCAGTTCTCAGTCGTCGGGGTTGCGGGCTCGAATGCAAACAATTAAGCAATCATGTAGTTACGGGTTCAGATGGAGCCAATGGAAAAAGAGATTGTTTGCGTTACGTCACTGAAAAAGGGGAGTGTAGATTTTGAAGTCCTACTTGCTTCAATTACAGTTTGCGATCGGACCCACAGTCCAGATATAATGCCATATTCATAAAGCAGTAAATATGATATTCTATTACATGCGAGTTACAGTATATTTTGAGACACATTGATTGCAGGGGTCGATATGACACAAAATATGAACATGAAATAAATTATTTTTCGGGGCCAATTTGCGGGCTTGAGAATGTTGTGCTATTAATTCTAAGGCCTAACGTCACTTTCCCAGTTAAAAATGTACAGTATTGTGTTTTTATACAATAGGAAAGTGCTACGTATTGTACTTTACCCCCTTTGCAGGTGCTTTAGAGCACACGTTGGCCTTTGGGCTCCATTTGCGTGTCACGTGCCCTAGTTGCAATTTAATTGCTGAATTGAACAAGTAGCGGTTACGGGCAGGACAGACCAAAGGATTTACGTGTTCAAAGTTCAACGTTGCTCAGCACGTAGCCTATTCTCGTCCGTCCTGCGTGTTAACAAGCAAAGCCCGCTGTGAGCAACGTTACAGGGCTAATTTAATAGCCGTAGCACGTAAATCTGGAGTTACGGGCTACGTATTACAACGTAGCCCTAACTTAATGAAAGTCTTTTTTCTACTTCAATTACTACAGAACAATGTAACTATGTAAATAACTTAAAGAACGAGTAAGCTGTGATAAGCAGAAATAAAGTACCACTGTTTTCAACAATTTTAAATATCCCATTTGGAAGAACTACGATTGAAAATAATCAATTTTATTTAATTTAACTGAAAAAAATACAGCTTCTAACTCATTACTTTTATATGCATTTATTCTTCGGTGGAAGCTCCCATTTTAGTTTCCAGTGATTTGCTTTCGAAAGTGAGAGGGGACTTTGAACACACAGAAAGAATAGATTAGCAGCTCTTTTATGCATTCTTAAATAAAAATACTCCATAGTTTTTTTTACATAAAGGTAATAAAATACCATTATTTAATTAGTAAATAATTTTATATCACAGTAATTTGATAACAGCCAAAATGTTTGTACATTAAAAAAAGAAAAACTTCCTTTTATTTTGATTTATTCACTATTACATGCAATTATAATGAGGGGGAAAAAACATTGCTTTCTTTGTCTGCATTCTCAACAGAGAATGTACTTTGGATACAGAAAATATTTCCGTTATTTTGTAGCTTATATAAAAATCTTACTTAATAGCAATCTTATCAGTATTGAAAATTTTAAAGAGACTCACCTCAAAATCAAATCTTTTTTTTCTTTTTTATTATGAAAAACAAGCTTTATATTTGATACTAAGGTGACTTATCGCTGAATTAATATGTATTTTCTGCTGTATCTTTAATAAAATGAGAAGTTAATAAATACTAATTAGAAAAATGGCTAGTGCAATGTATAGACAGTTATTAATGATCTGTAAGTTGAAACCAAGTTCCTGTTGGGGTGACAGTTTTCTTTAAATCAGTCAGAGAAAAGACTTTATCCATTAATCTGATTTTTTTATAGATATTTTAGAAGACTGAATAATACTTCCGCTTGAATTTCCTAAAAAAACAATACAAAATAAATGTGTAAACTAATGAAAGCAGAATTTACATTCTGGGGATTAATTGATTGATTAATTAGGTAAGTTATAATTAGTAACAAATTAGTAACACATTATGTATTTCCGACAACCAAAAAGATCCAATAGAACAACATGGACACTATAATTTTGCAATCAAATGCTCCAATCTCTGATTGCAGAGGAACATTATTATATTAACATTATGATGAATATGCCATGATTATTGGAATATATTACAAATTTTGACATAATATACTGTGTTTTGTTGATTACTGGTGAAATTGTTCTTTGTACAAAGTCTAGTAGATGACAGAGATGGAGAATGAGAAAGGAACATTTGTTTTAGCAATTACTGAATAAATAGATTCAGCCAGAACAAACAGTTCCAATTATACAAGTATCTTTATCGTAAGCAAATCAGGTTTCAAATGACGAATCAGCTCCAAAAAGAAGAATTATTACAAATATATCCCATGATTATATCTGCAGATAAGTGCAACCACAAACTGACATTTTAAATGTACTGTTTCAAACAAGTACATTAGATAATAGAAAATGTATTACATTCTAATTAATTTATAATCTTTCAAGACTTTTTTGACATGTTGCTAAGCATAGATTAGGTTATTTTATAGACACAGAATAAGTATCAGTTAACTTTAAGAAAATAAAGAAATGGACATAAGAGGCCACTGAAACCAGTTTCACTTTGCTCAGCACTATTACAATGGCCAGATACAAGGTGCCCCATAGGCAAAGATTTTTCAAATGCCCCCCAACATATATATGTATCAGGGGTCGCTGATGCATTGGGGCAATTCGGCAACCTCCCTCCCAAAATGTTAACTGGCAGTGCCAATACTTGTTGTTATATATATTACCTGAATTAATATTATTATTATTATTACATTTGGTTTGTGAGTGATGCCATTTTTGGAACAATGATCTCTCCCATTCTGTCCCATAAATGCTATAAAATTTGCAGCTTTATATTTTTAAGATTATACATTCAGACCTCTGCTATAGAAATTGTCTGTCACTACTGCTATTCCTTTAAAAGGAAAAAGGGGAGCTAGTGAGCACTAGGACAGTGCCCTGAATCTCCCTTCACAGTAAGCCAAGTGAGGCAGAGAGGCTAGGATTTACTTTCATGTGCAGCTCTAATGAGAGCAGCTGGACGTTTGATATAAACGTCCCAACAGACAGGGGAGCTCTCACACATTCTACCTTATTATCCATATACTGTGTGTCAATTGAGAGGGAAGGGGCTGCTCACGGAGGGAGCTGAGAGCAGACAGGAAGTTATGCAGGGAACTGAGACTGTTAGTGAAGAGACTGTCAATGCTCATTGGATTTAGTAACTAGTATTAGAGATTTCTTCATGCTAATTGAATTATATATGTGTATTAAGTTTAAATGCTCCTGTCTATGTTTGAATAGGGTTCTATGATTGTGAATGCCTCTGCCTGTGGGTATATATATTTTTAGGATGATAAATGCCCCTAATTATGCCTGAGAATATATATATTGCTGTTACTATAAATACCCCTGCATTCCTCATTTTGTATTCATATGAGCATAAATACCCTGTCTTCCTATAAATGTATTCCTATGAGTATAAGTCCCCCAGCTTTCCTATATATTTATTTATATGAGTATAAATACCATTGTCTTCCTAAATATTTATTTATATGAGTATAAATACCACTGCCTTCCTATATACACTGCTCAAAAAAATAAAGGGAACACTAAAATAACACATCCTAGATCTGAATGAATTAAATATTCTTATGAAATACTTTGTTCTTTACATAGTTGAATGTGCTGACAACAAAATCACACACAAATTATAAAATGGAAATCACATTTTTCAACCCATGGAGGTCTGGATTTGGAGTCACCCCCATTATGAAAGTGGAAAAACACACTACAGGCTGATCCAACTTTGATGTAATGTCGTTAAAACAAGTCAACATGAGGCTCAGTAGTGTGTGTGGCCTCCACGTGCCTGTATGACCTCCCTACAATGCCTGGGCATGCTCCTGATGTGGTGGCGGATTGTCTCCTGAGGGATCTCCTCCAAGACCTGGACTAAAGCATCTGCCAACTCCTGGACAGTCTGTGGTGCAACGTGACGTTGGTGGATGGAGAGAGACATGATGTCCCAGATGTGCTCAATTGGATTCAAGTCTGGGGAACGGGCGGGCCAGTCCATAGCATCAATGCCTTTGTCTTGCAGGAACTGCTGATACACTCCAGCCACATGAGGTCTAGCATTGTCTTGCATTAGGAGGAACCCAGGGCCAACCACACTAGCATATGGTCTCACAAGCGGTCTGGGGATCTCATCTCGGTACCTATTGGCAGTCAGGCTACCTCTGACGAGCACATGGAGGGCTGTGTGGCCCCCCAAAGAAATGCCACCCCACACCATTACTGATCCACTGCCAAACCAGTCATGCTGGATGATGTTGCAGGCAGCAGAATGTTCTCCACAGCGTCTCCAGACCCTGTCACACGGGCTCAGTGTGAACCTGCTTTCATCTGTGAAGAGCACAGGGCGCCCGTGGCAAATTTGCCAATCTTGGTGTTTTCTGACAAATGCCAAACATACTGCACGGTGTTGGGCTGTAAGCACAACCCCCACTGGTGGACGTCGGGCCCTCATACCACCCTCATGGAGTCTGTTTCTGACCGTTTGAGCAGACACATGCACATTTGTGACCTGCTGGAGGTCATTTTGCAGGGCTCTGGCAGTGCTCTTCCTGTTCCTCCTTGCACAAAGGCGGAGGTAGCGGTCCTGATACTGAGTTGTTGCCCTCATACGGCCTCCTCCACATCTCCTGATGTACTGGCCTGTCTCCTGGTAGCGCCTCCATGCTCTGGACACTACGCTGACAGACACAGCAAACCTTCTTGCCACAGCTCGCATTGATGTGCTATCCTGGATGAGCTGCACTACCTGAGCCACTTGTGTGGGTTGTAGACTCTGTCTCATGCTACCACTAGAGTGAAAGCACCACTAGCATTAAAAAGTGACCAAAACATCACCTAGAAAGCATAGGAACTGAGAAGTGGTCTGTGGTCACCACCTGCAGAATCACTCCTTTATTGGGGGTGTCTTGCTAATTGCCCATAATTTCCACCTGTTGTCTATCCCATTTGCACAACAGCATGTGAAATTGATTGTCACTCAGTGTTGCTTCCTAAGTGGACAGTTTGATTTTACAGAAGTGTGATTGACTTGGAGTTACATTGTGTTGTTTAAGTGTTCCCTTTATTTTTTTGAGCAGTGTATTTATTTCTATGAGTATAAATACCACTGCCCCCTATATAATTATTTATATGCGAATAATACCCCTGCATCTGTATATATTTATTTCTAGGAATATAAATAACCCTGTCTTCCTAAATATTTATTCATATGAGTATAAATACCAGTGCCTTCCTACATATTTATTCCTAGTAGTATAAATTCCCCAGTCTTCCTATATATGTATTTATATGAGTATAAATGCCCCTGTCTTCCTGTATATTTATTTCTATGAGAATAATACCCCTACATCTGTATATATTTATTTCTAGAAGTATGTATATGTATTATTACAGCTACTGTATAAATGTCTGTGCCATTGTGTATAAGTATTTCTAAGAGTATGAAAAACTCAATCTTGTGCATATATTCATCACTAAATGGGCCCCTAGGTGAATATTTTTATATTTACATGGTAAGAGGCATCCCTGGTTCAATATATAAGAGAAACTGACACTGACAATGTTATTGCTGCTTGCGGTCATCTAACTGAATTTAGTCAAACAAGCTGTACTTTTGTATGTTCTCACCATTTATTTCTCCAGTTCTACTTAATTTGGATTACTTATCATATGGTATATTCAGTGTATATATGCATATGTGTGTGTATATCAACTATAATAGTAGCCAAACTGTGAGTTGTCGTCACGATTTGTGGGACTCAGTTGCAGGGGTGGAAGCACGTGGGACTTAGCTTTGAAAATGTTATTGCTGTAATTTTTGACGGGCAAGTCGCTAGTGTATATATATATATATATATATATATATATATATATATGTATATATATATATAGTAAATAAATAGTACATCCCCGTTCACATTTGAATGTCGAAAAACAAGTAAAAAAAACCTGTTTCCAGCTCAGAATTCTGAGAAATACATTTATTATAATGCATTCTGGGAAGCTAAGCAGGGACATGCAAATGTGCCCACAAATGCCCTCGCTCTTCAATCCATAGCCCATTTTAAACATGGCTTCCTTTAAGCTTATGCTTGCTGCATTACACAGCCTTTATGCAAAGCCAAGGTTGGATTATACACAAGCTGGGAATCCTATCCACGTACAGTTGTTTCAAGGTTACTGTGTATCATCAGCGTGGAGCAGGTTTTCAGCTTGTGTTGTTTACCATATGAGTAGGTAGTTCACCACAACAATCATTTAATATATGGTGGGCAAAAGGGCGATAGAAACCCTTCACTGTACAGTAGTACAGTAAATGGGCGAGCTAGAATTATTAGCAGTACAAGAAAAATTGGGCTTAATAGGCATTACTGAAACATGGTGGGATGAATATCATGACTGGACTGTTTATCTGGATGGTTATAGCCTATTTAGGAAAGATTGGGGAAATGGTAAAAGAGGAGGAGGGATCTGTCTGCATGTTAAGCCTGAATTTAAGCCTATAGTCAGAGAAGATATTTATGCTGGAACTAACGGCAGCATTGAATCTTTGTGGGTTGAGCTAAATAGTGGAGGAGCTAATTCTAAATGCATATTCTTGGGAGTATGCTATAAACCCCCAAATATAATTGAAAGTGAGGAAATACAATTATTGTTACAGATTGGAAATGCAGCTAAGCATGGGCAAGTTCTAATAATGGGAGACTTTAATTACCCTGAAATAAACTGGATAAGTGATACCAGCAGCTCAGCTAAAGGGAGCAGGTTCTTGAGAACACTCAGGGATCATTATCTTGCCCAGGTAATACAAGAACCTACTAGAAATGGGGCCATCTTGGATTTAGTCATCACAAGTAATATTGATATTATATCACATGTTAAAATAGGGGAACCCTTGGGGAACAGTGATCGCAACACAGTCTCATTTGAGATTGAATACAAAAAACAGAGTTGTAAGGGGCCAACTAAAACTCTAAATTTTAAAAGGGCTAACTTTAATGGGCTAAGGGCAGCAATACTACATATAGACTGGGACAAAGAACTTACAGGAAAAAATACTGAAAATAAATGGACAACATTCAAATCCTTACTAAATTAGCATACTCATCAGCATGTACCATGTGGAAATAAAATGAATAGGAGTAAATAACATCCCATGTGGCAAGAGCAAATCTGTAAATTATAGACCAGTGAGCCTCACATCTGTAGTTGGGAAGCTTTTAGAAGGGTTAATAAGGGACAGAATACAATAATATGTCTATTTGAACAAGATCATAGGTAGCAGTCAACACAGATTTATGAAGTATAGGTCATGTCAGACCAATCTAATTAGTTTCTATGAGGAGGTTAGTAGGAACTTGGATCAGGGCAACTCAGTGGATGTAGTCTTTTTAGATTTTGAAAAGGCTTTTGATACAGTGCCACATGGGAGACTATTGTGCAAACTAAGAGATACAGGAATTGCAGTAAATATCTGCTCATGGATCGAGAGCAGGCTAAAAGACAGGAAGCAAAGGGTTGTTGTAAATGGAACATACTCAGATTGGACTAATGTGGTAAGTGGGGTTCCTCAAGGTTCAGTATTAGGTCCTCTCCTTTTTAACATATTTATTAATGATGTAGAAGTAGGACTTGAAAGTAGTGTCTCCTTTTTTTCTGATGACACTAAGTTGTGCAAGGTAATTAAATCAGATAATGATGTACTTTCCCTACAAAGGTATTTGCATAAATTTGAGAAATGGGCAGCTAAATGGCAGATGAGTACTAGTGGACAACCACCTAGGTAGCAGTGCTCAATGCCAAGCAGCAGCTGCAAAGGCAAGTAAAATATTAGTATAATTATGTATTAAGAAGGGTATAGAAGCAAGGGAAGCAAATATAATCCTGCCACTATACAAATCTCTAGTATGCCCTCATTTGGAATATGGAGTACAATTTTGGGCACCACTTCATAAAAAAGGACATTTTAGAGCTGGAAAACGTACAGAGAAGGGCAACAAAACTAATAAGGGGAAAGGAGGGGCTAAGTTTTGAAGAAAGACTAACCAAATTAAATGTATTTTCGCTAGAAAAAAGGCGTCTACGAGTGGATATGATTACCTTATTTAACTACATCCAGGGTCAATATAAGGCTTTGTCAAGTGAATTTTTTATAGCAAGATATTTTAAACTGACAAGAGGACCTCCCTTGAGGTTAGAGGAAAAAAGATTTCACCTTAAACAAAGAAAAGGGTTCTTCACAGTTAGGGTGGTTAAACTGTGGAATTCTCTGCCAAAGGAGATGGTGACAGCGAATTCGATAGATAACTTAAAAAAGGGGTTAGATATATTTATGAATAAAGAGGGCATTCAAGGTCATCATGGATAACTAGCGAAGGAATATTGATCCAGGGAGAAATTTGATTGCCAGTTTCTGGGGTCAGGAAGGAATTTTTGCTTTTTTCCCCCTTATGAGACAATTGGCAAAGTTTCAATGTTTTTTTTTTTTCTGTTTGCCTTCCTCTGGATCAATTAACAATTAATAACAAATAGTCCACATATTAAAAAAGATCAAGAGAGATCTAAAAAGGTTGAAGTTGATGGACTAACAGACTTTATTCAACCTCAAATACTATACTATTATTAATTAACAACTAATTAATTAATAACTAATCCACATATTGCAGATCAGAGGAGATCTTTAAAGGTTGAACTTGATGGTCTGAAAGTCTTTTTTCAACCTTAATTACTATGTAACTATGTAAATAAATAGTCCATCTGTGTTCACATTTGAATGTCTAAAACATGTTACTGCTTGCTGTGCATTTATTTGTGTAAATGAGGATGATGAGTTATGTCACAAACCTAATTTTAACCCCACTGTTACATTTCTACAATAACAGACAAAATATACATAAATGTAGGGGCATGACAGTGAGACCAGCACCTCCCTGTGATTGTACTCGTGACATGACTGCAGCAGCTTGGTCTGTGTTGGAGGTAAACTTGATTTAATAGCACATTATTACACTACATGTTGTAGAGATACATTTGATTGTCTAATTTTGGATAGAGGAGAGCGAGAGAGGGATAGATGGGGAGGGAGGGAGATGGATAGGGATAGAGGGATAGATAGATAGATAGATAGATAGATAGAAGAGATAGGGAAAGATGGATAGATAGAGATAGAGAGAGAGAGGGAGGAATAGAGAGAGAATGAGGGATAGAGGGGAGATAGAGAGGGAGGGATAGAGAGGGGGTCATACATCCTGATCTAATATGTATTCATATATGTTTTATTTAATTATTGCATGTCATCAACAAAATGGAGGAACTTCCCAGCATAATGAAAGTGAGCAGAACCAGCACCACCCCACCCGCATCAAGATAATAAGTAAGTGAAGTGACAGAAACAAAATATCAAGTGGGTGGAGTCTGTTAGTGGGCAGGACCTGTAGAGGTAACATATTGTGAAAGGGACGATGTTATCCTGTTGGGTGTAGTCAATGTAACAGGAGGGGCCAGGTTTTCGCCCCACCAACTTCGAAAGTCACCAGCCGCCACTGAGATTTATATGTATACTAGCGAATTGCCCGTCAAAAAATGACGGCAATGAAATTGTAAGGTAGCTAATGCTGTTTAGTGTGTAATAATGAAATATATAATACATTAATAAATGAATATACTTTACCTATTTTAAAGCATTGTGTGGAAGAGCTGTGAATGTGTTTTGATGTTGCTGCAGCATTAGTGGTGTGGATCTGCTGTGTAAGCGTGCTGAATGTGTGCAGTGTAACACTGTGCGTGCGCGAGACCAAACCGTTAGCGTAGTCGTGTACTTCCGCATTGGCGAGAAATGGCGAGTAATGTGTGTTATACGTTTGTATCGGAATATCCGTAGGTGTTTTGTGGTGTTTTGCGAGTTTCTTGTGGTGTTTTGCGAGTTTAGAGTGCTGTAGCCTCGTTTTCGTTTTGTTCGGCGGCCATTTTTTCTCTCGCTTCGTTTTTTTTTTAGTCTCTAAACTGTTTTATTTGAAGTAAAATCGAGCTGTAAGTTGTATTTTTGAGGTGCTGGGTGCTCCCTCTTGGTGTAGGTAAGTTTTTTATGTATGTGGTGTGTGTATGTATTGTGTTTGACATTTTGTAATGTTCGCGAGTTGCGTCCGAGTGTTGCGAGTCCGTAATGTGTGTGAACGTGTGTCGTATGTTGTTTGCAAGTGTCGTAATGTGTGTGTCGTACTGTTTGGGTTGCGACGTCAAGTTTGCGAGGGTCGCAGTTGCTGGCAAGGAGCGCCTTCGGCGCTCCATGCCAGCAACTGCGGCCCTCGCTTTGCGAGGTCCTCAGGTGCTGGCATGGAGCGCCTACGGCGCTCCATGCCAGCAACTGAGACCCTCGGGCAGTGCCCTCGCTTCGCGAGGGCCTCGGCTCGCTGCGCGAGCCCGCAGCGTTAGCAACAACTCGTACGCTCACAACTATATATGTGATATATATATATATATATATATATATATATATATATATATATAATATGATGATATTATATACAGTATATATATATATATCTTCAGCAAAGTTGGGCTTTATGGAAGAGTGAAGAGAAGACTTCCATTGTTGAAAAAATCCATATGAAATCCTTGTTTGAAGTTGACCAAAAGGCTTGTGGAAAAGGTTTCCTGTTCTAATGAGATCAAAACTTAACTTTTTGGCCTTAAGTATAAAAGATTTTTAGGACCAACTGCAAGGAGTAAGAAGACAAATATAAATAACAATGAAGTATTCTTACTGCCCATCAAGGGAACAATTTCATCATCTCCTTACATCAATAATTGCCCCATAATTACATCACCAGACTCTTGTTTTATTACATTTTAGGCGTTCATTACTTTCAGATATAAGCAATAAAAGTTAAGTTTTAATTTGATATATTTTTCACTTTTCGAGTCCTGTGAGTGCACTTAAAATGATTTCAAATTTTTCTCTTTGTAATTTATGTGTAATATCCTCCAGTTCCAAAGCTGATACTACATAAAGAGAGCAAATAAGTTTGAAGTCTGTGAAATTTCACAAACCCGCTGACTCTGGATTACCTAGACATTGGATAATAACAGGAGGACTTTGTAGTAAGGTTATCTTCATTGTAAAGATAAATCTAATTTGATAATGGTCATTCAGTGACTTTTTTTCCTCATTTATATCTTGACATAATATTACTCTGTATCTGTTTTCTTTCCAGATGTAGGATGAAAAAAACAAAATATATTGCAGAATGTCTATAGTATATAGATAGACAGAAACATAGATATTGAGAGCTATATAAGCTCATATAAGTGATATTTACATTTACATTTTGAGGAGCTTAAATAAACTATCTATATTATGAGGTTTTTCTTTGATTAAAGGCACAATCTCATCGTATCTTCAGGGCTCAAATTGGCTCCCCTCAGTCCTAACGTCTCCTTTCAGACATATAAATGGACATATAAATGGTATAAAGAAAGGATAAATCAAAGGGGGGGGAGGGAGATAGTATAATACATTTATTGCTAAAAAATGACGATTTCCGAAAATAATTAGGAGGCAATTTTTTTTCACTGGTATTACTCTTCCTCAGGTTTGCGATACCAGTGCCCTTGCCCACAACCAATGCACTTTGTTTCACTTTAATGATTCATATACACAGCAATATTATTCTATAAACTTGCTATTTTTTATCATTATTATTGTAATAAATAGAATAGATTTAATGAGACTACACAATTGTTATAGATGTTAGTTGAAGTCTTAAAGTACCACTTTGAGGAGGTTTCTTGTAACGCGTCCGTTTAAAAGAATTGAGCATTATATATTTTTTAAAAAGCGTAAACTTACTTACTTACTTTATCTTTTAATTTGTATTCCCTGTGACTTCATTTGCAGCTCTGATCAAGCACTACATTCATCCTTTGCTGCCTAGTCCCTCTAGGAGGCTCCCATATAAATTATGGCAGACGGTTCCTCCAGGTTCGGTGAATGAGCCCAGAAGCAGCTCCATGAACAGCCATACACATACCCCCACAAAAAAATAGAGAATACTGTGTCTGAGTGATAGATGTTGAAAGTATGCTGAGAGGTGTAATGTCCAGAGTCATTCCCATATAACCTGAAGTTTCAGACTTTACTGCCCAGAGCAGCTTTTGATTCTAGAAAACGACTCTAGAATGCGAATGTAAAGAAGAACTAGCCCTTCCACAAATATCACTGTCATGACCTTGATGAGACAGACTATTTATATTACTGAGATATATTGAAAAGTTCACTTTAGCCTCTTGGTATTGCCTAACTTAAAAACAACATTTATGTGAAATTTCAATTAACTTTTACAAATATTCTTGCAATGAAGAAGTAATTATTTTATCCAGTTATACAGCAATATTTTAAAATTAGTAAAACATTTTTTTAGTAAATTAACTGAATTGAAAAATATATTTATGTATTTATTATTATTATTATTATCATCATCATTATTATTATGTAATTTTGAACAAGCTTGGCACTAATGGTCGCTATTCTTTTTTTGATAAATTATACACCTTGTTATGAAATATTTTAAAAATGATCTATTTAGCACATTAACCATCAGTTAAGTATCAGATTCCCAATATTGTATGTGGTTTGCTACTTCTTTTATCACAAATTTAAATTTTAGGTAATACATAAAAATTTCTGTATTTTTTTGTTATTAATGAACAGGACAAATGTTTAATTATTGTACAAATTAAGACAATACCTATCAATCAGGAAATGTACTCTAAATAAGTGTAAGTGCTGGAGCCAGTGAATGGTGGCACTGGTGTAAAGTGATCTGGGGACTCCAAATCCAACTTTTCTATTCAAGGTATGGTCTATAAAAATAAAAATAAATATATGTATAAGTAGTCAGATCACCCCTCCCCCTCCTTTCTTTGTTCAAACCTACCCTAAACCTACCCTAAACCCTTTCACTGTAATACTCTAATAACATCCTGTGTCTCTTTGAATAACTCCCTGTTTACTAACAGTCCCCCCTCTCTTCACAGACCACACTCCTGCCCTGCTCTGATCTAACTGAACAATGATCCCCTCCTTTCTACAAAAGTAAACTTTCACTTTCTTCCTCACCTTTGCTATTCCCTATCTGTTCTTCCCCAGGTTTCTGCCTCTTCCATTCCATTTAGATTGTAAGTAGTGAGTTTTCAACCCTGTAGGGTGCTTTGAAAAAAAAGTGCTTTCTACAAAGCTTCTAAGCTCAAAACGGGGCCCTTCAATTCTCTGCAGTTTGTTAACATTGTATTCTTCCTTGTGCTTATCCCCTGTACAGCGCTACAGAATATGTTGGCACGTTACAAATAAAGGTTAATAATAATAATAATAATAATAATAATAATAATAATAATAATTATAATAATAGGATTCATCTAACCGCATTCCCTTGCTTCTAATAACTCTACATTGGGAGGTTTAATTATGACTTGAGATAAAGCAAACAGTTAAAGGGCTATTTACCTCACTACAAGTGCTCTTTATAGTATGAAAGAGCACAAGATTGTTAAAATAATCTATTGCTTTTTTTAATTACACTAATAACACCTTAAAATATGCAGTCATATGTCTGTTTACAAACACACTGTTGACTGTTCATAATTAACTGCATCTGCCGACAACCGACGGCCGTTGCAAGCTCTGGTGAACACAAGAATGATTGCTTCTCTCTGCTTTTAGGAGTGTCATCAGCCATCAGTAAACCCACAAGTAACATATTTAGGAGTTTTCAGCAGCCATTTCCCTGCACAGATGAATGTTTGAAGTGTTAAAATTATTTCTGTGTCCGCTCTCTCCACGCAGCTCTTGCTGTCAGTCTGCCTAGAGGCATGCCTAATTCTCATGTAAACAGACACTGCTTTTATGATTTTTTTCTGTGAAAAAGGCATCTATTTCAGAAATTCTAAAAGTATTTCAACATGTTTTGCTGAGTATTTTACAGTGGTGTGCTCCAAGTTGTAGTGAATTAACCGACCCTTTAAGTAAGAAGATCTTCAGAAGTAGTTTCTACCATATTTTAGAACTACAGAATATGTTGGCGCATTACAAATAAATAATATTTTAGACCAACTCCAGGACCAACATTGCCTACTCCTGAATATGGTCACATCCATCTGATTTATAAACTTGTGGTGCAAAGAGTTTGACTCCTTTCTTTGCAGACTTATAAATAAATCACAAGTTCATCCACTTATTGATTTTTGGAACTTGTCAGTTTCGTAGAAAATTCACAAGAGACAATTCAGAACCAAAACAAAAGTATTCCCAAAACAGATTTCTTAACTTGTTGGGGTAGACATTTCAGCATTTAAAACATTATTGAGCTTCACTTTCAGATAGGGGTTTTGGTCAGCATAAGGATAGCATGCACTATAAGCTTTACATGTATAAAACTGTTTTAAAAGAAAAAATAATGTATTTCTTTGGTTTTATTGCACTCATTCTACTACATTTCCTCAATTAGTTACTCTGAAGATATATTCCATTTGAGCTTGTATATATTATATTTGCTTTGTAAAACTACATCTCATGATTTCTTTTTGACAAATTATTTTTCTAAAATGTTTTGACTTCTTGTTTTCATATAATAAATACCTAACAAAAAATAACCAAAAATGGGTAGAAACTGATAATGTATATCTTTTGCATTAGTTGGAAAATTATATGATTTGAAATGGCTGTATACATAATAAAAACATGTATTTAGTCAGGCAGCAGGGTCCATGAATTTTCAATGAAAATATTCTTTTTTTTTCAGGACCACTACCATAAGCTAATGTAAAATTAGACATTAGGAAACATATCATGGCAGTGGTCACAAAAAAAAAGCTTGTTTCTATCTATTTATATATATATATATATATATATATATATATATATATATATATATATATATATATATATATATATATATATATATATATCTTTGTGTGTGAATAAACGTGTTTCAATTAGCATTTTAATAATAATAAATACATTTAAATGATAAATTCTGTCTCTATTTTCAAGCTGCTTAACACCACTCCAATAGTATTATAAAAAATAAAAAATGCACAAACTTTATTATATTAATGAAAAACAATGTGATTAAAAAGGGGACAACAATAGAACTAGTAAGCAGGAGAACAGCTCAATCCAATCATAAACATCTAACGGGTATAGGAAATCACTTCAATCTCCATGTGCCCAAGATCACCAAACAGCTAATAGGTGCAGAGAGTGAACCCTGTAATATTTTGATCCTCCTAACTGGAGGGCTCTACTAGTTAGGTGCCCCAGAGCCGGCTAGGTTACCTACAATAACGACAAGAAAGCCTGTCTTGGGAAAGAGCGAAACAAACTAGTGTGATTCCTAGTTTCCAACTAGTATGCTTCTGAGCATTATTCCCAATTAACCCCCAATAGAGTTCTAAGAGTCCTAAAAAATACACAAGTCAGATACACATGCACCGCAGGCTGCAAACCACCCTTATTGGCCAATTACAAAAGAGCCCCACAAAAGGGAGCCTCATAATAGTACTGTCAGTGAACCACGGTATAGTGAGCAAAGGAAAAGGTATCCCCCAAAAAATAAACACATATATATATATATATATATATATATAGCTTTGGAGGGGTGCCCAAGGAAGTAAAAAAAAAAAAGTTTCCTTTTCTGGTTATAAGCTATATACATGTATCTTTCCTATGATGGATATGTATCCTTCTGTATTCTTAGTGATAAATCAGGTCAAGAAAGATGGACTCACTCATAACAAAGGTGAATTCTAGGCCAATGCAATTCCTATTTATCGCATAAATTAAATGCTGGAATTCTTGTTTTGATGTAGGTGTTGCCTTTCTACAAAACCACCAATTCTCTGCCACTTTACCCAAATAAATTATGAGCCCCCTTTAATCCAAGTTGCCAATGGTTGAAAAGTCATTGAGAGGGCTTGTCTAGGTGTGCAAAGACTTCATCAGAGCTTCAGGCACAAAGGACATCTGTGGGAAGTCCGAGATGATGCTGTTTGGAAAATGGAAAATCCCTACCATGCTGTGATCCTTCTTTCTCTGTAGCTGTCTGCTCAGGACTCTTAGGTTGAAACACAGGATCTGGAAGTGTTGCCATGCCCAGATTCTTCTTGCTAACCCTCTGGCGAGAGCTTGGCTGGGATAAGTGGGAAAGCTACTTCCCTTACACCCGGACCACCAATAGATCTATCTGGATGTGGCGCAGTTTGGGATGGAGCACCATATAAAGAGCATCAAACCAGACATGTGGACCCCAAAATGCATTTGTGTAGTAAGGACACTATTATTATTATTATGTATTATTACTTTTATTACTTTTATTTCAACATATTCCGTAGCGCTATACAGAGGAAAAGAACAAGGAAAAATATAATTTTAACAAACTGCAAAAAATGGAGGACCCTGTTTTGAGCTTAGAATCTTTGTAGAAAGTTGCCTACAGGAAGGGCAGAGACTGCAACAGAATATGAGAAGGATGGACAAATGTTATTTCACAGATAAGAAACAATAAAACCAGGCTTTGGGGGTGGGGGAGCAGGCAAGTTAAGTGGGGTTTCAGACAAATGCAAAGGTATGGATTTGCTTAGTAAAAGTTTCTATCTCATCAGATATTATATCACAGAAACATTCATACAAATATTGATAATAGTACATATAGTACAAGTTGAAATGGCTCACAGTGTCTTTAGATATCTTCTGCAAAACTTCAGACAGTGTGTTCGATTGGAGTTCCAGAGAGAGTGGGAGAGGAGAGACTGAGGCCTATAGGTAGTGGAGAGACTTCAGCAAAACTTCAGTGTGTTCGATTGGAGTTCCAGAGAGAGTGGAGAGGAGAGACTGAGGCCTACAGGTAGTGGAGAGACTTCAGCAAAACTTCAGACAGTGTGTTCGATTGGAGTTCCAGAGAGAGTGGGAGAGGAGAGACTGAGGCCTACAGGTAGTGGAGAGACTTCAGCAAAACTTCAGACAGTATGTTTGATTGTAGTTCCAGAGAGATTTCGATGAAGTCAGGTGATGATTTTGATGAAGTCAGGTGATGACCTCCCTGCTAAATTGGCTGAAGTGGTTTGGCACAATGTGTCATTTAAGAGGCTGACCAACAGGCATAACGATGCTACACTTTTAGTCATTCAGGGGGGACCTACTCCTGAGACAGCCCCATGCTTGCCTGACCTTCACTACATTCTCCCAGGTATGTTTTAACTGTGCATTGTACTAATAAAAGTTGATTTATGTATCGCACATTGCTTTTTGACGTAATGCACTACTTGGCTGAGAGAGTAAAGGTTGAGCTTTGTATTGCACCATTAATCTCCATGTAATGCAAACAGTGTATGCATTATTTGTATCTGTGCTGCCTTCTACCCATGATGCAGCGTTTAGTGTAGGCAAGATGAAGAAGAAGCCTTGTGATGCGTCGCTGTCTATGTCACAGAATAAAAACATTGTATGATTGTATATTTTGGACTGCAAGAAGAGCCAATTAATTAGCACTGCAAGAAATCAAGCCAATCTGTCCTCTGAAAGGTTTGATCATAAGGCTAAAGGTCAAATATTTTGGTTATACCATGAGAAGACGGTGTAACGGAACCCATCACTGTTTTACCCTGTTTTATGATTATTATGGTTAAAATATGATCCTACTATATGTATGTTGGTTGATGCTCTGCAGAATATTGTCCCAGACATTTACAGCTACTTGGCATGGGAGATAATCTTGTTACAGCGACTCCGCATAAGATAAAGGAAGTCTATTGTATACAGTGTTTTCATTCTCAGATAAGAACAAAGAAGTGTAATTGAATCAATGTCTGATTGTATCAAAGTTGCCAGGGAGGTGTGACCCCCCTATTGTTCTCTTTATGTGTATTGTGTGTGGCCAAATATGGGCATGGGTATTACCTGTGGCCAAAGAGATGTATATATATTTCTGTAAAGGTAAATAAAGTCAGTACTCATTTGACTCCCAAATTGTGTGTCGTCCAATATGGGAGGTTGGGAATGGTGAAACTGTAGTGCCTCTTGGATATTTTACCGTATACCAGCGGAGATTTTGGACTGCGTGTTCCAGCTCCGTTACAGACGGCATTGCCTAGAGAAGACTCTGGTGCTTGAAAAGATTGAAGGTACAAGAAGAAAGGGACAGCAGTGGCAGAGATGGATAGATGTGATCATTGAAGCAATGAACATAAGCTTAAGGAACCTTTGACAGCTGTGCTTGGCGTGCTTGGTACATAGGGTCACGGAGAGTCAGACATGACTGAACAACTATATATTTATATATATATATATATATATATATATATATTCATACTTATATAGACATATAAAAAAATGGTGCAATTACTTTTTTACACAAAGCATCTGAATGCTGACTGATGTATTTGCTTATTATTATTATTATTATTATTATTAATAATAATAATAATGTTAGTAAAGTAAACTCTGTGTCACATGAGGTTAGATTTATATACTCTTTCAACTTGTTTAATACTAGAATACGGCTAAATATGTCTTAATATGTAAAATCATAGAATCTTAAGACAATGTAATTTTTTATTCTCTTTTCTGATTGGTTCTTTTAACGGCCAATCAGATAAGGGCAACACTATTAGTAAAGCCTATTCTAATTAGTTTCTACGTTAATTAATCACAAAAGGGGTAAATTGAGCTATCTGACTATTTGAAAGAATAACCAATGGAAAGGTAGACCCATATATATTAGTTGGATCCATTCCTCAAAGGCCCAATTAATACCCCAAAGTTGGCACATAATACATTCAACTAGCAAATTAATTCAGAGAGCAGAATTCAGGGACTGTGCAAATACACAAATCCTTACAAACACTCAGTGCTCAGTATAACCATTAAGTAGGCAGCCATAGATGCCGTTAATTTGACATTGACCATTGCAAAAATGGCAGTTTTGGCTCAATAATGGTCAGTTTTAATGTAAAGTATTTTTTGGGAGAGTGTAAGTATTCCAACATTGCACATCTTCAGGTACTTATATGGCTTAAACTATCTTTTGTGTAATTTAGTTCCTAGTTACCTTGCCACAGTAGTAATTATCTGTAGAAATTACTATGTTTATTATTCTAATAACTCACATATTAACAGGGCCCCAAGCTCTTTAATCAGCTAATCATTTTATTACTGTAATTAGGTCCCCAAAGGTGTTGAGAAAAGTTAATTATTATAAATGACAATTTTCCTTTCATAATTTTTCAGGCATTAATAATGCATTTTTGTCTGAAAATGAATTAACAATTAACTATACATATTTGTTTAAAAAATGTATATTACATTTATCAAGAGTCAATATTTTACAAACCATTTTTATTGTATACAAATCTAAATGTTTTTAAATGTTTCAAATATAGATAGGTAGATAGATAGATAGATAGATAGATAGATAGATAGATAGATATGGGAGGATGCTAGTATAGTGTGTTCACATTAGGGGAGACCATACTGTAGTGTTTCTATGGAGAATACTGATATTTACAGGATTATTTTTTGTGAGAACCATAGCCAATGTAGCTTTTCACACTCCCTAGCTTTTCTGGAGTTCTTACAAGAATCATGGAATAGTGTCTCAGGACAGGAGGAGCAGCCTGTATCCAAGATGTCACAGGTCTCCTGGGCACTCACTGTCAGTCAAAAGCCTTCCCGTAGACTTGAATGGGAGAAACACTGTTGCAAGCTGATTGGTTGCAGTAATGAAGCAGAACCAAGCCCCCATGTCTCAGACCTAAAATGGGCTGTGGGCAAGCTTCATGCATATAAACACACATTTTATAGTGAAAAGTGCATGTATTTTAAAAATTCAACCTGCTTTTAGGATATCTTTACAATGCTGTGGTCCCAATTCTGCTGATTTAAGTGAAATAATGTAAAACTATTTTATCCATTTTCACTTAGATTGTATTCTACCCCAAAATGTATTAAGACAAAAAACTATTGGCAAACATATATATACATATACAATTAGATGAATACATTTAACTGCTAAACTGATTTGATTTTAGATAAACTCTAAAAAATATAAAAATAGAAATAAGCTAAAAAAACATTTTTCAGCAAAATTATTATTTAGTTGTTTGATTGGAAAAGTTCTGTAACATATAGCAAAAATATGTGTGCACCCAAATGTCCAAAATGGATTTAAAACAATAAACCATTTTCTATTAAAAAAATCAGGGCCTGCAATGATTCCACTACAGTACCGAAGATCTGTGCAATATATGCAAATTAGAAAAGTTAACATTAAAAAAAAAAAAAAAACATCTCTGCATGAATCCTGCATCTGTACCTGCTGCTTAAGCACAGCGTGGATTCAAGTAAAAACAGTGGGTGCTTGCTGCATTAACAGAGTGCAAACAATGCCTCATTGCTCACCTATATGGTAGTACATTCGCAACTCACCAAGCAAAAGTATAATTGAATAAATAATATATTTGGCAAACTAGACACATCATTTTGCTAAGCAGAAAAGAAAAATTATTCGGCAATGGTTAAAACGCATAGGGCCTCATTCAATTGAGATTTGGCCAATTGAATAGTGCTCTAAATAAGCACATATTTTTTTTAAATACGTTTTTAGTTAGTTAAAACCTTGCTTTTGGATAGATGTTCACTAACTTAAAACTTCTTTAAAAAAAATATGGTATGTGCTTATTTAGAGCCCTATTCAATTGGCCAAATCGCAATTGAATGAGGGCCATAGTGTACAAGTGGTTATTTTTGTATTCTGAGTTCAATAATGATTAATATATATTTAAATAGTTGAAACATCAACTATAACAATTGTGGTAATTGTGTAAAGCTCATAAAACCGTACAGATTTAGGGGAAGCAATACACAGAGGAGGAGAGAGGAGGGGGAGACACAGGAGGGGAGAGGGGGGGAGACACGCGGAGGGGAGAGGTGGGGGGAAGAGACACAGGGGAGGTTGGGAAGAGATACAGTGAAGGCGAGGAAGAGAAACAGGGGAAGGGAGAGGGGGAAGAGACACAGGGAAGGGGAGAGGGGAAAGAGACACAGGGGAGGGAAGAGGGGGATAGACACAACAGAGGGGAGAGAGGGGAGATACATAGGGAAGGGGAGAGGGGGAAGAGACACAGTGAGGGAAGAGAAGCAGGGTGGGGGGGGGGAAGAGACACAGAGGAGGGTGGAGAAGAGACACAGAGGAGGGAAGTGGGAGAGACACAGAGGAGGGGAGAGAGGGAGAAAGAGACACAGGGGAGGGAGAAAGAGACATGGGGAGGAAAGGGGGGAGACACAGGGGTGGGAAGGGGGGGAATCACAGGGGATGGCAGGGGGGTAGGGGGTTGAGAGAGAAAAATGAAAAATAATACCATAATTTTTGACGGACAATTTACTAGTTGATAAGAAAAATTAAGCAACAAAGGAATTTACTAGAGGACTAAAAATAAAAAAAACAATGAGGTTCTTTAAGGGTTGGATAGGGTCTGCCAATGTCACAGTATCAATTAAAGGTATATCTAAGTTTCCCTGGTTTTCCCTTTTTCTAATCTAACACCTGCCGCTTATATCAGAATCACAAATTACATTGAGTCATTCTATACACATGCATCCTAAATTATTTTAAAATAAAACTTGTTTTCCACACCCCCTGAGCTGCTTAGATAGGCACGGTGTATCTCCCAATAGAAACACTGAATTTGGGTACGAATTTTAACCCTTTGCAAACCTTAAAGCTAGCAATGCAGAGATCTACAGATCAGTGTCTGGCTCCTCCTGCTTCCTTCTGCAAGATTCTGTACACATCCCATGATTCCTTCCTGCACAAACTGCCATCATGATTGATACAATGTATTAGCTGCCTGCAATTTGGCCAAAACAATTATGAATTTTATGCTAATTGTAGCAGAGATATCCAGGGGGTGTTAACTAACAAAAGCAAATGCTTGCACACGCAAGAGACTTAGCAAGCATCAGGGTGAGTTTGTTAGTTTATTTTGGTATTTTTCCATGCAATTTTTTTTTCCATACACTACTGATTCTCCTTTCCGATGCATTCATAATCCAGGAAATGTAAATATGCCTTTAAGGTTAATAACTTATTGCAGGTTATTATTTTTTAAAAAGAGATAAAAAAAGTTTCTAGCACTTTATGATTCTTCTTATTCAATCTTTGTTTAGTAATTGAAACCCTTTTTAGATTTAAACCAAAAATAAAATAAGCATTTTGTTTTCTGGATGCAGCAGGATGAATAAACATTCCATGTTACTTGTCCCAACCTGGGTTGTTCCTGTCACTAGGCACAAATATAGCTGTGTGGGTGTTCATAAGCTGACAAGGACAAAATATCAATTTGCGCATCTTCTCAAATTTTCATATATTTTTATGCAACATTTTGAAGTGTTTAATTAGGAGGCTTTCATATGCATTAATTAAAAAATGCATACTCTCATTACATTAAATTACAGCATAAATTGGATTTATATTATATTTCAGAATATACCGTATATACTCGAGTATAAGCCAAGTTTTTCAGCCCTTTTTTTAAGGCCGAAAAAGCCCCCCTCAGCTTATACTCGAGTCACCCCTGTGTCTCTTTCCCCCCGTGTCTCTTCCCCCCTCTCCCTCCCCTGAGTCTCTTTCCCTCCCCCTCCCTTATCATCCTCCTCATCCTCCATCCTCATCCTCCCTCCACAACCCCCCTCCTCATTCTC
Organism: Discoglossus pictus; assembly: GCA_027410445.1. Taxonomy (NCBI): domain Eukaryota; kingdom Metazoa; phylum Chordata; class Amphibia; order Anura; family Alytidae; genus Discoglossus; species Discoglossus pictus. The sequence goes on along the minus strand of CM050166.1, from coordinate 421,508,554 downwards.
CCTTCTCATCCTCAACCCCCCTCTTCATCCTCCCTCCTAATCCTCTCTCCTCAACCCCCATCCTCATCCTCCCTCCTCAACAACCCCTCCCCATCCTCCCTTCTCATCCTCAACCCCCCTCCTCATCCTCCCTCTTCAACCCCCCTGCTCAGCCTCCCTCCTGATCACTTTACCTCTCTCTAATTACATCCCCCTCTCCCTTTCCCCTATCTTACCTTCCATCAGCTGCTCCTCCGCTCATCTTACGGCTGTGTCGGGATCTGGCATATGCTAGGGGGGCTGAGGAGAGAGGATGAGGAGGGAGGATGAGGTGGGGGTAGAGGATGAGAAGGGAGGATGATGAGGGTGGTTGAGGAGGGAGGATAATGAGGGAGGATGAGGAGGGGGGTTGAGGAGAGAGGATGGGGAGGGAGGATGAGGAGGGGGGTTGAGGAGGGAGGATGGGGAGGGAGGATGAGGAGGGCGGTTGAGGATGAGAAGGGAGGATGAGGAGGGGGGTTGAGGAGGGAGGATGAGGAAGCGGGTTGAGGAGAGAGGATGAGGAGAAAGGATGAGGAGAAAGGATGAGGAGGGGGTAGATGATGAGAAGGGAGGATGAGGAGGGTGGTTGAGGAGGGAGGATAAGGAGGGTGGATGAGGAGGGTGGTTGAGGAGGGAGGATAAGGAGGGAGGATGAGGAGGGGGTTGAGGATGAGAAGGGAGGATGAGGAGGGGGTTGAGGAGGGAGGATAAGGAGGGAGGATGAGGAGGGGGGTTGAGGAGGGAGGATGAGGAGGGCAGTTGAGGAGAGAGGATGAGGAGGGAGGATGAGGAGGGGGAGAGGATGAGAAGGGAGGATGAGAAGGGGGTTGAGGAGGGAGGATAAGGAGGGAGGATGAGGAGGGGGATTGAGGAGAGCGGATGAGGAGGGAGGATGAGGAGGGGGGTTGAGGATGACAAGGGAGGATGAGGAGGGGGTTGAGGAGGGAGGATGAGGAAGGGAGTTGAGGAGAGAGGATGAGGAGGAAGGATGAGTAGGGGGTAGAGGATGAGAAGGGAGGATGAGGAGGGTGGTTGAGGAGAGAGGATAAGGAGGGAGGATGAGGAGGGTGGTTGAGGAGGGAGGATAAGGAGGGAGGATGAGGAGGGGGGTTGAGGAGTGAGGATGATGAGGGAGGATGAAGAGGGGGGTGGAGGATGAGAAGGGAGGATGAGGAGGGGGGTTGAGGAGGGAAGATATGGAGGGATGATGAGGAGGGGGTTGAGGAGAGAGGATGAGGAGGGAGGATGAGGATGAGAAGGGAGGATGAGGAAGGGGGTTGAGGAGAGAGGATATGGAGGGATGATAAGGAGGGGGGTTGAGGAGAGAGGATGAGGAGGGAGGATGAGGAGGGGGGTTGAGCATGAGAAGGGAGGATGAGGGTTGTGGAGGGAGGATGAGGAGGAAGATAAGGGAGGAGGATGGAAAGAGAAACAAGGGAGAGGGGGAAAGAGACACAGGGGAGGGAGGGGGAAGAGACACAGGGGAGGGAGGGGAAAGAGACACAGGGGAGGCAGGGAGGGTGGGGGAAAGAGACACAGGGGAGGGAAGGCAAAGAGACACAGGGGAGGGAGAGGAGGAGAAGAGACACAGGGAAGGGGGAGGGAGAAGGGGGAAGAGACACAGGGGAGAGAGGGGGGACACAAGAGGGCACAGAGGGCACACAAGAGGGGGACACAGAGGGCTCAAGAGGGACACAGGGGGCAGCACATTTCCCACCCTCGGCTTATACTCGAGTCACTAAGTTTTCACAGTATTTTGTGGTAAAATAGGTGCCTCAGCTTATACTCGGGTCGGCTTATACTCGAGTATATACGGTAAGTGAAAACAGTGAAATGTCTGTTAAATATGCTATATCTAAATATACAGAAAAAAAGAAAGAATTGTAAGTAATGGAAAAATATCTATCAGAAATGTATTGGTATCTTGAAAGTCAGTTGATGTCAGTATAGATGCTACCTCAAGTATATTTGTGATGTGTTTGTATCATTCAGTGGTGTCTGACTCTCTGTGACCTCATGGACCGCAACACACTATGCTGATCCACTTCTTATTCATGGCATGGATACTGCAGTGGGTTGCCAGTTCCTTCTCCAGTGGGCCACAGCATACAGCTCCTGGTATTCCTAGGTGGTCTCCCATCTAAGAACTGACCAGGCCCAACGCTGCATAGCTTCAGGGTGGTGTGACCTCTTGATTCCTGGCTGGAATCAAACCGAGGTTGCAGCGGTGAAAGCACTGAATCCTAACCACTGGCCCACCAGGGTACCCCCAAGTATATTTACTCCTAGCCAAAATTAAAAAGAAAAAGGCTATTTCAGATAATCCTCAACAACAGCTAAGAATAATAAGAAGTAACCCTTTCTTTTTTTTTTTTGTCCATTAATTCTCCTGCTGAAATTCGGACCTCTTTTGGATGAAATTAAGTTTTTATATGACAAGCAACTTAATCCATATCTAAAATATATACTAAGTTCTATGGGCTAACATTGCAGAGGACAAAAATATAAGACATTAAGTGTCACAAATTTAGAAATAGCTGATCATAATAATTGGATTAGTTTGAATTTTGGTAAATAAATTAAAATGGTTGAGTACATATAAATTGAATAAATAATAGATAGAAAAAATTGCAAATTATAAGATATTGGGCCTCATTCAATTCGGGGCTGCTACTTGCAAGTAACTTTGCGATTTGCTAATTTTGGGCCACTTGCTCCAGTAGTTCTACTTTTACTTACCTTTTTTAATTGGCCGGGGAGCTAAGTTAGAACTGATCTCAAACCATGATATCGGCAGTAGGCATTTGCGTGCTTGAACATGATCGCGGCCGCGAGCCCGCAAAACTCTAAGAAGTGTAAATGGAAATATAAATTCAATCCAGCACTGTAAAGCAGTTTAAATGATGGGAACACAATGGGTGACATTAGAATTAAAAGCACAACATTCCCAAGCTCACCAAAATCAAATACTTTATTTAATGTTTAATTTCCGTCCAAAGTCCTACGGGCTTGAATAACCTCCAAGCCCATAACTCGTTATTCAAGCCCATAGGACTTTGAACAAAAATGGAGGTTGGATTCCAAAGTACTACTGGCTTGGAGGTTGAAGCCCAGAGGACTTTATGACAACAATTGAACATGAAATAACGTATTTATTTTTGCCGATATGCGAGCTGGAGAAAGTTGTGCTATTAATTCTAAGACCAAACATCACTCTCACTCTCCTAAAAGTACTGGATTGCGTTTTTATTTGCTTAATTAGTGCTACTTTTTGAAAGTTTGACATTTGCGAGACCTCCTTGGTACCAGTAACCTGTTGTTCGTGTTTAGTTGTTTACAGGCTTGACGGACGGGTAAATCAGAGCAATTGAATAGCGAAGTGGGATTTTCGCCGCCGTTAAAGAACAAAGGCTTGAGGCAATTAACTTGCGATTCTGAATAAAGTAAGGGATAGTAGCTTGCAGTAAGTAACCCGATTAGGGAACGCAAGTAGGAGGCAATTAAATAGGGAAGTAACTTGCGATCTCCACTTACTGATACTTTTTGCAGTAAGTAGCAATCAATGAGGCCCATTATCAGTACATATAGTGAGATCAAAATGTGTGGAGTTACTAAATCTTGCTGTAGAATTTTGACTAAAGTTCCTTAAATTCCTACAATATTTATGTATATTCTTGATTTTTTTTGGTCCTAATAAAATGAGGGAGTTAAAAATGCAATAATCAATTATTTGAAAATCAGGCATAAAGCAATATTCGAATGAAAATACAACAATAAAATATAAATTATGCCTATGACTTTTTTTCTGCCAACAAAATACCGTCTCCTCTTGTTAACCTGTATCCTCGGTGCTTTGCTTGCCGTACCTTGCCTGACAATGATATCCCAAAATCTTGACCTGTAATCCCTCAGTTGGCCATTACCGTTATCATATTATACTCCACTTTGTTTCTTATTTGACGGACTCATAACAAATCCAAATAAACATTTTCTCTGTAGCCAAAATACTAGAATTCCAACTTTAATACTTTACAGAAATGTCACAGCAACACCTAGTGGCAAGGTCCATACATGATAGCGATTTAATTGGTATAATCATCAGAAATCACTGCCTTGCCTAATAATTACATTACACTCTTAAAAACACACAGACAGTCAGTAAAGGAAGCTAAATAAATCCTTTTTATTAGCGGCAAATAAATTAAACAAACATATCTTTATAATATTGCGTCATTATTTGGTGCGAAGTTGGAGACTTGTATTGTTTTACATAAAGATTAGTATAGCACAGATATTTTACATAGTTAGAATAAGCCGCCCCGGTGGATAGATATCTATGTGTGTGAATACATTTAGTCAAACATTTACTTTTATTGCATGTGTAAGGAGATCTTTTGATCACGGCTCGGAGCTCGTCGATCGCCATTGAAACCCTCTCCCTTGAAGAGCTATGTCTTCTCGATTTTCCCCATTGACTTTACATTGGGAGGTATGCTTCTCTGAGATTGGCCCTGTGATAGCCCACCTGGAGGCCGTAACTACCTCCTTGTGACCTCATGGACCACAACCCAACATGCTGATCCACTTGGTATTCATGGCAGAGATACTGCAGTGGGTTGCCAGTTCCTTCTCCAGTGGGCCCCAGCATATAGCTCCTGGTATTCTTAGGTGGTCTCCCATCCATGTTCTGACCAGGCCCAATCCTGCATGGCTTTAGGATGGTGTGACCTCTTGGTTCCCTGTCTGGAATAGAACCCTGATATGCAATCTGGGTTCTATTCCAGTCAGGGGACCAAGAAGTCACACCATTCTGAAAAACACTGAATCCTAACCACTGGACCAACATGGGAACCCTAACTACCCCCTTACCTCTTCCTAAATAAGGTTGTAGTCAATTGCTAATTCAATCATCAGAGACAGGAAATTTAAACAAGTGTTAATGAAGGCTGGTTTAGTTAATTGGTTAAGGGCAGGTAATTTAATCATGTTTGTGGGTTGAATTAAAGTTGTATTGTTCTGTTTGCCTATAAATGTTCCAGCCTTTCCTAATAAACACAAACTCTTCTAGGAAATATAAGCAAAGTGTCTCTCTTTTATTTAGAGTTTATAAACTCTGTTTGTTATTTTTAACTCCTTGATCCCTTTTCTGGACCCTGATGGTCCTGGAATAGAAGCCCACCAACCCACAGTTCAAGGGATGGTTCTGACAGAAATTCTGACCTTAAATCTTTCTTGTAAAGAAAAAGAAGAGTTAAAAAATAAGTATTAGTATAAATGGGGGGGAAAAAACGTTAAACATTTGGGCATCATCTTTGACAGTAATTTGCATCAAATGATATCTATAAATTATAAGAAATTACATGAAAAATTAGAGGAGATTATTAAATCTTGGAATACAATCAATTTATCATTCTCCGGAAAAATTGCTGCAGTTAAAATGTCTTTACTTCCAAGCTTTAATTATCTCCTCAGATGTATCCCATTACCAATACCTAAATATTTGCACCCTTGTTAAATAGCGATTTGGCCAATTGAATAGGGCTCTATATAATCACAGAGCATATTTGTTTACAGAAGTTTTTAGTTAGTGAACTTCTATCCAAAAGCAAGGTCTTTACTAACTAAAAACTTCTGTAAAAAAATATGCTCTGTGCTTATATAGAGCCCTATTCAATTGACCAAATTGCAATTTAATAAAGCTGTTGATTAATACATTTAAAAAATGAATTGATAAATGTATTCATAAAGGAAAAGTAGTCAGAGTAAGTATTAAGTTTATGGTCATAAAGGTATTTCCTACCCTACGTTAAATCATACTGTGAAGCTACAATGCTTGCTCATATTGTTAACTTACTGAATCCCACTAATCTTTCGAAATGGAAATCAATAGAATCATATTATATTCAGAAGGAGTACCTATATGGATTTCTATGGAATAAATCTGATGTTAAATTAAAGGCGTCTGAAAATCTGGAGATTCTTAATTTATGTCTCCAATTCTGGCATAAAAACAACATAAGTAGGAAGAGTCTTGCAATGAGCGCCGAAGGTGATCAGTGCAAAGCAGGAAAGTTGAAGTACATGGGGGAGAGGCTCGCGATGAGCGCCGGAGGTGCTCGGAGGAGCAAAAGCCTTACATTGTGTGGCAAACAGCATTGCCAGCCTTACAATTTTAATCCCGTAATTTTTGACGGGCAAGTTCCTAGTTTCTAAATATTCTTGGTTATATTATTATATATTTAAATCATCTTAGGAAGTCTCCAAATTCTATAATATAAGACCCTAACACCCTTTAAAAAAAATAGTTATTAAAGATAACAATACTCACACAATATCCGAAAGTTACAAGATTTTAAATAATCTATTGAATGATAATAAATCCAGTAGGATGATCAGTTGGGAAAGAGACATAAACAATACTTTGACCAAGAAATAATGGTTCCAAGCGATGAATATTACAGAAAGATTCGTAAAAAATGCATCATATAGAGCAGGGGTGTCCAAACTCAGTCCTGGAGGGCTGCACCAGGCCTGGATTTGAAGATATCCTTTCTGTGTCAATCAGGATGACTGAAGAAGTGATTGACCCACCTGTGCACAGCAGGGTTATCATCAAATCCAGGCATTTGTGTGGCCCTCCAGGAATAAGGAATAAGTTAAACTGAAATAATGCCGAGGGTCACATTTCCAAGATTGCGCCTAAAAATGGCCACAGTTATTACAACCGTTTAGCAACATTTAGATAATAAACACAGAAAAAATGATAATATCAATAAATATAATAGCAAATGTTTTACAGGGGATACATTTTAAGAAATAACATATTTAGTCTTACTTGCCATCACTCTTTACCATACTCTGAACGGAGATTTTAACCCCCAGCTGTCATTTTTAGCTGAATCTGGCAGTCCTTAAGCTGCACAGAGGAATTTGTGAAGGGTTAACTCTCTTTGTTCTTATGCTCTCTGCACAGAGCTGCTGTTGTGGCTTTGTCTGGGGGAATGTCAGAGTCTCATGTAAGAAGATATTTAATTTATAAATGTATCTGTAAAAAAAGAATGTATTTAAAAAACTAAAAAAAGTATTTCAACATGGTATTATGAGAATTTTACAGTGATGTGCTCCAAGTTGTACTGAATTAACCCTTTAATAGATAAAAGTTTTGCTGCTCCTTCTCTAACAGGTATCAAACATTACTCTTGGCAATCCCATATTCAAGGTTTTTTAGAGTGAGGTATTAACATTTCCAATAACTGTCTGATCAACAGTTAGATAACTTTTTAACCTTTACAGCACTTATTTTCCATACAAAAATATATTTGGTAGTTTTGTGCTTTTAAAGGACCACTGCACAATAAGATATACATTTTCGAATACCTTGGGCCTCATTCAAATCGGGGCCGTAAATCTGCTGCAAGTCTGCGATTCCTTGCGATCGGCTTAAGGATCCCTGTAGCGCTATGTCTACAGTGCTATTCAATTGGGCGGCGCAGCAAGGAGGTCCCCTTTATGGCTGATCGCAAACCATGCTATCGGCAATAAGCATTTGTCGCGAGCCCGTAACTCGTGTTTCAAGCCTGCAAACTCGGATAACTGTAAATGCAAATATAAATTCAAGACAGCACTGTACAGCACTGTAAATGATGGGGAACACAATGGGGGACATGAGGATTAAGAGCAAAACGTTCTCAAGCTTGCACATCGCCAAAATCAAATATTTTATTTCAGGTTTAATTTCCGTCAAAAGTCCCATGGGCTTGGACATTCATTTGCACTGTAGAAAAACATTAAAGCTTCATAAAAAAGACTAATTAAGCAAATCAAGTATGCAACATATGGTAGACACAAAATAGGATTGTACCAAAAATCACACTAACAAAAAGCAAAGTAAATTAATATTCTTCTTTAATGTTTAAGAACCTATAAGCCTTACAAAGAATCCTAAATAACCATACCAAAAGTGGTAGACACAAATAGGATTGTACCAAAAATCACACAAACACATAGCAAAGGAAATTCATATTCTTCTTTAATGTTTAAGAACCTATAAGCCTTACAAAGAAGCCAAAATTAGCATAGCAAAAGTGGTAGACACAAAACAGGATAATGCTAAAAACATTGCGATCATATCCAAAATAAGAAAAACAGTTATTTAACAATACAAAGAAAGTACCGCTACAATGAACTACAAGCACATATAAATAAACTGTTTATAATAAAAAAATTAAAAAACAAACTTAACATCTCAAAATAAACTAATTATACATTATTTTCTTTTACAGATTAACATGGCTACTAACGAGAGCAAACAAGAAAAGATAAGACGGCAAGCTAGAGAACGACAACAGAGATGGGGCAACCAGCAGAGAACAGAGGACAAGGAAATTCGACGAGAAAAAGAAGGAAAAGACTTGCAAGCAAAAGACTATCAGCTGCAAAAATTAAACATAAACCAAAAAAAGCTAATAAGCAAACAAAGGATTTACAAGCTGTTCCTGAAATGTCAAATACGTATATTAATAATTAAACAACTTGCCAAACATACACATCTCATTGCCGTCATTTTTTGACGGGCAAGTCGCTAGTTATTTATATTTGCCGATTTGACAGTGTTGGAATGTTGTGCTATTAATTCTAAGACCTAACATCACTTTCACTTTCAATAAAATTACAGGATGGCTTTTTTATTTGCTTAACTAGTGTTACGTTTTGAAAGTAAGAGCGTTGTGGGTCCTCTTTGGTGTAAGTAAGCTGTGGTTTGATTTTAGCCATTTACAGGCTTGATGGAAGTGTGATTGTAGCAATTGAATAGCGATTTGGGATTTCTTGAGCCCAAAACTCTCACGGCCGCGCAAGATCAAAGGTTTTGACGGAAGTAAGCTGCGACGGAGGCCGCAAAATGAATAGCAAAGTAGCTTGCAGCCTCCCCTTGCGGCTACTTATGCCAAAAACTTAGCATTTGAATGAGGCCCCTTGAGTGTAACTACTAACATAATTAAGCAGGTACAATTCTTATCATCTGGTTTTATCTATTTTTTTATGCCGTGATGCATTGGTTGAAGTTGTGTATGAGAAGGGGGTGTTCACATATCTGGAGAGCAATGGCTGCCTTCTTTGATGCCATGTCCTGCTTCTCGGCCAGAGATGGGGAGGGAGTGTGATGACAATTTCAATCCTATTCAATTATCAAACAAACACTCTGAAATGCTGCTTACTCCGTCCCCACACCCGCCCCTCCATTGATAGGAACAAACACACACCCCCATCATCCAGCTGTCAGGATGTGATGTAACAAACACAAAGTTGATGGTGTCATTTCCACTCACATCCAATTATCTAAGACTTCTAGCTTCTCTCTGTTCCCTTCTCCCCAACCCTTCCCTCTACTGATAAATAAACAAACACACCCTCATGATCAATCTCTCAGAAAAAGGGTGCAAGAAATACAAAATGGATTCTTCTACTGACACAGATTCTTCAGAAACTCAAAAACAAATTTCTTATATCGACGGCTTACGCAGCTGCTGAAGTTGTAAGTTTGTAAAATATTTAAAAAACAAGTGCCTTTTTTCTTGAACTACAGTGGTCCTTTAAAGCAAATATCTAAATGATATTAGGTATAATGAAGATAAGTATACATGACAACTAAATTATATAATGGATGTCAAAGTGCAGCTGGCAGTGAAATCTGTGAATTTGAATTTCCGTAGATAGTACTCTGTAAATGCAATTTACACAAATAATTATAGATAGTACCGAGCTATAATTTTCTACTACAAAAGGAGGGATCATTTAGCATTCAAAAGTAGTGTCACAGCGAGATGACTTGTACGACCCCTAGAGATCGCTTAGCAAGTCACGGAAAAAGACATTTATTCAATGTAGACATGACAATTATCTCATAGAAATTCCGCACTCGTGGCGAGGTCAACATGAAATTATACGAGGGCAGCCTAAGTCAAGAGGTAAATAATCAGAATTGTATTTATTGTATTTTCATTACTAAATACTACATTTGCCAGCAATGATTTTATTTCCACCACATTATCATATTAAAAAACCATTGAAGTAAAATAACAATCTGGGTTTATGCCATAGTTTAATGTTTATATTTCAGATGTAGGTAAAGTGACTAAAAAAAAATGTTTGCTCCATGAAGAACAGTTTTGTTATAATGCCTAAGAAATTCTTTACAATCTATGGTCCCCATGTAATTGACCAAATCGCAATTACATGAGCCCATAATGAAGCCCGTAAATGTTACTGATATTCAACTGGCTACATTTTGCTACTCGCAATCACTTTGCTCAAAATCACTGTGGTTGTCAAAAACGTAACTCCTATTTCCTCCTTTGATGTTTTAAGCCCACAAATGTTACCAGCGATAAAGACGCAAAATCCATATTCAATTACAACAATTCAACAATCCCGCAATTGCCTTCAAACCCATAAATGGCAAATGTATAAAAAATTCTATGGGCACTAGATAGGACTCGTAAGTGGATTAAACATCTGGTGGTAACACTGCAAAAGCAAATATAAACACAATACTGTACTTTAAAATACTGGGAAAAGCAATGCAATGCATTATACTTAATTGCACAACAGTCTCAAGCCTGCAAATCTGCAATAAAAAATATAATTTGTTTTGTTTTATTTCCGTGTTATATCGATCCCGGGAATCAAGGAGTTAATACATATCATGGAACCTGCATGGACTAGAACAGTTGGTTTATGGATTTTTATTAATTTCTACATTTCAGGATTGCGAGTCTGATTGCAGATCGGACTTCTAAACACTAATTGATTGTAGTTTAAATTCCATATTTTACAGATGTCATGATGATGGTCTCATTTACTATTTGCTCTGTCTAAATTGTAACACGGGCTTGCTTAATTGATCATGATCAGGCCCTGAAATGCTATGTACGTGTTCATGGTTTGCGTGTTGGGGCTGTGAGCCTGTACTTGCAGGCTTGAGTCAATAAAATACATCTGTGTTAAATTTCAAACCTGCAGACATACGTGCCTTATGAAGGTAATTACGGGCTTGGAATTATATGGAGGCTTATATCAGCCAAAACTCAGTCTTAAAGGACGCAGAAAAAGGTCCCATGTCGGAATAATTAAAAAACTACATTTAATATTCAGCGACTTTACAATTTAATGGTTTTTAAAAGATGGAGGAAAAGCAATTTCAGGAATCCTTATGAGCATGTGAAAGCCATGCAACTCACCACATCAATAATACTTATTTGTAGAATACATGCAGAGGGAGGTGGAAAGATTAGTAAGGACAGTGCAAGTGTGTACAGTAAAGTAGCAAATTTAGTCTAAGATTTAAAAATAATTTTTAGTAATAGTCTTTTATAAAATGAATTGTTTTTAAATGTTGTTTTTACTCAAATTCATAAATCTTGTCCAGTGAGTCATGAGGAAAGTTACATTACACAACCTGCATTCCAAACAGTAGCAAAGAGAGTGAATGGAGGCCCCAGTTCAAAATCATTTGGGACCCCTTTAGCTTCTCACTGTGTGCATGCAAGGCTGGATCTACTATTTTGGAGCCCCTAGGCAGTGAAGTGGAGGAGCCCCTACGAATGAGTACACAAGGTATGTACAGACCCATTTTTGCCTTTTCTGTGCGTGTAAGTTCCTTTTCCTGTTGCATCTCTCTTGTTTAGGTGGCTACCCCCTAGTAGCCAGTCTCTGAACTGATGCATTTCATTTTTTTTAAGCCAGGAACTATTAAAAAAACAAAAAATAGTGGCGCTGGGAAGCGCCCTTAAGCGGCTGCCTAGTGGGTAGTCCAGCCATGTGTGCATAGTAGGTGCCCATGGGGGTTAATAAAAAGTTCAATAAATAAAAATAGTTTTCTACACCCTTTCTTCTTCTAATAAATTAAGAGTTCCTTTACTGTCTTTAGTAGGCCCATTGTTTTGCATCTGCTTCGCCTGCAGCAGTTCCATCCGTAATGCCAAACAGTAAATTAATTGACCAAGAACAGTTTTCAAAAATTATAATATCAAATTAAAAGGACAAACTTGATTTATATGTGTTTTATAATTCATAATATAATAATGCATTTATTTAAAAAAGCTAATTTTATCTGCAAAATGACGTTGTTTGGATTTGAACTCATAACTGTATACATCTGTATTTATTCACCAGCATTTATTTATTAAAAAATATCTATATATGCATGCTTTTTTAGAAAGCTTGTCTTTATGTATTTACCCACATGTTGTTTAGGGCAATTATTTAGAATAGCAAAGAGAGAGCCTCATTCAATTGAGCTTTCAGGAGATCTGGGCTTCGGAAATGTAGCCCGCAAGTTATTTTGCTATTCAATTGGCGTCTTTTTGCTGGCTCCGATCAGGTTACGGGCTCCGGCCTCCGATTCACTGTGATGGTTCACATCGCAAGTTAATGCCCCTCCAAGTCTCTATCACGGTTGCAAGAGTTGCGAATGCTAAAATCATAAATCGCTATTCAATTGCTTCGATTCCCCCTCGTTAAGCAAGCCGTCAAGCCTGCAAATGGCAAAAGTAGTAACCAAAAAGTCACGGGGACCAAGGAGGACTCGCAAATGGCTTAATGACATGTCCGGAGCACTGTAAATGCACATATACACACACTACTGTACTTTTATTAAAAGTGATTTTACGTCTTATTAATAGCACAACATTCTCAAGCTCGCAAATCGACCCAAAAAAACAACTTTATTTCATGTTTAATTTCTGTGTTATATTGATCCTGACAATCGATGTGTTTTACATATAATGGAACTCGCATGTAACAGAATAACGGCTTTATCAACATTGCGTTATATCTGGAATGTGGGTACGATCGTAACTCATAATTGAAGCCCGTAGGACTTTGAAATCCAACCTCCATTTTCCATTGATGATGATGATGATCTGTGTTTCCATTGGTTGTTTCTAACTCCGGAGTTACGGCCTTGCGTAATTGATCAGGTTCAAGCTCACAAATGCTACATACGATAGAATGGTCTACGATGTTTATATTTGCCACATGAAGGAACTTTTTTGGTTTATGTTTTCATTGTTTAGTTGTGAATTGAAAGGGTTAACCCCTGTTTTCTCGCTGTTTCTCTTGCTATTCCCCTTATTCTGAGCCCAATTCAATTGAGCTCTCGCTCAATCCAGTAGCCCGTAAGTGAGGTTACAAGTTAATTTGCTATTCAATTGGCGTCTTTTTTTTTTCAAACAGATTACGAATTAACCGCCTTAAAAAAATGTCGATGCTTAAACCCGTAACTTACAGCCTCCTGAAGCTTTTGATCTTTTAAGGCCGCAAGACTTCTGATTGCGAAAATTGCACATAGCTATTCAATTGCAAAAATCGCTCAACACTGCACCCGCACTCAAGCCCGCAAACGCCAAATGGCTGCCCAAATATTACGGCTTCCAAATAGGACCGCAAAGGGTTTACAGACTAGTTTGTAACATTGCAAATCACCATATAAAGACACCAATGCACTTTAAAACATGGGAAAAGCAATGGAAAGCATTGCAATTACATGCACAACAACTCCCAAATATCAAATACTAGCGAATTGCCCGTCAAAAAATGACGGCAATAAGATTGTAAGGCAGGTAATGTTGTTTGTGTGCGAAATTAATTTTGTTGGTGTTGCAAGAGCCTTCAGCGCTCATTGCGAGGCTCTTGGCTGTTTGTGTGCTATGAGCAGCGTTGGTGTTTTTTTTTGGTATGGCAATGAATAATTAATAAAATAAAAAATTAATATACTTTACCTATTTTGAAGTAATATATGCAGCATTGTGTTGAAGAGCTGACAATCTGGTTTCATGTTGCTGCAGCATCAGTGGTGTGGAGCTGCTGTGTAAGCGTCATGAATGTGTGCAGTGTGTAGTGTAATAGTGTGCGTGCGCGAGGCAAATCCGTTAGGGTAGCTGTGTACTTCCGGATTGTATAAGTTAGTGTTCTAAAATGGCGCCTAATGTGTGGTAGGAGGCTGTGGCACATTTAGCGTCCTTGTTTTCAGATGTTGTCTGACTGTTTCGGAAAATCCGTAGGTGTTTGGTGGTGTTTTGGGTCCTTTAGCCTCGTTTTCGTTTTGTTCGGCGGCCATTTTTTCTCTCGCTTAGGTGATTTTCGGGTGTCTAAACTCAGAAATTTGGACTTAAATCGAGGTGTAACTTCACTTGCAGAGGTCCTGGGTGCCCCCATTGCTGTGGGTAAGCTTTGTATGTGTTTGTTGTGTGTATTTATTGTGTTTCTAAAGTTTTTGGGGTCACGCGGGTTGCGTCCTTGTTTTCGGATCTCGTACGTCTTTTTCGGAAAATCCGTAGGTGTTTGGTGGTGTTTTGCGTCTTTAGAGTCCTGTAGCCTCGTTTTCGTTTTTTTTCGGCGGCCATTTTTTCTCTCGCTTAGGGTATTTTCGGGTGTCTAAACTCTTTTATTTTGAGACAGATTGAGGTGTAACTTCAGTTTTCGAGGTCCTGGGTGTCCCCCCCCCTTGCTGTAGGTAAGCTTTTTATGTATTTGTTTTGTGTATATATTGTGTTTTTCATGTTTTCATGTGCGTGGGTCGTATTTTTGCGCGGTCGTAATGGGTCGTAACGCATCTCGTATTTTTGTGTCGTAAGTCCATAAATATTGCGAGGTCCGCAGTTGCTGGCAAGAAGCGCCTTCGGCGCTCCATGCCAGCAACTGCGGCCCTCGCTTCGCAAGGTCCGCAGGCTTGCTACGCGAGCCTGCATCGTTAGCAACAACCCGCCTGCTCACAACTATATATGTGATAGCAAAAAATTAAATTTTATTTTCCTCATAGGTTATAATAATCATGCATATGCCAATATGAAAAGCCATGCTGCAACATGTTGAAAGCTATTAAAGACAAACTACCTCATTAAATTGCAACACAAATACATGCAAATGGCCTACTTATTAACCCTTTCACACTCACAGAGGCTCTAGTGTGGGCCCTAAAAATACAAAGGTCATCTTTTATACATTTCACTCATCACATCTACATTGGGAAAACAAATAGTGGCCAAATTACACAGTCACGTGGCATATATCAAGCACAAATGGGAACATTTCACATATAGTTGTTCAGTCCCTCAGTTGTGTCCGACTCTTTGTGACCCTATGGACTGCACTTCACCTACTAATGTCTCTGTCTGCATGCCAACGATACTGGAGTGGTTTGCCAGTTCCTTCTCTAGTGAACTGTGATTTAACTGACCTCTTGCTATGACCTGCACACCTACAGTGGCCCTACATGGTATAACTCACAGCTTCATTCAGGTACAGAAGCTTCTTCACCACCCCCACTTTGCAAACCACATTGGGACCAGGGGAACATACACCACACTAATCTACTCTAACTCATCAGGAAGAGCCACAAAAACACATGGAGGCTGTGCAGAGACACGTGGAGCGACAGCCAACTCACCTCCAACAGGAGTAATCTCCACTACACCTATCCTGGAAAGTGCCACGCCATTGCTGGCGGCCATGTGCCAAGCTGTATACCCATTCCCATTTGGTGACCTCCCATTCTGTTTCGCCATTCATCAGTTTACATTAGTGTGGTGTATGTTCCCCTGGTCCCCTTCTCGATTGCTCAGTGGTGGTCGTGAAGGGGCTTGTGTACCTGAATAAGGCTGTGAGCTATACCATGTAGGGCTACTGTAGGTGGGCAGGTAATGGCAGAGAGGTCAGACAAATCACAGACTACAAGAGAAGGAACTGGCAACCTCTTATGCCTCTATTTAACCCCATCAGTCCCATAAGGGTTTATTATGACCATTATGGGCCTGTTACAACCCAACATTAACCAGATAAGTGCCATGACGGTCCTCAAGGACCATCATGCCACTAAGTCTAAACACTCCACTGCACTATACCCCCCCAATAAAACATTAAATATCAACTAACCCCCCTCTACACTAACCTATTAACACCTACACTATCTACCTACACTACCTATCCCCTAATAACCCCCTCCCCACCACTGTAATTACAGAAAACAAAAACACTAAAGTCACCAAAAATCAAAAATTTTCATTACATAAAAGAAAAAAACCTAAATCACAAAAAATAAAACATCTACATTACAGAAAATAAAAAAAAATAAATCACAAAAAATAAAAAATCTACATTACAAAAAATAAAAAACCTAAATCACAAAAAATTTAAAAAGGAACATTACAGACAATAACAAAATACATTACAACCCCCCCCCCCCCCCCCCACTACAGAAAGAAAAAGTACACACCGGAAAAGGAAAGACATATAATACATACAATACAATACATACAATACAAATGAAATACAATACGATACACCCCTATCTAATATACATCCCCCAATCTATCTAATATACAATACATCCTATCTATGTAATATACATCCCCCAATCTATCTAATATACAATACATCCCACAATGTAATATACAGTACTTGCTATCTCTATCTAGAAACCCTAATTCTAAGCTAAAATAAAATAATTAAGACCATTTATCTTTGAGATGTCCCTTCAGTTCAGCCACCTAGTGAAAAAAAAATAAAATAATTAGTACAACATTTACATAAAATAAATAAACATAGTACATATTCTAAATATTCTACTCACCTTTCCAGCATGTTCCGTCCTACTTCTTTTCCTCTTCTCCGGTGCGTCCCCATGTTAAAAAAAAACATTACATTAATACACATTAGTGATGTCCCGAACAGTTCGCCGGAGAACTATTCACAGCGATTTCCGCATGTTCGCGTCCGCCGTGAACTTTATCATTAAGGAAACTTTGAACATCATTTATTTTATTTTATAATTTTTTGTGTGTAATCTATGCCAGCTTGCCTAACAGCTTATATTGTGCTTATTTTCACTACTCATACCTGGTGGTGTAACATATTGTACATTGAAAACAACCATTTTTTTCCTGTAATCTAATTTCAGTTGCCTGCCTGTGTCAGGCTCACAGCTTATATTGTGCTCAGTGACATAAAACAACACTTTTTTGACTGTAATAGATTGAATGGCAATTGCCTGCCTACAGGCGTGTGTGTGAAGCCTATTGCATCTACTCTGCCAACTTTTGCCAGTGCACAGTGACACTCATATCTGGTGGCACCTTAGATTGCACCTTAGATTTGAAGTGGGAGGACCGACCAAGCATCTTTTTCCATCTCCCGCATCCAAAAATCCATGCCATATACACGTCCCCTGATAGTGGACGTAACAGGGATTAAACCGATAGGAATAGTACTACTTAACAGTTCACACCTTATAATAACGCAGACAGAGGCAACGCGTATAATCTTCCATGCTGTGCAATGGAAGCCCCCAGACTCTGACCTGTGTATAATCTTCCATGCTGGGCAGTGGAAGCCCCCAGACTCTGACCTGTGTATAATCTTCCATGCTGTGAAGTGGAAGCCCCCAGACTCTGACCTGTGTATAATCTTCCATGCTGGGCAGTGGAAGCCCCCAGACTCTGGGAGTCTGAAGAAGAGGAGTCAGAGGAGGAAGGTGGCTTTAAGGAGGTGGAAGACCAAACACAGCAGGCGTCCCAGGGGGCTTGTTGTCACCTTCTGGGGACCCTTGGTGGCTGGGTGAAGGAAGAGACATTCAATGACATCAGTGAGGACAAGGAACGGGACATGGCTAGCTTGGTATCCAACCTTGTGCAAATGGGGAGATTGCGGTTGTGCAAATGGACTGTTTGCGGTTGTTTGCGGTGCATTAAAAGGGAAGATTGGTCTGTTACTGTGAAGCGGTTGTGTAACCCTTACACTACCTGATCGATCCAACATAATACCTGATGTTTTAAAGCATGTTATTCCAAACAATTTAGGAATGTTAGTTGATTTATGCCCTTTATGGCTAAAAACCAGACTCTGTCTCAACTATGTAATTTTCCGTGGGAGTTTTGCCATGGATCCCCCTCCGGCATGCCACAGTCCAGGTGTTAGTCCCGTTGAAACAACATTACCATCACTATTGTGGCCAGAAAGAGTCCCTGTGGGTTTTGAAATTCGCCTGCCCATTAAAGTCTATGGCAGTTCGCCGGGTTCGCGAACATTTGATGGAAGGTCGGGTCCGCTGTTCGCGAACCGAAAATTTGATGTTCGCGACATCACTAATACACATACATAAACATAAAAGAAAGTAAAATAAACATAATATACATTGTACTTACCTCCCCGCGATGTCCCCAGCCTCCTCCTCTTCTGCCCTGGCTGGGCCCTGGAAAAATCTTTTTTTTCTTTTCTGTAATTAGAGTGGTGGGGGTTTATTAGGGGGTAGGTAGGTAGTGTAGGTGTTAATAGTTTAGTGTAGAGGGTGTTTAAATGATTGTATTTAATATTTTATTGGGGGTATAGTGCAGTGTAGTGTTTATACTTAGTGGCATGAGGGTCCTTGAGGACCGTCAGGGCACTTATGTGGTTAATGTTGGGTTGTAACAGGCCCATAATGGTCAGAATATAACCTTATGGGACTGATGGGGTTAAATAGAGGCATATGAGGGTCTCTATTGACCCCCATGAGTGACAGGGTTAATTATGGGTTTATGAGGGTCTGTACTGATCCCCATGAGTGTCAGGGTTAATGATATGTATTATGGGGGTCTGTATTGACCCCCATGAGTGACAGGGTTAATTATGGTTTTATGGTGGTCTCTATTGACCCCCATGAGTGACAGGGTTAATTATGGGTTTAGGGGCGTCTGTATTGACCCTCATGAGTGACAGGGTTAATTAAGGGTTTATGGGGGTCTGCATTGACCCTCATGAGTGACAGGGTTAATTAAGTGCTTATGGGGGGCTGTATTAACCCTCATGAGTGATGGGGTTAATTAAGGGTTTATGGGGGTCTGTATTGACCCCCATGAGTGCCAGGGTTATTTATGGGCTTATGGGGGACTTTATTGACCCCCATGCGTGACAGGGTTAATTATGGATTTATGGGGGTCTGCATTGACCTTCATGAGTGACGGGGTTAAATAACGATTTATAGGGACTGTATTGACCCCCATGAGTGAGAGGGTTAATTATATGTATTATGGGGGTCTGTATTGACCCCCATGAGTGACAGGGTTAATTAGGGGTTTATGGGGGTCTGTATTGACCCCCATGAGTGAGGGGGTTAATTAAGTGCTTATCGGGGTCCGTATTTACCCCCATGAGTGACAGGGTTAATGAAGGGCTTATGGGGGTCTGTATTGACCCACATGAGTGACAGGGTTAATTAAGGGCTTATGGGGGTCTGTAGTGACCCCCATGAGTGACAAGGTTAATTAAGTGCTTATGGGGGTGCTGTATTGACCCTCATGAGTGACGGGGTTAATTAAAGGTTTATGGGGTCTGTATTGACCCCCATGAGGGCCAGGGTTATTTATGGTCTTATGTGGGTCTTTATTGACCCCCATGAGTGACAGGGTTAATTATGGTTTTATGGTGGTCTCTATTGACCCCCATGAGTGACAGGGTTAATTATGGGTTTAGGGGGGGCTGTATTGACCCCCATGAGTGAAGGGATTAATTATGGGTTTATGGGGGGCTGTATTGACCCCCATGAGTGAAGGGGTTAATTATATTTTTTGGGGGGGTCTGTATTGACCCTCATGAGTGACGAGGTTAATTAAGGGTTTATGGGGGTCTGCATTGACCCTCATGAGTGAAAGGGTTAATTAAGTGCTTATGGGGGGCTGTATTAACCCTCATGAGTGATGGGGTTAATTAAGGGTTTATGGGGGTCTGTATTGACCCCCATGAGTGCCAGGGTTATTTATGGGCTTATGGGGGACTTTATTGACCCCCATGAGTGACAGGGTTAATTATGGATTTATGGGGGTCTGTATTGACCCTCATTAGTGACGGGGTTAAATAACGGTTTATGGGGACCGTATTGACCCCCATGAGTGACAGGGTTAATTATATGTATTATGGGGGTCCGTATTTACCCCCATGAGTGACAGGGTTAATGAAGGGCTTATGGGGGTCTGTATTGACCCACATGAGTGACAGGGTTAATTAAGGGCTTATGGGGGTCTGTAGTGACCCCCATGAGTGACAAGGTTAATTAAGTGCTTATGGGGGTGCTGTATTGACCCTCATGAGTGACGGGGTTAATTAAAGGTTTATGGGGTCTGTATTGACCCCCA
Organism: Discoglossus pictus; assembly: GCA_027410445.1. NCBI lineage: Eukaryota > Metazoa > Chordata > Amphibia > Anura > Alytidae > Discoglossus > Discoglossus pictus. The sequence continues at coordinate 421,488,371 of CM050166.1, read as the reverse complement.
TGAGGGCCAGGGTTATTTATGGTCTTATGTGGGTCTTTATTGACCCCCATGAGTGACAGGGTTAATTATGGTTTTATGGTGGTCTCTATTGACCCCCATGAGTGACAGGGTTAATTATGGGTTTAGGGGGGGCTGTATTGACCCTCATGAGTGAAGGGATTAATTATGGGTTTATGGGGGGCTGTATTGACCCCCATGAGTGAAGGGGTTAATTATATTTTTTTGGGGGGTCTGTATTGACCCTCATGAGTGACAGCGTTAATGAAGTGCTTATGGAGGGGCTGTATTGACCCTCATGAGTGACGAGGTTAATTAAGGGTTTATGGGGGTCTGCATTGACCCTCATGAGTGAAAGGGTTAATTAAGTGCTTATGGGGGGCTGTATTAACCCTCATGAGTGATGGGGTTAAATAACGGTTTATAGGGACTGTATTGACCCCCATGAGTGACAAGGTTAATTAAGTGCTTATGGGGGGGGGCTGTATTGACCCTTATGAGTGACAGGGTTAATTAAGGGTTTATGGGGGTCTGTATTGACCCCCATGAGTGCCAGGGTTATTTATGGGCTTATGGGGGACTTTATTGACCCCCATGAGTGACAGGGTTAATTATGGATTTATGGGGGTCTGTATTGACCCTCATGAGTGACGGGGTTAAATAACGGTTTATAGGGACTGTATTGACCCCCATGAGTGACAAGGTTAATTAAGTGCTTATGGGGGGGGCTGTATTGACCCTTATGAGTGACAGGGTTAATTAAGGGTTTATGGGGGTCTGTATTGACCCCCATGAGTGCCAGGGTTATTTATGGGCTTATGGGGGACTTTATTGACCCCCATGAGTGACAGGGTTAATTATGGATTTATGGGGGTCTGTATTGACCCTCATTAGTGACGGGGTTAAATAACGGTTTATGGGGACCGTATTGACCCCCATGAGTGACAGGGTTAATTATATGTATTATGGGGGTCCGTATTTACCCCCATGAGTGACAGGGTTAATGAAGGGCTTATGGGGGTCTGTATTGACCCACATGAGTGACAGGGTTAATTAAGGGCTTATGGGGGTCTGTAGTGACCCCCATGAGTGACAAGGTTAATTAAGTGCTTATGGGGGTGCTGTATTGACCCTCATGAGTGACGGGGTTAATTAAAGGTTTATGGGGTCTGTATTGACCCCCATGAGGGCCAGGGTTATTTATGGTCTTATGTGGGTCTTTATTGACCCCCATGAGTGACAGGGTTAATTATGGTTTTATGGTGGTCTCTATTGACCCCCATGAGTGACAGGGTTAATTATGGGTTTAGGGGGGGCTGTATTGACCCTCATGAGTGAAGGGATTAATTATGGGTTTATGGGGGGCTGTATTGACCCCCATGAGTGAAGGGGTTAATTATATTTTTTTGGGGGGTCTGTATTGACCCTCATGAGTGACAGCGTTAATGAAGTGCTTATGGAGGGGCTGTATTGACCCTCATGAGTGACGAGGTTAATTAAGGGTTTATGGGGGTCTGCATTGACCCTCATGAGTGAAAGGGTTAATTAAGTGCTTATGGGGGGCTGTATTAACCCTCATGAGTGATGGGGTTAATTAAGGGTTTATGGGGGTCTGTATTGACCCCCATGAGTGCCAGGGTTATTTATGGGCTTATGGGGGACTTTATTGACCCCCATGAGTGACAGGGTTAATTATGGATTTATGGGGGTCTGTATACCCTCATGAGTGACGGGGTTAAATAACGGTTTATGGGGACCGTATTGACCCCCATGAGTGACAGGGTTAATTATATGTATTATGGGGGTCTGTATTGACCCCCATGAGTGACAGGGTTAATTAGGGGTTAATGGGGGTCTGTATTGACCCCCTTGAGTGAGGGGGTTAATTAAGTGCTTATGGGGGTCTGTATTGACCCCCATGAGTGACAGGGTTAATGAAGGGCTTATGGGGGTCTGTATTGACCCACATGAGTGACAGGGTTAATTAAGGGTTTATGGGGGTCTGTATTGACCCCCATGAGTGCCAGGGTTATTTAGGGGCTTATGGGGGACTTTATTGACCCCCATGAGTGACAGGGTTAATTATGGATTTATGGGGGTCTGTATTGACCCTCATGAGTGACGGGGTTAAATAACGGTTTATAGGGACTGTATTGACCCCCATGAGTGACAAGGTTAATTAAGTGCTTATGGGGGGGGCTGTATTGACCCTTATGAGTGACAGGGTTAATTAAGGGTTTATGGGGTCTGTATTGACCCCCATGAGTGACAGGGTTAATTATATGTATTATGGGGGTTTGTATTGACCCCCATGAGTGACAGGGTTAATTAGGGGTTTATGGGGGTCTGTATTGACCCCCATGAGTGAGGGGGTTAATTAAGTGTTTATGGGGGTTTGTATTGACCCCCATGAGTGACAGGGTTAATGAAGGGCTTGTGGGGGTCTGTATTGACCCACATGAGTGACAGGGTTAATTAAGGGCTTATGGGGGTCTGTATTGACCCCCATGAGTGACACGGTTAATTAAGTGCTTATGGGGGGGCTGTATTGACCCTTATGAGTGACAGGGTTAATTAAGGGTTTATGGGGTCTGTATTGACCCCCATGAGGGCCAGCGTTATTTATGGTCTTGTGGGGGTCTTTATTGACCCCCATGAGTGACAGGGTTAATTATGGGTTTATGGGGGTCTCTATCGACCCACGTGAGTGACAGGGTTAATTATGGGTTTATGGGGGGCTGTATTGACCCCCATGAGTGACACAACCCGCATGCTCAAAACTATATATGTGATATATATTATTATATGACTAGTGATTTGCCCATCAAAAATGACGGCAATAAAAATTTAAGCCTGGCAATGCTGATTGCCAAACAATGCAAGGCTCTCCTCCCCTCTACTTTATGGGCTTTATGATGAGCGCCTTTGGTGTTCATCGCAGGGCCCACAAAAAGCGTGCATGTGCAAGCCCGTAGCCCTGTGTCTCTTTCCCCCACTCCCTCCCCAGTGTCTCTTTCCCCCCTCTCCTGGCCCTGTATTTCCCCCCCTTATCTCCCTGCCCTGTGTCTCTTCCCCCCCTCTCTCACCTCTGTGTCTCTTCCCCCCCCCATCTCCCTCCCCTTTGTCTTTCTTCCCCCTCTCCCTCTTTTGTGCTCCTTTTTCCATTTACAGGTGACAAATGGTCTTCCAATTTATAGGCTGGGAAAAAAATTATGGCGTAAAGTCATTTTTTTTCTTGCATAGCCGTTTTGAGACTGCCAAAAAACTCTGATTCAATAGCAAATTAGCTTTCAACCTCACTTAGAGGCTCCCTGCCTCTCCCCCTGTGCTGAGTGTTAGGTTTTAGGCTTTTGGCTTCTGAGTTACAGGCTTGAAAAAAATGACTGCCGTTAAAGCTATAATTTTTTTGAAGCCTGTAACTCATTTTGGGGATCGCCTCTTCCCCCTTCTAAATGTTGGGCCTCGTGATGAGCGCCTTCAACTCCTATTGCGAGCCTCTCTGCCCCCCCCCCACCCCTTTAACTTTCGGGCCTCGCGATGAGCGCCTTCGACGTTCATTGTGATCCACCCAATGAGTGCCTTCAGCACTCATTGCAGCCCCATCAAACCCGTAACTTTCGGGCCTCGCAATGAGGCCAAAGGCATGCGCAAGCCCGTAACTTTAACATAGCGTGACTGACAAATCGTAATTGCGACAGCTATATATGTGATATCTGATGCTATTATAACTATTATTATTATTATATGTATTGATCTATTGCATAGTACCTAGGGCTCATTAGTTTACATATATAGAAATGTGACACAAATGTGATGTATGTGGATGTGCCATAACCCTCATCATTGAAAACACGCTGAAACTGTTAGAAAGTTATAAGCTTTCATACACAAAGCACAATCAGAAATGGACAAGACTGTGCAATAATATCATGGATGTTGTGCGGGCGGATCCCGGGAGAGCAAGAGACTTGTGGCAAAAAGGGGATACCGACAAGGGGTAATGTCATAGTCTAGAATAAGCATCATGCATAGCACCTACCAGGGTCACATGTGGTCACTACACCACTGCAACTGGAATCTGATGAAAAAAAGGATCATCAGAAATCATTCCATTTAATTGAAGAAACCATAAATGTGCATAGCACTTACAACTTGTCTAGATCTGCTTAATGAAACAGATGATTAAACCTCTGGACTGTGTAATCCAATCCAGTTTCACACATACAGTGTGGTGAAAAAAGCAAAAATCTGAAAAAAAGTGGTCAACTAAAACAGGCAGAGAAGGATAAAAAAAAACAACATGCATGTACAGTATAGTGCTAAATACTGTAACTGTAACAATATATCGACTCACCTGATTCCGATCTGCAAGCATTACTATCTATTAGCTAGGTTGCTGGATAATCAGCAATATGGGAAAATACCCATTAATACGGAGAGGAAAAAAAGGTCAGCAGCCAGATTCACTGTTACTTACATCGGACCCAAGGATCTGTTCTCAGACTGCTATTGAGGGCGGGATCACATGCTTCACTAGTGCATATATCAATGCTAGCTGTCATTAACATGCCATTGTGAGACTTTGCAAGTCCACCGCCATAGCGGTAATAGTCTAAATTTAAGCCAACAACAATCATGTCTTAGATATCTGGCTATATGATAGGTTTAAGACTGTGGGAGCTATATTTTAGGGAGGGGGGGCTGTCACTGAATGAATGTCTACCTGAGAGGCACTGGGAAAATCTTACACCTCAAACATTTCACAATGCTTGCAGATGCAGAAGATGCCTTGGATCTGAATTGTACCTAAAACAAAAAAAAAGACAAAAAAAGACAAAACCTACAAAATAAGGCCTTAAAAAATGATAGGGACTGCAGCAGCACTTCTCAACAGCATTTCTTGGTGACCATTTGGTGAAATGTTAAACAGAACCTTATGTGTCCACAGAGAGGAGGATCATGGACCATGTGATGGGAGGTAGCAATCTGCATACAAAATATCACCATCACATAGGCCAAGATCCAAGACTCTGTAGCCGGGCTAGATTAGGTTAACATTGTGAAGGTCACTGAGGAGTGCTGTTGAGAAGGTTAACATTAGATGGTTACCATTAGATGGTCACTGAGGAGTGCTGTTGAGAAGGCACAAACATATGCGAATCCCCTAGGTGGGGACCAGAGCACGTTGCATGGCCTCTGTTGTGACTCCCTGGTGTCCTCACTCCAGTTGGAGGGCCCTGGCGATAGCCTCAGTCTCTGGAGGAGGGGGATAGTGGGGTCGAATACCGGCGGTGTGGCAGGAGGTCCAGATGGAGACCCCACCAGCCATATTACATCCTCCTCCTCTGAACTAGGGCCCTCGGCTCCACTTCTCTCCTCCTTTGCCTGTGGCGGTTCATGCTGGGCGGGGGCTTGCTCCTCCACTTCCTGCTTCGATGGAGCCGACGCCCCTGCCTCTGGCTCGCCACTGGACCCAGACCTCCTTGATGCTGAAAGAGGGAAAATAAAGGTATATGTCATTAGTATGATGAATAATATATTGTTTTGTGTGCATTCTTAAATATCTGACATCTAGGCTTGAACCTGGATGATACTCCTAATTGCAACTCAGATTAGCTATCATTTGCTAGATGTGTTCTATTCATTGGTTATTGGTCTTGATCGTTCTTGGCTCCTAACGCTATCTTGATTCCAGCTGCGGTCTGTAACTACATAGGCTGCAGTGGGCACACCAATACATGGACTCTCTATTGGTTGATTACTGTTGTTGTGCCCAGGAATGACAGTGATTTGTCAGCTTCATGAATTTAATGACGCATCCATCTACCCCTTGTTAATTCCATGGAGTTAACATGTCAGTGTCCTTGTTGCGCATCATGTACATATGTAGTGTGTGTGATGTACATGTGGTGGCATGTTGGTGTATGTGATATTCACCTGACATGGAGGCTGGTCCTGCTGGGTCACCAGGCCTGAAGCTCCAGCAGCGGGCACCTGCCTCAGAAGGTCCTTGGTGACCCACTCCCTCTCATTATAGGTCACAGTCTGGTTCTTGTCTTGCTTGGCCATTTCCTCCTAACCTTGGCCCTGATGTTGTCAATACGGTGCTTAACAGATCTCACATGCTTTGGCGCTGTGCCCACTGCTGTAACCTCAACCGCTATGCAAATAAAGTAGAGGTGCTCATCTGAGAACGAAAAATACCTCAGTGTTTTTTTTTTTTCTATAGGTCTGGTTACCTACTCAGAGAGCAATCTCTTTTAGCTCACTTATGCCCTTCTGGTCTCACTCAGAAGAGTGATCCAGTCCCGAAATACCAGGCAATTCTCCCTGAACAGGAGAAACAGAAAACCCCAGATGCGTTTTGGCCTCTATTATTCAAAGGAAATCGAAAATGTTATCTATTGTGCCTCTTCCTCTACGGGACCCTGTTTGCACATTTGGTAGTTCCCGGTCCATATGTTGTTGGAGCTGAGCTTGCAGGATCTTAAGCATTACCTTTCTGACATATCGCATGAGTGGAATTTTTTTATAACTGGAGCTCTCTTTAGCACTGCCTTTTTCGGGATTGGGAAGTAGACTGACCTTTTCCAATCTACTGGATAATGTTGATTTTTACAAATGTGTTGGCATATGGCAATCAACACTTTCACAGCATCATCTTGTAGGATTTTGAATAGTTAAGCTGTGATTCCATCAACTCCTGCAGCCTTGTTTTCAGTAAGGCATCCTAGGGCCCATCTCACTTCACTCTCCAAGATGTCTGGCTCCAGGTCCTTGGACAAACGATTGTGGTTATCAATTCTGTTAAGATCCTTCCTTTATAGATATTCTGTGTTTTCCTGCCATCTATTCTCTATCTGATCTGCTACTGCTAAGTCCCTACCATTGTTTGTCTTTTATCACTCCCACTTTAGCATTTACATGGTATGAAATGTCAGGGGATACACATTGAATGCTAAAACATGATAATTGTTAACCCCTGGGCACTGTATTAATGAGTTGTCACTTTGCATGAGTTGGTGGGCATTATTTAATTGTTTGAGTAAATATTTGTAATTGACATTGGAAGTTATTTGATTGTTCTTTAGTTTTGTTGTATTGGGGTGGTTTAAACTATTAGAAAGGCTTATTTTGTGCTTTGGGGTTTGGAGGCTTCAATTTTATATCATTAGAATTGAGAAAAATGATTATATAGGATATGTATTTTCCTCCTACTCATAGCTTAATAAGTTTCTCATAAGAGTTGTATCTGCTCTTGTGGGAGGTTGAGTTTATGCATAAGGATTTGTCTTACAGAGAAACTCACAGAATCTTAGGATCTTCAGAAATTCAGGAAGAAGGGGCAGACTTACCGCTAGTGCACCGGGTACAATATATATATAAAATATGTCTGTATGCCTACTTATTATGTACAATATATATATATATATATATATATATATATATATATATAAATATAAGATAAATTATGGCTTTCATGGTAGACATATTGCTGCATAGTGGCCAAATCTGGTAATGCATGATTAAGTTTAATTTTTATTTTTTGTGTGTCCCCTATTCTTTTAATCTGGGGGGGATTTGTCCCCCTCATCCCTCCCAGTTCCTAGGCCCCTGGCCAAGTACTAACACATATCACTCAGAGCAGGGAATAGTTCATACATAGCAATCACTCATAAAGGCAAGGGTTTGCTACAGGTGGAATATAATAACTACGTGGCAACCTATATCGAATGTATACTCAAACATAAAAAGTGGCTGTGGTGCTGAGTGTGCAGCTTTCAGATTAAAGTGCTGTTGCAACACAAACAAATAAACTCTCTTAACTAAACAAAAATCTGAATATAGTGCTCCTCTCGCCCTATCCTACTACTATAATTATTATGCTGTATTCTTAATCCAGTATAATAACGTATAATTGTTTATTTAAGTGCATATTTGCAAATATAAACCAATACAACATGAAATAAATAAAACGTTTTACCATTCCAATAAATTATACTACTCAAATGTTAGTGTTCTTTATGCTGGTGACTTCAAAACAATCTTGATGGGCAAAGAACAAAATAACATCTATTATCACAATTAACTTTGACATGCATGTATGCTTTACTGTGGGTATAACATTATCTTTTGCTGCCCTTGCATAGCTTATTAAAAGAGCTGCCACAAAGGAACTTGCAATAACTTGCAACCACTTTATTAAGATTTATAAAAGAATGGAACTTAAAATAGAATCTCCCTCCCACATGACAAACCATATAATCAAGTATAAATGTGCCCACCCTAGTAAGGAATAATTGGTTATAGTAGTTGATAAATTAAAAGCTGCATTTTTTCTTCAAAAAAACTTTATCTCAGTTGGTTATCTCAGTTGGTTCATCAAATGACTACAAATTCAGAACTTTGATTTGGTTCTTCAAATGTGACTCATTAAGACACGTGTATTCTCCTCATTGTAATAATAACATTTACACTTCACAAGTTCTCATTTTCTAGTGTTCCCTCCTTTCTTTCTGTTCACTGTCATAATTGTTGCCATGTTTCCTATCTGTAACCTTAGGCCAATTTATATGAGGAGGATAACATTTATTAAGTAATCTAGTTAACTAATTTATATAAAACCAAAACAAAAAAAAATACTGTATATACTCGAGTATAAGCCGACCCGAGTATAAGCCGAGGCACCTAATTTTACCCCAAAAACTGTGAAAACGTATTGACTCGAGTATAAGCCGAGGGTGGAAAAGAGGGTCCTTCCCCCCTGATCATCTTCCTCCTCCCCCCCTTATCATCCTCCTCCTTCCTCTCCTTATCATCTTCCTCTTTCCCCCCTTATCATCCTCCTCCTCCCCCCCTTATCATCCTCTTCCTTCCCCCCTTATAATCATTCGCCTCCCCCCTTATCATCTTCTTTCCCCCATAACCTCCTCCTTACTGCACCATATGCTAATGACGTGACGCGCATGCAAGGTCACGTCATTAGCATATGTCTGTACGGAAGACGTGCTGCGGCGTCAGGATCAGCAACAGCTCATCGGAGCATAGTAACAAGTAAGGAGAGAGGGGGATAGGGACTGGAGAGGGTGCAGTAAGAAGGAGGTTATGGGGGAGAGAAGATGATAAGGGGGGGAGGAGGATGATGATAAGGGGGGGAGGAGGAGGATGATAATGGGGAGGAGGATTATAAGGGGGGAGGAGAAGGATGATAAGGTGGAAAGAGGAGGATGATAAGGGGGGAAGGAGGAGGATGATAAGGGGAGTAGGATGATAAGGGGGAGGAGGAGGAGGATGATAAGGGGGGAGTAGGATGATAAGGGTAGAGATGGATGATAAGGGGGGGAGGAGAAGGATGATAAAGGGGGAAAGAGGAGGATGATATGGTGGGGAGGAGGAGGATTTTTTTTTTTTTATCGAGTATAAGCCGAAGGGTTTTTTTTTAGCATAAAAAAATATGCTGAAAAGGTTGGCTTGTACACGAGTATATACGGTACATAAGAAACACAAGACAAAAACTAAACCTTCTGCTAGGTGTGTATTTAGTATTAGATGTTTAACTGAGATCAAGCAAAATGTCAACATATACAATTAGGGATTAACATAGCTGGTTATTCTAAATCATACATTTCACCAATCTTAGAATTGAAAAAGACGATTGAGTCTTAAAAATGTCACCCACAAACAATTAGTATGCAGCAACATAAAAGCTGTCTTAAGCGTTATGCCGTGATGGCCTTCCAGCCATTATTTATCATTATGCACAACATTCCCTGTGTTTCAATCAGTTGAAAGAACCTTGAAAGTCACCCTTGAATATCCCATTAATTGCCAAAGACTAAAGGTTGAACAAATCTTTGCAGAATGGATGAACAAAGAAGAATAACACCAATTATATCATCAAAGTCTCCTCAATGAAAGATTATACTGAATAAATAAATAAAATGAGTTGTTGGTTTTATGTGCGCTGTTCACTCAATGAACATTTTATAGCCAATGAAAATCAAGCTGCTCAGCAATTTTCACAATCCAGAGCTAAACATAATTAAAAATAAAATAAAATAAATTGGGTTTCACAAGCAATCTGTAACCTTGAAAAAATAAATAAAACTAAGAATTAAGTTTGCTAGGTTTCTAGATTACTAAGACGTGGCAAGCAGTCTAATGATACTAAGGGACCACATGTACTAAGGTGAGAGGCTTGAAGAAAAGTTACGTTTTGATGTTAAATAGAAACATAGATTTGACAGTTGTGCCCATTCTATATATCAATTTATTGTGTTCACCTCACCTGTTTCATTTGTTTACCTCTCTTTCTTAAGTAATTACTTGGGAAAATTATCCCTAATTCTCTCCCTCCAACCCCTCTGCAACAACAGTTAGCATTTAATTAACAGTTTGATTTAAAGGGACACTGAGAATTGGGCTAAAATGGCTTTTATTTTGTTGCTGTTGTTGTTTAGTCATTCAGTCATGTCTGACTCTCCTTGACCCCATGGACTGCAGCATACCAGGCACATCTGTCAGCCACTGCCCCTCTGAGCGCCATCAAGCTCATGTTCATTGCTTAATTGACCTGTATTAATTTCCGCCTCTGCTTCCCCCTTCTTCGCGTGCCTTCAATCTTTCCCAGTACTTAAAGTCTTCTGTAGGGAATCCTGCCATCTCATAAGACTAAAATATTTTAGCTTCAGTCGCATGATCGTACATTCCAGTGAACAATTTGTCTTGATTTCCTGAAGTACTGATTTATTGGATCTTCTTGAAGTCCAATTTTTGCCAAAAGCACAATTAAAAGACATCCGTTCTACAGCGCTCAGACTTCTTTGTGGTCTAGTTCTCACATCCGTATGTTACAAATGGGAAATCCATAATTCTAACTATGCAGACCTTTGTTGATAGTGTAATATCTTTACTTTTTACTAGCTTGTCCAGCCTTTCCATTTTTTTCCTCCCCAGAAGCAAACATCTTTTAATTTCATGGCTACAGCCACCATCTGAAGAGATCTTGGATCCCAGGAAAACAAAATATGTCACTGCCTCCACTTCTTCCCCATCTATTGCTGAGATTGATGCTTGCCATGATCTTTCTCTTTTTAATGTTGAGCAGCAGGCCAGCTTTTGTACTCTTGTCTTTCACTCTTTAGTTCCTCCTCAGTTTCAGCCATCAGAGTAGTATCATCTGTGTATTATTTTGCTTTCTCTATTATCCATCGGACATTGGCAATTTCATCTCTTGTGCTTCTTCCCCTGAGGAACCCCGCTTGCAAATCTGGTAGTTCCCTGTACATATATTGGTGGAGTTGAGCTTGTAGGATTAAGCATTACTTTGCTGGCATGTGAAATGATTGCATTTGTTCGATAATTGGAGCAATCTTTGGCACTGCCTTTTTTGGGGAAGGTACTGTATACGGACCTTTTCCAGTCTATTGGCCACCGTTTAGATTTTCCAAATGTGTTGGCATAAGGCAAGCTGGGATTCCATCTACTCCTGCAGCCTTGTTATCAGCAAGACATCCTAGGGTATATCTCATTTAGCTTTCCAAGATTTCTGTCTCCATCTCATTGGACAAATTATTGAGGTCATCACTGCTGTTAACATCCTCCCTGTATAGATCTTTAGTGTATTCCTGCCTCCTCTTCTTTATCTGATCTGCTTCTATTAAATCCCTTCCATTTTTGTCTTTTATCATGCCTGCTTTGCCATGAAAGGTTCCTTTGAGATCCCAAATTTTCTTGAAGAGATCTCTTGACTTTCCCATTCTGTTATATTCTTCTATCTCTTTAAATCGCTCATTATAGAATGTCTCCTTGTCTCTTCTTGCTATCCAAATCTTTTCTAGTTTTAACTACCTTTTGCTTTCTTTCTTTCCTAGGCTACTTTCACCACCTCATCAGCCAGCCGGTTGGTCTTCTTTATTTTGCTAGATATAGAGCCTCATTCAATTGAGCAATTGCAAGTTACGGGCGTCCGTAAGCTAATTTGCAATTCATTTGGCTTCTTTTTGAGAGTTGCAAACGGTCTACGGTTTACGTGCTTTAAATCCTTGTGGTTGTTACAACCATAACTTATGCCCCCATCTAAGCCTTTGATCTTACACATCCGCAAGCGTTATGATCGCTAAAATCGCAAATTGGGTACCCGATGGCACCCGCAAAGGGGTTAAAGACATATCCGTAGCACTGTAAATGCAAATAAAAAATCAATACTGCACTGTAAAAGACGGTGAAAACGATGATAGACATTGGAATTAATTGCACAAAAGTCTCAAGTGTTTTAATTTGTGATTATATCAATTTCTGGAATCAATGAGTTAAAACATATCAGGCCACCCACATGAACTTAAACAGTATTGTCATTCATTTTTTATATTTTGTATTTTGCTGTTTTGCGAGTCCGATCGGATATCGGACCTTTAAACGCGAATTGATTGACATCTAACCTCCATCTTATACTGCCCTAATGACAGTCTCATTTTCTATTGGCTGTTTCTCAATGGGTAGTTACGGCCTTGCTTAATCGGTCACGTTCTCATCCTGAACTGCTACTTACGAGTGCATGGTTTACGGTTTCGGCTTTCCTCCCGTAACTTGCGGGCTTGTTCAATTGAATAACACTGTAATTGTAGCAAAACTCAAGCCTGCAGCACACCCGCACACATACAGCCTGTTTGCCGCGAGATGCGGCTTCTGATTGAATGAGGCTCCTAATTTATATGTTTAAATGGTTAAGACCTGTGTCCACTATAGTCCCCCCTCCATTGCTAGAACTGCAACACTAATTCTAGGTTATTTAGGTTGGATTCATTTTATTCCCAGAATGTATTATCGAGGCGTATTGATCATCCACAGTACATTGCCCAAAGGTTTAATTAAGCTAAATCATCATTAATTATGTGTATCCGTGCATCTCTAGCAGACCTGTGTGTCATCAGAAAAATAAATAAAGAACTTACTACTCTAATTTTTCACCTATTTTTTCTGTATATAATCTTTGTTTGACACAGATCTTCTGCATACAAGAGAAATAGTTATAAAATTAAGCATCATTTCTCGAATTCCTAGTCCAAAATTCACGAGTTCGCAGAAGCAATAGCATGTAAACATCACAAGACAAGCCTTGCAAAACAACACAACAGACCATGTGATCATCGAAAGCCTAGCAAAACAACACAACAGACCATGTGAACATCACAAGACAAGCCTTGCAAAACAACACAACAGACCATGTGATCATCGGAACAGGACAAGCCTTGCAAAACAACACAACAGACCATGTGAACATCACAAGACAAGCCTTGCAAAACAACACAACAGACCATGTGAACATCACAAGACAAGCCTAGCAAAACAACACAACAGACCATGTGAACATCACAAGACAAGCCTTGCAAAACAACACAACAGACCATGTGATCATCGGAAGAGGACAAGCCTTGCAAAACAACACAACAGACCATGTGAACATCACAAGACAAGCCTTGCAAGACAACACAAAACAACACAACAGACCATGTGATCATCGGAAGAGGACAAGCCTTGCAAAACAACACAACAGACCAGGATGTGCGAATATCACAACAGGAAAAGCCTTGGGATCATCACAACTGGACAAGCCTTGCCATCATCACAACATGCGAAAAATCACAACAGGAGAGCAATGAGAAGAACACAACAGTCCATAAGAACATCACAACTTTATATGACGGTAGTTTTTAAAATCTTGACGATTTTATTTGTTACGGGCTGACTGTTTAAAGAATAAATGAATGCCCAGGGATAAGATTAGTGCCTATTCAAAGGTAATGGCACAAAAATGAGACGGTGGTTTGATATGAAAAGAGAGAGGGGAAAGTTATCAGATGCCGAGTGCCTTTTGGAAGCTGTTGGTTTTGTTTAAAGGAACACTGTAAGGCAGGGACATTTTGTATCCATAGATTCGTAGGATATTAATAAAAGTTTTTGAATATCATTTCAGTGAATATATTAAAATACATTTCTGTTCTATTTTGTATAATTTTAAACAGCTATTTCAACTCAACTGTAGGTATCCATGTTTGACTCTTTAGATGCCCAAAGTGGAGGGGGAGTGGGCTTTGACCCTAGAGAGGAACATAGGATGTATGATTTAAATTAATTGGTTGCTAGAGGAGGATTAAGGAGGAGCTGAGTGAGGTTTCATAAGGGAGTGCCCATGAAGGTGGGAGCTGGAGCACACGCACAAAGATTGCCCACCCTCCCTCCACTGGGGGTTATAGATTGGAACCCGGATAGATCAAGGGATGTTCTTTGTCACATTATTGATGGTGGAGTTAGCCTCTAGGGGCACGGGGTCCTCTGAGAGGGTGTGTGTTTACCTTAATGGCGGAAAGCACTAAGCTACTGTATATATTTGTTCTTTGTTATTACATTTATTAAAGAAGCGGTTAACAAGTCTTTTGGTATTTATTTAATGAGGTTTTGTGATGGTGTTGGGGGGTTTATTGTAAAAGGAATCCCAGGTTGATGAATAAGAGGGTCAGACCTTTTCCTTTCTCGCCATCAGTGCAGAGTCACTGACTGTTTGCTCTTGTTGTTTGGAGTATCCTTATCCTAAAGCAATCATTGCACATTAAACATGATGTCTCTGTGTATGAGAATAGGGTACTGTGATACTACTGGTTTGTGCCCTCCATCTAATACAAACAAGGCAAGCAGCCAATGACCCTACAAGATTGATGCCTACAATATCCTTGTAAAATTATTAAAACATTTTTTGTATTTATATTGAAGTTTAATCAAATTATATTCAAAGATGTGTTATCAACCTGATACTTTACTGTAATTATGCTACATTGTGTGCCTACACTACAGTGCCCGTTTAAAATGGGATATTATGTTTATGAGGGGGAATGAGTAACATAAGGGGCTAGATACCATCACATACATAGTTGTAGTAATTGCGGGGTTGTTGGTAACACAATGTTAAATATCGCGGGGCTCGCACAACGACGCCCGCAGTTAAAAGCGTTACCAACATCCCTGATGGGGGCTGCAAATAGCGCCGAAGGCGTTCATTGCATGGGTCGCGATGAGCGCCACAGGCCATATGCGCTCATCGCGAGGCCAGCACGGCTCCCCCCTGCCCCACTGATGCTCGTGCGCACGAGCAGACAGCGAGTCTCACAAGACCAGCATGCGGGGTCAGTGAGAGATGGAGAGAGCTGATAAGAGACACGGGAGGGAGGGAGGGAGGGAGGGAGACACAGAGGACGGGGGAAAGAGACACAGGGGAGGGAGAGGAAGGGGAAGAGAGACAAAGGGGAGGTATAGGAGGGAGAAGAGAGACACAGGGAGGGAGAGGAGTGGGGCAGAGAGACACAGGGGAGGGAGAGGAGGGGTAGAGACACAGGGGAGGGAAAGGAAGGGGCAGAGAGACACAGGGGAGGGAGAGGAGGGTGGCAGAGAGACACAGGGGAGGGAGAGGAGGGGCAGAGAGACACAGAGGAGGGAGAGGAGGGGGAAGAGAGACACAGGGAGGGAGAGGGGGTGAAGAGAGACACAGGTGAGGGAGAGGAAGGGGAAGAGAGACACGGGGTGGGAGAGAAGGGGGCAGAGAGACATTGGGGAGGGAGGGGGAGTGACACACAGGGGAGGGAGAGGAGGGGGGAGACACTGAGGAAAGAGAGGGGGGGAAAAAGACACAGAGAAGGGGGGAGAGACAGAGGGGAGGGAGGAGGGGGAAAAAAACAGAGGGGAGGGAGAGGGGGGAAGAGACCGAAGGGGAGTAGAGGGGCAAAGAGACATAGGAAGGGAAAGAGACACAGGGGAGGGAGAGAGACACGGGGGGGGGGGAAGGGGGAAAAAAGACAAGGGAGGCAGGGGCAAGAGACACATGGGAGGGAGAGGGGAGAGACACAGGGGAGGGAAAGGGGAGAAGAGACACAGGGGAGGGAGAGGATGTAGAGGTAGTGAGAGGCTTTCGATGAGTGCCTCCCATCAAGTAGAGGGGGGAGAGGAAGAGGGGAAGGGCAATCATTGCGAGGCCCGTGATGAGCACCGAAGGCACTCATCGCAAGGCCAGTAATGTAGAGGGGGAGATGCTCTCAATGAGCACTCATCGCGAGGCCAGTAAAGTAGGGGGGGGGGGGGAGCCTCGCAATATGTGGCAAACACCATTGCCAGGCTTAAAATTGTATTGTCGTCATTTTTGAAGGGGCAAGTCACTAGTTAATGGTATCTAACAGTAGCTAGTTTGTGTGCGAAAATAGCGAAAGGGTTTGTTGCTGATCTGGATGTGATAATGCCATTATAAAGGGAGTCCATACTGATACAACCTAAGGGGATATTTTAAGTGACAGGCAAAGGGATATGAGCAACTAGTCCTCTGCTTCTTAGTTCAAAAAACATTTGTTCATAAAGTCCAAAATGTATCTATCCGAAATAAAAATAGTATTAAAATGTAATCTTATCTTCAATAGATGTGGAACTTTCTCCACCTATATGTGACGTACATTGTTTGTATGGGAGCCCTACTGATATCCATACCTTTCAACTGGTAGGTGTGTTAATCTTTAATTGTTTAGGAAATCATGATAAAAAATGCTGACTTAACTAATTACATTATTTGACATGGTCATGCATCAACACAGGACAGGGGTTATAAATGCATTCTGGCTTTATCTTGTAAATATCATTTGATGGTTTGGAGTAATCTATGTCCAGGATGTGGCTTTCGACATTATACTAGCTATGGAATGTTTACTATTTATATTATTTTTGAAGTAATGTCCTAGGTCTGCACTGGTACATATTTCTGTCAAGGCTGAAAGACTATAAAACTCATCTTTATATTTTTAAGTACTCATCTTTAAGTTCTTCAGAACCTTTATGGTGAAGTCCACACTCTTTATTACAATATCCAGTGTATTTTTCAATCCACAACTGACCACTACTCAGATACAAATTTGAAAGTCAATTAAATCCCAACTAACATGTTTTCTTCAAGTGTAGCCAACATTTCAGGCTTACTATAAAGGAACATCCTCCATTTCATATACCATACTGAGATGGTTTGCAATGGAAATTTAAAAAGTAAAATAAAATATAGGCACAGCAAGAAAACTCAAGTGTATTGTAGTTCTCTATTTTCAGTGTTTTTAGTGAGCACAGATTTTTTCACCAGTTCATTTATAAAAAAATCACAAGAGTCACAATATTGATGGAGGAACATTCACACATGAAATACAGAACGATCTGAGAAGTTACGTTTATGAGGAAAGTTGGCCCTTTGACTCATGGATTAAATCGTAAAAAGATATTCTTGTCACATTGTTCCATATAATTTTTTCTGGGTATTATTAATTTACAGCCATATAAAGTACTAAAATATTTGTTTCAACCCAGAATGCTGAAAAAGAAATTCAGAAACCCCACTGGAAACATTCCTTCAATAGTTGTAAAGTCCCTTAGGTAAGGGAGCATTACTTTGAGGACCATTGGGGTCTATACCATGCCATCTCCCTGAGGCTATCTGGATTCCATGTTTTCAATGTTTGTGGCTACTGAGGATGGGTGTTTTCTGGAACATCCTGAGCAAGCATGATTACATTTACACCTCTCCATATTTGTATGAGCTCTCTCTGTAGAGCCATTATTGCCTCTTTTTACTTCCACCTTTCCTGATGCCGTGCCACTCCCTCTTTTGGTTTTGAAAGGGCACCAGAGGACTATTTAATATTATGATGGATATTGACAGTCTGATGTCCACACTGCCATCCACTGGCAGAAGAGCTTGACGTATCTCTACCAGGTCAGGCTCCTTACTTTTCCCTGACCTACTATAGTAGGTCGGGGAAAAGTCCCCGACCTACTATTCAGGTCTCCTGGCAGCAGAAGAACTCTGAGCAGCATTCAGGAATGTTCTCCTGACAATGTTAGCCAGGAGCGCATATCCACATTGTGAATGTATGTACCTCCTGTACTTCTCCCTCTCCACTCTATTCTCAGGGTTCTCATCCTTATCGTCCAATAAACAATATTTCATGGGTTAAGTAAGTAGATCTCAATGTACTCACTCTTCAAAAACTTCTCCTTCACATCCTTTTACAGGTGAAAACCCAATGGGCTTTCAGAGTATTGGCCTCTAACCGCCCCCCCCCCCCACCACCACCACCACCAGACTGACGTCACAACTAAACCAGGCATATTGCCTACGCCACAGTCATTAGAGCCCCTTCCCCAGGGTGTCTCTGCATGCTGTTATGCGTGTAACCATCTATGAAATTAGCACCTGTTAGTATTGAACATAAATTAATTTCTTAAAGAAATCATGTAATTCTTTGTGTCTAGAAATGTATCACCTTGGCTGTAGTGGACATTTTGCTAGTTTAGAACCTGAGGGTGTATTTATGTTTTCAGAGGAAAAGGGGGTAATGAAGGAGGAGGGATATGGGTTGAATTTTTGCTATATGATTGGAACTTTTGGAATTTTACACCTACTAATTAATTTGCCAAATTATAAATGGAGAGACAAATGCCCGCTATCATGATCTAACCTTTGCCAAAGAATTACGGATACCAGGGTGCAGAAGAAGAGTCACATTTTTTTCTGTCAAATCAAAACATAACTTCTTGAGATTTCCCTGCCTAATTATGCTCCTAGTCAGACTCCAATATATATATATAGATGTATCATCAAACATAAGTTCATTAAAATACCACTGTAGTTCAAGAAAAAAGGCACTTTTTTGTGAAGTATGTAACTAACAACATTAGCAGCTGTGCAAGCTGTGGACATAAAATGCTTTTTGAGAAAAACAGAATTTTGACCGAATTTTTCTTTGTTACATCACTTCCTGAGTGCTGGATGATAATGTTGTGTTTGTTATCAATCAGTGAAGGGTGAAGTGCTGGTGAGAATAGTAAGAAGTTTGAGAGTTTTGTTAGATAATTGGGGGTGATTGTAACTGACACCACACCCCTTCTCCATCAGTGGCGCAGAAGCAGGCACCTTACATCCAAAAATACAAGTAATGTTGTCCAGAAATGTAAACACGCCTCTCACACAAACAACTTCCAGCAATGTATCATGGACGCGTCTTTGGTACACTAGCAAAAACTAGTTTAAGGACTTTCCTTGCATTATTATGCTATTAGTGGTAAATTGAATGTGCATATTTATAATGAATTCTTCCATCTCCTTGTCCATGTCCACAATTTAAATTAAGAAAATAAATCCAGGTTTTCCTTCGCTCTGTCATACAATTTCTTACATCCAGTGAAAGTTCTTTTCCAAACCAATTTAATTCAATTCAAGCTATTCATGCTCTATAAATAGAAGGCATTAACCAGCTTTATTACAACATTAGCTATTGAACACAATGTTTTATTCATTGTGAAAGCTGGGTTTTTGGCTATAAGGGTGTGTTATGTTTAGTTTTATATAGGCCGTCCTTTTGCTTTGAGAAATGGTATAACAGTGGCAATTTATATGTCTAGAAAAATGCAATCTTAAATTACAAGGTGCTATAAGAATTTACATTAATGTTTTTTTTTTTTTTTCTGTGGATTTCTTAAAGTTAAAAACTTACTAATGTCCATAAGGTAAATATGTTACAGATAAATGGTCTATGAATTGAGGTTTTATAGAAGAAGATTTACAGAAAAGGTATTATATAAATGGAACAGTGGAATATTCAAGCATGCCTCAAATAGGCATAATGCCATTGAGAGGATTGAGTCAAACTTCTTTAGGTAGAAATAATAGACAGAATAAATAGACATTTATTTCTTTATCACCCATTAAATCTATGATTCCATGTTTACCAAGTTTTTATTTTTATCCATAGGGACATACTGTAGATCCATACCATATTGCTCTAGACACATTTATCAGCAGTTTTACATACAATTAATAATCTGTTTATCAAGACCAAAGGGATCTGGCCAAAAACACTCACAGGTAAGTTGAACTTTTATTTTATTTATTTTTAAATGTATCCCTTGCCTGACTAGTTTGCATCCTTCTAGATTAGAACCTTACCGCCTTATTAAATTGCAATTTGACCAATTGAATAGGACTCTATTTTATTTAGTACTAGTTTTTAGTTGGTGAACTTGTATCCAAAAGCAAGGTCTTCACTAAGTAAAAACTTCTGTAAAAAAATATACTATGTGCTTAAATAGAGCCCTTTTCAATTGTCCGAATCTCAATTTAATCGGGCTGTTAGGCTGTAACCTATTGGAGTTTGACACTTGCAGAGAGGTAATGTCCCCTCTCATGATCCAATCTTTACCAAAGGTTCATGGATTCCTCCAGGGTATTCAAGTTTTATTGTCACAAAAGCATATCTGGCTTTGGCATTTATGTATCTGGATTTGGCATTTGTGTACTTTTTTCAACATATATTTGATTGATTTTTCTCAAAATACAATCAGGATAAAATTTCATCTAGTGGATTAATTACAACAAAATTTCTATTAAATGACATAAGTTAACTGGTCCCAAATTAACAACAGAACTAAAATAATATTAAATAACAAATACAATAAATTGTAGAAACTTAAACTAATTAATTACAAGCAAATAATCAACTATTATGTAATAGGACACCCATAATCAACTGGATCTTTATATATTTAAATTTGGCTAAAGTATTATATTTTATTTCTTCTTAATAACTATCTCTCCCAAACTTTATTTCACTAGATAGCTGCTCCATTCTCATAATTTTACAATGTATTTTTTAAAACTTTACGTTGCCCAATTTTCCTCTCTCCTAAGGTCCATCTTGTAGCAGATAATATATGGCCTATCAATTTCACATCAAATGTATCTTTCCAGAATATCTATTTTAGTCAAATATACCAATTTTAAATACCTTTTGTGGTTTTCTATGACACCAGAATGCTAATTTATAGCAGTTTTCTTTGTTTGGATTATGAATTGAATTCTTATTTACAAGATTGCATATTGTTTTTAAATGTTTAAAAATTATATTGGTTCCTAAATCTTTGTTCCATAAGTCTACATACCCATCCAAATATTTTTTCATTACAATTCTATATGTTATAAGTGAGTGGCATGAGCCTTTTATTGCTCTTTTTAATTATATTTTCTAGGCATAACATATCAAGGTATGTTTTGTTTTCTAGCATCTTACAGTTTAATTTTTTTTTTCTAATTATTCATAAGCTCACCATTATTTCCTAATATATTAAAGATATTATAAATTCTATAGTTTCGCCACCTTTTAAACTATATCCTTTATGTTAAGACTGTATCTTATTTTTAACATTGGACCTGTGTCTCTCTTATCATAGAAAATTATACAATATATATATATATATATATATATATATATATATATATATGCGTCTTACCTCTGCCAGATTCTCTAATAACCCCTACACCTAGGGCATGCCAGTTTACCATGTGTGGTAACTGCTGAATATTAATAATATGTAATATTTGGAGCATCTTGATCGCACATGTTAAAAGGTTTACAGATAATTTCCCTTTAAATTCTACTCTTTTTTTGTTGCATTTGAAAATAAAGGTCTTCACTTGGAAGTCGTACTGGAAACACACTGAACAAGTACAGGACTCTTGGTAACAGAAACATTTTCTAAGAGTGCTATTTTCATAACCAAGATATATTATGTTTGACCATTCCTCTAAATTCTTTTTCAAAGGGATATGTACGTGAGCTGGGTTTCAAATGTTTCCTAAAAACAGCCACTGATTAGTAGAAAAATATGTTGTTGTTTTTTTGAAAAGTTGAATGTACTTCCATATTTATATGCTAGATATTGATATGTGGATGTTTACACCCCTAGGAAGCTTACATAAAGTGTACCCTGCAGGGTACAGTATGTGACCTCTAAAGGAAATGATGGTTGGTGGGGTCACAGCTGAAATTGCCCATAAGGAGACAAGAAGAGAAAAAATAGACAGCAACTGCCAGATTGTGATACAAATGTTTCAGTCTTTACTTCCTCCTGATTGGCCAAAACAATTTTTCAAATTGTATACCAGTTTAGCTCGGGTTTGGAAGGTGTTAACCCTAAGTTTCAACTGACCGAAACTGTTTTCATTCCCGACTAATTCTCCCCTATCACATGCACTCATAATCCAGCTCACATATACCTTTAATTTTTTTCCGTGTATATAAGTGGTAGTCAACCTGGTCCCTACCGCCCACTAGAAAGGGATTCAAGCTTTCATAGCAGGTGGCGGAGTAATGTCTAGGTGTCATCATTGAGGAGTGACGTCACACACCGGGGATCCCCAGCACCGCGCTTGGCAGGTTGGAAAGCTGGTGAGAGAGCCTAGGGACAGCAGTCGGGACCGGATCACTATCTAGTAAGTACAAGGTGATACATAGCTAGGGACAGCAGTCCGGACCGGACGATCTAATGAGGGATAGGTCATGTCAAACAAATCTAATTAGTTTCTATGAGGAGGTTAGTAGGAACCTGGATCAAGGCAACTCAGTGGATGTAGTCTTTTTGGATTTTGCAAAGGCTTTTGATACAATGCCACATGGGAGACTATTGTGCAAACTAAGAGATACAGGAGTTGCAGTAAATATCTGCTCATGGATTGAGAGCTCACTAAAAGACAGGAAGCAAAGGGTTGTTGTAAATGGAATATACTCCGATTGGACTAATGTGGTAAGTGGGGTTCCTCAGGGTTCAGAGCTGTGTGCTGCAGTAATGAGGAGGATGATGGCAATAGGGGCGGTTCGGTGTCAGGCTCGGTGGCACTGGATCATGAGCTGCTGAACACCGGCCAGGATGTACGGGGACAGCTCCCGGATGGTTGGCGTGTTCCTTTCTCCTTGGTACTGGAGCTCCCCCACCTGCAACACGGCCCCATGTTGTCTCTCCCCGCTCTGTATAATGGTGGCAGTGAATGGCTGAGCAGGGGTGCATGCGCGCATCCCCCAACTGTATAGGTAATGTGGTGCCCGCGCAGAAAACACTACACAGGCATTACTCACACATTACTAAACATATTGGTAATTTTCTAGACATATGTCTGGTAAAAATTTGTAATAGTCGGAAAACTAACATTTTTTTAAGCAGTTGTTATTGATGAGACACATATGTCAGGCTTATGGAGGACTGAGATAAATGCATACAAGGCTGTGGTTAGACGTTTTATGATATCCTTGGGAAATGATGTAAACAAATTGTGTAAAGATGTATTAAAAACGTAATAATGCACTACTATGTTTAGAAAAGCTAAACATCAAAAACTATGACAATATTAAACAAAAGCACATTTGAGAGATTAAAAAAGCTATTATTCTTCATGCCTTAAAAATATTGCGTTGGTCTAAACTTTATGACTTTGGGAATATCGCCAACAGGCTTATGGCAAATAAAATAAAACAAGCACTCTTTGGTTCATCGAGTTTAAGCCATTAAGGACAATAATTGCACAATGCACTCCTAACCCAATAAGATTAAAAAAACTATTATTTCACAACCATGATAAATCATATAATTTGAAGAACATTAAAACGTCACATAGAAGACTATTAACAGTAACTGAAAAATGCTTGAAGGGCTGTAAATGTAATGATGAATACATTGAATCCCCAGTTTAAAAGATAAGTGGGTTGGAAATCCAAGAACCCACAACAAGCCTTTGAGCAGCTAAGGCCCAGGACATGATGGGTTTACATCATTTTATTATAAAAAGTTTAGAGAGACGTTACTTCTTCACCTTGAAAACATATTTAAAGGACCACTGTAGTCATATTTTTAAAATGCACTGATTTGAAGAAGTAATACTAAAAATATGCAACATGTTTAATGCAGCTTCTAATTTATTATCTTTTACATGCAATTATACTATTATAGAATCTTCCATATTGCTTTTAGGCGATCACTTCCTGAAGTGGTAGAAGACTTTGAATGTACAGGAATATATTAACTATTTATGTTGATTACAGAAATTAGTCCTCTTCTTTCTCGATTAAAGACCATCTTTCCTCTCTTCAGCCAGTGCATTTGGTGGCATCCATAAAGCAAAAGAGAATGCCTTTCTCTAAAAAAAAAAAATACTACAACTAACGGTGCTCCTCCTCTACCCTGCTAAATAAAAGCTTTTTGACTACCCCTTTGCCTTATATAATGTTTTTTCTAGGCTTCTGATTGGCTAAATATGTGTTAATTCAGCATTGAGTATTTGAATGCAAATATTTCAACCAATCACATTGAAGGGATTAAAATCTGTGCATTACAGTTGGTTAGTCTGTTAACCAATCATATAGCTCTATTTCTACAATTCTGATTAGTTGATATATCAGCAAATCAAAATAGGGTTTAATTATATTGTTACCCTTATCTGATTGGCTACTGAAAGAGGCATTCAGAGAAGAGAATGAAAGCTCCCAGTGGAGGAGGAGTTAGTTGTAGTAAAAATGTTTTGGAGATCAAAGGTTTTTTTGATGGAGGCCCTTTCTGCGGGCTGAAAAGAGAAACAAAGTTCTTCAATCAAGAAAGAAGAGGACAGAGTTCTCCAATCAAGGATGGTTAATATATAATTACTATGGGGATCCATAAGACCTCTCATTGGTTTAGGTACAGGTCCCGTGTGGGTAAGTAGGGACCTCTGTGGGATAGATTATATAATTGGGGTCTTTGGTGACCTATGGGCGAAGGGGTTATCTACAATATTTTCATTATCTACAATCAGGTCATCAAAGACCCAATACCATAACATATCATCTACCCCTGTGAGTAAGATTTATTACAGAAACCATGTAATCAAGTTCTTAGTTTCCAGTGATCTACTACCTGAGGTGAGAGGAGACTTTGACTACACATGAAGTTTTTATCTGCAAAATGTCACTAAGGCATCTGCCAGTGCCTTCAATTGGTCCAATGGAAGGCTTACCCTGTTATGAGAAAAGATGCAAAAAGCAGACTCAGTAAAGATAACTAAAGTCTTCAGTAATGGAATCATTGTATATAAAAGTGAAAAATGTAAAGATTAATTTTTTGTTTATTTTCTAAAAACATTTTACAGATTTTCATGTTTTTTTTGTCAAAAGTCTGTATAAAAAATGTATCACAGTGGTCCTTAAAGAACGTTAGAAGAACAGGGTGTAAATACTCTACTGTTGCAGTTTCCGACCACTCAGAAATTTCTGTTTTTAAGAATATAGAAGTGACATCATTGTTCAACGGCTGAATTAATTACATAGAGTAATGAGAGACGTTATAGAGAAAGACAATAATAGATTCATGAGTGTTAGAATGATACACAAAGGATTGGTTTTAATGTGCATTTAAAGTGTAAAGAGACATTTTAGCAATATTTAGTGTTTATAAATTGTGTATACGTTTTTGTAAAGTATACCACATATGCCAGCTATGTATGCGATACTAGTGACCAAGCTTGTATCTGCTACATGTTGGCAGTATAGAGGGATCATCTCTCCCCGTCCCCCCAATATCCATACATAAATGATTCAATAAAAATGAACCCATTTTCCAACATCCCCATTCCTTACACCAGGGGGAAGGGGTATGCCTTTGTTATTAAAATGAAATCAGCCCCTCAGGGTCATTGGTACAAATACTGGCATTTTAATATTATTTTATATTTTATTTTGACTCTCTAAGCTACTCACCCCTTCCGGTGGTCTCTTTAGAGGGGATATCCCTAGGTTTAATGTCCACCCCTTGAGGCATTGTGATCTGTGTCATTTTCTTCAGAATTCCCTGATATAATGCTTGACAAGTGATCCTGATTTTACATGGGTTGTCGGAGAGTCCCTACCTGGCTCAAACCATGGAGTTGGGTACAGACTGAAGTATAGGACACAAATCACTGAACTGCCAGGGGGTGAACACTGGGCAGCTTACCCACCTGTCATTGGATCCAGAGATCACAGTTTCAGGGAGCAGCTGACGTGTTGATTACCCTGTGGGGCGGGTAAAATAAAATATAAAAGTTGCATTATTTGTATTCATCTGAGTCTAGTGGATGTAGGAAGTCGGGGATGAGGGGAACAAATCCTCAAAGATTTTTCAATGTGTGTGTTTATGAGTAGTTGTGTGGTATTTGTATACGATATACGTTATCCCCCCCAGATTTTCTTTGGCTCCTACACCCATGGGCCTAACTATATATTTATAAAATAGCAAAGGAATGCCCTGCCTAGCTCTGGTGTAAAAAAGGGGGGCAGGAAGAAAAGGGTTTAATTTTTTATATCATAGGGGAAAGGTGAAGAGGGGCATATTTTTTATGGTGGGTGTGGCGTTCTTTAGATGGGGTCTGATTGATGCTCATGGCATCAGATTCAATAAATAAGTCCCCACCTAAAGATCATCTTTACCCCTAAATCTTTTTTTTATTTTTATGTATTGATATTTAGGGGAGGGGAACATCTGGGTGGAGTCTAGATACTCGATAGAACATCAAATGCTACATGGAAAATCATATTTGTCCCTGGGGCCATCAGATCCTATTATAACTTATCATAGGATCTGAAGCCCTATTTGCAATCAATTAACCCACTCACCTATTTTATATATATATATATATAGATATAGATATATATATATATATATATATATATATATAACTGAGGGAGTGGAAAAAATGTTTTCGGATTATTTAACGTGCTGATTGTATTTTAGTTTTACATGTAGACAAAATTGGTTTGTGCCAGTGTCAGTTTTTTGACCTATGTTATTTATAGATAAGTGTAACACTATAAGTATTTGTATAAGCTTATTGGGAAAATACATGGTTTACCGAATTTGCCATATATCCATAGAACTATGCTTTTAGAAATCATAGCAAAAGTATAAAAATGTGACTGGCCTCTGGTTACTAAAAGTCTCAGTACCACCCATACACCAAGGGTTAAATAATCTAAGCTCATTCTATATCTGATCAAAAAAATGTATTTCTTGTGAGGATTCATTACATAATAACAGATTTTTTTTATTTTTGCATGAGGATCAAACTCAAAAAATCTTTTTATACAATAAGGTTGTTAGTCAGTAACTCCCACAACACAAATGGATTTTTCTTGAGAAATCGCTCTGCAAATTGGAAGGAAACAGCAATTAGTCACAGGTGACTTGTGATAGATGACCATGCAACACATAATGCAAATGAGGGGACATTTACTTTACATGAAACTACACAGTTGGACGCCAGATTAGGCTATATCTCACTTACATAGAATTACCTATTTTCCTGCAACTTTCTGATTATGATTTATTAGCAAGAACAATATTTCCGTTATTAAAAGATATGTCATGTAAAGACTGGTGTAAGATTCAGATATGGAGATATGTTCTATTATATATATATATATATATATATATATATATATATAGTCTAAAATAAATAAAAAAAACATATTTCCTGCATAGAATTCCGAGAAATATAGTTATTCCACTGCATTCCGGCAACCAGCGAAGGGACATGCAAATGTGCCCACAAAGGCTTTGCTCTTGTAATCCATTACCATCTTAATAATTGCTTCCTTTAAGCATGTGTCTGCTCTAAGCAATGCTCAGGATGGATTATACACAAGCCAGGAAACCTACCCACGAACAGCTGTTTCAAGGTTACTCATCAGTGTGGAGCCGGTTCCCAGCCTGTGTAGCAGATTTTTTGAGGAGGTAGTTTACCACAACAATCATTTCATTTATGGTGGGCAAAAGAGCGATAGAAGCCTCCACCGTACAGTAGTACAGTAAATCAGTAGTACATTTGTGTTCCCATTTGAATGTCTAAAACAAGTTAAAAAAACATATTTCCTGCATGGGAAGCTGGTAAAGGACATGCAAATGTGCCCACAAAGGATTTGCTCTTGTAATTCATTACCATTTTAAACATGGCTTCCTTTAAGAATATGCCTGCTGTATTGCACAGTTTTAAACAAAGCTCAGGCTGTATTTTATACATTCTAGTATTTACCCTTTTGATACACTACTTTATAGCAGTGCTGCCCAACTTGTTTTGTGCAGGGAACCACATTATTAATATGGGTTGGTAAACCAGTTTTAAAACTATAATTAAAAAAACATATACAGTAGAATCTCAGTTAACCAGAACTCTCAAGTAACCAGCCCCCCCAAAAAAATGAATACTGTACTTTAAATAAATAATACATTTTACAGGGCCCAACAAATGTCAGGAGCCCGGTTGTCGTGCCACATAATGCTTACAGGTACCTAGATTTCATCCACTGTATGTCTCTGCAATTCAGTTTTACCTGGAAGCAGACAGGCGTGAGTGACTGAGCCAGGGCACTGTTGGTGTTACATTGCTGAACGTACCTGTGTGTAAGTGAGGAGTGAAAGCTGCTGCTGCTAGAACAGCCCTCACTGAAACATATACTTAGTAGAGCATCCCATGTGCAGCTAATCTAGGCCTCTTTTATATAGTAACTCTCAAGCAACCAGAAATGATGTTTACCTGGCATCTACCCTGTGGGTGCTGGATAACTGAGAGTCTACTGTACATTGATATTTAAAAAATAAATATTGGAGACTTTATCTATAATGTTCCAAGTGTTTAAACAGTCTTGATTGTTTTATTTTAATAATATTAAGTTTGTGGGGAAACACTCCCGTGCAGTCAGCGGGCCACAGAAAAAACTGGAAGGCTCACTAGTTGGACACTCTTCTACAGTATTATAAATTTACTTTTGGTACAGTAGACATGCTAAAATGTAGTTTTTTATTAACATATTTTAGAACAAGGTGGGTAGCCTTAATTATATTGTAGCCACAGGTGTGGCAAATGAAAACACCAAACCACGCAAAAATGTTTGTTGTTGTTCAGTCACTCAGTAGTGTCTGAATGTATATAGTGTAGTGTCTGTGACCCTATGGACCACAACATGTCAGACACATCTGTCAACCACTGTCGCTCTGTCTTCAATCCTCGCCAGCATCAGAGTCTTCTCTAGGGAATCCTGTCTACTCATGATATTGCAAAAAATATTTGAACTTCCAGTGAGCAGTTTGTCTTGATTTCCAGTAGTATTGATTGGTTTGATCTTCTTGAAGTCCAACGTACCCGAAGCAGTTTTCTCCAGCACCACAATTCAAAGACGTTAATGTTATGTTGTTCAACCTTCTTTATGGTCCAGCTCTCGCATCCATATGTTACTTCTAGGAATACCAAAGTTTGGTACCCTATCTCTTTAGGAACATACCACATTTTGTTGTGAAAAAGGCTTTAGAATAGTCTGTGAAGTAGAAGTTTCATTTTTTTTGTGCTCTTGCTTTCTATATTTTCCAGCAGACATTGACAACTTGATATCTTGCGCCTCTGCAAAACCCAACTTTCATATCTGGTAGTCCATAAATTGAAGCATTACCCTGCTGACATGTGAAATGAGAGCAACACTCTTTGGCACTGCCTTTTTTCAGATTGGGCGGTAGACTGGCCTTTTCCATTGCTGATCTTTTCAAATTTGTTGAAATAATGCAATCAAAACTTACACAGCAACATCTTGTAGGATTTTGAACAGTTAGCTGGGATACCAACAACTCCTGCCGCCTTGTTAATAGCAGGGCTTCCTAGGATCCATCTCACTTCATTCCCTAAGATGTTGGGCTCCAGCTCATTGGAATATTGAGGTTACCAATGCTGTTGAGTTCCTTCTTGTATAAATATTCTCTGTATTCCCACCACCTCTACTTTACCTGATCTGCTTCTGTCAAGTCCCTACCATTTTTGTCTTTCATCACCCCCACTTTGGCATGAGTTCTTTTGAGATCCATCGTCCATTTTCTTGAAGTGATCTTTCCCATTCTGGTGTCTTCTTCTGTGTCTTTACATCACTCACTATAGAATGACCCCATCTGCATTGCGTTGGACATTTTTTTTTCCTATTTCCACTACTTTTGCATTCCTTTTTCCCTGGGCTAATTTCAAAGCTTAATTAGACAGCCAGTTTTCTTAGTTTTCTTTCTTTTGGGGATATTCTTTGTTGCTGTTTTCTAGAAAATGTGACAACCTTCTGTCCAAAGTTCTTCGGGCATTCTATCTAAAATGTATAGTCCTTATTCTCAGGGGATATTATTTATTTTGTATCTGCTTGTTCTAATGATTTTCCTTTTTTGTCTCAGTTTAATTCTGAACTTTGCAATAAGAAGCTCATGATCTGTCAAGTCCAGGACTTTATAGCCCTCCATCTTTGGCTACGCAATATATTGTCTCTGAGGCTGTTGGAAGAGGGTATTTACTATGACCAGATAATTATCTTGACAGAATTCTGCTAATCGTTGACCTGCTTTATTTACCTATTATTCTAGGTATGTTTTGGTTCCTGATTTTAGCATTCCAATCTATGATCCTATGATTAGAGTAACATCTTCTCTTGGTGTTGTATCTATGACATTTTGAATAACATCATAGAACTTGAAAACGTTAGCCCCTCAGCATCCATTGTTGAAGCATAGACTTGATCACTATGATGTTAAATGGCTTGCCTTGAATATGAATGTAATTCCTTCTGTCATTTTTGAGCTGTTGCCAAGCACTGCTTTGGCCACTCTTGATTGATTATGAAGGCTTCTTCATTTCTTCTGCAGGATTCTTGACCACAATAGAAGATCTGGTGGTTGTATGATATGAAATGTCCAATTCCACTCCATTTTATTTCACTAATTCCCAATATATCAATGTTTAAGCTTCTTATGCTATGTTTACCATGGTTCATAGTTTGAATGTTCCTGGTTCCTATGCTGAATTGTTCTTTGCAGTAGCAGACATTCCTTTCCCCACCAGAAACATCCGAAGAAGGGCATCCTTTCAACTTTGGCCCAACAACTTGATTAGATCTGAAGGTGCCCATACTTGCCCTACGCTCTTCCCAAGTAATGTGGTAGGCATCTTCTGACCTGAGGAGCTCATCTTCCGGTGAGATATTGTTATGTCTATTGTACTTATCTATGCAATTTTCTTGACAAAGATTCTGGAGTGAGTTGCCAGATCATTCTCAAGGGGACTGTGATTTGTCTGACCTCTCTGCTATGACCTCCTCATCTTGGGTGACCTTACATGGTATAACATACAGTTTCACTGAGAGACACAATCCCATTCACCACAAGAACATAGCAATACAAACATAAAGTTGCTTAACTAAGCACTTTAAACATGCAATTACAAACAGTCATATTGCCATACTGGAAAAGGAATCGTTGCTCACTGAGCACATTTTAGGGTGTAGCTGGGCGTTTGAGGATTTTAATGGAGGTAGCTTTGCCATATGGAGTGCCAGAGAGAGATGTTCCTTCTAACAGCCAGGAGATCAGTTCTACTGGAGCAGAGAGAGCAGATTAGAGTATTTTGGTGTTAGCAGATTCTCTATTAGAGCAGTTTGCTATCTCCCGGGTGCTTGGATTAATCATATTGTGGATTAGGTTGATAAATTCATGGGAGTTGCTGGAAATGGCCCAGCGGTTTTGGTACATATTGGTACCCATAACAAACTTAGTGGAAGATGGATTGACCTAAAACATTTTTATGGATCAAGGAAACAAGCTTAGTATTGTTTGAGATACTGCCAGTGCCACATATGACCCTGACAGAAGGAGCCTAAGACGATTATTGCATGGCTTAAAAAGAAGGTACAGAAATGAGGGTTTGTTTTTAGAGCATTCAATTGACTTTTTTGTTAAGGATGATTTCTGTGGCAATGATGGATTATACCTTAATGAAGATGAAGCTTGTGTGCTAGGGAGTATGGTGGGGGAGTTTTTAAACTAATAGGTGGTCATAACAAGATAGAAAGTGTAGAGAAGGCAAGGAATTAATTACCTACTCATGGGGGAGTAGAGGTGTTTAACACATATAATTACAGCCTGACCCACACACATGCTACAATATATATGTCCCCAGTCTGCAGGGCAGTGGAAGATTTCGTCCAGGCACTACTAGACATTGTGGTAGCTCCATTGTGGTAGCTCACATTGATTGTCACCATAAGCACAAGGGCACCTGGAGCCTACCGTCCTGAACCAATGACTCGGTCACACTGTATACTGTATATATACTTGAATATTGCTTGGATTGTGTTTGCTGCAAAAACACAGTTTAATTATATAATTTTATTTTATATATAAAGGTATATGTTTTAAAGCTACCATTATATAGCATAACTGCATTTTGCATTGAATGTGTTTGTTTTTAACACCCTACTTGACTATATTGATCCGGCAGTGTCATCTGAATAACATTGTATTTTACACAAGTGGTGTTTAATATATGACATATTCATATACTTATGCAGGGTTTACTGTGCTGCTTTTAATGGAGCAGTGTTGTGCTTTATGACCAGTCAACTGCTATCTTATATTGGGGTTAACTGGTGGTGCTCTATGGCAATGCAAGGGTTATTTGTATTATTTCCTGCCGGTACAGAGAATTAATGTGGATATATCTGCTTTGCAAGTATTTTTCATCAAGTTCGTACACATATTTCTGTGTTTCCAGACAAAAATGGTTAATGGTATATGTTTACTGTTTTTAGCTTAAATATCATGTGAACATATGCAACCTATTTTGCTTCTAACAAGTTTAGAATTTCGCTTGAGACACAATTGTGTTAGTATGTCAGTAACTTTAACATTATAAAATGCATGTGGTTCCTCTTAACACAGACAGTATGGCTGCACAGTAACATAGTTTAAACATGTATGTTAATTGACCTTTCAATTAGTATTTGCGATTTCTGACTGTTAATGTGAAAAATGATTAGAGTCAAGAATTTGACTTTTGTTCTGGAGACTGTTAGGCTCTGGTGGTGGGACAGAGAGTGTGGCGGTGAGAAAAGCAAATTATTAGGGTAGTGGTGTTCAAGATGGATAAGAGGGGAGTCACTATTAGGGTAGTGATGTGCAAGATGGATTAGAGGGGAGTCACTATTAGGGTAGTGGTGTTCAAAATGGATTCGATGGGAGTCACTATTAGGGTAGTGGTGTTCAAGATGGATTAGAGGACAATCACTATTAGGGTAGTGGTGTTCAAGATGGATTAGAGGGGAGTCACTATTAGGGTAGTGGTGTGCAAGATGGATTAGAGGGGAGTCACTATTAGGGTAGTGGTGTGCAAGATGGATTAGAGGGGAGTCACTATTAGGGTAGTGGTGTTCAAGATGCATTAGAGGACAATCACTATTAGGGAAGTGGTGTTCAAGATGGATTAGAGGGGAGTCACTATTAGGGAAGTGGTGTTCAAGATGGATTAGAGGGGAGTCACTATTAGGGTAGTGGTGTTCAAGATGGATAAGAGGGGAGTCACTATCAGGGTAGTGGTGTGCAAGATGGATTAGAGGACAATCACTATTAGGGTAGTGGTGTTCAAGATGGATTAGAGGGTAGTCACTATTAGGGTAGTGGTGTGCAAGTTGGATTAGAGGGGAGTCACTATTAGGGTAGTGGTGTGCAAGATGGATTAGAGGGGAGTCACTATTAGGGTAGTGGTGTTCAAGATGGATTAGAGGACAATCACTATTAGGGAAGTGGTGTTCAAGATGGATTAGAGGGGAGTCACTATTAGGGAAGTGGTGTTCAAGATGGATTAGAGGGGAGTCACTATTAGGGTAGTGGTGTTCAAGATGGATAAGAGGGGAGTCACTATCAGGGTAGTGGTGTGCAAGATGGATTAGAGGGGAGTCACTATTAGGGTAGTGGTGTGCAAGATGGATTAAAGGGGAGTCACTATTAGGGAAATGGTGTTCAAGATGGATAAGAAGGGAGTCACTATTAGGGTAGTGGCGTGCAAGATGGATTAGAGGGGAGTCACTATTAGGGTAGTGGTGTTCAAGATGGATTAGAGGGGAGTCACTATTAGGGTAGTGGTGTTCAAGATGGATTAGAGGGGAGTCACTATTAGGGAAGTGGTGTTCAAGATGGATTAGAGGGGAGTCACTATTAGGGTAGTGGTGTTCAAGATGGATAAGAGGGGAGTCACTATCAGGGTAGTGGTGTGCAAGATGGATTAGAGGGGAGTCACTATTAGGGTAGTGGTGTGCAAGATGGATTAAAGGGGAGTCACTATTAGGGAAATGGTGTTCAAGATGGATAAGAAGGGAGTCACTATTATGGTAGTGGCGTGCAAGATGGATTAGAGGGGAGTCACTATTAGGGTAGTGGTGTTCAAGATGGATTAGAGGGGAGTCACTATTAGGGTAGTGGTGTTCAATATGGATTAGAGGGGAGTCACTATTAGGGTAGTGGTGTTCAAGATGGATTAGAGGGAAGTCACTATTAGGGTAGTGGTTTTCAAGATGGATTAGAGGGGAATCACTATTAGGGTAGTGATGTTCAAGATGGATTAGAGGGGAGTCACTATTAGGGTAGTGGTGTTCAATATGGATTAGTGGGGAGTCACTATTAGGGTAGTGGTGTTCAAGATGGATTAGAGGGGAGTCACTATTAGGGTAGTGGTGTTCAAGATGGATTAGAGGGGAGTCACTATTAGGGTAGTGGTGTGCCAGATGGATTAGAGGGGAGTCACTATTAGGGTAGTGGTGTTCAAGATGGATTCGAGGGGAGTCACTATTAGGGTAGTGGTGTTCAAGATGGATTAGAGGGGAGTCACTATTAGGGTAGTGGTGTTCCAGATGGATTAGAGGGGAGTCACTATCAGGGTAGTGGTTTTCAAGATGGATTAGAGGGGAATCACTATTAGAGTAGTGATGTTCAAGATGGATTAGAGGGGAGTCACTATTAGGGTAGTGGTGTTCAATATGGATTAGAGGGGAGTCACTATTAGGGTAGTGGTGTTCAAGATGGATTAGAGGGGAGTCACTATTAGGGTAGTGGTGTTCAAGATGGATTAGAGGGGAGTCACTATTAGGGTAGTGGTGTGCCAGATGGATTAGAGGGGAGTCACTATTAGGGTAGTGGTGTTCAAGATGGATTCGAGGGGAGTCACATATATTAAAGGAGCATTTTAGTGGTCTTATATAGGGCTCTCTTAACAATACTTAGACTTGACAACTGTATAATAAAAAACAGAGTCTTACTAAATGCAGAATTGAGGATAAATAAATATTTTTTAATTAAAAAATATGTTAATGCTGGACAATGGGGGTATCCATGAGGATTTGGTAAAGGTGTGTAAGTGGGGTATTTATATTTGTGGTGAGCAGGTATTGCATCAATTGATGCAAACTTGCCACCATCTAAGCATGTAAGGGGGGTTGATATCAAAGTCAATGACATTCAATTATCTACTGTAACAAAATCCTCCTCACCTTTCCCTCTTCCTACTTTCCCTGCTGATAAACAAACATACACCACTCATGAAACAGTTAAACAAAGACATGATGGATTCTATGTATACATATACAGAGTCTTAAAAAATGATTTTCTTGAACTACAATGGTCCTTAGCCCTTACCCAGAAATACTGGGGACAATTCTGGGGGACAATGTCCTAATATCCAAAGGTTGAGGACCACAGAAACCAGGGATTTCTAGTTTCTATACCATAGAGGTAACAATTTAAAATGTGGATCTGAGGATGAAAGTTTTTTGTTTATGGGCTGTGATTCAGCTCTGTAGTCAGAATGTGATGATATACTGCAATTCACCGTGACCCTTCTAGCAATATTTTTCAGAATCCTGACATCTTTACAAAAGTACTTACAATGACTTACAAGAATAACTGTTCATCATGTTGTCAACCTCACATGAACTGAATCCTGTACAAGTGGTACAAGCGCTAGCTCAGCTGCCATTTGCAGAAATCGTATAGAATGATTCACTAACAATGTACTGAGATGGGTTGGGTCTTGTCTAACCAGCGTTTGATGATTATATATATACTAGCGGCTTGCCCGTCAAAAATGACGGGGCAATACAATTTTAAGCCATGGCAATCCTGTTTGACACACAATGTAAGGCTTTTGCTCGTCTGTGGAACTTTGGCGCTCATTGAGAGAACTGCGATGAGTTCCTTCGGCGCTCCTTGTAAGCCTATCCCCTTGTGTACTTCAATTGTCCGGCTTTGCAATGATCACCTTTGGCGGTCATCGCGAAGACAGATATATAAGTACAGTGTGAGTTCAGTGAATTAATAAAGTGATTTGAATTAATAAATGAATACACTTTACTTATTTATATTTAATATGCAGCAATCAATATCCTGCAGAGCTACTAACAATCTATTTGGATTTTCCTGCATCTAAAAATGTACAGTTGTAATGTTGATCATGTGAGGAGAAAGTGTCAGCAATGTGGCAAGTGTGCAGTATAAATAGGCTGCGTGCGCGAGTCCAAACCATTTGTCTAGGCGGGTAAAGCGGCATTTAAGGAATCCTAATGTTATGAGTTTTAAGTAAGTGTTGTAAAATGGTGTATTTTTTCTATGTGTTACTTGGCTTGCAAGAATTTTCTGTCTGTTGTAATGTTATATTTTCTATGTGCTATTCTATGTGTTATTTTTTAACCGCGAGTGAGGCACCGTAGAGCCTCTACCTCCGCAAATGCGGACACTCGCTTCAGCTCATTGTAGTTTATGTCCCCCTCCGCAAATGCGGCCCTCGTAAAACGTGACGATGACTTGCAGTTTGACAACTATTATGGTATATAATATAAATTAAATTATTACCATCAAAGTCTGGGTGCCAGATCTGTCCACGTGCCATTTATCTATTTACCTTGAAAGCTGATTTTCTATCTTATTCTTTTGGTACATATGTCTATTGTAACATTTCTTGGTGGTATTATGTTAAATTTTATGAATATTACCTCTAAAGATGCCTGTCACTTTTTAGTAACATTGTGGAAATGTTAAATGTAACAACTTTATAAAGTATAGTGATATATGCATGTGCTATTTTTTTTTTTTTTTTTTTTTTTTAAATAGTCTTTTATTAGAAGGCAAATGCACAATAAAACATTTAACACAACTGTAGTTAGTCAGTTAAGATATACTAACATGTACAATACAATATTTTCCCATCATAGACTGACTAGGCCTTCCATTTTTCCTTTTTTAGTTATTAAGGTAACATGAGTCACAGTTGACATTTCAATGGAAATAACATAACAAAATGAAAAGAGAGACAGAAAGAAAAAATAAAAATAAAAATAAAAATAAATAATAAAAAGAAAAAATCAGAAAAGAAAAAGAGAACAACAACACAAGATAAAACGTCCAATGAGCACAAATAAAGAAGAGAATGCTATAATTATCAGAATAATTAGCTAGACCATTACACTGCTATCTTCACATAAAGTATAGAGCTTAATCTAGTATATCCACCCCTAAGAGCACACAACACATACCTCGTTAAAGACATCCCAGTACAGCCGACACCCACCTCCACCGCTCTGTCAGCAGATTTCCGGACCCCCCCCTCGCCTCCAGCTCCTCCACCAGGTCTCCTTTGCCAAAGTGTAGAAATTGTATGATATGATATGTTGTCATACTAAGGGAATACTGAA
Source organism: Discoglossus pictus (assembly GCA_027410445.1). NCBI lineage: Eukaryota > Metazoa > Chordata > Amphibia > Anura > Alytidae > Discoglossus > Discoglossus pictus. The sequence continues at coordinate 421,450,941 of CM050166.1, read as the reverse complement.
TGAAGAAGCCAACCAGGGATCCCAAATTGCTTGGAATTGGGTAATGTCGTCTAGTATGACATAAGTTAACCGCTCATTTATAAGTAAATGATTGATCTTACCAATCACCTCCGTAAAGTTAAGAGTCTCTTTCTTCCAACTCCTGGCTATGTGTGTCTTAGCAGCTAACGCCATTAATTGGTATAGTTTATTCTGCGTTTTAGATAAATCCGTAACACGAATCCCTAGCAAACAAGACTCCATTGAGGGCGTAACTGCCCTGTGGAAGAGTGCGGAGGCTAATTGGGCTAATTGCCCCCAAATTTTCTGAACGGATGGACATGACCACCATGTGTGTATATGATCCCCTATACTTTGGCACCCCCTAAAGCATTTATTGCTCTCTGACGGTTTGAATTTCTGTAATTTGTCAGGTGTACAGTAGACTCTATGCAAAACTTTGATGGACGTCTCCAGTAAGGCCGAATTAAGAGAACCTCTAGAGAGATTGGAGCAGGATTCTGACCATTTACCCCAGTCCCACTCCACCCCAAGATCCCTCTCCCATTGTATAAAATACCTGGGTTTTTGGTCGCTTGTAGAGTTAAGAAAGGTGTCGTAAAGTGAACCCAGAATACCCTTGGTAAGGGGTAGACTTTTACATATAACGGACATCCAGGAGGCCTTAGGATGTCCAAGTTCTCTTGAGGTCTTACTGACCCAGCTCCTAATTTTCAAATAATTATAGAATTCTGTGACAGGTAGGTCGTGGGTTGTACAGAATTGGTCGTATGTCAGCAAGCTATCGCTCAGAAACCAGCTCCCTACGCGGTCCAAGTTTCTAGAAGTCCACCAGAATCTAGAGATGTCATTCGAGTCTGCCAGGATTTGTGGAAAAGACATGACTGACATCATTGGGGATAGTCCTGTAGGGAGTAACCGCCTGGATTTAGAGTTGGCCCACCCCCATGCACGAAGGGTTTGTGAAATCATGGGATTTTGATGGGTTGTGAATGGGGCTAGTTCTTTTGGGATCCATATCAGCTTATCCCAACTGTGGGGGAACATTTGCTGGTTTTCCATAAAAACCCAGGCTGGCTGATGTGTTTTAGAGTGTGCCCTGGGAAGGTGGGCCAATTGAGCGGCTTTAAGATATAGCTTTAAATTCGGGCAAGCAAGTCCTCCTCTATTTTTCTGCCTATACATCACCTGTCTAGAGATACGAGGGCGTTTATTTCCCCATATAAACCTAAACATGTTATTCTGGAACCTGTCAAGGTCTGTAGGTGAGATTGGGATGGGAATGGTTCGAAAGAGATACAGAACTTTGGGTAGAATGCTCATTTTAGCCGCCGCTATGCGACCCGTCCAAGAAATGTTGTAGTTCGTCCATCTCTGCATGTCATCGGTCAAAGATTTGTATATAGGCGGGAAATTAGCCTTATATAGATCAGCTATATTAGATGTAAGTTTGACTCCTAGGTATTTTACATGGCGTGCGGGCCATACAAAATTATAGTCAGATTTGAGAGAGTCAATCTCTGATTGTGCCATACCCAACCCCATTGCTTCCGTTTTCTCTACATTTAGTTTAAGACCTGAGATATTACTAAATTCGGTTATAGTTGACATAAGAGTTGGGATCGATTGAAGGGGCTTGGTCAAGGTGCATAATATATCGTCAGCAAAAAGAGAGCATTTAAAGTGCTGATGACCCACTGGAATCCCAAAGATGCCTGCATGAGATCTAATCGCCTGTGCAAGAGGTTCCATGGCAAGCGCAAATAGTAGTGGTGTGAGTGGGCACCCCTGTCTGGTCCCTCTTTGAATATGAATATTTGCCCTGCGCTCTCCTGGCAGCTTCAAGTTGGCTGTTGGGGAGTTATAGTAGCTCCTTAGCAAGTTAATGAAACGTCCTCTAAATCCAAACTTGTCAAGTATTTTATATAAATACGGCCATTCGACCGTATCAAAAGCCTTTTCAATGTCCAGAGCTAGAAGACACATTGGAGTATGAGTTTTATGTGCTATATACTGAGAATTTAAGACCCTCCTGACATTGTCCCCTGCTTCTCTGAAAGGGATAAACCCCGCCTGATCCTTATGGATTAAGTCTGGTAAAAATTTAGATATACGGTTAGCCATAATTTTGGCTAAGATCTTGACATCTCCATTAATCAGCGAGATAGGACGATAATTTTTAATCTCTAGATTATCCCTACCCTCCTTAGGAAACACAACTAGATCAGCATGATTTAGTTCAGGGGGCATGGATTCTCCATTCAATATAGCATTGAAGAGGAGCGTTAAATAGGGGGTTAGCAAGTGTTCAAATTTTTTGTAATATAGGTTTGTGAGGCCATCCGGCCCTGGGGATTTACCTAATTTAAGACCTTGGATAGTGGTTCTAACCTCTTCGTGAGAAACCTCCGCATTCAAGTCAGCCAAATGGTGATCTAATAACACTGGAAGGTCCTGAGTGCTAAGAAACGAGTGTATGTCCGCCTCACTGCATTGAGCCTGGGAGGAGTAAATTTGTTGATAAAAATTTTTAAATGCCTTTTGAATGTCATTAGGGCTATATGAGATTTGGCCATCAGCCATCCTAATCTGAGCGGTTCTATGTCGTGAAAATTTATTGCTAAGCCTTCTAGCTAAAAGAGAATCCGGCTTATTCGCCTTCCAATAATAAAGATGTTTTGTCCTTCTCATCGCCTGTTCAGTACGATGTGACAGTATACCGTCAAGCTCTAGCCTGGTTTTATCAATTAGCTTACGTCCCGTAGAAGAGGGATTTTGTTGGTTTGATCCCTCCAGTCTCTTTAATGTCGCCGTTAGGTCTGCCTCCTTCTGCCTAAGAGCTTTTCTCTGGGAGGAGGCCAGTTTAATACAGGTTCCCCTGATATAGGCCTTATGGGTGACCCAAAGCCAGCCGGCTCCGGTCTCAGGGGAGACATTAGTCTCAAAAAAGACCCTTAAATCATTGGCTATTGTTTCCCTGCTACTTGGGTTAGATAACAGGGACTCATTCATTCTCCAAGTATAGGGGGGTCGTAGGTTAGGGCCCAAGTCCACCTCAATAAGTACCAGGGAGTGATCCGACCAGGGGCAGGGGACAATGTCCGATTTTAAGATCGAGTCGAATAAAGATGTGCTAGTAAGGAAAGTGTCAATCCGAGAGTAAGTCAAATGGGTTGAAGAAAAAAATGTATATTCTCTATCCCCTGGGTGAAGCCCCCTCCAGGCATCGACCAACCCCAATCTGTTAAGTAGAAGCTTAATCCGTTTTATTTTGTTGGAAAACCTACAACTAGCAGGGGACCCTGACCTGTCTAAAGTCGGATCTAAAGTTAGATTTAGATCCCCCCCAATTATCAGTCTACCCAGGTCTTGAGACTCAATCCTCTTCAATAAGGAGATTAGAACCGCGTAGGGAGAGGTTGTAGGAGAGTACAGGGAGACTAGTGTAGTTCTAACCCCCCCAATCGTGCCAGTCACCAGAACATAGTTACCCTCCCCATCTATCTTTGTGTTCTCTACCTGGAAAGGAAAGTTTTTATGTAGCAGAATTGCACACCCCGCTCTCTTAGTGGGAAGAGTGGCCAGGTAGTAGGTGGGATATTCCTTGTGCAAGAATGTAGGCTTGTTGTCCTGGGAGAAGTGGGTTTCCTGCATGAAGATGACTGCCGGTTTGTGTTGTTTATAAAATGTGAAGGCTTTCCTCCTCTTAAAGGGGGAGTTAAATCCCTTCACATTATGGGTTAACAGAGTATACTTAGAGGTAGCCATTGCAAGATAAGAGTAAGACCCTAGCTGTGTGTGTCATTACCTGATAGCTGGTGCCATACCAAGCAAGGCGGGAGGGAGCCCGGAAAGCCAGCTTCTGCCAAGGGAGTCGGATAGCAGCTGCCTGAGATGTCGTCCTGCCCTCAAACAGAGATTTAAATGCAGAAAAGAATAGTGTTAGCTTTAGGCTATTAAGGTAAAAACATTTAAATAAGCAGATAAACAGTGTCAAGTTCACAGTAAGCAGTTCTCTAAGGCTATAACTACGAAGTTGTTGAACTAAAAACATGAAATAACAATCACTTTTAACTAGTACTCCTCCTCCAAGACTCTAAGCAAGGAGAAGAAATCGTCCACTTAAGGTGGGAACACAATCCAGCAGGCTGTACAATCAATGATGAGCTTATAACCTAAACTACACAACCTTTTGAACCAAATCTTAAGGCAAAATAGGTTTACATCTAACATTCTATTTGGCATCAAGAATTACGTTATGAAAGTCCGCTCCAGGTAGGATCTAGTCCGGACGTGAGCTCGCCCTTGGGTCAGCCATTTGACTAGCATCCCCCGTGCAGGCCCTGTGTCCAGCACCCGGACCCCTTGCACTGTCCAGAGTAAGTTTCATTCCCCCCTGAGGGGAAGCGCGTTTACTGTGGACTTGGGCTGCCACCAACGTCCATTGTCTCTTAGGGATAGGCGGTTGAGATTGCTCTTGCCGTGGTTCCTGCAGTTCCCCAGAGTAAAGCTGCAAGCGGTGTAGCACCGACAAGCAGTCCTCCAGTGTACGTGTAGTGTAAGTCGTACCCTTGAAATTGAAGGAAAGGGCAAATGGAAAGTTCCATCGGTACTGAATTTTGTGGTGAAGCAAGATTGTAAGAGCCGGTTTCATTAGCCTCCTTTTGTTGAGGGTGTCAGGGGACAGGTCGGCATAAATCTGCAAAGGGGAGTCGTCCGGGCCCTTAACAGTGTGTAGCTTCCTTGTAGCCGAGAGTAGAGTGTCTCTAGCTTGCTGCCTCAGGAATCTTACAATGACATCTTTCGGAGCATCCGGACTCCTCATGCCTCCTAGAGCCCTATGAGCTGGCTCAATTTCCCACATGCTTTCATCCTGATCAGGAAGAATTGCAGCCACAGTGTCTCTTAGGTATTGGGTTAGATCTTGTATGGCTCTTGGTATGCCGCGGATGCGTATGTTGTGGCGGCGCGAGCGGTTTTCTAGATCCTCTATCTTATCTGCGAGTTCAGAAACCTGGTAAGTGTTGTGAGCTATCAATGTCCTGTCCTTTTCCTGAGCGTCCGCCAATTGGTCCGTCATATCTTCCAAAAGTTGGGTACGCTGGCCCAATTCCCTCAGATCCTGTCTCAGGGGATCAATCGCCTTAGCCAAGAGTCTTTCAATTGTAGCCACAGCCTTGTCTGATAGGTCTAATTGCTGGTGGGGTCCCTTGGGCCGCCCTTCCTGATCTGAGTCTTCAGAGCGTTCAGAGAGAGAGTCTGCCAAGGGTGGACGCTGGGTCGCTCTTGGCTGAAAATGATCCTGTATACCCTTGGCCGGGGTGACTCGCTTGGGCTTCGGCATCTTGGCCTTGAGGTTGAGACTGTCGGCAAAATTCCCGCTGTGAAATCAATATGCAGGGTGCGAGGAGCTAGTGCAGTGAGCGCTGGGCTCAACCATCTATTGCCTCCGCCAAGGGTGGTATGCCAGTTCCATATGTGTAAGGAAGATGTCTGCTAGAAGAATTGCTGAATTATGTCCCCATTTAGCTCTTAGCCCATGGTAGGGGCGTGCCCTTCAGTCAGGTCCAGCAGTTGCCTGGAACTCCTGAAGCAATCTCTATATGGCAATGAGAGTCAGGATTGCCAACAAATTCCAGGGATACTGAGTCAGCTTATTGGAGCCAGCTTGATGATCGTAGCTTCTCAGGCGCCAATTTGAGTAAGGCAAGATACTGTTGAACTCTGCGTGCAGCATGCGGCGGCTGGTATACCAGCTCTGCTCTCAATGAAAGTACTGTATTCACCTGCTTGTTATTCACTGATAGCCAAAGTCTTGCTGCAATACTCCCAATGGCCGCCAGGCGGCAGTGCAGCTAAAGATATGCAAGCAGTTCAACACAGTCCATGGACAGAATGCACTTACACAATCATTACACAGACCCTTAAGGATTCAACAGTCCTGTGCATTCACTTGAAGGCATATAAAGATAGTATTAAGTAATGTGTAAAGGCAGGCTCTTGTAAAAAGGAGCAAGGGTATGAAAAATGGTCCCAGTGAGACTCCCACTTCAATTAGCTCTTACACAGTCCTCCTGTACAGTCCACTTGAGGGGGGCAGAATAAAAAAACAGCAGAAAATAGAGGGCACACTTGCCTTGATGCCTCTGTGCTGGGTCTGTTAAGGCTTCTCTCTCTCTCCCTGGGCAAGAAGGGGTGCAGCCTGCCAGAGATAGCATGTGTGGCTGTTGCCTGGCTAGGAGGTGATGTTACCCCCCCCCCTTGTTGTTGGGGAAGAGCTGCCCCGGGTGTTTATGTGGGCCAACGCCCCAAGATGGCGGTTCCGCCGGGTTCCTGCCGCAGCTGTGCCTGCTCCCCCTCTGCTGCCCCACTCCTACCTTGCTCAGGCGGGTAAAGGGCCTCCAGGCCGCTTCCAGGGTGCAGGGGACAGCTCAATGTCCCGGATCACGGGGGGCAGCTCCCGCCGCCTCGCCCCGACACTCCACTTCCGCCGGCAGCCACAGGCTTAGTGGGACCGGAGCACCCGGGCTATCAGTGCTGTCCTGCTCCTTCAGGGCCCGGGTGCACAGGATCGGAGGTCTCCAGAGCCCTGCGACCAGCTTTGCAGCAGCCTCACAGGCCCTTGTAGGCCAGATCTCCCGCAGCTCCCGGGATCGTGCTCTGACCCCCCGTGTCACAGATCAAAATGCTCCTTGATGAGAGCAGATGAGGTTAGAGTGGTTTTGGGGCCAATTGGGGTAGAATTTTGCCCAAAATTCGGGCTTTACAGAGCTCTTTCAAGCAGAGCTCCTGCGTGGCACGTCTGCACAGTTTGCCCAGTAGCCACGCCCCCCCGCTATTTTTTTTTTTTAAAGCATAAATAAATAAATATATTAAAAAAAATATATATTATCATACTTTTTAAAGTGCAAAACAGTTGAGGCATTGAAGCACGCAGCACGCAGCGGCGCCCTCCCACATGCAAGCTCGGGAAAAAAAATACAACCTCGGAAAAACGAATTTAACAGTCGAACCACGGAAATTGAAAAACACGAAAAACATGAAATATAATTTTTAAAACAATAAAAACACACTCACACAGCACAGTGGGTGAGACAGGAAGCCGGGGAGTGAGGTTGCAAGTGATTTTGAGCCTAATTTGTTGTGTTTCGTCACTCGAAAATCGGCTAAGCGAGACAAAAAATGGCGGAGGGAAAATGTAAAATAATTCTTAAACTGGATGAAAAGGAGGCTGAGCAAAGCCAGACATGCAGGACTGCAAAGACAGTAACACACGAACAACGCCAGGGACGCGGGATTTAGAAAATACACAACGCCTAAGACACTAACACTTACACCAACAAAATACGACCTCAGAAAAATATGAATTTAATGGCCGGACCGCGGAAATCAAAAACCACGAAAAACCAGAAAAATAATAAAAAAAACATAAAAACACACTCACACACATCACTGGGGCAGAGCCAGGAAGCATGGGGATGAGGTTGCAAGCGATTTTAAGCATTATTTGCTGTGTTTCATCACTCGAAAATCAGCTAAGGGAGAAAACAAATGGTGGACGCAAACTGTAAATAATTCTGAAACTGGATGGAAACGAGGCTGAGCAATGCCAGGCACGCGGGACTTAGAAAATACACGACGGCAAGGACAGTAACACACCAACAATGAAGGCACACGGGACTTCGAAAATACATGACGGCAAAGACAGTAACACACCAACAACACCAGGCACTTGGGACTTTGAAAATAAAACAAGTGGCAGTCAAATATTAGCACACAAATATTCAGCAGAGACACAGAAGAGAAACACACAAGGATGGGACAGGGGGGAGATGCTGGAAAGAGACACATAGCATTCCCAAGCGCAAAACTTGCAGGTTAATGACCCCTGCAATGAGTGGCCCATACAGTAGGTGGGAGGAAAGGTATGCAATGAGCGCCGAAGTCGCTCATTGCAAACCACGTGATGAGCGCCGAAGATGCTCAGAGAAGCAAAAGCCTCACATTGTGTGGCAAACAGCATTGCCTGGCATACAATTTTATTCTTGTATTTTTTTGATGGGCAATTCGCTAGTGTATATATAATATTGAAATACAATGCTTGAGTATTGGTGATAACAGTGACAATAGAGTATGTTTAAAGTACCAATGTAGCTTGGAAAAAAATGTAATTTAGCAGACTTTTCTTGTGGCATGGGCACTTCCATTTTGGACAGTTTGCTGAGCCTCGGACCCACTTTTCATTGTGTAGTCTTTTAGTAGACGTGAATGTAGATGAATTTGAGGCCTCTCTCATTCTTCTCAACTATTCTTATTAGGAACAAACGAAAATGGCTTCTATTCTCCCACCTTTAAAGCTATTGAATATAATAGTTAAAAATGAAATGCTGTTTTTTATTTTAAAGTTTTTGAAATAATTCCCATTATCATGTCAAGTCTTCATTTGAACATACTATAAAAATGATACTTAAGTGGTTCTTTAATTTGTACACAATGGGCTAAGATTTTCCAGGTTATGATTTGTGTCTTCTCTACACACTTGAGATCTCTATGTGAGTAAAAATAGCCAAATGCCCAATGGACCTGACTCTGCTCAGGGGCAAGGTACCTTTGTCAGAGGTCTGTTGTTCATTATGATCCTCAGCAAAGTCAAATAGTAAAGTCAGTAATTAATCATCATTATCTGCTTAAGGAAATGACACCGCCATTTCTCATTGCTTGACTTGCCTTATAGTTGCTAGATATTTTTTTTGATGTTATACATAATTACAGACAAATCACTCTAGAGAAGTGATGCTTGGGCAGCAGATTTGTCTAAGACAACTCATTAAATGCCAGTACAGCGTGTCATGTTACATCATGTTTTCAAATCCTATACTATTTTATATTTTATAACAATATATTACATTATTAGATGACATTATATTATATTATTCTATTTTAATACATACATTTATATATATATATATATATATATATATATATATATATGTATATCTATGTATCTATATTTATATGTATATATATATATATATATATATATATATATATATAATATGAATTTGTTGTTGTTTGGTCCTTCAGACATATCCCACTCTTGGTGACCAGATAGATGCAGCACGCTAGGCAAATCTGTCTGTATTTCTGTTTGTTCTTATCCATATGGTTTTCTTGGCAAATATACTGGAGTGGGTTGCCAGTTCCTTCTCTAGTGGGCAGCGTTTTGTCTAACCTTTCGTCTATGACCTGCTCTTCTTGGAGGAGCCTAAATGGTATAGCTCACAGCTTCATTGAAGTACACAAGCCCTTCCATCACAAGGTAGCGATCCAGAAGGGGATATCATATTCCATTGTATTATTATGTATATTATATCATATTGCATTATATTATTAAAATATTATACTATTATATCATATATTATTATATTATATTGTTATATATGGTATATATTACACTCTATATTATATATACATATATATATATATATATATATATAGTATACTAGCGAATTGCCTGTCAAAAAACGACGGCAATAGAATTGTAAGTCGACGAATGGTTTTTGGCACAGAAATTAACAGCCTTATTAAATTGCGATTTGGTAAATTTAAGAGGGCTCTATTTAAGCACATAGCATATTTTTTGCAGAAGTTGTTAGTTAGTGAAGACCTTGTTTGTGGATAGAAGTTCACTAACTAAAAACTTCTGTAAAAAAATATACTATGTGCTTAAATAGAGCCCTTTTAAATTTACCAAATCGCAATTTAATAAGGCTGTAAGTGTTTTGGTTGTGTGAGTATTTTTTGCGCTGATTGCGAGTCTTGTGGTGAGCGCCTTTGGCGCTCATCGTGTGGCTGGCAATGGGCGCCTTCGCCGTTTATTGTGATCGTGTATTGTGGTGTTTTTTAAAGTCTTGTAAATATGTATGTTTAAATGATAATTAATTACTAAATAAATGAAATGATAAATTAATATACTTTACCTATTTGTAATTAATATATGCAGCAAGCAATCGGCTCAAGAGCTAACAATCTGTTTTGATGTTCCTGCAGCATACAATGTAGATTTGCAGTGTTGTGGAGCTGAGGTGTAAGTGTCAGCAATGTGTGCAGTGTGTAGTGTAAATAGGCTGCGTGCGCAAGGGGAAACAGTTTGTGTAGCTGAGTACTTCCGCATTCTGTTGTAAAAATGGCGGCGAATGTGTATGTGGTACGCGGGTTTGGATGATTTAGCGTCCTTGCTAATGGTGTATGTTTTAGGTCATACGGGTTTTAGTAAAAATCGTATGTGCTTGGCGGTGTTTTGAGGCTTTAGGCGTCCTGTAGCCTCATTTTCATTTTTTTAGGCAGCCATTTTTTCTCTTGCTTAGGGGATTTTCGAGTGTCTAAACCTTTTTTATTTGTACTAAAATGGAGGTGTAACCTGTGTTCCAGACGTCCTTGGTGTCCCCCTTGCTGTGGGTAAGGTTTTTTTTTGTGTGTGTGTGTGTATTTTGTGGGGTTTTTATGTTTTCGGCTGTGCGCGGGTTGTCCATTAAGGTCGTATTTTTGCGTATTTTGGCTCGTAATTGTTTTTGTGTAAGTCCGCAATTATTTTTTTCTAAGTCCCGCGGCTCGTATTTTTTTGTGTAAGTCCGTATTTATTAATTGCGTGTTTTGTCCGCATTTGCGGTCTGCAATGAGTCTTCGGCTCATTGCAGCCGACGTGGGAGGCTCCATCTCCGCAAATGCGACCCTTCCCGTTGCGAGGGTCCGCATTTGTGGTCCGAAAGTCGTACAGGGTCGTAGGGATCTCCACCAGCGCATGGAGCGCAAGGAGTGCCTTTGTCGATCTTTGTCTGGCTGCAACCGCGGCCCTTGCAATAGGTTTTGCCAAGCCCACCTGCTGATAACTATATATGTGATAACATTATATCGTTATCGTCATATAATTATATTATACTATATTATGCAGTATATTATATTATCATATTATATTATATTATTGATATATATTATATCATATTAAATTATATTTGTATATATATATATGGCTGCTAAGGTAGACGCTGAGTGGTCCAGAATACGGGTGAATTCCCCTTATGGTGACCTATGGTGACCAACTGAGCTTCTCACTCAAAGAATCCTCCTTAAGACCTCTTTGTCATTGAGCAACTGCTTTAGCTTGCAGGATTTTAAAATCAGGTATTTTGCTGTGTTTATGTATGCAAACACTTTTGTGTTTCTCTGTTCCCGAGGATGATGGAAACAAACTAAGGATCATGCACTGGAATTTGTTTACTGGTCTTACACCAATGTAGGTACGTTCAGCACCATGGTACCAAATTCTGGGTTTGGTCTTAACCATCAAGCTTTATCCCAATGGGTTAATTTCCCATTCTGCCAAGCCTAACATTACACATTGTGTCAGAATGTTATTGAAAATTACTTCTAGGTGTGAGGCAACTTTACATTCATACAAAGACACAAGAGTTCATTATGAATGAAAAGAGCTAATCTGCTCCAATGGCTGTGTTTGTGATTTTTTTTATTAAAGGCAGTGTTCCTTTAAATGGTGTGAGCTATCAATAATTCAGAGCCAAGAGCATTGTAGGCTTACTATCACTGCCCTTAATATAGTTTCTGGTTTAGCTGAAAAAGATGTCTGTAAAAGAGCTATGATTCTGTTATTGGTTTAATTCATGTGAATGTATTTAAAATGGGTGTGTTAAAACCTCTTCTGAGAAATATATAGGGTAAGAGACACTGGCCCTTTAAAAAAAAAAGACCCCTATACCCACCCACAGTTTTGGAGAGACTGCCCCATTAATTTTCCATGAATAAGCCCCAACCACATAGTGGCCATGCTGCTCTAGAGCAACCCCCTTTCAACCAACAAGAGTTGGGTAGATAGTCTAGATTAGCATGGGAGCTCAGTTAATGACCTGTAACGTTATCCAATTGAGCCACTGTGTGGAAAACTGCTGAGGTTAAGGAAGATTAAGTGCTTTAACTGAAACCTTTTTGATGGATTGTCTGCGGTTGACCACATAATTTGCATATTTTCCCTTGCCTATTTAGAGCTGCTCTGGCCCACACCTATTGGATTGGGTCTGCTGCAGTTTCCCAGTCCCCTAACTCTACCTTATTGACTGAGTGGGAATCCAGATGACCAATGAAAGGAGAGGTGACAAGAGAAGAGAGAAGGAAACTAAAACCTGACCAGGGAGAAATGTGCAATGTTGACTCTCTGGTGAATGATTAAACCGAAGGCTATTGTTGTAAGGGGTATAACAAGGGAATGGTTGAATAAAGTGTTATGCCCTGTTGGGGGAACATATGACAACATTGTGTTACTTTATTGGAGAATCATGTGGCGGTACAGATTGTAATCTGATTCCAGACTCCAGAGTGTAGGGACAACAGAACCTGGTGCCCTATGCTATTCTCTGAAAAAACATGCGAGTAACATAGTGTCACAAAACAATTCTACCTAGCTATCTTAATCACCCATCTCTAAAACATTGAGAAAGAACTCCTACAGGTCACTGCTCCGAGTGAACTTCACGACAAAGCCAACACCCAAACCCTATGCTAATAAGATTTTACTGATCCCTCGCAAATCAGGGCACTGCAGTAACTGCAAAAAGCAGAATAAACATTTACGGGTACCAAATACTTCTTGCAACTGGTTTTCAAACCCTTGCCGAGTCCCCCAGAAGCATTTAAAGTGACACTATAGCACAAAAAGCACTACAAACATTATTGGATACTTAACAGTCCGATATCAACATATGTATAATTAAAAAATATGATATGTTAGTATTAAGCCAGTTTTATTATAGAAAATCCATGATAACACACAACCCAGTACTCACAGGGTTAATACACATCACAAAACCACATTGCCTAGGGACAGTCTAATGCACTGTCTGTAAATATATCCTATTTTAACACATTATAAACCCATTTTTATTTATTGAAGCTATAAATACAATTGTCACATGTTTTAATATCAAAATATATTAATAAATAAAAAAACAATTACTATATATATTTCATTGCCACAGCCTAGTTACGGCAGTTATTCCTGCACTTCCCTGCTCATTATAAGATTTATGACGTTCGCATTTCCTATTGGCTCCTAGAGCCTTGTCTCATCCGTAAAGTTTGTTTTGGGTACTCTCTGCAGAGAAATCTGTTGCGTCTAAGGCAGGATTCACGGCTGTGCACTGTGGGGGAGTGAAAGGTTTAATTAGTATAGAAGTCAGGGAAAAAAGCTTCCGCAGCAGATTTCCGACAGTGCTCTAACTTAGAGCACCTCATTTCCTTAGGGCTTCCAGTCGGCCTCAAGACCTAACCAGTGGAATTCTCTCTCTGAACCCGGAGCTGGTCCTGGGTCGTGACACTTACAGCGAGGCCTCATGTGTAATATGCCAGTGTCTCGTTATTCTTGTGAATACAAACTCTTTAAACTCAGTGTCATTCTATTTAGTTATCAGAGATGGAAAAAGGATGCTCAGATTCCTTTTGCGTATTTGCTTACTATCTATAGTGGGATTTTGGTAGATCTAGTCTACTGATATTTCTAGTGATGATCATGAAAGTGTGAATTTTATTCAAAGGGCATTGGAGCTCCAGATGTTCTATAGTGCATAGATGGGTGGGGGGCGCTTATTTGTGGTGGGGTGTTTGTCGTGGAGAGTGGAATCTGAATGCTCATTTGTGGTATTAGACCTTTTTTTTAAACTGTTTATTTTTCATTTTGTAATGAACAATACAATATAATAAACATTTGTGTGCTTTAATATAAAAGTTGTGTACAACCCAGACGAAGAGAAGAAAAATGGAGGGGAAAGAGAATAAAAGGTAGCATAATACGAAATCACATAATATCCAAATGTGATAACAAAATGTTTTGTTAATAAACTAAAAAAAATGAAATAAAACACATTTTCTACCACTGTATCCAACTTTATAGCACATCAATTCAGAATTGCATTATAATATACCTTGATCGCCCAATAATTTTAATTAGATATGAAAATGGCTTGGGTGGAGGCTACAGTTGCTACCTATGAGATCAAACCCTTCCTCACATGAATTATTTATGTTCAGAAAGTAGCAGATTTTTGTCCACTTTCTTGTTTTCTGTAACTTTTCTTGCCTACAACCTGTGAAATGAGTTTATTATTCTCAAAGCTCGTGAGACCAAGACTTGGGCTATATCTATCAAACGACATTGTGATGCAGCTCTGCTCTCCAATAATTGCCAATCAGTCCGGCCTATAATTTAATCAGCATCCTATTCAGGCACACAAATTGTATCCATTGTAAGTTCTAATGCATCACCCAATAACATGTATTAGATGGTGTTAAACTATCAAAAACATGGAGCATTCAAAGTAGATATCATTTAAAGAGCATTTATGACCGCAATATAAACTAATGAACCTTGTGTGCCATTATTTATTCCATATGATTACAACTAATAATTTCCATTCTCTACAATGTGTGTACTCACTGAAATTGTTGCAATACAATTTGTATTAGTTTCTTGTGGCTGGTGTTAATCTTATAGTTTGTAATTTCATGGTTGCCAACCTGTATCTGTATAGAGGCTCTATCTTGGTTTTATCATGGTTTTATTGACTGAAAAAAACATAAAAACAGTTAATAGTGCAGCGAATCTTATAAAACTAAGGAACATACCCTACATGTACTATCTGAATATACTAATGTTGGCCATTATTATGAGGAAGTAATAAATTGCTCTAATATACAAGTTCATATGTATGTGAAAACTTGTTAGTACTCACCTTGTATTGCTACAAGACCTCTGTAAATTATGTAATTTGCCACAGTTTATATGTTCAGGTTTTTGATTGGCTTGTGAATGTTTGACCTAAGCAGCTCAGCATGCTAAGTGTCAGTGACAGAAATTGAACATAATTTTTTAGTAACTGGCAGATTAATTAACTTCCAGAACTTTTACCTTGCCCACATCTCTTATTTAACAAAGGTTCTATTGTTTTACATGAGTAGTATCATATACAATTGTGCTCAAAAGTTTGCATACCCTTGGCGAATTGGTAATATATGTACCATTTTTAAAGAAAACATGAGTGAGCAGGAAAAAAACATTTATTTTATTTCTTATGGGATTCATATTAAACTGTAGGTTATAACAGAACGGCACAATCATAAAACAAACCATGGCAACAGAGAAAAAAATGTAATTACCTTGTTCAAAAGTTTGCATATCCTTAGTTCTTAATTCTGTGTATTGCCCCCTTTTGAATCAATGACAGCATGTAGTCTTTTGTAATAGTTGTCTATGAGGCCAATAATTCTTGCAGGTGGTATAGCTGCCCAATCTTCTTGGCAAAATGCCTCCAGGTCATGCATAGTGTTTGGTCATCTCTTATGATCTGCACTTTTGAGATCTCCCCAGAGTGGCTCGATTATATTAAGGTCAGGAGACTGCGATGGCCACTACACAACCTTCACCTTTTTCTGCTGTAATCACTGGAGGGTCAACTTGACCTTGTGCTTAGGGTCATTATCATGCTGGAAAGTCCAAGAGCGTCCCATGCGCAGCCTTCAGGCAGAAGAATGCAAATTGTCTGCCAGTATTTTCTGATAACATGCTGCATTCATCTTGCCATCAATTTTCACAAGATTCCCCATGCCTTTAGAGCTTACTCCGCCCCCCCCCCCCCCCCCACAAACATAAGTGAGCCACTACCATGTTTCACAGTGGGGATGGCATTCTTCTCACTAAGGCCTTGTTGACCCCTCTCCAAACATAGCGCTTATGGTTGTGACCATTAAGCTCTATTTTGGTCTCGTCACTCCAAAGGGGTCAAGGTGTTGTCGGGCATATTGTAACCAGGCTTTTTTGTGGAATTGGCGCAGTAGAGGCTTCTTTCTGGCATCTCGACCATGCAGCTCATTTTTGTTATATCATCGTATTGTGCTCCTTGAAACAACCACACCGTCTTTTTCCAGAGCAGCCTGTATTTCTCCTGAGGTTACCTGTGGGTTTTTCTTTGTATTCTGAACAATTCTCCTGGCAGTTGTGGCTGAAATCTTTCTTGGTCTACCTGACCTTGGCTTCATATCAAGAGATCCCTGAATTTTCCACTTCTTAATAAGTGATTGAATAGTACTATATCTTTATATATTATTTACCATCTTTATGAAGTTCCATTACCTTTGTTACGGAGGTCATTATGTTATTTTCTGCTCCCCATGACTCAGTATCTAGCCTGCTCAGTGCATCCACATGAGAGCTAACAAACTCATTGACTATTTATACTCAGATACTAATTGCAATTTGAAAAAGCCACAGGTGTGTGGTAATTAACCTTTAATCGCCATTTTAACCTGTGTGTGTCACCTTGTGTGTCTATAACAAGACAAAAGAGTCAATGGTATGTAAAGTTTTGATCAGGGCCATTTTTGTAATTTCTTTTATCATGATTTAAAAAGGAACCAAACAACTATTCATAAATAGTCAGAAATATATAATAACTGGCTTTATATGATCCCTATCCTTCAATAAAATATTTTTTTTTGCATGAAAAGTCATATTTTCAAAATAAATGCCAATATTTCACAATTTCTGCCAGGGTATGTAATATTTTGAGCACAACTGTTCATAGTAACATAGGCCTTCATGTAAATCAGGTGCTCTAAGTTAGGGCACTGCCATAAATCGGCTGCAGGAGTTTCTTCCCCTTAGTTCTACACCAATGTCAATTTTTTACTCCCCCAGATTAGAGCACTCAGTGCACAGCCGTAAATCCTGCCTTAGCCGCAACAGATTTCTGTGTAGGGAGCAGCCAAACCATGCTTTACAGATGAGACAAGAAATATTATAATTATTATAATTAGTGGGAAGTGTCGTAACAACTGCCGTAACTGGTGGGCAAGGGAACATTAGAGATATATATATAAAGTATTTTTTTTTTATTAATATATTTTGATATTAAAAAGATGTGCAATTGTACTTATAGCTTCAATAAATAAAGATGTATATATTTTGTGTTAAAATATCATATATTTATAGAGCATTTGTTTATATGCAACATGGTTTTGTGACTTATATCAACCCCTTGAATACTGGGTTGTGTGTTAGCCTGGATTTTGTATCATAAAATGGGCTTAAAATGAACATATCATATTTGTTATTACACATTTGTTGATTTGGACTGTTAAGCGTCAAATAATGTTGACATTTCATCATTTTGTAGTGCTTTTTGTGCTATAGTGTCACTTTAAATGCTTCTGGGGGACTCAACAAGGGTTTGAAATCTACTTGTGAGTGATCTTTGGTCCCCGTAAATCTTTCTTCTGCTTTTTGCAGTAACAGCAGTGCCCTGATTTGTGAGTTAGTTATCCATAATATCTTATCAGCATAGGGTTTGGGTGTCGAAGTGAAATGGAGTAACTCATAATTTTTTGTCAGTGCAAAACTCAATGGAGATATATGCCTTGCTTTTCACCTTTGTCATGAAGTTCACTGGTAGCAGTGACCCCTAGTAGTTCTCTCTCAATCTTTTAGGGGATAGTGGTAAACACCATTAGTTAGGATTTACTGTCTGCTACAGAACTTGTAAATGCTTTTACAGAAATGTATATAGCACCCTTAGTGGTTAAAGAGATGTGTGTCCATGTAGTACAACTTTGTCAATCCCCTCTGATCCATATGTCATATTGGGTATATTCCCAGGATCAATACACAGCATATTCTTTGTTAACTGGCATAATCATATATGCGCTTTTTTATTCATAAACATTTTTAATGACGTCAATTGAATCCCACCAAGAGGCAGCACTGTTTTTTCCATAGATAGTTTGTTGATATCTCATGCAATGAATAAGGAACCATGATGAGTCGTACAAGTATGAAACAGTTCCTGCCTGTTGTTCAAGTAGCAAACTCATATTTTTGCTGTGCTTAAAGTTGTGTCAGACCAGTGGGAGCAGGTTATAATTGGAGATATTTAAAATTGGCTTTGTATAGAACAATGAGCTCACTTTGTAATCTCATTTGCATGTCCCACCCCATTAAACATTGTATTTCTTGAAAACATGTTTTTTGGTCTGTTCTAGACTTCCAGATACGCACTAAGCTGTGTTATTTGCTTGCTGTTTTCTGTATGGTGCATGGGCATATTTAGTTTTTATGCTGCCATTCTGCCACTCCCACACTAAACTTGCATCTCCTCTTTTCCCCCTTTCTATATCACACTTTTTTGTGTGTTTATGTGTATATTTATGGTTATCAGAAAGTGCACTTACAGACAGAAATCTGACTGTAGACATTTCTGTGCATATACTAATATATATCAATGTAATGCACTCTCTTAGGCAGACTGCTACCCCCTAAAAATGTGATGCCCTAGGCTTGGGCCTCATGAACCAAGGCCGAACCACACCCCCTGGTATAATAAGGGCTTTTTCAGCCTTAAGTCCAAAACGCAGAACGCATGCACAGTGCTAAACGGGGTATTCCTGTAATTAGTTATATTTTCTGCTACATGAATTAACAGATCAATCTGGTTTTATCATACATCCATCTGCAGCTTATATTACTTGAATTAATAAACTGTTAATATGATGTTTCAATGTATTGCTGAAAATATAAAAGTCATGTAAAAATCTATATATTGATTTCAATTTCTTAAACTGCAATATATCCAGAGATATAGAATGGGATATAATCAATGCAGCCATATAAAATTATTTTATTCATAAATAGTCAGAAATATATAATACATAAAATTCCAATGGCAGTATATATATATAATTACTGGAGAATACTCTTGACATCTTATTTAAGGTACATTTCCCCTGCGGCTGGTACATAGGGTTCTTTTAGTGTAATAGCATCTATGTGCCAATTGCGATACGTAATTAAGACATTTTACCATTTATTTCACAAGGACAGCTCTTTCCTGCTGAGAAATTGGAGCAAATTCAGGTTGCTTGGTCAGTTTAACACTATTGCATAGCTCCATCTAGTGGTTATTGTAAGTAAACTATATATATATTTAACTATAGTTGATCATTACAAAAGACATCAAATATGGGGGTAAAATTGTCAAAACAGCTGATTCTGACATGATGTTTCAAATATTAAATACAAATAGACATCGTTTTTTCTGTCTGTTTTTTGAACAAATAAACTTGATAACGGACAATATGTTTTTAGTAAATAAATTAACACAGCCTTTGTATGGATATGTCTTTGCAAACTAATTAACTTTCTATTAATCCTGTTGAAAGCACTGTCAGATGCATCTGTCTAATCCCTGTTGTGCAGAAGCAAGCTTCCTCTGCATTCACTTCTCCTGCAACCAAGGGAAGCTGATTATTAAGAAATGCTACATAAATTAGAGGCTGCATTATTTCTTTTGTCATTTTCGAAAAGCTTGTGTCGTGTTTTCTAGTGTGCTTATTCAGACGAGAATATTATAAGTATAACCAATAAGATAATATCTATATTCAGACTTTTAAAAGAACGCTATCATGCATTTAAAAGAATGTAGTGATCCGCATTTGGATAAAATAATATCTGTGCAAAGGGAACTTTGTGGGTTGCGTTAAAAGGTGGAGGAACAAATGCTAAAGAATATTAGTAGGAGTATGCTATAAACCCCCAAATATAGCTGAAAGTGAGAAATACAATTATTGTTACAGATTGGAAATGCAGCTAGGCATGGTCAAGTTCTAATAATGGGAGATTGTAATTATCCTGAAATAAACTGGATAAATGAGACCAGTAGCTCATCTAAGGGGAGCAGGTTCTTGAGTACACTCAGGGATCATTATCTGGCCCAGGTTATACAGGAACCTACTAGAAATGAAGCTATCTTAGATTTACTCATCACAAATATTATTGATATAGTATCAAATGTTGGAATAGGGCAACCTTTGGGAAACAGTGATCACAACACAGTCTCATTTGAGATTGAACTAAAAAAACAAAATTTTAAGGGGCCAACAAAAACTCTTAATTTTAAAAGGGCAGATTTTAATGGTCTAAGGGCAGCAATACAAAGTATAGACTGGTACAGAGAACTGGCAGGTAAAAACACTGAACATAAATGGACAACATTTTAATCATACATATCATGGGGGAATAAAAGAAGAAGGAGTAAATCACATCCAATGTGGTTTAGCAATGATTTAAAGAGCAAGATTTGGAGTAAAAAAAACAGGCATTTATATTATACAAACAAGAGGGGACGAGACTGCTTTACGGGAGTACAAGGAAATCAACAATGTTTGCGAAAGGGCTATTAGCCTGGCTAAAATAGAAAATGAAAAGTTAGTTGCAAAAGAGAGTAAGAATAACCCTAAAAAAATGGTTTAAATATATTAATTGGAATGAGGCTAAGAAAGAATATTTATTAACATTACAACTTGACTGAAAAGGCAGGTGAGCTGAATACGTTTTTTTCTTCGGTATACACAAGGGAGGTACCAGTGTTTGGGGCAATGCATCAAAATAGCACCACACCATTGCCAGATAATTGGTTAACGCAGGAAGAAATCCAAAAGAGGCTTAAAAAAATAAATGTTAATAAAGCACCAGCCATTGATGGAATATACCCAAGGATACTGAAGGAATTGGCGTCTGTAATCGCCAAACCATTCACTCACCACAGGCTCGCTACCAGAAGACTGTAGAAAAGCAGATGTGATACCTCTATTTAAGAGCAAATCCTGGGAATTACAAACTGTTAGCCTCACTTCTGTAGTTGGGAAGCTTTTAGAAGGGTTGATATGGGATAGTATACAAGGATACTGTATGTCCATGTTAACAAGGTAATAAGTAACATGGATAATAAGTACCATGAGTCAGCATGGTCATGTTAAACAAATCTAGTTAGTTTATATGAGGAGGTTAGTAGGAACCTGGATCAAGGCAACTGAGTGGATGTAGTCGTTTTGGATTTTGCAAAGTCTTTTGATACAGTGCCACACAGAAGACTATTGTGCAAACTACGGGATACAGGAATTGCAGTAAATATCTGCTTATGGATTGAAAGCTGGCTAAAAGACAGGAAGCAAAGGGTTGTGATAAATGGAACATACTCAGAAGGGACAAATGTAGTAAGTGGGGTTCCTCACGGTTCAGTATTAGGTCCTCTCCTTTTTAAAGTATTTATTAATGACTTAGAGGTGGGACTGGAAAGTAGCATCTCCATTTGTGCTGATGACACAAAGTTGTGCAGGGTAATTAAATCAGATAATGATGTACTTTCCCAAAGGGATTTGCATATATTAGAGAAATGGGCAACTAAATGGCAGATGAGATTTAATACAAGTTAATTTAAAGTTATGCATTTGGGAAGGAAAAATAGCCATGCAGTGTTCACCCATTGTTACTCATGCACACAGTGTCTCTGTAGTACTATTTATACTAACCAATTACAGATTGTCACTCAGGAGCCTTTCAAAACATGCCGTGGAGTCTTTACATGACATCTAGTACCAATAGAAATGCTGTGTGCTGGGGGAGACCTTTGTAGGGACTATTTTGAAGGTTTCAGTGAGTAAAACAGAACTTTTAAGCGCTTGTTAACAAAATGATGTTATACAAACAAACTTTTAGGTAGTTTATTTTATTATTAGAATCAGGGAAACTTCCATATTCTTTTAACTGTCTATTTAAATATAGAACAATTATGATGTACTATTCAGACAAAAATTTGAGACACACAATTTTGTCACACTGTATTATTCAATAAATTGGAGCTGAGGATAGAGTTTTCACACTATTCCCTATATGGTTCTCCAACCAAAAATAATTTAAAAATTAAAAATCACTGTTTTTCAACAAACTTAAGGTTACATTCACAGATTAGAGAGAATAAAGGATTCAATTAAACAGCCACTGAAACAAAGGGCAAGATAGCTCTCACACAGTTTATGTGATCAGTTGCCCTAGTGCCATAAAATAAAAGGGGGCTATAAACTATTTCATCTGACTATTCCCAGGCCTTGAATATTTAGCACAAGTAATAGCAATTTGATGTGTAAAAGATCTTATAAAAATATATAAATATTAAATTTTACAAATAAAATTTCACAAAATATTTGTCATTTTTCAAAATAAATAAAAATCTAACCATTGACTGCATTATACAATAGTGTTTGGCCCTTTAAGATTAAATGTTTAGTTTCCCATAGTAAGTGAGAAGTGAAATCCATAACTTCAATACATTGAAGCATCAAAGCACAGAATCTCTTTACATAAACTCATATTGAATCAGTTAGTATATTAGTATACTTTATACATAATTATAGGTTGAGGAATCATTCACTGTTATAGATACATAATGTACATAATTTGAATTACAAGCTTATCACTGCAATCTAAATGATAATTTGCACAGTATACCCAACTCTAATGACATTGGTAAAATTGTTTGCAGGTGTGTTTATATAATTGCATTTAATAGACTTCTCCATTTGGTATGAAGAGTTGATATTGCTATTTATGATGGTGCATTAAAATTTCTGCAATCAGAACTGTAGCATGCATATGTATTGTGTGTCCTGAATAAGGGAGCCAGACTACTGATGAAGCAACATTAGTATCACGAAACACATTAGGCATCAACTACTTAAAGACTTGGGGCCACATTCAATTCCACCGCAGACAGCTGCATGTGAGTTGCGGACTCCCGTTGGTCTCCGTTTGCAAGGCTACTCAATTGCTCAAGGCCGGGCTTGAAGCGGCATTCGTTAACCATGCACTGTTTCGGAGCAGATGAGTGCGGGAACATGATCAATTAAGCAAGCCCGTAATCTCCCATTTCGAAACAGCTAATAAGACATGAGACTGTCCGAATTACGGCAGTAAAACCAGATCAGACTTGCAATTACAGAATTACCTAAATGAATGCCAAAACTGTTCCCCATTATTTACAGTGCAGGATTGATCTTTTATTTGTATTTACAGTGCTATGAATATGTGTTTAACCCCTTTGCGGGTCCTCTCTACCACATGTACGATTTCCTCCTCCATTCGCGGTTTACGAGTATGGATACGTTTGCGAGCTTGTGGAAATTGAACAATTGAACAGCGATTTGCGATTTTAGCCTTGCGAAAGTGAAAGATCAAAGGCTTCTGAAGGCTGTAAGTTACGAGTTTAACGGACGCAATATTTTCAAGCCCGTAACTCATAACCCGGTCGGAGCCCGCAAAAAGACGCCAATTTAATAGCAAATTTGCCTGCAGCCACATTTACGGGGCCCCGGATCTTAAACACGGCCAATTGAATGTGGCCCTAGCTGTACTCCCTGTAATTAATCTAATTTGGTAATGCGGCTAGAGACAGGAAGAGATGGGGAGAGGCAGGTGGGAGGGAGATAATGGAGGAGAGAGACTTGGGAGGAGAGAGACATGGGAGAAAGAGATAGGGGAGGGAGAGGGGGAAGAGACATAGGGGAGGGGGAGGGAAGAGACACAGAGGAGGGAAAGGGGAGAAAGAGAGTCAGGAAAGGAAGAGGGGGTGGAGAGACACAGGAGAGAGAGAGGGGGAAGAGACACAAGGGAGGGAGAGGGGGCAAAGAGACACAAGGGAGGGAGAGGGGGCAAAGAGACACAGGGGAAGGAGAGGGGGCAGACACAGGGGAGGGAGGGGAAGAGACACAGGGGAGGAAGAGGTGGGAGAGACACAGGGGAGGGGGAGGAGGGCATGGGTGTAGGAACTGTATGTATATAGAAGCTATTTTACGGCCTGTGTATACAATGAGCTGTACCCCCCCCCCCAGAACTAATCTGGCTCCTACAGCCCTGGGGGGAGACACAGGGGAGGGACGGGGGGAAGAGACACAAGGGAGAAAGAGGGGAGACACAGGGGAGGGAGAGGGGGGCATGGGAGTAGGGACTGGGGGTGCAAATCCCCCCAGGTTTTACTATTTTTGTATGTATACTGTATATAAGCTATTTTACGGTCTGTGTATACAATGAGCTGTACCCCCCCCCCCCCCCCCCCCCCCAATTATTGTGGCTCCTACACCACTGGGGGGGTGGGGAGACACAGGGAAGAGGGCAAATGACACATCAGATATTATCCTGTCATTTTTGACGGCCAATTTACTAGTAATAATAATTATTCTCTCTCAAATATAAGACCAACACTTCCTGTATAGTATAATTCCCAATGTATTAAATGAGGCTTTGTCTGTGTTTGTGTGTGGGTAGAAAGTTACCAATCCTTCAAATGTTCAAATGAAGAGCCAAGAGTAAGTTCCAAAGTTGGACTTGCTATTATAATTTCTTAGTTCAACAACAACTAATTTCTGCCACCAGGATGCACTTGTCAAATCAGAAAACATATGCTAAATTCTTTGAACTTCTTGCTGCTGATGGTTAAAATTGACATCGTTCTACAAAATTTTAAAGGTGTTGGACCAGTACCTGATCATTTTTGAGGTGCATTACCCATTTCTGCCAAGGTGTATTGTCTGATATGATTGGTATTATCAGAGGAGATCCCAGGTTAATACATGTGGCACTGTGAGATTAAACTGTTGTAAACTTATTCTAACTGGATATTCTATGACACAGTAATTTCCCAGCGTTACTTGTTCCCTGGATATACAATGTTTGAACCATATGTGTATCTCAATGAAACAAAACACAAATGAATTTGTAATTCAGTGACTGGTTCTATGGCCTCTTTTGGGAAATGGTTCTTTCTTTGTGGAAGAGGGCCATGGCCTGTTATTTTAATTTCAACTAATCTTGGTACTCAACTGTCATTTTTATGTTGGGCCCATATCTCAGGCAAATCCAAAACCATATTTAAACCGTATTTCTAATAAATAAATAATAATAATAATATCTCCTCTAAAACTACTTTAACTATCCCAAAATAATTCACCTTTGTTGTGTCTGTGATTTCTCTTTTCGTGTAAATTGAATATCAATCATTACTAGTGCATTATCACACAAAACGATTTCATAGTTACATAGTTACATAGGGCCTCATTCTATTATCGGCCGCAGCCGTTGCGGGGCCGCAAGGACCGGCCGCAAGCTTTCCGGCTATTCTACTCCCCTCCGGCCGGGGATTCCGGCAGGCTTGCGGCCGGTGCCTTGCTATCTCTTGCGGCCGCTCGTGCCGGAGGAAAGCCTTTGATCTAAAACGGCCGCAAGGAAATCGGCCGTAAGAAAATCCTATTTGCAATTCTATTGCTCCGGGAACCATCTCTGCAAGGCTAAAAGCGAGCCGCAGCTTACTTGCAGGAAAGAGGTCCCGCTAGCACCAATTAAGCACGAAATATAGCCCAAATAAAGCCATCCTGCACTTTGACTATAAAGTGATTTTAGGTGTTAACAAAAATAGCACAAATTTCCCCTATACTCAAATCCGTAAAATATATTTTTTTAATATATGTCAAATATACATGGAAAAAGTCCAGAGTGCTTGGAGCACCTCAGACCTGGCCACGCTGCGGCCGGAAAATAAACAGTTAATGTAAACTCGTATTTGGGCTAATGTGCAAGCTTAAGAGGGGGTTACTATTAATCCTCATGTCCCCCAATATGATCCCTAGCATTTACAGAGCTGTACAGTGCTGTCTTGAATTTATTTTTTACTTAAAAAATTTTGGAGCTTACGGCCGGTTCCAAGATATGCGGCCGGCCGTAAGAGGAGATCCTTGCGAGGCCGTCTAATTGAATTGCGAGGTAACAGAACCCCCGTAAGGAATCGCAGCCTTACGGCCGATTTACGACCGATAATAGAATGAGGCCCATAGTAATTAAGGTTGAAAAGAGACTTTCAATCCATCAAGTTCAACCTTTTAAGATCTCCTCTGATCTGCAATTTTCAGATTAAATATTAATTACTTAGTTGTTCATTTATTATTAATCAATTATTTAATTATGTTTTTTTTTTATTATTAATCCAGAGGAAGGCAAACAGAAAAAAAAACAAAAAAAACCAAGTAAGACTTAGCCAGTCGTCTCAAAGGGAGAAAAAAAAATCCTTCCTGACCCCAGATTCTGGCGATCGGATTTCTCCCTGAATCAATACTGTCTCTCTAATTGAAAAAAATCCAGTCCCCTTTTAAAGTTATGTATTGAATCCGCTGTCACCACCTCCTCTGGTAAAGAATTCCACAGATTAACCACCCTTACTGTGAAGAACCCTTTTCTTTCTTTAAGGTGGAATCTTTTTACTTCTAACCTCAAGGGATGTCCTCTTGTCAGTTGAAAACCTCTTGGCACAAAAAGCTCCCTTGACAAATCTTTATACTGACCCAGGATGTATTTATATTAGGTAATCATATCTCCTCTTAGACGCCTTTTTTTCTAGAGAATTTGGTTAGTCTTTCTTCATAACCTAGCCTGTCCATTCCCCTTATTAGTTTTGTTGCCCTCCTCTGTACCTTTTCCAGCTCTAAAATGTCCTTTTTATGCAGTGGTGCCCAAAATTGTACTCCATATTCCAAATGAGGGCGTACTAGAGATTTGTATAGTGGCAGAATTATATTTGCTTCCCTGGCTTCTATACCCTTTTTAATACATGCTAATATTTTATTTGCATTTGCAGCTGCTACTTGGCTTTGAGCACTGTTACCTAGGTGGTTGTCCTAGTACTCCCAAATCCCTTTCAATATCTGATACACCTAGATTTGCTCCATTAAGATTATAAATTGAATGGCTATTTTTCCTTCCCAGATGCATAACTTTACATTCATTCGTATTAAATCTCATCTGCCATTTAGATGCCCATTCCTCAATTTTATGTAAATCCCTTTAGAGAGAAAGCACATCATTATCTGATTTAATTAGCGTGCACAACTTCGTGTCATCAGAGAAAATGGAGACACCACACTCCAATCCTACCTCTAAGTCATTAATAAATATGTTAAAAAGGAGAAGACCTAATACTAAACTCTGAGGAACCGGACTTACCACATTAGTCCAATCGAAGTATGTTTCATTTACAACCACCCTTTGCTTCCTGTCTTTTAGCCAGCTCTCAATCCATGAGCAGATATTTACTGCAATTCCTGTATCACACAATAGTCTCCCATGTGGCACTGTATCAAAAGCCTTTGCAAAATCCAAAAAGACTTCATCCACTGAGTTGCCTTGATCCAGGTTCCTACTAACCTCCTCATAGAAACTAATTAGATTTGTGTGACATGACCTACCCCTCATAAATCCATGTTGACTCCTACTTATAATCCTGTTTAAATAGATATATTCTTGTATATTATCCCTTATTAACCATTCTAAAAGCTTCCCCACTACAGAAGTGAGGCTCACTGGTCTAAAATTCCCTGGATTTGCTCTTGCTCCCTTTTTAAATATAGGTATCACATCTGCTTTTCTCCAGTCATCTGGTAGAGAACCTGTGTTGAGTGAATCTTGAAAAATTAAATATAATAGTTTGGCTATTAAAGAACCCAGTTCCCTTAGTACCCGTGGATTTATTCCATCAGGACCCAGGGCTTTATTAACATTTATTTTTTCCAACCTCTTTTGGATTACTTCCTGTGTTAACCAATTATTTGGCAAAGGTTGTGTAGCCCCATTATGTTGCCGTGTCCCAACCACTGGTTCCTCCCTTGTCTATACCGAAGAAAATAACCTATTTAGCTCATCTGCCTTTTCCTGGTCACTAATTTTCAGATGGCCTGTTTCACATTCTAATGTTCCTATAGCTTCCTTTCTCGCCTTCTTCCCATTAATATACTTAAAAAATATTTTAGGGTTAGTCTTACTCTCTTTTGCAATTAATTTTTCATTTTCTATTTTAGGCAGCCTAATAACGCTTTTGCAAGCCTTGTTGATTTCCTTGTACTCCCATAAAGCAGTCTGTGTCCCCTCTTGTTTGTATAATTTAAATGCCTTCCTTTTACCCCTTATCTTGATCTTTAAATCATTGTTAAGCCACATTGGATGGGATTTACTCATTTCACTTTTATTCCCACATGGTATATGCCAATGTGTATGTATATTTAGTAAGGATTTAAATGTTGTCCATTTATGTTCAGTGTTTTTAGCTGCCAGTTCTCTGTCCCAGTCTATACTTTGTATTGCTGCCCTTAGACCATTAAAATCTGCCCTTTTAAAATTTAGAGTTTTTGTTGGCCCCTTAAAATTTTGTTTTTTTAATTCAATCTCAAATGAGACTGTGTTGTGATCACTGTTTCCCAAAGGTTGCTCTATTCCAACATTTGATATTATATCAATATTATTTCTGATGACTAAAGCAAAGATAGCTTAATTTCTAGTAGGCTCTTGTATAACCTGGGCCAGATAATGTTCCCTGAGTGTACTCAAGAACCTGCTCCCCTTAGCTGAACTGCTCTCATTTATCCAGTTTATTTCAGGGTAATTAAAATCTCCCATTATTAGAACTTGCCCATGCTTAGCTGCATTTCCAATCTGTAACAATAATTGTATTTCCTCACTTTCAGCTATATTTGGGGGTTTATAGCATACACCTACTAATATTATTTTGGAATTTGCTGCTCTGCTATTTAACTCTACCCACAAACATTCAACTTTATCACTAGGTCCACCATAAATATCTTCTCTGACTATAGGCTTAAATTCAGGCTTAACATACAGACAAATCTCCTCTTTAACCATCGCCTCTATATTTCCTAAATAGGTTCTAAACATTCAGATTAACAGTCCAGTCATGAGATTCATCCCACCACGTTTCGGTAATGCCTATTAAATCACATTTTTCATTAATTGCTCATAATTCTAACTCTCCCATTATTCCTATTCTATAAATTTCAATCCTATCTAATAAATTTAGTGAAATAAAAAAGTAATTAATATGTGACAGAGATTATATCAAAAACTTTACCTTTTTTGTGATACCTTTACCAACTTTATTTTTTACCCATTTATTTTTTCTTTTAAAGAAATTTCCAAGGTATTGCGCTTTCCTTCATTAGTAGTCACTACTGCAATTTTGTGTGGCCCTGTGACTCGTGTCCTTAAAATATTTTGGCTTGCTTTGACAATAATACACAGCACAGCCTCCATGGTGTCCTTTTTTCTCTGCCATCATTTGTAGGCCAGGGTCCAAATAAGTAAATTTCATCACTAGATAATACAACATATCTGAGAGGGTATGATCTGGGGGCACTCTGTGTGTGAGTCTATAAACTTGCTCAAATTTAGAAGTAAACACCCATGGACAGGGCTGTGTCTACCTTTTTGGAGCCCCTAGGCAGTGAAGTGGAGGAGCCCCTGCGACTGAGTACGAAAAATATGCACGGACGCATTTTTGCCTTTTCTGTACGTGTAAGTTTCCTTTCCTGTTGTAACTGTCTTGTTCTAGATGGTTAGCCCCTAGTAGCCAGACTATGAACTGCAACATTTCATTTATCCAGTTTATCATTTTTTTAAGAAGTGGAGCCTCTCATACGGAAGCGTTCCTGGGCGGCTGCCTAGTTGGCCTAATTGGTAATCCAGCCATGCCCATGGGTCATCCTGTACAGTTACTCTCCTCTCAGCAAGCGCATAGCATTCTAAATATCTGTTTCCTGGGACTAACTTAGATAAAGCTCTCAGCCTGCCCCCCCCCCTTTGTACCCCATTTATCTTCTTTAAACCAGTCTCTAGCCACATTATTTGTACCATTTACTGGGGCCTATAATGTAGCTGCTAGACTACCAGGAAGCCACAATTTTAACTTAACACATGCCTCTTTAGGAGAAAGCATGTACTATTTCACAGATGACTCAAAATTAGCCATATTGTACAAAACATCTAACATTGCATCATATTGTGGAAATAGTTGTTTCAACTTTATCAACTGTTTTACTATTTATTTTTTTGCTTCAAGAAAAAGTTTAACAGCTATGTATAATAATAAAACACATTCTTATCATAAAAATACAATAATTAAATACCCAGATTTAGTTCAAATAATTAATTATTTCATTAATCAAATTTGAATGCACGAAATACAAAATACAGATTATAATTATCAAGTACAGAAAAATTTGTCTCTTGCTAATATATACTAGCTGACAGATCATTATCTCCAATGTCAAGAAAAGATTTTAACCACTTTCAATTTAAATCTAAGATATAACGATAGAAGAGCAGAGAAAGGGGAGAAGGAGGGTGAAAAGTGAGAGAACGAAAAAGGGGAGGGGAAAGCATTATTATAATCATGGGATTAATGTTTCATTCAATGAGACCTGAAATTATCTTATTCCATCAGCATAACATATTTAAGCTTAAGATTGGATTGGCATTATTTTCTGATTTAATTATTTTCTCATAATAATTATACCATTTTAATTTAAATTCTTTCTTCCTTTTTTCTAAGTTACTGATTCTATCATATTGATCAAAGAGCATCTGCTTCAAGATAATTTGTTTTAATTCTAGAATTTAAGGAGCTCTCATGATTATCCAATTTCTCATAATGAGTTTCTTAGCCAGGAAAAAAAATAATTAAAAAATTTCCACAAATCTGCATACTTTATGGATTTTATGATTAATGCCTCCAAAGAAAACTGTTTGGGCATTTAATAGACTATCTTTGACTAGCTTTTTTTTCAACCAGTCTTGGACCTTTTTGCAAAATCTATATATTTTATTACATTGCCAAAATAAATGGTTATAATTTAAATCTCGCATTTTGCATTTTATGCATTAATTTCCTTTAATTTTGCCTATTCTGCACAACATGTTAGGAAGGTAGTAGCTTTGATGTATGATTTTGAGTTGTTGTTTATGAAAATCATCAGATTTAATATATTTCCTTACTCTACTTCCTATACTTTTAAATATTTCCTTGTCCTTTTCAATATCTGGAAATAATTTATTTCATTTGGAAATGATTTCTTCTCATTTTTTTGGCCAGAATTGGTCATAAATAACTTTATATATACAGTTCATAGCACGTTTACCTTTACAGTAATCCTGGATCAGCTTAGTAGCTTTATCACCCTCCCCAAAAAATCGAGTTTATTTATATAACTCTTCACTGGGATATAAATATACCAATGTTCTTTTTGTACATTAGCTTCACTGCTAATTTTTTCAAAGCACTTGATGACTTTGGAATCTCTTTCAAGAAAGTATTCTATATTATCCATTTCCCTGTCATCCTTTCTGAAAGAAACTATATTCAGTTCTTGCAAAAATTCAGGATTATTTTTAAGTGGCATTTGGTATCTAATTCTATCAATCCCAACAACTTTAGAGTGAAAATGTCTCCAGCTCTTTAGCAGGGGTAAATTAAGATGTCATCCCTAATCTCCTGGGGAATTTCTGTCTTCAAATTGTGCAAGAGATATGAAACTTTCTCATGATTTTTCAATGAATGTTCCCAATCATAATTTCTAAACTTTTTTCCTTAGAATCAGGGATTCTATGGCCATTTTATATTCTGTAAATTACTACCTCCTCTGCTATTTGTCTGCCATAATTTTTCAAGACTTATTCGTGCTCTCTTGTGATTCCAAATACATTTTTTTAAATAAGCAATGTATTTTTTGTATATCTTCCTTTTTGATTAAGAAGGGAAGATTTTGGAGAAGAAATAAGATTCTTGGATAAATTGCCATTTTTATAGCACAGATTCTTCCCAGAATTGATAAAGGTTGATTCTTCCATAATGTCAAATCTTTCTCTCTCCTGTTAAGACAATTTTTATAGTTATATAAATATATTTTTGGGATAGTTGATGCTAGTTGTATACCAAGATATCTCATTGAATGTTTTTGAATTTTAAATGAACATTTTGAGATGTCTTGTTCCTGATCAAGCCATAATACTTCAGATTTTGGATTATTAATATTATATCCTGAAAAAGAGGAGTATTATTCCAATACCTTCATAATTTTGGGTATATTGTCTTTAGGTCTTTAAACAAACAACAAAAGATCATCAGCATATAATGCGATCTTCAGTTGTTTGTTTCCAATACTAATACCTTGTAAGATGTTTCTTCATTTATTTGCTAAATGTTCGATTGCAATATTAAACAGCAAGGGGAACAAGGGACAACCCTGTTGCGTACCCCTTTGCAGTACAAATTCCTTGGATTTAGATCCATTAACTAATAGTGAAGCAGTAGGCGAAGAATACATTGCTTTAATTATTTGCCAGAAATTCCCCTTAAATCCCATTTTAGTTTTAAGTGATCCTATTCAACACAATCAAATGATTTTTTAGCTTCTAAACTCATTATTAATGCTGGTGGATTTGTTAGATTTGAGTTTCATTGATATTCCTGGATTATTCCCATTACCTTCCTAATATTTGTAGTTACTGATCTGCCTTGCATAAACCCAATGTGGTCCTCTCCTATAAGATCATTAAGAAGCGGTTTTAAATGGTTTGCCAGTATTTTTCATGAACATTTTATAGTCTGAGTTTAGTAATGAGATTATAGCTATCCATTTCATCTTTATTTTTACGCTTTAAAAAAAAAAATAGAAATATTAGCTTCAGTAAATCTCTTTGAAACTTCAGTGCTGCTCAGAAAATATTTGTTCATCAGTCTTAACAAGATAGGAGATACCTCATCCGACGTGGTTAAATAAAATTTGCCAGGGTACCCATCCGTGCCAGGTGTTTTCCTTTTTTTTAAGGACTTAATAGCATCCTGTATCTCAATAATTGGGATAGGTCTGTTTACATTTTTCACCCGGGTTATCATTGGCATTTCCACTTCCTTCCAGAATCTATCCTTTTCATCATACTCTATTTTTCCTTTTGTATACATTTTGGGATATACTTTTAGCCTTTTTCTTTTTTCAATAAGTTAGCAAGCATATTAGATATTTTATTTCCACTTTTAAAAAAATTACTATATGTATGATATTCAGACTTCTGAGCTTTGCCCCTCAAATAATCGTCTATGCTTTCTTTTGCCAAATTGAATTTATTTAGATTTTGTAAATTTGGTTGATCTCTATAAGAAATATAAGATTGAGTAAGCTTTTGGTTAAGATCTTGCATTTCTTTGGCACATTATTTTTTGTCTATGACAATAGCTAATAATATCGATATCCCCTCTAAGAACTGTCTTAGCAGTCTCCCAAAATATAACAATAATATTAATGTGTGCTTTATTGTGATTATAATATTCTTCCCATTTATCTTTAATGTAAATAAAAAAATCTGGATCTTTAAGTAGTGCATTAGGAAATCTCCAATTTCTATTTTTGGATTCATTAAGTGATAGTTTAATATTAATCATTATAGGTGCATGGTCTGATAAAATAATATGACCTATTTACCTATTTTCTTTCTTTTCTATTAATTTGGGTGAAATTAAAAAAAGTATCTACCGTATTTTTCGCCATATAAGACGCACCGGCAGATAAGACGCACCTAGTTTTTAGAGGAGGAAAACAAGAAAAAAAAAATCTGAATCAAACACAAATACACTTTACACACAGATACACACCTACATTACACACAAATATATATATATATATATATATATATATATATATATATATAGATACACATACATACATATACATACACACATAAATATACATACACATACATACATATATACACACACATACACACACATACATACACACACACACATACATACACACACACACACACACACATACACATACATATCCATATACTGCAGCATTTGGGAGCCATTGACCCTCCCTGACCCTCCTGATCCTCCCTGACCCTCCTGATCCTCCCTGACCCCCCTGATCCTCACCTTTATAGAGACATATACATACACATACATACATATATACACACACACACATACACACACACACACACACACACACATACATACACACATACATACACACATACATACACACATACATACACACACACATCCATATACTGCAGCATTTGGGAGCCCTTGACCCTCCCTGACCCTCCTGATCCTCCCTGACCCCCCTGATCCCCCTGATCCTCACCTTCCTTCTGATCTCTGCCATCTTGATCTCACCCCAGCGCTTCCTACCAGCTTCCTACTGCAGCGTTGCGTGTGTGACGTCACTAGGACGCACCAGCCGACGCGATGCTGGTAGGAAGCGCTGGGGTGAAATCAAGAGGACAGAGGCAGTCTGAAAAGGTATATTCGCCGTATAAGACGCACCAACTTTCCTCCCCCAGTTTTGGGGAAGAAAAAGTGCGTCTTATACGGCGAAAAATACGGTATTTGTGTTAAAGTTTGATGTGTTTTTGAGTAGTAAGTGAACTCTTTATTTTGTGAATTAAAAATGTGCCAAATATCAATTAGGTTTAGTTGGTTCGATATTTCTCTATAGATGTTATTTTCTCTTTTGTTGCAGGTAGTCACATTCGTTTCATGACAAGGGCCTTTAGATATCTTAATTCTATCTTGGTCTCCAAATGGAACAATATTAAAGTATCTGCCCATAATAACTGAGTCATCGCTTATTAGGGATATTTTTGCCATTATTTCTTGAAAAAAGTTTATTTGATCTTTATTTGGGGCATATAAGTTACAGAAAAAGAATTGTTCTTGTTCTATCCATATCCGTATTATAATATATCATCCATCTTTAAGTGTGTGTGTGTGTGTGGGGGTGATTTGTCCTTCAGCACACAGACTGCTTCAATAAATTAAAATTTGTAAAAAAAAAAAAAAAAGTATATAAACTATATACTTACAAATGTTTTTGCACTAAATAGAAACCATATTTTCAGTATCAAATTAAAAGCAAACTGTCATGACAAAACTACTAGTCTTCATTATGAAGCTGCCTATATCTATCTATCTATCTAGAAGCATGGTGCCTGGGGAAGAGAG
The DNA here is from genome assembly GCA_027410445.1 of Discoglossus pictus. Classification (NCBI taxonomy): domain Eukaryota; kingdom Metazoa; phylum Chordata; class Amphibia; order Anura; family Alytidae; genus Discoglossus; species Discoglossus pictus. Next base: position 421,416,160 of record CM050166.1, on the reverse strand, counting down.
AGACAATATGAGAGAGAGAGTACAAGTCACACAGAGAGAATAAGAGAGTCACAGAGAACAAGAAAGAGAGAGAGAGAGAGAGAATAACAGACAGACTGAGACTACTCACCCAGTCCTGAACAGCTCTATCAGCATGGCAGCTCCTCACTGAACTACATCTCACAGTATGCACTGTATACTGCAATTTAGCAGTCCTAATTGGCTGGGGCTGTGTCATTGATTAGCTGGGGTTTGCCCCAATGGGTCTCCACAGCTTCAGCTCCCTCCCGGTCATTCTGATTGGGTGATGCAGTGTTTGACAGACAGGCTCATTGCTTCAAATCGAGCACAGGCAGCATTGTGCCCAGATCTGTTATACAAAGCAAGTCACCAGCAGGGGGAGATGTGATAAGGGGATAAGTCAGTGTGTTAAAATGCTTGCCAAAGGATTTAGCATTTAAAGTGACAGCAGAAGATATAAAATAAAATAAAAGATTGAACATGATATGATTAACTTTTCTATTTATATTATTTAAGTTAAACAATTTAGTGATGGGGGTTTAAGTCAGTGCATTCATTCTGGGAGGGCGGTTGCCCATTTGCCCCTAGAGCACCAGCCGCCTCTGGTATTTATAATATTGATTATGATTATAATAATAATTATTCTATCTCACTCTCTGAGATGTTTCCTACAATTCATAATTTATTAAATGAGGCTACAAATACATTAATACATTATATACAAAAATATTATAATACTTGAAACAAAATCTCTTAAATTAGCATAGAAGCATTCTATAGTAACAAAGTCTAATGTGCTGTGGTGATTTGTGTTTCTGTGTGAGTGGAAAGTTACCAATCCTTCAAGTGTCCAGATGAGTAGCCAAGATACTCCCTCCTCTTTCACCTCACTGGTCAGATTCGGTCAGATGCTCAGCACAAAGGGATACTTCCAAATACAGGGAGTGCAGAATTATTAGGCAAATGAGTATTTTGACCACATCATCCTCTTTATGCATGTTGTCTTACTCCAAGCTGTATAGGCTCGAAAGCCTACTACCAATTAAGCATATTAGGTGATGTGCATCTCTGTAATGAGAAGGGGTGTGGTCTAATGACATCAACACCCTATATCAGGTGTGCATAATTATTAGGCAACTTCCTTTCCTTTGGCAAAATGGGTCAAAAGAAGGACTTGACAGGCTCAGAAAAGTCAAAAATAGTGAGATATCTTGCAGAGGGATGCAGCACTCTTAAAATTGCAAAGCTTCTGAAGCGTGATCATCGAACAATCAAGCGTTTCATTCAAAATAGTCAACAGGGTCGCAAGAAGCGTGTGGAAAAACCACGGCGCAAAATAACTGCCCATGAACTGAGAAAAGTCAAGTGTGCAGCTGCCACTATGCCACTTGCCACCAGTTTGGCCATATTTCAGAGCTGCAACATCACTGGAGTGCCCAAAAGCACAAGGTGTGCAATACTCAGAGACATGGCCAAGGTAAGAAAGGCTGAAAGACGACCACCACTGAACAAGACACACAAGCTGAAACGTCAAGAATGGGCCAAAAAATATCTCAAGACTGATTTTTCTAAGGTTTTATGGACTGATGAAATGAGAGTGAGTCTTGATGGGCCAGATGGATGGGCCCGTGGCTGGATTGGTAAAGGGCAGAGAGCTCCAGTCCGACTCAGACGCCAGCAAGGTGGAGGTGGAGTACTGGTTTGGGCTGGTATCATCAAAGATGAGCTTGTGGGGCGTTTTCGGGTTGAGGATGGAGTCAAGCTCAACTCCCAGTCCTACTGCCAGTTCCTGGAAGACACCTTCTTCAAGCAGTGGTACAGGAAGAAGTCTGCATCCTTCAAGAAAAACATGATTTTCATGCAGGACAATGCTCCATCACACGCGTCCAAGTACTCCACAGCATGGCTGGCAAGAAAGGGTATAAAAGAAGAAAATCTAATGACATGGCCTCCTTGTTCACCTGATCTGAACCCCTTTGAGAACCTGTGGTCCATCATCAAATGTGAGATTTACAAGGAGGGAAAACAGTACACCTCTCTGAACAGTGTCTGGGAGGCTGTGGTTGCTGCTGCACGCAATGTTGATGGTGAACAGATCAAAACACTGACAGAATCCATGGATGGCAGGCTTTTGAGTGTCCTTGCAAAGAAAGGTGGCTATATTGGTCACTGATTTGTTTTTGTTTTGTTTTTGAATGTCAGAAATGTATATTTGTGAATGTTGAGATGTTATATTGGTTTCACTGGTAAAAATAAATAATTGAAATGGGTATATATTTGTTTTTTGTTAAGTTGCCTAATAATTATGCACAGTAATAGTCACCTGCACACACAGATATCCCCCTAAAATAGCTAAAACTAAAAAAAAACTAAAAACTACTTCCAAAAATATTTAGCTTTGATATTAATTAGTTTTTTGGGTTCATTGAGAACATGGTTGTTGTTCAATAATAAAATTAATCCTCAAAAATACAACTTGCCTAATAATTCTGCACTCCCTGTAGATCTAAAGCAAAATGCCCAAGTAACTTAATACTCCGGTGTGACGTTAAGATCTCACAGGAACTGCACTAATGTATATAAGGCCTTTTATGTATAAGGTCTTTCAACTTTATTAAAGATGGTGATTCTATTATATTACATTAATAATTCTGATGATAGGCAGATATTACAGATGGGTATAGCAGCACGAGGGAAGTAGGAGTGTGAGGAGATAGTAATAAAAGAAGAGGGAGGTATGTTGAAGGTAGAACGGAAGAGCAGTTGGAGGAGTATCTGGACTGTTTTTGTTTTGTTTTTATTCCACGCAGGTTTAGTTGGATGAGAGTAGACTGAAGGTAGTACTGTGGTAGGAGCTATGTCCGTTTCTTATTTGTTTTGGTGTATTATTGTTCTATCACTGGCTACCATTATAGAAAAATCTGGAAAAGTATTAAAGCCTCCTGTAATTGTGTTCCTCCATCATAGTGCCAGAAACACGGGCACAAACCCAGTGAAGACTGGTTACATGTCACTATATATATTGTTGTTGTTTAGTCGTTCAGTCACGTCCAACTCTCCATGACTCTATTGTCCACAGCACGCCAGGTGCATCTCTCAGTCACTGCACCTCTGAGCTCGATCAAGTTCATGTTCATTGCTTCAGTGACCTCATCTATCCATCTCCCCTCTGCGTCCCTTTTTCTTGTGCCTCCAATCTTTCCCAGCATCACAGTCTTTTCTAGGGAATCCTGCCACCTCATGATATGGCCAAAATATTTGAGCTTCAGCCTCATGATCATACCTTCTAGTGAATAGTTTGTCTAGATTTCCTGAAGTATTGATTTATTGAATCTTCTTGGAGTCCAGCAGAATCTAAGTAGTTTTCGCCAACACTACAATTCAAAGCCGTCCACTCTACGGCTCTGGGACTTCTTTATGGTCCAGCTCTCACATCCGTATGTTACTACTGGGAATACCATAGTTCTAACTATGCCAACCTTTATTGATTGTTTAATATCTTTACTTTTTACTAGCTTATCCAGAAGCAAATGTCTTTTAATTTCATGACTACAGTCACCATCTGTAGAAATCTTGGATCCCAGGAAAATAATCTGTCACTGCCTCCACTTCTTACCTGTCTATTTGTCGGGAACTGAAAATGCTGTTTGTCATGACCTTCATCTTTTTAGCGTTGAGCAGCAGGCCAACTTTTGTACTTTCTTCTTTTACCCTCATCGATAAGTCCTTTAGTTCTTCCTCACTTTCAGCCATCAGAGTAGTATCATCGGCATATCTGAGGTTGTTGATATTTCTTCCAGCAATATTGATTCCGGATTTGGATTCATCCAGTCCAGCCTAAGGCATAATGTACTCTGCGTATAAGTCGAAATAAATAAGGTGACACTATACAACCTTGTCGCACTCTTTTTCCGATCTTGAACCCTTCTGTCCCATGTTCGGTTCTGACTGTGGCTTCTTGGGCCACATACAATTTATTTAGGAGGAGGATGACATTATCTGGTGCTCCCATCTCTTTAAGGACATGCCACATTTTGTTGTGATCCACAAAGTCAAATACTTTAGAATAGTCTATGAAGAAGAAGTAAATGCTTTTCTGGAACTCTAAAATAAAATAAAAATACATTTGTAATGCATATCAAAAGTTCTTACATTTTACATGGGAATCAGTCTATAATGCTGGCAGAGTATACATTAAAAATAAACAAAGGGTAACACATAGCAATCATCCGAAGAACCAGGAAATACATTATTTGGACATAATGTTGTACAGCTCAACATACAAGTCAGTTATGTTATTTCTCCCTTGTGCTCTCATTAGTAATGAGGTTATCCTGAGTGCAAATTTCATTTCTGCACTATTATTATGTAGGTAGATTTGTGTAACCAGAATTAGCATCACCCACACTATATTTTCTCTATGTCTTCTGAGACATCTTATGGCAAGCTTTACTCTTCAAACACACCTTGTGACCATGAGACTTTTTGCAAGTCATGTCATTTTCTATTAGACAAAGCATCCCCATTGTGTCTTCATCCTTTTCCTGATTAACTGGCACGCACCCATGGGTCTTCCTTGATATTTTCTCTTCTGGTATAGAACAGTAAGTGCCCATTCAGCTATACTACTTTAATTACTCCCTTCTAGAAAAGGCTGGTATTCTTAACTTTAATGCTCAGCTAGACCCTCTACAGTCTGTATCTACTCTCTAAGAAAAGTGTTATGGGTTGAGAGTTCTTTGAAGGAAACAATTAATATATTATGATTCTGGTTACAGTAATAGTATCTACATTATCCAGATTATATACTTTTCGTGCGGTAACGAAAACACCAGAAAGTTCTAAAAACATCTAGACTCTTCAGGATAAAGAGATATATCCCACAGCACGTATCGTCTTCCAACCTTTATTAAATTAAGACATGCATGTCCATGTAGGGAAGCACCAAGGTGTCTATGTGGCCATTTTGATCCTAGGAAAAATACAGACATTATCTTTGGACAACTTAGTTAGCCAACAGACTATTAACAGACTATTAATGGTGGATAAGCTGAGCCCAGTACCTTTATTCCAGCAAAAATACATTACTCGGCTTGGATGTTGTGGTTCAGTTGTATTTGACTATTCATACCCCTATATAAATAAGGTTTTCTTGGCAAATATACTAGAGTGGGTTACCAGTTTCTTCAGAGCCCAAGCCAAATACCTTTATTCTTGCAAAACTACGTGACTTGCCACGGATAGCATAATAATAAATGTTTCTTGTACCCAGAGTATGTCTTTAGCTCTTATATGTATCGTTTGAAGCATGATATGGTAAAAAAAAAACAAAACATCTTCATGGGACCAAATATCAATACTAATTCTTTTCGCTTATACTATATGATATTTAGAACGATGGCCGCACTGTCCTACCACACCCTTCGAACATCTGGCATCTGTAGCAAAGCTCTAACTTGTCTTATCTCTGCTACCCAGCATTCTGCTCTCCTTATTCTAACACCATCTCCTGTATATTTGCACTCTGCTGCCAGTGGTCCACTGCATTTTTTTCAAAAGAAACAAAATATAATGACTGAAATTGACAGAATTTCATTGAATTTGTCATCATTTTAGTTTCCATCATTTTCTGGCTTACGTAGTGACTATAAATTATTCATTGTTTTGTTCTTTGATGAAATGATGCTGAGGGCCATGGCACACACTCCTCAAAATTAGTGAGCAGTTTGCTGAAAATGCCTATGCCATTATTTTGCTACAAATCCAGCATCTGAACTGACACACACCCAAAGAAATAGATTTGGATCTTTAATCTGTTCAAGAGGATTAATGGTCCTTGAAAACACAGAAAAACATGGTCTCATGAAAAAAAAATATCAACTCAGCCTCAAGGTTGCAACTTGTTCTTATTCGTGAAGGAGATAAATGTTCATGTTGGGTTTTAATTAGCATAAAAGACAACTGACATTTATTTGGCTTAATTATTCATCTGTCATTGACTTAATTAGGAAGCTACAGATGAAAACACAGATCTTGGAGTATAAATATTTTGACAAATACAAAGATGAATTTTATACTTGTAAAAAAGTTATTTCATTTAGAAAAATTACCATGAATGTGGATAACATGTAGAACAAGATGGTGCCCAGGGAAAAGTCCAATTAATTTCTGGTAATTGGCGAATCCTAAGAACCATTTGTGTTTTATAGACCTCACTAACATAACCACTACAATGGACATTTAAGTAAATTTATGTTCTCGTATAAAGTAGCATTGTTACCATATGTGGTAAAGGGACTTGTGTACTTCCAATGAAGCTGTGAGCTATACCATGTGGGGTCACCCAAGATAGGCAGGTCATAGCAGAGAGGTCAAACAAATAGCAGTCCACTGGAGAGTAAACTAGCAACCCACTCCAGTTTATTTTCCAAGAAAACCTTACAGATAAGCACAACCAGAGACATAATGAAAAATGTGTCTGGCATTCTGCTGTCAATAGGGTCACAGAGAGTTGGACATGACTGAGCAACAGCAAATAAAGTAGCAAAAATAACTGTTTTGGAAACTTTTCTTAAAATATATGCTAATTTGTAAGATTTTGTTAGAAAAGTTTATAACTGTTTTCAATTTTGGAACTGTACTAAATCCCAGACTATTACACTGAAAGTGAGTGATACATTTGGCAATGACACAAATCTAAATCTGTGAGATTAATTCACCTTTATTTCCATAGAAATAAAACTTCCTTAGACTGTCCTCTAATAGAAAGAAAATCAAATCCTACTTATTGCTAGCTCAGTGCATTATTCATTGTTAAAATGCCACTGTCTGCTATCATTTTTATTGAAATAATATTTTCAGTGATTATAATATATATTTTGTTAGAACTCCTCTCAATTGACTATGTGAAATTGCTTTCTCTGTCATAAATATATCAGCTATCTGTTACTTTCCTACAATGTACAATAAATTACAGATTATTTGCTTGAAATGCAGTAATATATTTTTGAAGAAAAGCTTTAACAGACCATAAATGTGACCAAAGTCAGTCCTGAGCTAGACTAGAGTTACTGGGCTTGGTATCTAAAGTGTCTGTAAGCAGTGGTGGAGCAAGTCAACTGGGGGCCCGGGTGCAAAGCAAATTGGATGGGCCCTACACAGATACGGTGGCACTATTTATACAACTTATAGACACACACATATATATATATATATATATATATATATATATGCAACTCAGAAACTTTGTTTTTTTATTCAACTGAGGGAACTTTTTTCAGTAATGTGCCACTTGTATTCAATTTCTTTCACTTGTAATATTACATATCTCATTCAAAAAACGTAATCCATATCTTGTCAGTAAAATGTGAGGAACCAATAGAAAACGTGAATGTCATGATATTGTATAAAGTAAAATAAGTAATTGCAAGTAAGCATTTTTGCGAGTAGAAAAGTAAAGTTGCCCATAGGGCTAGCCCTTTAATAGATAATGCATCTATTATAGTACATGTGGGTTTCCTGATATGTATTAACCTCTTAAGTACTGGAATCTGTTACACTGGAAATTGTATAATGACATAAATAATAATGAAAAAATAATATTTTTTAATTGCACATTTGTGCCTACGGACTGTTAAGCATTAAATTCTATTGCACTTACATTCTATTGCACTTACACACTTACACTTTTTTTTTTTTTTTAGTACTGTCCTGTCTTTTTAACGGCTTTTGCGTGTCTCAAAGTCTTTTAAAACCAATTGTGGCTGTTCTTCAGTGCACATATATATTTTCTTTTGAAATCACTTATATTACGAGTAATAAGCAATATGTATTTGGCTAGTGCTTAGTAAAGTTCCAAATGAATAGCTACTTAGTGCAAATCTTTGAAAAAGTATTCCATAATATTACAGATATCTTAAAGTCAATGGGAAAGCATCCCGTGATTTGTAAGTCTGGCCTGTTCTATAGCATTATATGTAGCTCACTAGCAATCACGATAAAAGGAGTCAATTGAATAGTTTGGTAAAGTTTCTTTTAGTACTGTAACTATACAAATTGGGGCATGGAATTGTGGTACTGTGGCTTTTGATGACCTGTTTCTCCATTGATATACATATATAAACAGCCAAGAGTCCAATTATTCTTTTTATCTTTTTAATATAAAGTTTCAAAATATAAAAAATATGGTTTACTGCAGCAACATAAAATAAAAATCTGAAATACAAACTAATTTACTGCGGGGCACCCTGAATAGCCCTGGAGTTGCTTTGCGGGAAAACACATTCATCTTAATACAGTTTACTTTGATTTGTGCCCAGGTGAGAGGGGTGTGGCTTGACTGTTAAACTTGTATAAAAGGTTTGTGAGCTGGTTTGGGGTCTGTTTACAAGTGGATTTACCTTAAAAAGTAAAGGCTGAGAAACTGCAGAGTGCACTAATTGTGCCCAGGTGAGAGGGGTGTGGCTTGACTGTTAAACTTGTATAAAAGGTTTGTGAGCTGGTTTGGGGTCTGTTTACAAGTGGATTTACCTTAAAAAGTAAAGGCTGATAAACTGCAGAGTGCACTAATTGTGCCCAGGTGAGAGGGGTGTGGCTTGACTGTTTAACTTGTATAAAAGGTTTGGGAGCTGGTTTGAGGCCTGTTTACAAGTGGATTTACCTTAAAAAGTAAAGGCTGATAAACTGCAGAGTGCACTAATTGTGCCCAGGTGAGAGGGGTGTGGCTTGACTGTTAAACTAGGATAAAGGATTTGTGAGCTGGTTTGGGACCTGTTTACAAGTGGATTTACCTTACAAGTAAAGGCTAATAAATTGCAGAGTGCACTAATTGTGCCCAGGCGAGAAGGCAGAAGTTAATAGAAACCGGAGAAGGGGAACTTGTGAGCTTGCGAACATTTTCAGTATCAAGTGCAATTCTAGTAAAAGTCTAGGAGTTTAAATAAAAGGAAGGCCTTCAAAGAAAAGGGAAAGCTGATTTATAGTGCAAAGGAGGAAAACTTTATATAAATATATTATTTTATATTCTTTATTTTCCCACTGAAATTTCGTAGACAATAATAATAATTATGAGTCAGTCCAGTGGCAACCTTATTCAGTGTACATCCTGTCATAAGTATGCAATACTGGAACAGATGATCCAGGGTCCATACCTCTGTGAGAGGTGTGAGCATGTTGCCTCTCTGGAAGCTCAAATTGGAGATCTGGAGAGGAGAATTGCAGCACTTAGTAATATTGCTCCACTGGAAAGGGGGTTGGTGCTCACTGAGCACAGTTTAGCTGGGCCTAGCATGGAGGGTGGAGCTGGGGCTAGTGAGGATGTCCAGGGAGGCAGCTGGGTTACAGTTACAAGGGGAAGCAGGGGGAACAGGAGGAGGCAGGCTAGTTCTGAGTTGGCAAACAACAACAGATTTGCCAGATTGAGTGAAACTGTTGGCGATGTCCATTCAGGAATGGCAATGCCAGATAGAGCTGTTCCCTCTAACAGCCGGGCGAACAGCTCTACTGGAGAAGAGGGAGGGCAGAATAGGCAGAACAGACAGGTTTTGGTTGTAGGGGACTCTATTATTAGGAAGGTAGACAGGGTGATTTGTCACCCAGATCCCAGCAATCGAACAGTTTGCTGTCTCCCGGGTGCTCGGGTTCGTCATGTTGTGGATCGGGTAGACAAATTATTGGGAGGGGCTGGAAATGAACCGGCGGTCTTGGAACATATTGGTACCAATGACAAAGTTAGTGGAAGATGGAGTGTCCTAAAGAATGATTTTAGAGAACTAGGTAATAAGCTGAAGGCAAGGACCTCCAAGGTAGTATTTTCTGAGATACTACCAGTGCCACGTGCTAGCCCAGGGAGGCAGAAGAAGATTAGGGAGGTTAATGCGTGGCTAAAGATTTGGTGCACTAAGGAGGGGTTTGGCTTTTTAGAGCACTGGGCTGACTTCTCACTTCGGTACAATCTCTACAGTAGGGATGGATTGCACCTTAATGATGAGGGAGCTTTTGTACTAGGGGATAGGATAGTAGAAAGGCTGGAGGAGTTTTTAAACTAGTAGGTGGGGGGGAGGGACTAGATATAAGTAATGGGGTAGAAAGTGTAGAGGGTATAAGGGAAGAATTAACAACTCATGGGGGAGGAGATGGGGGGAGGGGTAGTATAGTCAATATGGAGGTAGTACTAAGTAATTCAAGTTCAGTGGCAGGCACTTCAGAACTACAGACTCATAACATAAGGTGTATGCTTGCTAATGCCAGAAGCTTGCCAGGAAAAATGGGAGAGTTAGAATTATTAGCAATTAATGAAAAATGGGATTTAATAGGCATTACCGAAACGTGGTGGGATGAATCTCAAGACTGGACTGTTAATCTGGATGGTTATAACCTATTTAGGAAAGATAGAGGCAATGGTAAACGAGGAGGAGGGATTTGTCTGTATGTTAAGCCTGAATTTAAGGCTATAGTCAGAGAAGATATTTATGGTGGACCGAGTGATAAAGTTGAATGTTTGTGGGTAGAGTTAAATAGCGGAGCAGCAAATTCCAAAAGAATATTAGTAGGAGTATGCTATAAACCCCCAAATATAGCTGAAAGTGAGGAAATACAATTATTGTTACAGATTGGAAATGCAGCTAAGCACGGGCAAGTTCTAATAATGGGAGATTTTAATTACCCTGAAATAAACTGGATAAATGAGACCAGCAGTTCAGCTAAGGGGAGCAGGTTCTTGAGTACACTCAGGGATCAATATCTGGCCCAGGTTATACAGGAGCCTACTAGAAATGAAGCTATATTAGATTTACTCATTACAAATAATATTGATATTGTATCAAATGTTGAAATAGGGCAACCTTTGGGAAACAGTGATCACAACACAGTCTCATTTGAGATTGAATTAAAAAAACAACATTTTAAGGGGCCAACAAAAACTCTTAATTTTAAAAGGGCAGATTTTAACGGTCTAAGGGCAGCAATACAAAGTATAGACTGGGACAGAGAACTGATAGGTAAAAACACTGAACATAAATGGACAACATTTAAAACCTTACTAAATATACATACACATCAGCATATACCGTGTGGGAATAAAAGTAAAAGGAGTAAATCACAACCCATGTGGCTTAACAATGATTTAAAGATCAAGATACGGAGTAAAAAACAGGCATTTAAATTATACAAACAAGAGGGGACAGAGACTGCTTTACTGGAATACAAGGAAATCAACAAGGCTTGCAAAAGCGCGATTAGACTGGCTAAAATAGAAAATGAAAAATTAATTGCAAAAGAGAGTAAGACTAACCCTAAAATATTTTTTAAGTATATTAATGGGAAGAAGGCGAGGAAGGAAGCTATAGGAACATTACAATGTGAAACAGGCTGTCTGAAAATTAGTGACCAGGAAAAGGCAGATGAGCTAAATAGGTTCTTTTCTTCGGTATACACAAGGGAGGTACCAGTGGTTGGGACACTGCGACATAATGGGGCTACACTACCTTTGCCAAATAATTGGTTAACACAGGAAGTAATCCAAAAGAGGTTGGAAAAAATAAATGTTAATAAAGCCCCGGGTCCTGATGGAATACATCCAAGGGTACTAAGGGAACTGGGTTCTGTAATAGCCAAACCATTATATTTAATTTTTCAAGATTCACTCAACACAGGGTCTCTACCAGATGACTGGAGAAAAGCTGATGTGATACCTATATTTAAAAAGGGAGCAAGAGCAAATCCGGGGAATTATAGACCAGTGAGCCTCACTTCTGTAGTGGGGAAGCTTTTAGAAGGGTTAATAAGGGATAATATACAAGAATATGTCTATTTGAACAGGATTATAAGTAGGAGTCAACATGGGTTTATGAGGGATTGGTCATGTCAAACAAATCTAATTAGTTTCTATGAGGAGGTTAGTAGGAACCTGGATCAAGGCAACTCAGTGGATGTAGTCTTTTTGGATTTTGCAAAGGCTTTTGATACAGTGCCACATGGGAGACTATTGGGCAAACTAAGGGATACAGGAATTGCAGTAAATATCTGCTCATGGATTGAGAGCTGGCTAAAAGACAGGAAGCAAAGGGTTGTTGTAAATGGAACATACTCTGATTGGACTAATGTGGTAAGTGGTATTCCTCGGGTTCAGTATTAGGTCCTCTCCTTTTTAACATATTTATTAATGACTTAGAGGTAGGATTGGAGTGTGGGGTCTCCATTTTCGCTGATGACACCAAGTTGTGCAAGGTAATTAAATCAGAAAATGATGTGCTTTCCCTCCAAGGGGATTTACATAAAATTGAGGAATGGGCATCTAAATGGCAGATGAGATTTAATACGAATAAATGTAAGGTTATGCATCTGGGAAGGAAAAATAGCCATGCAATTTATAATCTTAATGGAGCAAATCTAGGTGTATCAGATATTGAAAGGGATTTGGGAGTGCTTGTGGACAACCACCTAGGTAACAGTGCTCAAAGCCAAGCAGCAGCTGCAAAGGCAAATAAAATATTAGCATGTATTAAGAAGGGTATAGAAGCCAGGGAAGCAAATATAATTCTGCCACTATACAAATCTCTAGTACGCCCTCATTTGGAATATGGAGTACAATTTTGGGCACCACTTCATAAAAAGGACATTTTAGAGCTGGAAAAGGTACAGAGAAGGGCAACCAAACTAATAAGGGGAATGGAGGGAAAGTTATGAAGAAAGACTAACCAAATTAAACTTATTTTCTCTAGAAAAAAGGCGTCTAAGAAGAGATATGATTACCTTATATAAATACATCCAGGGTCAGTATAAAGATTTGTCGGGGGAGCTTTTTGTGCCAAGAGGTTTTCAACTGACAAGAGGACATCCCTTGAGGTTAGAAGTAAAAAGATTCCACCTCAAAGAAAGAAAAGGGTTCTTCACAGTAAGGGTGGTTAATCTGTGGAATTCTCTACCAGAGGAGGTGGTGACAGCGGATTCGATAGATAACTTTAAAAGGGGACTAGATTTATTTCTAATTAAAAAGGGAATTCAGGGTTATAAAGGATAATTAGAGAGACAGTAATGATCCACATTTTTAACATTTCCCCTTTAGACAATTGGCTAAGTCTCGCTTGTGTTTTTTTTTTTTTCTATTTGCCTTCCTCTGGACTAATTAATAATAATAAAAAAACAAACAAACAAACAAAAAAAAAACATTAAATAATTGATTAATAATTAATTAACAACTAATGAATTAATAGTTAATCCACATATTGCAGATCAAAGGAGATCTTAAAAGGTTGAACTTGATGGACTGAGAGTCTTTTTTCAACCTTAAATACTATGTAACTATGTAACTATGTAACTATGTATATTTCCTCAGAAATAGATCGGTGTGGCAATGGCCCGCCCATCTCTCCAACTGCCTCACCTCAGGGCCCCGTAAACACTCCTCTGGTGAGTGCTATATTCTTTATACACAAACCACCATCTTCTCCCTGGGGTAAATTAATGTTTGTTTCTTTTTCTCCAAATACAGGTGCAGTAATCCCTCTAGTAGAAATACTTTCTCCAGATTCCCTGCTTCCAGCAGGTTTAGATACTTTGGCCTCCATTTAATTGAGCAAAAGGAAGTTACAAGAGCCTGTAATGAAGCCCGTAAAATAATTTGCTATTCAATTGGCATCCTTTAGCTACCCACAATCGGTTTGTAGGTTCAAAGATCAAAATCCCTGCGTTTTTCAAAATCTAGGCCTTTGATCTTTCTAGCTGTCAGTGCAATTGATCTGACCTATATATTACACTGTATAGATTAATATAGTTTCTTAAAATATTACAGTGTATAGATTGATTAAGTTCAAAGATCAAGTGATCGACAAGTATTTGCTGTGTGCAGAATTAGCTTTTATTGGTATAACAGTAAATATCAAGGATAAACAAATTATAAGTGTTTACACTTGTAAGATTTGATATTTAGTTAGATCACAATCTACCCGATGTATATTACAATCTCTTATTGGGATGATTGGATAACTTATGAAACACTTTATATTTGGTTAGATCAATGAATCATGAATAATTAATGTTATCAAAATTATCAAATATGGGTTAACAATTTGTGTTAGTACAATCTATATTTGTTTAGTTCAATAAAGAAGTATATAAGCAGAGTATATGATCTTATAAAGTTTGGTTAAAATCTGTCTATATATTTGGTTAGTGCAATACAAAATGATATGCATAAACACAATCAGATGTCTATTTGTAATATATCTGAATCTGATATTAATAATTAGCAATATAACCTGTTACTCTAAGAAAGCAGTAAAATATGGAATGATACTAATATATAGCAATAAGAATATAGAAGTATAAAATTGAAGCATGAGTTGAATATGAGTTGATTGTATTGTATATGAGGTTGTAAGCTAATTAACCTTTATATTTAAGTGTGGGCAAGCTGTTATTTGGATGTTGGTCTTACATCAGAATTGATTACATTTAATTTATTTTATCAAGCCGGTCAATTCACTCAATAATGATGAATATAGCAAAGTATGTTTGGTTGTGTGGATGTTTAAAAAAATGATATTTGTAACAGAGCTAAACAGTTACATTATTGAACTAAGTCAATCAGTCTGTTTTAGGGCATATGGGCACAGATTAAAATATTGATTAACATCTACAGTCCGGAACATAGGGCAACAGAAGGATTGTGATATACAGGGCTAAGTTTAACTCTACTACAAACTAAATAGTTAACACCATTTCATACATTACCTATGTATGGAATTTCCAGATAACACCTGTGACTGGAGAGTCCCTTCTCACTGAAGAAATCCCTCTTTGTGTGGTTGGATTGTTTAGAGAGAGATTTGAGATAGAATAGAATTTGATATAGTAGATGTAGTACCATATCTTAAGGAAGATTTGAAGGGGGCATAAGTTTATGCGAAGAATGACAGCAGTTTGTTCTCAGAACAGGACTGTCAGATAAGATTGGAAATGATTTATAGGAGGGCTCCGGTGAAGACCTCCAGAACCGGAAAAACAGCAAAAGATCCAAGACAGAAGACAATAGACAAAAGCCCTGAATATTCTCTCCCTGCTTTTGATAAACTCTTTCTGTCCCCTGGTCACGAGGCTGGTTTCCACCAATGACAGTCAGCCCCTCCCCTCTTCATGTATAGGAATACATTTATAATACATTAATAATAATATTGTGGATGTCTGCTTCTAACCACATGGGAGCGCTCTAGTTGTATTAAAACGTTATGACCTCGACATTAATTACGTGCCAAATTATTTCTGGTAAATAGACTGATATTTAGCCATATCTATCCACCTGCGCGATAACAGACATGAAGGAACAATGGAACATTGAAATGAAGACGTATGTCCTAGCATACTATCTTAAAGTTACAATTTGAAGGTCTCTGCTACATCTTTCGAATTGGCTTGAGTCTTTCTTGCCCATGTGAAATAGTTTCACAGTGGCCTAGCCAAGTTTGGCTTGATAAAGCATATTTACCAACTTAGAGAAATATATAATTTTAACCAGTGGCGGCTGGTGACTTTTCAAGTTGGAGGGGCGACAGGGTGAAACATAGCCACTCCCCCTTTTTCAAACCACACCCATTTTTATAACTCCTCCCCCTGACATCATAATGACCTTTATAAGCCCCGCCTAATGACCTTATGCTTGTAAAGCCCATTGAAATACATGATCTGCAATGCAGAAATGTCAAGAAGTAAAGTAACAATGTGTTAAATTCATTGGTATACAATATAGATTGAAAAAACTCATGTGACAAGACTACAGCAATATCATAATTGCACCTATACGTATTAACAGAAAAATTAAAGGAGTGACACCTACCATTAGACGGCTCTTCTTCTCAGGGTATTCACGTTCATTAAGTTGACCAATGAGTAGAAACAAATCTGCAGCCACATAGGGTTTGCACCTGGGGTTGAAAGAAAACAAGCAAATCAATCATACCATTCAAGAACAAAACCATACTTAAAAAACATTAAACGACCAAGTGAAACCATATAGGCCCCAAACATACCTTAGAAGACCAAGTGTGACTATATAGGCCCCAAACATACCTTAGAAGACCAAGTGTGACTATATAGGCCCCAAACATACCTTAGAAGACCAAGTGGGACTATAGGCCCCAAACATACCTTAGAAGACCAAGTGTGACTATATAGGCCCCAAACATACCTTAGAAGACCAAGTGTGACTATATAGGCCCCAAACATACCTTAGAAGACCAAGTGTGACTATATAAGCCCCAAACATACCTTAGAAGACCAAGTGTGACCATAGGCCCCAAACATACCTTAGAAGACCAAGTGGAACTATATAGGCCCCAAACATACCTTAGAAGACCAAGTGTGACCATATAGGCCTCAAACATACCTTAGAAGACCAAGTGTGACCATAGGCCCCAAACATGCCTTAGAAGACCAAGTGGGACCATATAGGCCTCAAACATACCTTAGAAGACCAAGTGTGACCATATAGGCCTCAAACATACCTTAGAAGACCAAGTGTGACCATAGGCCCCAAACATACCTTAGAAGACCAAGTGGGACCATATAGGCCTCAAAACATATCTTAGAAAACCAATCAGCACTGCATAGGCCCAAACCAGTGGATCTTGGGATTCAAGAAAACAACAACATTTCACTTCTGTTTAGACAACACAATAATCAATGTCAAACAAACACGTTGAATTAGCATATGGATAACCATATGAGCAGTAACGCCACGCCAAGGCTTCAACAATTGTTACTGACCATTCACACACCTTTCATAGCTCCTTCAATATGCACACCCACACACCATTCATACTTTACTTACCACTAGTTATTTTTGGTAGTGAGGTGGTGCCATTTCTGAGAACTTTACGTACCCTTGAAGGTGCCTCCAATTCCTTCAAACCAATGCATTTAACCGCTACAGGGCCATGGTGCTTTTTAATTACTTTTTTGATCATCTTCAATGTGGAGAAGCATCTTTCTGGTTCTTTAGTAGTCTTCGTTGTTGTAAGCAGGATTCCTTATAGCTTCACTCACTCTGTTAAATTATGTAGATTAAATTGATGCTAAAGTTGCTGCAGAGCAACAGCACTTGTACAGACATGGAATTCTTGCTTCCCGTACACAAGTGACAGCTACCCTTGGAAGTGCCTCCAATTCCTTCAAACCACGCCAAGGCTTCAACAATTGTTACTGACCATGCACACACCTTTCATAGCTCCTTCCATATGCACACCCACACACCGTTCATACTTTACTTACCACTAGTTATGTTTGGTAGTGTGAGGTGGTGCTGCTTAACGCAGTTTATCTTTGCACACCTTGGGGGTATGCATTCTTCTTTGCTTCAATCACTTGTATTTTAATTTTGCACGGCGATCTTTCAAAGAAGAAAACTTCTCAATGTTTTTTTCATTGAAGTTTGGGATCTCGGAAATCAGTTGCTTTTCCATTGAGAGCATCGCCAATGCATTCAACCGCTCCAGGGACATGGTGCTTCTTAAAAAGGTTTTTATCCTCTTCAATGTTGAGAAGCATCTTTCTGATTCTGCAGTAGTCATTGGTGTTGTAATCAGGATTCTTAATAATTTTACTGTCTCTGTGAAATCATTCTGCAGATTAAATTGATGGAAAAGTTTGTGCAGAGCAACAGCACTTGTACAAGTATGAAACTCTGTAAAACCCATACAGAAGTGACAGCTCAGTGCGTAATTGTTCCTTCTTCAGTATTGGATATGCTTGCACGGTGTCTTCCAGAGCTTGGGTTGGAAAGCAAGTGTCATGGGTTTTATACAAGTCACTTTGAACAAGTTTGGCACTGACTAGGTGATTTGAAAATGAAAAACGTTCTTTTGCATGAACCACCACTATGTCACATACCTCTCTTGAAAGTTGTCTCAAGGTTGAGATCTCCGCACTCCGTCTGTTGACTGTTAGATCGCTCGGCAAACTTGCTTCTATCTCTTCCACAGAATTACGGATTTTCTGGATGCTGGCGACAAAGTCTTCTGTGACTTTTTTGATATAAACAGTATCCGTGTCTCGCTTCTGAAGCTGACTATAGAGGATGTCAACATGTGGCATTATTAAATGAAATAATTTAAGGAAGTAAAGGAACTCCCTGTCTTCCAGCATTCCAATGAAACCTGCGGCTTCCCGTATAGATGTTGGATCAAAGTTTAGACATGCTTCAATTGTCTGGAAACACTCAAGTAGCGCATCTCTGTTCTCGTAGATCACGTTCACGGCCCTAACGTTGAAGTTCCATCGTGTCGGTGCACCTCTTGGAAGTCTTCTACCAACTACCTCATCCAGAACTCCAGTCCTTTTTGGAGAGCGTGAAAAAAAAGATGGTATGCCTCCTATGTTTGAAAAAAAAACTCTAACTCTTCCAATCCTTGAAACTGCTTTCTCCATTATTAGGTTCAGTTGGTGAGCATAGCAATGGACGTAGTGTGCGTTCGGGTACACGTCTTTTATTTTTCTTTGAACTCCTCCTTGATCTCCACGCATCACACTGGCACCATCGTAGCTTTGAGCTATGAGTTTCTTCTTGTCTTCTGGCTCTGGGAGAACAGTATTCAGTGTTTCCAGCACAACAGCAGCAATGGAGTCTGCATCCGTTGATTTCATTTCCGTGAAGCCATCAAATCTTTCCACCACTTGATGCTTCTTGTCAATGTAGCGATAGACTACAACGCACTGTGTCCTAGCGGAAATATCGGTTGTTTCATCCGCTTGGATTGCCACAAACTGGGCTTCCTTAAGCTCTTGGTGAATCACTTCCTTTATAACTTCATGCATGCAGTCCAGTAGCTCATTCTGCACGGTTTTGGAAGTGCCCTTAAACACAGTTGCAGTCTTCAAATGCTGTTCCATTGCACTATCGATACTGCCAACCAAATCCACCAGGCCTCTAAACACTCCTGGATTTAGCGATGTTTCACTCTCGTCGTGTCCTCTTAATGCCAGTTCAAAAGCGCCACAAAAGCGAACACAATCAATTATCTTCGAAAGGATGTACCGGTTCTTAGCCACTTCTTCGTTGTGTTTTTGAATGCTGACTTGGTATCCTTGGTCCAGTTGAACAGCAATGTTCGCCTGTCCAAGCATCTCAAACTTGATCCTGTTATCCAAGTGAGCTTTAGAACTTTTGTATTTTGCCAATTTGTCAGCTAGATGTTTGACGTCAGTCACTCCAGTTTTGGTCCAAGCAGCGTCACCACCAAATAGGATGCATGGGAAACAATATAAGGACTTCCTAGAAACGCTTCCAGAAAGCCAGTCGTTCTTCTTGTACCATTCAGTATTGAAATTACGGACATATTGCTTCCCTCTATCTCTTGCGATTTGCTGCAGATTTATCTCTGGTTGGTCAGCTCCTAACCGTTTTACTTCCACCTTCTCCTCATAGGTTAGGGTGCCGAAAGGCTTCACAAGTAGAGAGTCAATAGTATTCATTTCTGATATTGATACCAATAAAAGAAAGAGATCACGGTATATTAATTTATATTATGTCACAAAATTACTTTAAAATAACAGTGTGTTGATTTCATTGGTATACATTACAGATTGCAAACCCTCATGTGACAAGACTACATCAACATCAAATTTGCACCTATACACATGGACAGAAAATTAAAGGCAATGATACTCACCAACAGTTGACTCTCCTTCTCGGGGTATTCACGTCTAGTAAGTCAACCAACGAGTCCAAACAAATCTGCTTTCACAGATAGTTTGCACCTGGGGGGTGATAGAAAACAAAAAAAAAAACATTAGAAATCTCAAGACCCAAACCGTAACTTTTAAAACCTTAAAAGACCAAGTGTGACCATATAGGCCCCAACTGCACCTTAAAAACCTTAAAAGTCCAAGTGTGACCATATACTCACCAACAGTTGACTCTCCTTCTCGGGGTATTCACGTCCAGTAAGTCAACCAACGAGTCCAAACAAATCTGATTCCACAGATAGTTTGCACCTGGGAAGTTATAAAAAACAAAAAAAAAAAACATTAGAACGTTTAAGACCCAAACCGTAACGTTTAAAACCTTAAAAGAGCAAGTGTGACCATATAGGCCCCAACCGCACCTTAAAAACCTTAAATAACAAATTGGGACCATATAGGCCCCAACCGCCCCTTAAAAACCTTAAATAACAAATTGGGACCATATAGGCCCCAACCGTACCTTAAAAACCTTAAATAACAAATTGGGACCATATAGGCCCCAACCGTACCTTAAAAACCTTAAATAACAAATTGGGACCATATAGGCCCCATCCGCCCCTTAAAAATCTTAAATAACAAATTGGGACCATATAGGCCCCAACCGTACCTTAAAAACCTTAAATAACAAATTGGGACCATATAGGCCCCATCCGCCCCTTAAAAACCTTAAATAACCAATTTTGACCATATAGGCCCCAACCGCACCTTAAAAACCTTAAATAACATATAGGCCCAAAAAAAAAAAAATAATAATATATAAATATATATATATATATATATATATATATATATATATATATTGATAGATATATATATATATATATTGATAGATATATATAAAAATTTATATCAATATATCACAATAAATAAATATATATATATATATAAAAATTGATATTAATATATCACAATAAATAAATATATATATATATATATATATATATATATAAAAATTGATATCAATATATCACAATAAATAAATATATATATATATATATATATATCAAATTGATATATATATATATATATATATTTATTTATTGTGATATATTGATATTAATTTTTATATATATATATATATATATATATATCCAAATATATATATATATAAACGCATAAAAAATACACATAAATATACATAAACATATACATACAACAATATATATTAATTGATATTTATTATTTGATTAATTGATGTTCTTTATTACTTGTTATATTATATTGTTCATGCATTTCTATTACACATTATTTGTTATACATATTACAGTGCTATTTTTTGGCTATACATGTTACAGGATATTATCCTGTAACATGTATATCACATAAAATAGCCCTGTAATATGTATAATACATACAGGGTCAAACAAGTTCACACTAACCTTTTTTACCCTTACAGGCTTCCATACCTGCTTGCTGATTTGCTAATTTTTTGAAGACTCTCATTGGTTGAAATCGATGTCAATCAAAAATTTCAGCCAATCAGAGTCCTTCAAAAATTAGTATATATAGCAGACCGTGGGAAAAAAACAAT
Source organism: Discoglossus pictus (assembly GCA_027410445.1). Taxonomy (NCBI): domain Eukaryota; kingdom Metazoa; phylum Chordata; class Amphibia; order Anura; family Alytidae; genus Discoglossus; species Discoglossus pictus. The sequence continues at coordinate 421,394,898 of CM050166.1, read as the reverse complement.
TAATCGCGGGAGGGGCTCCTTGTAGGAGGAGCTCTTTTAGTGTGTTGTTTTTTTTTTTTTTAGAGCGTCGGGTTTTTTTTTGTGGAGGCCTCTTTCAATGGGCCAGAATGGATGGATGGACAATGGCTTCAATCAAGATTGGATTATTTTTGACCATTGGCTTCAATCAACATGGATTATTTTATTTTGACCATTGGCTTCAATCAACATGGATTATTTTATTTTGACCATTGGCTTCAATCAACATGGATTATTTTATTTTGACCATTGGCTTCAATCAACATGGATTATTTTATTTGACCATTGGCTTCAATCAACATGGATTATTTATTTTTCATGACTATATCCAGAGAGGACAGAAGGCCAACGCTGGAGGGGTCAATTTTACAGGTAAGTATGTGCTGTTGTTTATTTTATTTTTTATTAATGTTTGTTTAAAGCTGTTTATTTTTGTATAAAATGTGTTACTAACTGTACTAACAATGTGTTAGCTTACTGTTTAATTGTAATAATGTTTTTACTGTATTTTTTTTTCCCTTCCCTTATTTTTTTTTTATCTTTAGAAGTGACAGGCACATATACATGCCTGTTACTTCTAAAAATGGAATAAAAATAGGGGGGGGGGGGTAGGTAGTTGGTTCATCCAGGGTGGGGTCGGTCACGGTCAGGCGCCCATCGGTCGCCCATAGGCCACGACCAGGGGTGGCACAGGCCTCATGGGGGTGAACATCCACCCCCATGTGGCCTGGTCAACCCCGCTCACTGCCTCGAATACCCGGGGTAGCATAGGCCGCATCGGGGTGGTGCCGGGGGCCCGGTGGTGATCGGGCCTCGGGGGTGGCATAGGGCGGCAACATGGAGGTCATCAGGGGTGGCACAGGCCTCATCAAGGGGGTGATCCGATCACCCCCATGTGGGCCTGTGCCACCCCGCTCACCACCCGACTACCCCGATCCCGTGATCGGGGTAATCCAGCGGTGGCATGATGGCATAGCTAGGCTAGCATAGGGCAGGCCTGATCGGGGGTGGCACAGGCCACATGGGGGTGATGGCTGGGGTCGTCGGTGGTAGTTGGTGGGTGGCTGGGTAGGTGGCACTGGCAGGCCAGGCAGGCATAGTGGGGGACTGGGGGTAACTGGTCACCCCTAACTTTTATTAGGGGCTACTAGGGGTTTTGGTTTGGCCAGGGGCAGGGCAGGTGCCAGGCAGAGGCAGGTGTAGACTTACTGTGTTAGGCAGGCAGAGCAGATGAGTAGATTCAGCCAGGGAGGTCTCTCAGTCTCAGCGTGACCAGGGTCACGAAACAGAAAGGGGGAAGGGACAGGGAACTGGTGGTTTTATTGACTGTATCAGTCAATCAAAATGATAACTCGAGGCCCTATTTGCTGGCGGACGCTCAGGGCTAACGGTCTGGGTGGGTTTAGATTGATCACTTAGTAACTGGACAGCCTTTCATCATTGATTGGTCAATGATGGAAGACTGTCAGTTATTAATTGATACATTTATGACCGCCCATGCATATCGTCACTGTGATGGTGGGCGGCATGCATTAACGGTCAGGAGGACAGGCCAGGACTCATTGAAGAGAGAGAAGAGTCTAAAGGTTAGTGTACACAGTGTATAACTATTGTAATTTGATCACACAGGGTGCAGGCAGGGGGCTATATAGATACACAGCATTAGTTAATGTAGCGCAAGGGTTATTTTAAAGTGACAGTGTCCCTTTACTAACTTTACTTCATTTTTAATACTATTTAGACTTGAAATGATGATGTACACCTTATATTTATTTGTTTTTGGGTTATACTAATACATTGTTGTGTTTTTTTTATTGCAGGGTGAAGAAAATATTTGGGGGGGCGTTTGCCCTGACGCCCCAATGGACGGGCCGCCCCTGATTTTAACAGGAAAATTATTTAACCCCTAACAGAGTATACCATCAGTGTTTGTGTATATCGACAATGGTAAATTAGTAAGTGGAAATGGACAACCATATAATGTAAATAATAGATGGGTGTGGCATTCTTTGCCCTCAAAATGCACAACAAAGCCCGTAAATGTTACAATCGCAAATCGCTATTCAATTGCTACAATTCCTCAAGCCCGCAATTGCTTTCGAACCCGTCAATGGTAAATGTGGAAGAAAATCATACGAATATCAGTTAGAACTCGCAAGGGGGTTAAACGCCTGTTCATAGCACTGTACAAGCAGAAAAAAAATCAATACTTTCAATTTAAAAGATAGAGAAAGTGATGAAAGACATTATAATTAATTGCACAACAGTCTCAAGCTCACAAATCTGCAATAAAAAAATTATTATTTTACGTTTTATTTCCGTGTTATATCAATCTTGGTAATCAAGGAGTTAATACATATCAGGCCACCCACATGGACTAGAACAGTATCGTCATTAATTTTTAATATTTTATACATTGGCGGATTACGAGTCCGATTGCATATCGGACTTCTAAATGCTAATTGATTGACGTTCAAACACCATGTTTTACTGATGTCATGATGACGATTTCATTTACTATTGGCTGTTCCTAAATCGGTAGTTACGGCCTTGCTTAATTGATCATGATCATGCTCTGAAATGCTACTTACGGGTGCATGTTTTACGGTTCAGGTTTTCGGTCATGTAGCTGCGGGCTTGTTCAATTGAATTGATCTGTTACTGCATTAAATGGAGGCCTTTGTCTCTTTTTCTCCCCCTCTTTCTGCCTATACATGGGAGGACTCTTCCTCTGCACCTGATGAACATCTGTGTCTTCTTTCTGTAGGGTACCACCAAACGCATGCTTCCTCCTCCAATCAGGAATGTAATTTGGCATCATCCTGATACCCCTCATATTAGTAGCAACTTGCCTGTTCATCTGTTTGAACTAAGTCAGAGGTGCTCATCAGAGAACGAACCAACCGTAATAGGTTAGTTCTATGGCCATGATAAGCCACTCTGAGAGCAACCACTTTTAGCTCACTTGTGCCCTATTCAGGGAGAAATATCCTGTAGTATAGCAGTCTGGTCCCACTCAAAAGAGTGACCCAGCCCCAAAATACCAGGCAATTCTACCCTGAAATGGAGAAACAGCAAACGCCAGACGCGTTTTGGCCTTTATGGGCCTCGTCAGGGAGATGCAACTAAACTCCCTACGGCACAAGAGGTCTACGTCTGGAGTGCCCTATTACCCTTAGGGAGACTAAACCCTAAGGGTAATTTGCATAAACAAAAAAACTAAGTCAGAGGTGCTCATCAGAGAAAATCTTTCTAAAGTATCATCCTCCACTCTGGGGGAATTCACCAGGGACAGATGGCTGAATCTGTTCAGGTTTCTTATGGAGGCCTCTCCATTGCTTATACTCATAAGGTTTGGGTTTAAATCTTTCCCAGTATCTTGGTCAACATCCTTCATACTGAGGCTGGTTTTGCACCCAGTGATTGACAACATCTTGCTCCTTACTCTTTGAACTTTGCTCACAATATCAGTCACATTTATATCATCATCTTACTCCAGGGCAGGGACAAAGGCTCTTCAGTTGCTTCAGTTGTCTCTTTCTCATTCTCAATGTTGAGCATATTGTCTTTCTGCCATCAAACTGGTCACTAAATCCTGATTATCTTCTGCGTCAGTTACCTTCTTCAACCCCCTCGATAGGGGACATGCATTGTGATCTTAGGGTATATAAGCATGCTCCTTGGGTAGAGATAAGCATGTCAGGATTCCATACACCAAAACAGTCATATACTGAATATCTAGAATATGGAAGCTCTTTTATGTCCAATAGCTCTTCATTGCAACAACAACTCAGGTTCTTCCTGTCCAAAAACTTCCATAAGTGGAATCCCTGTACTCTGTTCTCTCTGGTTACTCCAACTCTGTTAAGGACTCTTCTTTCAGATCAACATAATTGGTTGCCTTCTCTTATTCCAAAATAATCAAGGCTTTCTGAGCTTCAACACATTAGTAAGGTTGAAGGGCTGTGGCCCAGTGTTTTTGAGGCCAAGCTTCATGGGGTATGTTTCTTCATCACCATTACTTGTCATTTTCCCTAGGAAGATATTAGGTTTCATGCTTCAATTTGTCATTTGTAGGCCTCTGGTTCTGCAGCTGAGCCTTTTCGGCTTCCAAAGCTTGTTATACATACAACATATAAGAATGTGTTAGGTGTGCGAACAGGCAGAAACCTTGCAGCATATACTCATTTTATGTGCATGTGGACATGCCCATATATGTTTATGGCACTGAAACAGCTACCTCATGAAAATGTGTTGCTTTAAAAGTATATCCTCTGCATGCTACCCTATGCCAGTCCAAGTGCATGCTACCCACATCCCTTCCTATGCCCCCATCTGCCCACAACTATCACATGCTAATCAACTAAAATTATTGTTTCTCACACCATTTAGTCTCATATATCACTGAAACACAATATACATATGATGTACTTATAATTCTGCATACGTAAAATGCATATATGAAGCAGAAATTAGAGCATGGCTACATGTAGAAATGTCTAATTATTTATAACACACAACAATGCATCAAAGATATATCACATGTATGTAGGTGTATAAACCATGTTAAAAGTAGTATTCATTTTTTTAAATTAAATAATTGCATAGTTATTACAAATTTGAGCTCTAAAGAGTAAAATTAGAAGTAACATGCTCCTTCTTTACATGTCTCCCAGGCCCTCTTCTCAATGCTTCAAGGGCCTGCATACTATTTTGCAAGTAGACTTCCAATTATCGTAATATTCACATGGAATATTCAGGAGAGTTAGCCTAGTACCTCCTTGTCTGTTGTTTGGATTTCTGATGTTCCTTGTGAGCTCCTGCATGCTATATCGTCAATATTCCTGCTTCTACCTACAGCTGATTCCTGGCTCACTGTTCCAGCCTTCCTTTGTACCAAGCTCCAGCCTTCAGAGTCTGCTTGGCTACCTGTTCCAATCTTCAGTATCTATCAGGCTACCATATCCAGTCTATTATTTCTACCTGGCTAATCCAGTTTTTGGGGTATTCATGGTTTCTGTATCCTACGTTCCTGACCCTTGCCTGTGGAAGTCTAAATTAATGACCTATTAGATATCTTAATTTGTCACTCAAAAGATCAATAATGTGAATCTATAAAATGTTGTTTACCCATTGTATAGAATGGCGGTATCACTGGCAGTATATCATTTTTCAGAGTATAAGTGGGCCACTTTGGCCATTTGATATATTGGGAAATATGGTATTATAGCTTCCTAAAAACATTAATTAAAGCTGCAGGGTATTGTTTTCATTTGGATACATTTAAACATGTCTGGAATGCTTAGAGCATCTAAGAGCATATTTATACATGCTTAAAGGGACATGGAAGACATGCCATGTAGCTCATGCATACAGTGTCTGTAGTGGTAGATGAACTAGCCAATCACAAACTGTGTCTCAGGAGGATTTTAATAACATGCTGAGACACAGCCTGCGGTTGACTAGTATATCTACGATATCTATATCTAGCTAGTACTATAGAAACAGCGTATACCTCAGCTCTATATGTAATATATATATATTGTGTATTTATTATATATATATATATATATATATATATATATATATATATTTTTTAAATTTCAGTTTTTTGTTTTTTTTGCCCCTGGGGCACCCCCTACCCACGCCCCATCTGGCCCCCCCAGCCAGCCCTTTCTGATCCCCCTCCCCCCACCACCACCACCAACTTGGCCTCCCAACTTGGCACCTCCTGGTCCCCTCTCTCCCTCCCCTTCCTGCGTCTTCTTTTTAGCATGCAATTAAAAGAAAATTTGAAACATTACAAAAAGATAATTGTTTTATAGTGTGGAAAAATTACATTAAATATGGAGAGTTGGGGTTGTGTTCTACTCTCTCCTGATACGTTACAGGACACAGAGGGACCTGGAGCCTTCTGAACTGCAACATATTGTGTTTTTTTCCTTTTGGTGTTGAAGTTAATCGAATAAGAAAATACAAATAACAGGGTCTGCATTAGTCCTTTCTAACTCTTCCTCTTAAGGTAAATGGTGATCAAACATTGTTTTTTATCTTTCTATTGTTTTACTGTTTTTTTTCTTCAATTAATATAATTTATATTTCATGGAAAAAACTTTTGTAATATATAAAACCTGCTATTGTAAATGCATAAAAGTTTTCGACAACAGTGCCCTTAAATACTTTTTTATGTATGTAGTTCAGGAATACTGGCAGGATGCATAATCTCTGTTTCTATTAAATCAGCCGGTTGAAAAATCAGGCATGGCCCACTTGGCTATAACCTCTAATGATGACCATTATGTCCCAAGTTCTAGCAGCTGCACATGGTGTGAGATCACAGCTGCAGACTCTTTATTTTACTAGGGTTGTACTTAAAGTATTTTATTTCTGCTGTCTTTAATTTATTCAGCCATTCATATGTTCCACTTACTTGTCATGAATATGCACTTCCTATTGCACTTAGGAAGTTACTTCATCTTCAGGATGAATCAAGCTGATTAACGATAGTGATAAGCCAATCAGCTGATTATCTCTGAACAGAAAAGCTAATTAAAACGGTAACCTTGAAAAAATGTAGTAAGTATACATTCTGAAACCTAAAATACAGCATTGAAGGGAAGGTTCTGGATTTTACTAGGTTTATAACATATCTGTGTATCTATTTACTTGTATCTACTTTATTTTATGAAGAATACTTACAATTGATTTTTTTCCCCATTTAAATTTTATTGAATTGAATTTTTATGACAAGTTTTACAATGTATAAATATTTTATAATTCACAGAGTATTGTACATACAGTTAATCAACTTAGTTTGCTATAATTTCTTCTTTTTTCCCCCATCTACTTTTATAATTTTCCCTTTCCCCCTTCACCCCTCAAGAATATAGCTTTTATGATTAGCACCCCTTTCTTCCTATCCAGGCTATTTCGATAGAAAACTTCAAAATACTAAACAACTTAGCTTAAACTCACCTTTAATCTAACAATATTGCTCCCAAACAAAGAAAATCCACATTTTACAGTTACACATTTGTAATCCACCATGATCATCATGTTCAATTGCAGTACAACCCTTAGTCAAATATATAGCTCAAAATATCAATATCAAATCAAATCAATAGCAAACCCCCCCAAATTAAATGATTAGGGGATACAAAAAAATAGCAAAATTAAACTTAATCATGCTTTACCAGATATGGCCACAGATATGTCTTGTAGAGTTGGGCTCCTACACCCATGTACAAACGTGTAGTTATAATTATCATTGAGGCCTGTAGTGCGCAGGGTCCTTGTTGCTTGGAGGGTTTCTTGACCCGGCGGAGCCTTGCGCATGTCTATTGGCTAGCCGGCCGCGGGAGAAGTCAGGCAGGACGTTTGTCATTTTGGCGGGGAGTACTATGTGAACCTCTGCTTGCCCATGGGATGTTCCATTTCGTGGGCCTACTTTGAGACGTTTAGTACGTTTCTACAGTGGGCCACGAGTGTCGTTGCAGGTCATTCCCATATGGTTCACTGACTTGATGACTTTATGTTCGTGGGCCCGGCTCGCAACGACACGTGTCAAGAGTTGCTAGATGTTTTTCAAACAATGGCACAAGATTTTGGAGTTCCCCTGGAGCACGAGAAAACGAAAGGAGTGACTTGTTTGACCTTTTTGGGCATTCAGATGGAATGTAGCCTTCCGATAGACAAAGTTATAGATTCGCGATCTCTTGTCCATTCCTACATAGTTTCGCCAACCGGCCTGCAACTTGGCTTACCAAAGGAGGATCTACTGGTGCGATGAGCTGGCATTCGGGGTCCGGGAAAAGGCAGAGGATGGAACTGTTTATGTATGAATGTAGGGAAGGGGTGCGGTGGGCCTTGGATATTATTTGGGGGGGGAGCGCAGTACAGTAAAGGGATCCTGCCCTGCTTAGTGGTGGCTTGGGGAGTTGCCTGGGCCAGGGGTAAAATTAAAAAGGGGCTAGCCCCTACCTCTGCGTCGGGTGCGTTGCAAAAGTAGGTGGGTCCTGTACTGAGGCGAGGCTTACTGGTCTATAATTCCCTGGATTTGGTTTAACTCCCCTTTTAAACAGTAAAAAGTACCACATTCACTTTTCCACCAGTCGTCCAACTGAGCTTTTGGAAAAATAGGCTATTTAATAACTTGGTCCCCTCAGGACCCTATGATATATTACATCTGGACACAGTGATTTATTAACAATATTTGTAACAATTTTTTGAATTTCTCACTTTCTGTTCGATAAGGGTGATTACGTCCCATTTTGTTGCAGCCACCCTACCATTGGTACATCCCTTGTGTATAATTTGCTTCTATTACTGCTATCTCCAGATGGTATGTGTTGTTATATCTGGTTAATGATGCCTTAAAGGTTGTCCATTTATGTATTTTATTCCTGCTACTGCTTTGACTATACACTTTTATGATGGCCCTAGACTATTCAAATACTGCCTTTTAAAATTAAGAATCTTTGTTGCTGCCCTATAATGGTACTTTTGAAATGTTCCCTAGGGGATCCCTTACTTTACTGTTTAATACTATATCAGCATTGTTTATGAACTTCACCATGTCTCTTTAATTTTTTCACTTCCACTTATAGTTAGCAGTTTATTACATGTCCTATCTGAACACCCTGGGAACAATTATTCAAACTCAGTCTACATCTGAGCATGCCCAGTATTTTCATTTCCCCATGGTTTTACACTGAAGACAACTGATTTAGTGTCCGGTGGGTAATTAACATCTATTGGAAATGACCTGCCATTAGCAATAAATATCACTTTTTGCATATTGGGTGGATCAGAAAGGTGGATTAACAAGTAAATATCTGCTGTGTCCTTTAACATAGACAACATTCTTCCTCTGCTTGTTTTTTCATTACTCCTATCTCTAAATATCCTCCAAATTAACTGACCCACCATGCAAATTTCCCCACTATGTTTCTGTAATGCCAATTACAGGATAGTCCAAGCAGAGTAACTTTTCAGTAATTAATATCAGTATTCAATCTCTAGATTGGGAAGAGAATGGCTCCAGTGCATAAATATGTGGGCGTTTGGGAGGAACAGAAGGATTTACACTTAAAAGAGAGTCAAAAGACTTGAAAGTTAATTTAATTAGCAATTATTACCAACTATCAACCTTTAGAAATAGATAATCTGACAGGCTTTGTGGATGGATCAGATAAAGATTGATTGACAGGTAGAAACTCCAATGTAGACACACCTGAGAATGACAGCCGCTTAGTAGCCTGCCATGTGGGATGGTGCCCGCTCAGGGTGCGGTCTCCTAAATCAGATTGGACCCATCACTTAGGGCCGGGTAGTCCAGAACCAAAATGGTTGCTGGCATTTTGGTTCTGGCCTGCTTTAGGGCACACTATTAAGTAATAACTGTCCGAGATGTCTGTGCTTACTATTATAAAATGCATTTTTTAAAATAACATTCAACTGATTACTGTACGACCACTGTGTTCCTCCACTCTGCAGCCTGCAAGAAACTCTTTTTGTAAAACCATTTCTTATATGTAAGCTCTATATCTTTTTAAATCTATCAACGCTTTTTATGACCTGCTTTTGGACGCATCTAGCCACCTCAACGTAACATTGATTAGCAGAAGACACCAACAAGCTCCACTTCAGCCTGACAGTGATTTATTACTGTGATATATGACAAAGTGCCAGGGTCAGAGTCACATCTCACTGAGCCAGTCATGGATCACAGAGGCGCACAACATTTCTAATTATGACTTGTATTTACCCATGCATGTCTAAAAAATGTTATCATTCATATATTCTTAAAATGTATTTATTATATTATAGATAATGTGTTCCACATCCAAACTTATATTGAATGCCTGCTATATCATATTTACCAAGTTCTATATTACTTTACACATCACTTAAATTTAGATTTTGCTTGCAACTCGATGCGTGGGACTGGTCAATTGCTTGGAAGTCGGCGCACTCGCAACACTCTGCATCTCTGCAAGAGCCCAAGTGCATCCTGTGTCTGCAAGAGCCCATGTGCGGCCTGTGTCTGTAAGAGCCAATTTGCAGCATGTGCCTGTAAGATCCAATCTGCAGCCTGTGCCAATGTGCAGTAATAACCTCTTTCCTCCTTCTCCTCCTCTACATCGCCAACATCCCATTGGACCCTCTGAGTACTGTTAAAGGGAAGTTAAATTCTCTGTTATTTGATGTAATTTTTGTTTTTTTATTTATGTCTGTTCAGTTTTAGGGTTTTGTATCCAAAAACAAGACCATTAGTACAAATAAAATGTGGAAAAGGTGGTGTCCGGAACGCATTACTTAGATTTACATTGATTTCTATGGGAAATGCTTGTTTTGAACTCAACCTTCCGTCCAGAACAGCTTAAGGACAAGGACAGAGGTACCACAGTGCATGTATGTATATATGTATATGTATATATATATATATATATATATATATATATATATATATATATATATATATTTATTTATTTATTTATATTAACTCATGATCAATCCCATTTACAATAGTCCTGAGATTAACAAGGTTACATTCTTTACTTGAATGGAATCTCATGCACTCCTAATGCATTAAACGTAGAATTTACATATACAAATGCAGAATGGTGATAAATACATTTCTCCATCATACTACTTGTTGTAACATTAAATATTTTGTTGACAAATAGGTTTTTCTTTATCGTCTTTAATATAACATTTTTAAACATAATGAATATTAATAATTATTTTAAGATAAGTACAGGTGTAGCAGCATACTTAACTGTGCAATTCTGCTATTGCTAAGTAGTTCATTATAGATACCGAGGGGTGCATGGTTACATTCTCCCTCACATGGGTGTAGTAGCCCCCCCAAAAAAAATCGGTGAGGGGGGATACATTTTAAAGAGACAAAAAAAAACTACATACAATAGTGGGGCACTTTTTAAAATAAAGAAAATGGGTTAGCATATCAAAGGAATGGCACTTATCCACCACCAATAGAAGATCTGAGGTAATACAGGTTCTCCCTCAATTATGATGGTATCAGTCAATGTCTAGTATGGATGAATGATGAGCTGCTATCCTGAAGATTTTTGAGAGAACTCCATGCAGAGTAAATCAGCTTGATGATAAAGAACGTGGAGGAGTGGGCAAAATTAGGGGGGGAAAAACAAAAAAAATATATGGTGAAGTAAGTTTTAATTCTATTAATAGATGCATAAATATTGTACTTACAAAACATTAAAAAAACGTTTCTACCTAATACTAAAAATATTCAATTATTTGACATAAAACACATGTAGAACCTCTTTTTTATGTAGTATGTATAATGGCAGATAAGTATGAAGTAGATAACCTTTGATTCATTGCATACCCAGTGACTATAAAGTCTATGTCAATGACTTTTTGGGCCCCACTAATGACCTTTCAGAGCCAAAACCTGTTATGAACTCTTTTCTTTGGTGTTCACTGGACCTTTGTGGCCACTATTCAATGGAAACACCAACCCCAAGGGGCTTTGGAGTGGGTAATTACTAACCTATGACATCATCTAGGTAATGTGCTCTACTTTGATTGGGCAATAGGTTATTTTCCTAAGGTTGTGGCTCCACATGTTTGGAAACTGTGATACATAAATATGTTGTGTTTTTACCAACAAAGGTGTGCTCTGTTTAAATATGCATAAAAACTGTGTGTATTTCATTCTAGAGGAAAGTCTGTTTATTATTTTTGCATCCTGAAACTCTTCTGTGTCCACCTAAAATGGACTAAGATCCAAATGGCATATGCTGGCCTGATACTGTAATCCTGGGTTTCCGATTTCATTACTGGTGGTGATCTGAATTGGCATGCTGGGAGCTGAGATAACCCAGACAATCCAGGCCTGTTCCTGTAGCAGAAGGCAGGAGGTTTTGGGGTGAGCATGATCCCTTCCCCTCTGGTTCAAGTCAATTTATCTTAACAAGACTTTTGTGTGTACTTTCAGAGATTGTGGACATGTTCCTACAGTTTTTATGTTTTATAAGTACAATCTTTCATGTGTGTATTAAAATAACCAAAACTTACTTCGCCTGACCCTCTGACTGTTGACGTAGGGTGTATCTAAGATTCCCTGTCTTTACCTTATATCAGAAACATGCATTACATTGAGTAATTCTATACACATACAGATTTATTTTATTTAAAAATAAAACTTGTTTTCGACACCCCAGAGCTGCTTACATAGGCACAGTGTACCTACCAATAGAAATACTGCATCTGAGTATGTATTTTAACTCTTTACTAAGCTACAAGCTTGCTCAATGCACAGGTCTACACAGCAGTGTCTGACTCCTCCTTACTTTATGTTGCTGGGTGAAACCAGAACTACACATCTATTGATGTTTTGGTGCTAAACCTGCTAATACAGATTGAAAAGCAACTGATTGCAGACTCAAGAGATTTAAAAAATATCAGTGTGAGTTTTGTAATGTTTATTTTGGTATTTTTCATGCAAAAAATGTTTTCATACACTACTGACTGATGCATTCATAATCCAGGAAACTTCTATATGCCTTTAAGCCCTAGGCCCCTTCCTTTTCTCATAACACCTGCCTTCTCACTATCATATCACTGTACAACAAAGACTTCCTCACACCTCACTATCATATCACTGAATTACACAAAGTTTCTCCCACCTCAATATAATATCACTGCATCACACAGACTTCCTCCATCCTATCATATCACTGCATACCATAGGCTTCCTCCCACATCATTTTCATATCATTACATAACAGAGGATTTTTCACTCATCACTTCTGTCTAATTTTAATTGCTACATGATACTTTCCAATGGGTAAATAGTGTGTGTCTAAGGGAAGGTGTGATATATAGTGAAGAGCAAGAAGCAAAAGGCAGAGAGGGTAAAAAGTGAGATGGGGAAAACTGAAGACTGGAAAAAAACGGAATAAAAGTAGAGAAGTGAGTTGGAAGTATATGAATCAACTAAATATATTGCAAGAGCACTATAAATGAATAAATACATAGGTAATGAGTTTTGGTGCAAAAATTAATGCCTGAAAAAGTATTCTAGCCATTTTAATTCCAATACCTGGGTCAAAGCTTTCCTGGGAGAGACATACTGCTCCATAGCACTGGCCCTCTGGTGGCAAACTCAGGTAATGCCCAAGATTAAAGGTCCAAGATTAAAGCCTCTACAAGCACTGCTAACAATATCTGTTAAATACACTCTGTCACCCAAAAATTAGGTTGGTTTCATTCTAACTGTATTAGCATTTTTACTCTATAGGAAATAATTTCTTATATATTCAGCATTCTTTGTGAGTCGTTGTTTTACTAAAGCATGACTCAATATGCAAGTTTCTGTCTTTTATGTAGCTATTACTTGGCTCCCACAAAAGATATCGTGTAAAAGTTACTGACTTGCACTGAGGGGGTATTACTTGTGCTCACAACTTGCCTTACGTATATCTGTACTAGAAGCCGAGTCTGAAACTCCGTAGTCTCAGTAGCTACAGAAAACAATCCACCAGCTAACGTGAACACATTACCCATCTTTATAGACCCACTCCCTAGCAATGAATACAAATGTCGGGGGTGGGTTATGACCCCTCTGCCTTTTCTCACTTATCTGTTTAGATGTTTTTGTGATCTATCGCCCTCCTGGACTAGCATCTCATTTTCTTGATCTCTTCGCCGCCTGACTCCCTCACTTTCTCTCCTCCAACGTTCCTTCACTCATTCTTGGCGACTTCAACATTGCCATCTCCCCTATTGCTGCTAAGTTACATGCACTCACCTATTCCCTCGGCCTCTAACAATTGACAGATTCCCCAACTCACCATGATGGACACTCCCTAGATCTTATTTTCACCCATCTCTGCATAACCTCTAACCTCGCCATCTGTCCATTACCTCTATCTGGCCACCACCTTATATCCTGCAGCCTCACTACATCTTTCTCTCACTGCCCTTCTTCTATCCCAGCCACGATTACCCACAGAAACCTTCAAGCACTTGACCCACAACACCTTTCTACTGTGTTACAACCCATTCTCAGTCCCCTTACTGATCTCACTTGTCCTGACACTGCCATGACTCTTACTTCCACCCTTGACACTCTGGCCCCCATAACCACATGCAGACGCCTTCATCCACAACCATGTCACACCACATAAACACGATAATTCCAAAGGTGCTCCCGCACTGCTGAACGGCTATGGAGGAAGTCACCCTCTTTAGCAGATTTCCTCCACTACAAGTTTATTTTGCGCTCCTACTTCTCTGCCCTCAACCTTGCCAAACAGCACTATTTTACATCTTTAATATCTACACTGTCCTCTAACCACAAACGTTTCTTTGCTACATTCAACACTCTAATCCGCCCACCTCCCTTCCCGTCTCACAGCTGAAGACTTTTGCCAGCCATTTTAAGCATAAAATTGAAAACATTTGTAACAAACTCTCCTCTCAACATGGACCACATACTCCTTCCTCTCAACTAACCGATAACACCTAGCCTTTACCCTTTCCTAAGCCCACAGCCATTATGCATTCCTGTGACCTTGTAACAGAGGATGGAGTATCGGCCTACTATCAACCTCTTGTCTTACTACCTGTCCTCTAGATCCTATTCCATCAAAGCGTATCCCTCCCCTCTCTACCACACTTACCCCTGCTCTCACACATCTCTTCCACCTTTCCTTAAACACTGGCATGTTTCCATCATCTCTAAAACATGCCATAATTACCCCCATTCTTAAAAAAAACACATCTGACAGTGATTTTGCAATTAACTACCGCTCTAACTCTCTACTTCCCCTGGCTTTCAAACTGTTACCCAATTTATCTCCTCCAACTCCCTTCTTGACACCTTCCAATCTGGTTTCCGACTCCAACACCCCACTAAGACAGCTTTCACAAAAGTCACTAATGACTTGCTCACTGCCAAGTCAAAGGGTCACTTTTGATTACCCTCTACTAATCCAAATTCTACACTCCCTTGGAAACAGAGATACTGCTCTCTCATGGTTCGCATCTTACCTACAAGATCAAACATTTTAGGGTCTCATTCTCTGGCACCTCTTCTTCTCCTCACCCTCTGTCTGTTGGCGTACCCCAAGGATCAGTCCAAGCGCCCTCAAATATTCCACATATCCGCATATCCTCCTGGATGTCCACCCACCATCTCAAACTCTAAGACCGAACTCTTAATCTTCCCACCATCTACTACAGCGTAAATTCCTCACATATCTCTCACAGTCAGCAATGCTATCATCACTACCACCCCCTAAAGCCCGTAGTCTTGTGGTTCTACTGGACCCTGCTCTCTCTTTCATTCCTCACATACAGTCACGAACAAACTCTTGTCTTTTCTATCTAAAAAACATTTCCAAAATACATCACTACCTTACACAAGACACAATTAAGGTTCTAATACATTCCCTCATCATATCCCGTCTTGACTACTGCAACTGACTTCTGGCTGGCCTACCCACTACTCCTCTATCCCCCCTTCAATCCATATTGAATGCCTCCACAAAACTCATCTACCATACTAAAGGCTCTGTGTCTGCAGCATCTCTCAATTACTCCAAAGGCTTCCTGTAGCCTCCAGAATAAAATTTTAAATCATGACCCTAACTTACAAAGCCCTCAACAACAGTACACCCCCTTATATATCTGCTCTTATCTCCAAATATTCCCCTACTGGCCCTCTTTGTTCTGCTAATGACCTCCTTTCTCATCACTTTCTCTCACTCTCGCCTTCAAGACTTTTCTGGCACTGCCTCTATTCTCTGGAACTCCTTGCCTTGCACCATTAGATTATCCTCCTACTTCAAAACCTCACCAAAAACATACGTGTTTAAAGAAGCCTATAACCCGCATCCTTAACATACACACTGCATTTCTCACCCTCCTGTACCACACCCAAAACCTTTAGATTGTAAGTATGCAAGTTTTCAATCTTGCATGGAGCTTTAGGGAAAGCACTTTGGACACTGGATTCTAGGCTCAAAGACAGGGCCCTCCATCTTTGAAATTTGTTAATATTGTTTTGCCTTGATCACAACTTATGTATAGCGCTATGAATATGTTGGCGTGTTACAAATAAACAATAATAATAATAATCCCAATACCCCCTATGTGCCTGGGTATCCCCTGGGACCCCCTCGACACCTGGGATCTTCATCCAGCCTTTCACCTTCCCTCTACCCCTTGTGCTTTGGGATGGTTGTGCCCATTACCTCATTTTAATTCCCTAACCTACAATAATTATCTAAGAACTGTCCCATGGGATCCCAATGGACCCAAATAGTCTCTATCCCCTATAAAAAATCTTTATATAGGATTTAAAGTTATCAACTACAAAAATACAGTATTCTTTAAAAGGTTTTGTTTTTCATTTAATGTTTCTAGTAGACAAGAAGTAAAGGGAATCTGTTACTCCTGATTTTTTTTTAAGTTATTCTTAAATAGTATGAAAATCTAGCTAGACATTGAACTATCAATTTGGTTCTAAATTGGCTCATTCCAGATATAATCAGCTGTTTTTTCCTGCTATACTAGTATGTAAAGGAGAGGCTCCTGAATGTCAATTTGTTGCTTTGATATGCTGATCATGATTGTGGTCTGCTTGTTTATCTCTGGGGTGGCAAACCAGTACCCCTACAGGTATCATGCAGTTAGATCCCCTCCACCACCCTTATGCCTTTAAGTAACATTGGCTATTATTATTTACTGTGTGCAGCAACTGAATCATTTGAGCTGCTTGACTGATCTAGGACAGTACTTGCTCTCTCTCCTTTGCCAGTGAAAGAGTTAAGTAGAAAGTGATTTGTAAGGAAGTATTTTTCATAAACATTAGACATTGCTATAGTATTTTTACTTTGATACATTGCTTAATTATGCATTCTAATGTACACCTGGAAAAAAATTAGACATAAGATTTATCATTATATATTAAGATTATATTAATTTAGATTATCCTGATAAACACACATTTAAAGGACTCAAAGCTCCACCTGCTGGAAATATGAAAATATTTTTTGCATTATTTCAATGCTTTTCTATTAGTGATACTCAACCTGTACGGGCATGGGAAGTACCTTTTCAGTAGGTTCTGAATGTGATAAACTGTGCCTCAGATTCTCATAATATGCCTGTCTTCAGTTTCTCTCCCATACTGAGCTCTACAGCCAATGTAAATGCTGCTCTCCATGCATAGTAATTAGTGTGATCCACCTTTCACTTTAAGAGCTATCTTACAGGCACCATGTTCTTAACCTTGCTTTCAGGTTTAATTATTATAGAAATTCTTCGTTGTATTAAAATAGGTGATGTAAGACTTCACTTGCACAAATTACTTTTGGAAAATAGGTGGGATTCCATGTCATGACTGATTTGGGGATTACCATGAATCCCACAAGCAACCCTGTTATTTGGGACCCTAACACGTGAGATCTGTTTAAGGACTGTGACAATTTGTCTTTCATTTATGTGTCATGTTTAAATGTGTGCATATAGTTATTGTCATGGCTTCTTGGTTAAAATGTATGTGCTGTTATTGATGTAAGGTGGCAGAAATGGTTTATACTATGATTCTGAGGTATTTGGTCCAGGCAGATCAGATGTTACTCTACTCCCTAGTCTATCATGCATGATCAAAGTAAAGCCATAAAATCTGAAGTGACTTAAAAAAATAACCCCAAGCTCTGGTGTATCTGGCTACCAGGGAGGTAGCTTCCTAACCAAGTAACGCAGTGAGGATTTCACAGTAAGAAAGCAGACCCCTCATAGAGGGAGGTAAATTGTGAAAAGGAGGGTTGGCTAAACAAAGTGGGGAGGGGAGATGTGGGTTTATTGTTTGGTTTTAAAAGATGTGTCTGAAAAAATAAATAGTTTGCCTTCACTAAGAAATGGTATGAGCTGCCATTTCTTGTATGATGTCAAATCCTTATTAAGGGATACTCTTTTTCCTGCTTCTTCATGAATGATGTCCTGGTCTGGCTTTCTGGGGGCTGAGAGATTAAACCCCATATTCACAACCTAGAGGGATTCCTCTAGCAGAAAGCAGGAGAGTCTTGGGGTGCACAAGGCCCCTCATTTCTGGGTCATGACACCACACCTAATTTTTTTATTTTTTTATTTAAACTAGGTTCAGCCAGAAGACGAAGCATATGATTTTTCCATATAGGTTTATAACTCCACTAGTGCAGAGCTCTTAACTCCCTAACGTGAGTGATTTTCTAAAAAAGAAAAAAAAATACATTAAAAACTTTTGTAATAGTTAAAGGACGTTATGTCAAATGCGTGGAGATAGGGTGGTGTTGTTGTTTAATTAAAGCTGTGAGTTTATTGGTAAAGGAGGTGCCTATTACTATAATGACAGATTAAACCACATAATAAATATGATACTTCAGGGGCCAACATGTTTTATAAGGTTCAAAATAAATAAATACAGCATTTCAATTTTAACATATGTGAGAAACTGAAGGAACTGTGTATTATAGGATTTATATTCAGTTCTGTTGCAAGACTGCCCCTGTGGTTAGCAATTTAAACGGCAGAACTTAATAGAGGAACAACTCCCAAAAGAGCAACCAAAACCAAGACTTCCATAAATATCATTAAAGGGTACTTTATGATCTTCAGATAATTTGAAATTTCATCCAAATACAAAGCAGTGGAGTTTCTGAAGTCGAAAGAAGTGGTGAAACACATTTGAATACTATTTTGATACAATATATATATATATATATATATATATTTTACATAAATATTATATATATATATATATATATATATATATATATATATATATCATTATTATTTTTTTATTTTTTATATACCAGCTTGCATATCCACAAATTGGTTTTGATTAAGATATTTTTCATATACACTACATTATGAATTCTGGCAAAGAGCTCACTTGAGAGCTTATATTATGTTTTAAATATTGTCAATCGAATTAAGCATTTAAAGACAATTCAAATTAATGCTAGGTGTCGGACATATTTATTTGTATAACGAATCATTAGTATACACTGTACAATATATAAGACCACAATGAAAAGAACAGCACCACATCGTTTGAGTATCAATAACTACAAGCAATAGCCGCGGAACGGACAACGCTTGGTAGCTCGTGAATCAATATTGAATCCCCTTTTGGCTTGTGTAATACTTCACATTTATTGAGGTCAACCAAGGAGAGTTTTTTTTTGTTTGTTTCATCTATTGAACGACAAGCATCCAATACTTATCTGCAGTAGGAGATCTTTTGCGCTTCCCTTTCACCTCTTCTATTTCTACCATTCTAGACGTCGATGTGAACAGGGTACACCAGGGAAGCCGCAGCCCTCCTCGATAAAAGAACAAGTAGAAACACATCTTGATCATTTACAAGAACTATTTCACAATCTTAAAACTTTGGATCTGTCCGACCCCAATACCTAGGAAGACCCCCACTGTTGCCTTAAGCGCTTAGCCAAACCACCAAGGTCTATTAATCTTGGTAACCTCTAGTACTTATTATTGTTATTGTGTATGAATAAAGTGCCAACATATTCCATATCGCCATACATAAGTTAAGTTCAGACAAAGATAAATACAAATTAACATATAGCAAAGAAAGGAGAGCCCTGTCTTTGAGCTCGGAATCCAATGTCCATGGTGCATTCCCAAAGTACCCTGCAGGATTGAAACTTGCAGACTTACAAACTAAAAATAATAATAAGAGTGGTAAAGGAGGAAGAGAGAGGTGATGAGCATGTTAGGGTGGAAGGTGATACGCTTCTTTAAAGAGATGCGTTTTAAGTGAGTTTTTGAATGTTTTGAGGCAAGAGGATAATCTGGTGGAGCAAGGCAAGGAGATCCAGAGAATAGGGGCAGCACGAGAAAAGTCCGGGAGGCGGGAGTGAGAGGAGGTGATAAGAGTTGTAGAAAGTAGAAGGTCATTAGCAGAAAGAAGAGGGCGGGTGGGGGAGTATTTGTAGATGAGAGCAGAGATGTACGGAAGAGTGCTAGTGTTGAGGGATTTATTAAAGTTAGTGTCATGATTTTAAACTTTATTCTAAAGGCTAAGGGAAGCCAGTGGAGTGATTGACAGGTGATGCCGACACTGAACGTTGTGTACGAAAGATGAGTCTAGCAGAGGCATTCATAATGGATTGAAGTGGAGATAGTCGGATGGTGGGTAGGCCAACAAGAAGCGAGTTGCAGTAGTCTAGTCGAGAGATGATGAGAGAGTGTATTAGGATTTTAGTTGTGTCTTGTGTAAGATAGTGGCGAATTCTAGAGATGTTTTTCAGATGGAGAAGACAAGATTTAGTTAGTGATTGTATGTGAGGGATAAAAGAGAGAGTAGGGTCCAGTTGAACTCCAAGACAATGGGCTTTCGAGGTGGGGGTGATGATGTCGTTGTTGACATAGTTACATAGTTACATATTACATAGTTACATAGTATTTAGGGTTGAAAAAAGACTTTCAGTCCATCAAGTTCAACTTTTTAAGATCTCCTCTGATCTGCAATATGCGGATTAACTATTAATTAATTAGTTGTATATAAATAAAACATAAAAAAATAATCAATTCCCTCCTGATCCCAGACACCGGCGACCGGACTTCTCCCTGGATCAATAGTGCCTCTCTAATTATCCATGATAACCCTGAATTCCCTTTTTAATTAGAAATAAATCCAGTCCCCTTTTAAAGTTATCTATCGAATCCGCTGTCACCACCTCCTCTGGTAGAGAATTCCACAGATTAACCACCCTTACTGTGAAGAACCCTTTTCTTTCTTTAAGGTGGAATCTTTTTATTTCTAACCTCAAGCGATGTCCTCTTGTCAGTTGAAAACCACTTGGCACAAAAAGCTCCCTTGACAAATCTTTATACTGACTCTGGATGTATTTATATAAGGTGATCATATCTCCTTTTAGACACATTTTTTCTAGACAAAATACGTTTAATTTGGTTAGTATTTCTTCATAACTTAGCCCCTCCATTCCCCTTATTAGTTTTGTTGCCCTCCTCTGGACCTTTTCCAGCTCTAAAATGTCCTTTTTATGAAGTGGTGCCCAAAATTGTACTCCATATTCCAAATGAGGGCGTACTAGAGATTTGTATAGTGGCAGAATTATATTTGCTTCCCTTGCTTCTATACCTTTCTTAATACATGCTAATATTTTTTTTGCCTTTGCAGCTGCTGCTTGGCTTTGAGCGCTGTTACCTAGGTGGTTGTCCACAAGCACTCCCAAATCCCTTTCAATATCCGATACACCTAGATTTGCTCCATTAAGATTATAAATTGCATGGCTATTTTTCCTTCCCAGATGCATAACTTTACATTTATTCGTATTAAATCTCATCTGCCATTTAGATGCCCATTCCTCAATTTTATGTAAATCCCTTTAGAGGGAAAGCACATCACTATCTGATTTAATTACCTTGCACAACTTCGTGTCATCAGCGAAAATGGAGACACCACACTCCAATCCTACCTCTAAGTCATTAATAAATATGTTAAAAAGAGGACCTAATACTGAACCCTGAGGAACCCCACTTACCACATTAGTCCAATCTGAGTATGTTCCATTTACAACAACCCTTTGCTACCTGTCTTTTAGCCAGCTCTCAATCCATGAGCAGATATTTACTGCAACTCCTGTATCTCTTAGTTTTCACAATAGTCTCCCATGTGGCACTGTATCAAAAGCCTTTGCAAAATCCAAAAAGACTACATCCACTGAGTTGCCTTGATCCAGGTTCCTACTAACCTCCTCATAGAAATTAATTAGATTTGTTTCATTTTCTTTTTTAGCCAGTGTAATC
This sequence comes from Discoglossus pictus, assembly GCA_027410445.1. Classification (NCBI taxonomy): domain Eukaryota; kingdom Metazoa; phylum Chordata; class Amphibia; order Anura; family Alytidae; genus Discoglossus; species Discoglossus pictus. The sequence continues at coordinate 421,373,043 of CM050166.1, read as the reverse complement.
GCCCTTTTGCAAGCCTTGTTGATTTCCTTGTATTCCTGTAAAGCAGTCTCTGTCCCCTCTTGTTTGTATAATTTAAATGCCTGTTTTTTACTCCGTATCTTGATCTTTAAATCATTGTTAAGCCACATTGGATGGGATTTACTCCTTTTACTTTTATTCCCACACGGTATATGCCGATGTGTATGTATATTTAGTAAGGATTTAAATGTTGTCCACTTGTGGTCAGGGTTTTTACCTGCCAGCTCTCTGTCCCAGTCTATACTTTGTATTGCTGCCCTTAGACCGTTAAAATCTGCCCTTTTAAAATTAAGAGTTTTTGTTGGCCCCTTAAAATTTTGTTTTTTTAATTCAATCTCAAACGAGACTGTGTTGTGATCACTGTTTCCCAAAGGTTGCCCTATTCCAACATTAGATACTATATCAATATTATTTGTGATGAGTAAATCTAAGATAGCTTCATTTCTAGTAGGCTCTTGTACAACCTGGGCCAGATAATGATCCCTGAGTGTACTCAAGAACCTGCTCCCCTAAGATGAACTGCTGGTCTCATTTATCCAGTTTATTTCAGGATAATTAAAATCTCCCATTATTAGAACTTGACCATGCCTAGCTGCATTTTCAATCTGTAACAATAATTGTATTTCCTCACTTTCAGCTATATTTGGGGGTTTATAGCATGCTCCTACTAATATTCTTTTGGAATTTACTGCTCCGCTATTTAACTCTACCCACAAACATTCAGCTTTATCACTAGGTCCACCATAAATATCTTCTCTGACTATAGGCTTAAATTCAGGCTTAACATACAGACAAATCCCTCCTCCTCGTTTACCATTGCCTCTATCTTTCCTAAATAGGTTATAATCATCCAGATTAACAGTCCAGTCATGAGATTCATCCCACCACGTTTCAGTAATGCCTATTAAATCCCATTTTTCATTAATTGCTAATAATTCTAACTCTCCCATTTTTCCACGCAAGCTTCTGGCATTAGCAAGCATACACCTTATGTTATGAGTCTGTAGTTCTGAAGTGCCTGCCACTGTACTTGAATTACTTAGTACTACCTCCCTATTGACTATACTACCCCTCCCCCATCTCCTCCCCTATGAGTTGTTAATTCATCCCTTATACCCTCTACACTTTCTACCCCATTACTTATATCTAGTCCCTCCCCCCCAACAGTGAGAGAGATGTGAGGAATGGAGATGGAGAGAAGATTAGAAGTTCAGTCTTAGACATGCTGAGTTTGAGATGGTGGGTGGACATCCAAGAGAAGCAGTTGGAGACATGTGTTAGAAGAGAGGGGGATAGATCTGGTGCTTAGAGTTAGATTTGGGTGTCATCTGCATATAGATGATAATGAAGTCCAAAAGAGTTTTTTAGGGTACCAAGCAAGGATATGTAGATGGAGAAGAGGCCTAGGATTGATCCTTGGGGTACACCAACAGACAAGGGTTGAGGAGAAGATGAGGTTTCGGAGAAGGAGAGACTGAATGATCAATTTTGTAGGTATGAGGAGAACCACGAGAGAGCAGTGTCTTGAATACCGAGGGAGAAGAGGATATGGAGTAGAAGTGGATGGTCAACAGTGTCAAAGGAAGCAGAGAGATCTAGAAGAAGAAGAATTGAAAAGTGACCTTTTGACTTGGTAAGCAGGTCATTGGTGACTTTAGTGAGAGCTGTCTCAGTGGAGTGTTGGGGCCAGAAGACAGATTGAAAGGTGTCAAGAAGGGAGTTAGAGGAAATAAAGCTGGTAAGGTGGTTATAGACGAGCCGCGCCAGCAGTTTGGAAGCCAGGGGAAGTAGAGAGATAGGTTGGATGTTAGATGTGATGTCAGAGTCAGATAAAGATTTTTTGAGAGTGGGTATAATTATGGCATGTTTTAGAGAAGATGGAAACATGCCAGTATTTAGGGAGAGGTTGAAAATATGTGTGAGAGCTTTGATTAGTGTGGTAGAGAGGGGAGGGATGAGCTGAGATGGAATAGGATACCGAGGACAGGTAGTGAGGCGAGTGGATGACAGCAGTTTGGAGACTTCGTCCTCTGTAGCCAGATCAAAGCAGTTCAAAGTGACTGTGGGATTGGAGAAGGGAGAAGACAGAGGGTTGTTGGTTAGTTGAGATGGTGGAGTGTGTGAGCCACTATGAGATGAGAGTTCATTGAGGATATTTTAAATTTTATGAATAAAATGGTTGGCGAAGTCTTCAGCTGTGAGAGAGGAAGGGATGGGAGGAGGTGGTGGGCGGAGGAGAGTATTGAAAGTGGCAAACAGACGCTTGGGGTTAGAGGACTTAAAAACAATGCTTAAAAAAACACACAGAAATAAGCAGTGCTACAAAAATTGTACAACTTGCTGTCATTTGATTTGACTTCAGAGACACTCCACTGCTTTGTATTTGGTTGAAATTTCAAATGATTTAAAGATTATAAAGTCTTGATCTTGTTTTTGCTGAACTTCTACTTAAAATCAGTGCTCTATCTAGATCAAGACTTCAAACTGGTGGGTCAGTAACAATTGTGGTGTATGAATGGTTCAATGGGTGGGTACTAATAGGATTCTGAAAATAACACTGTGAGTCATGGATCTATGTAACTTACCGAACCTACAGGAATTCTATCCTGAAGATTAATTAAGCCAAACATTGTTTAGGTGGATAGAACGGGGCTAGGTAGATGGACCTGTTAGTTCTTATCTGCAGTCATATCTGTGTGTCTATTGAAATAATGTAGGAGGAGTGACACAAATAAGGACAGTAACATGGTTATTAATAAATCGGTAGGAGAAATAGAAGTATAAAAGATGGGTAAATGGTATAGCATAAATAAAAAGCTCTTTGTGAGTGATTCAAAGGTGGCACAATTGGGTCCAACTATATTCATGTTTTCCGTTCTGGATCGCAATCCTGTAGTGGTGAAGGGCCTTTTGTACCTCAATGAAGCTCTGAACTATACCATTTAGGGTCATAGCAGACAAATCTTGGGCCAGTGGAGAGGGAACAAGCAACCCACTCCGGTAGACCATAAAAAAAAAAAAAAGCTCACCCTACACGAGAGCAGTGGATGTGCGGATATCCCTAAGTGAGCACACTCATCATAGGTGCAAAATTCCTCAAAAATACTCACTATCTCTCTATATTGTTGTGGATCTGCGGGGCTGTCCGTAACGCCTACAATGTTGGTAACACACTTGCGAGCCTCGCAAAGCGAGCCGTCAGCTCCGTGGGACATGGGCTTGCAATTGCGGCCTGCAGGGTCGCAACTGCAAGCCTTATAAAACGAGGTGAGCCGTGCGGGACAGGCTGCAAAGCGAGACAAGCAGTTGAAGCATGCAGGACTTAGGCTGCAATGAGCACCAAAGGCGCTCATTGCACTGCTAGGTGAGCAGTTGAGGCAAGCAGGACTTGGGCTGCAATGAGCTACAAAATTACGGGCCGTAGGACTTAGGAACCCAAGCACGTACATGGACTGTGCGCCTCGGAAAATTACGACTTTAACGGCCCAACCACAGAACTTGAAACACCTGCTAAAAACAACAAATATGCCTCAAATTCACTTACACACTCACACACAGCACAGGGGGAGAGCCAGGAAGCCTGTGAGTAAGGTTGTAACACTTAATCCAAGGCACTAACTCTTAACCCAAGGTAGTAAGTCATCGCAAGGCTCTTTAATGGTGGGCAAAAGAGGGATAGAAGCCTCCACCATACAGAGTATAGTATATAAATAGTACATATGTATTCACATCTTAATGTCTAAAACAAGATAAAACTTTTTTTTTCATGCCCAGAATTTCCAAGAAATACAGTTATTACACTGCATTCTGGAGCCTGGGCAGGGACATGCAAATGTGCACACAAAGCATATGCCTGCAGTGGAAACAAGTCATTTTAGTTTTCTCTGATCAATTTTCTGAGGTGAGAGGACAAGAAGCTTCTATCTGGGCAATTAAAATGTGGTCCTTATATTGGAATTAATAGAAAGCTTATTAAGACATACTCTCCCATTATATGGGCAGCAGCCCAGTAAATAATTACATATAAATGCAAAATATATATATAAACTAGCGACTTGCCCGTCAAAAAATGACGGCAATGAGATGTGTATGTTTGGAAAGTTGTTTAATTATTAATATCCGTATTTGACATTTCAGGAACCGTTTCTAAAAAATGACGGTCTATAAAAGAAAGTGTTGAAATGCTGTTTGTCACACAATGTGAGTGTACTGTGTGCCTCAAGTAACTAAATTCCTCAAAAAGCAGAAATCTACATGACATAAAATAAGAAAAACTAAAATCACCAAAAATAAAAAATGTACATTACAGAACCCAAAAAAGAAACCTAAGTGACCAAAAATAAAAAAGGAACATTACAGAAAATAAAAAAATACATTACAACCTCTTGTCACTACAAAAAATTTAAAAAAATTACACACCTGAAAATGAAATACATATAGTACATACATATAATACAACACAATGAAATGAAATAAAATACAATACAATTAAATAAAATACAATACAACCCTATGTAATATACATGCCACTATCTACTATACATGCCACTATCTACTATACATGCCACTACCTAATATAAATGGCACTATCTAATATAAATGCCACTATGTAATATATATGCCACTCTATAATGTAATATACATCCCACTATGTAATATACAATACTATCTAATAATACATCCCCCTATCTATGTAATATACAATACAGGCTATCTATATATATACTAGCGTATTGCCCGTCAAAAAATTACGGCAATGAGATGTGTATGTTTTAAAAGTTGTTTAGTTATTAATATACATATGGAATTGTAAGGTAGCTAATGTTGTTTTCTGTGTACTACTGAAATATAGAATTCAAATGAATAAATTAATTTACGTATTTTTATGCATTGTGGTGAAGAGCTGGCAATCTGTGTTGATGTTGCAGCAGCATTAGTGGTGTGGAGGTGCTGTGTAAGCGTGATGAACGTGTGCAGTGTAATAGTGTGCGTGCGCGAGACGAAACCGTTAACGTAGCTGTGTACTTCCGTATTATCCTAAAATGTCGGATAATGTGTGGTATGCGTCTTAGCGGATTATCGGTACGTGTTTTCCTTGGTTATAGTGCTGTAGCCTCGTTTTCGTTTTGTTCGTCCGGCATTTTTTCTGCGGCGCTCATTGCCAAAGTACTACGGTTTAACGGCTCGCCTCGCTGTGCGAGGCTCGCCAGGCGATGATCGCCTGCGGCGCTCATCGCTAAGCCCGCTAAAGTTCTACGGCTTAACAGTAAATATGGTCAAATGATCAAATGACGGTCAATAAAAACTAAATGTTGTGAAATTTGTTTGCCACACAACATGACACTACATTTGTCCCTTTTTTTTTTCTTAAAATAAATACAAATTTTTATTTTTTACATTTTTATTTTTGTAACTTTCAACTTATATTTCATTAAATGCGTTGGTTTAGGCGGGAAATCCGATGTTGCGCAAGACAAAGGCGTTAAATCTGTGTTAATGCGTAAATCTGTAATTGCGTTTCGTAAAATGTACTCGCTACTGTCTTTTTACTCATTGTTAATCCGCATCCTTTATCTCGTTGTTTTTCAAACACATACGTCTGTGGCTGTGTTTTACGCAGTTCGTAGTAGTATAGCCTCGTTTTCATTGTGTGTATTTGGTGTTTATTTTTATTGTTTTTTGGTTCCGCCGCATATCTCGTAATTTTTTTCATCTCGTATTTTTTTTCTAAGTGCTACGGTTTAACGGCTTGCCTCGCTACGCGCGCCTCGCCTGCAATGAGCACCTGCGGCGCTCATTGCCAAAGTGCTACGATTTAACGGCTCGCCTGTGGCGCTCATCGCTAAGTCGTATGCACTACGCAACACAGCGGTTTAACAGCTCGCCTCGCTGTGCGAGGCTCGCCGGGCGGTGAGCGCCTGCGGCGCTCATCGCTAAGTCGTACGCACTACGCAACGCAGCGTGACGACGAATCGTAGTTAGACAATTATAATATGTGATATAGCTACCCTAATTGTAAGGTACAATAAAATAATTAAGACCACTTACCTTTGAGATGTTTCTTCAGATCAGCATCCTACGGTAAAAAAGATTCCTAAAATTAATACAACACATTTACATGAAATACCTAAACATTCTAAACATTCTAAACATTCTAAATATTGTAAATATTATACTCACCTTTCCAGCATGTCCCGTTCCAGCATGTCACGTCCTCCATGTTCCGTCCACCATGTTCAGTCGGCCATCTTTGCGTGTTGTCCGGCGGTACTCCTGTAAAAAAACAAACATTACATTAGTAAACATAAAGCAAAGTAAAATAAACACAATCTACATTATACTTACCTTTCCGTGATGTCTCCGGCCTCCTCGTCTTCTCCGGAAGCATCGGCGCCTTAAAAAAAAAACACAAAAAAAACGACACACATCCGCCCTGGCGGATGTCTCCGACGCCAATGACCTTCCTATAGAGTGTTCCAGAGTAAAATTGGCAATGGCGGCTTCTGATTGGCTGAAAAGGCTGTCTATCAAATTCAGCCAATGAGAAGACCCCATTTGTGAACCAATGAAAAAAGTATACACCCCAAAATACAACGCTTATTGGATAACACACCTTTGAATCTTTATTTGAACCAATCCTAAGGCTTTATTGCCATCAGCCAATCACAATGGAATATACCCCCACGTACTGATTGGTGAAGACATCTGCGCCTTCCCATTGGCTGTAATATTGATTGATTTTAACAGTAGCCAATGAGAATGCGCAAATCCTTCACCAATCAGTACGTGAGGGTGTATTCCATTGTGATTGGCTATTGTCAGTGCAACCAATCAGAATGCGCAGAGGCTACAACCAATCACCCTGTGGGGGTGTATTCCATTGTGATTGGCTGAAGGCATCGGCGCCGTGTGATTGGTTTAAATTATGATTGATAGGTGCATTATCCAATCAGAGTGGGATTTTAGGGTGTATCCCTTTCTGATTGACTCACACATTGGCGCCTCCTGATTGGGTGAATTTGATAGACAGCGTTTTCAACCAATCAGAAGGCGCCATTGCTTATTTTCTTCTGGAAAATTCTCCTCGCTTTCGGGATTTTCGTGTGTTTGAACTCTGGAATTTGGACTTAAATGGAGGTGTAACTTCACTTTCAGAGGTCCTGGGTGCCCCCCCCCCCTTGCAAAGGGTAAGCTTTTTATGTCGTTTTTGTGAGTATTTGGTGTGTTTTCACTGTTTGTAGTGGCGCGCGGGTCGGCCTCATTCCCTAAGTGCTTTGCGAGGACCCGCATTTTTGGAAGCGAGGGCCTCAGTTGCTGTCAGATTTTTTTTAAAGTCGTGTGTGTGTGTTAACACAGCCGACGTTGGAGCCACCACCTCCGCAAATGAGGAGCATCGCTTCGCGAGGATCCGCATTTGCGGGGACGTTACTTTGTTTTTTTTTTGTTAAAAAGTCGTGTGTGGGTTTGTGTTATCACAGCCGACGTTGAGCCTCCACCTCCGCAAATGTGGACCCTCGCTTTGTGAGGATCCGCATTTGCGGGGACGTTGGGATGCTCCACCACCGCAAATGCGGGCCATCGCTTCGCGAGGACCAGCATTTGCAGGGAACTGCGTCCCTCGCTTTGCGAGGGACGAAGTTCTTGCGGGCTCGCTGCACAACTATATATGTGATTCTTCGCATTTTAAAAACATATTGCTCATTAACAAGATTAGCTATTCAGACCACAGCTTTTAAATACACATTTGACTTTGCTGTGTACTATGTTGTATTTGCCCTTATTTTCTTCTAATTTAGATAGGAGAAAAACATTTCTCAATGAAGTTATTTATGTTGGTGACCAGGGGACAGGTCAGCATCTGTAATCATTGCCAAGATATACGCTGTTCATTAGACTTATTCTGTCAGATTTTTAAACTGTGGAATTGAAATTACGGTTATTATTGAATCAATCTTAGCCATTTTGTGAAAGAAAGGACTCGACAACTATACAGAAGCACAGAAGGACAAGGATTGTAAAACGAAATGGAAGACGCCCAAAGAATGTATATGAATGGCTGAGAGTCCAAGTAATCTTTTTACCTTTGTAATAGTAGTACAAACAATGAATAGTACATTAGGGATTCTATTTGAATGTCTAAAAAATAAGTGGTTAAACCTATTTCTTGCTCAAATTTCTCAGAAATACACTGATGCACTGCACTCTGGGAAAACTAGGCGGGGACATGCAAATGAGTCTTAAAATATAAAGAAAATGGCTTACTTCCGCAATATAAAATAAATAATGTGCACATACCAACTAACTGACTGCAGGAACATTCTGACTAGCCCTCGAGTTCTTTTAATACAGTCTACTTTCCTCTGTACAATACACTTTCACAATACTACAGCCTTACACAGAGATTGCAAGCATGCAGTCAAAACTAGCAGATTTAGATCCCACACAGAGCTTACAAGCTTTTGTCACAGCTTGAACTCACTCCCGTGCCCAGCAGTCCATAAGTGGGCCTCCACCCATCTCCCTCCCTGTTTAGGTGACTCTTAATTGAACTTCTCCAGGAGTTAACTCATTCACACCTCCTGGAGAAAAATAGTATACAACCGATGGGGCACTCATATTATACAGTATATAGATCAGCTACATGAATCAAAAATCCCACCACTATTTAATCCAAAACCAAACTTGCTTAAAGTACAAAAAAAGGTGCTCATTTGAGAACGAATAACACCTAAGTCAGTTTGTTCTAGAGGGCCGGTTACCTACTCAGAGCAGCCTCTTTTAGCGCACTTGTGCCCTTCACAGGGAGAAAAAGTCTGTAGTAGATCAGCCCCAAAAGAGTGATCCAGACAAAATACCAGGCAATTCTACCCAGTATGGTATATAGAATCTTAATGATTCAAGTAAATTAAAAAATATTCTTATAATTTCATGAATGCAAAGAGATCACCAATTCATATTTTCCATAACATTAAATATACACATTTCTAAAAGTGTACATATATAACTCCATGATTTTCGAGAATTTTTGTGAAGATGAAAAAAAGTAAATATATAAAAAAAGTTACAAAATAAGGGGCACAATTATAATTGGGCATGTGAACTGCGTTATAGCCGTAAATCTGCCATGGGAGCTTTTTCCCCCTACTATAAACATTTATGTTAATGTTTTCATTTGCATTATTACGGAACTCAGCCCTACCTGCAAGAGATTTTAGTGTATGATTTACCCACAAGCTCTACAAATGAGAAACAGCTCTAGGAACAAATAGAAAATGAGACCATCATGATTATTATAAGGAGTTAAAACAAGTGCAGCAATGGTGTCAAGGAATCATTTTATTTATATATAAAAATATATTTTAATGTTGTATTTGAAATTAAATGGATGTGAATTGCTTTTATAGCTTATTGTTGTTTTTTTAGGGTTTGTATGTTGTATTTACACATACGGCATGTCCCGTGAGCTGGCTTGGGGGATATATAAGGTGACATGTAGGCATTCTGCAAACTTATCAAGCATCTCTGTCATGGGTAAAACGTGCAAGTTATCTGACTTAGAGGATGACCAATGGCTTTCAGAAAAAAGGGTGGCAGTGTTTCTGAAACAGTGCAGTTTGGGATCTTTTCTCGTGCTGCTGTGATTACAGTGCACCGTGACTGGACATCTGGCACCACTTTGAATAAACAGGGTCAAAACTGCCACTCATGTCAAAGGTGAACATTGGCTGCCAAGGTGTGTGAGGGCCTACTCACTATTCAAATGACGAGGGGGCTACCAGACGTGTCTAAAATTACTGTACAGTGAACCCTGTTGCGTATGGGGCTCTAAAGCAAACGGCTAATCACTGCACCCATGCTAACGAGGCTTCATCTTCAATTTGCACGACAGTACCGAAATTGGACCTCTTCTGTTTGGCAAAGGGTTGCCTTCTCTGAGGAGTCACGTTTCTGCTCCATCGATAAAGGGGATTAACCGCCTTAGCAGTAATCCCGAGCGTCGCTCTGTGTTAATTTTCATTACCTAAAGCGGCAACCCCGAGCCACGCTCGGGATCACACACTTTCCTCCTCCGACATCCCTGCAAGTGTAGCGACGCAGGGCGCAGAGCAAGGTGTTCTGACCGCGTCAGCATCCCCAAGGGTACAGTTTTAAGACTCTGGGGCACTGATATGGCCAGGGCAGTTAACATAGAGCTCAAATATACTATCTATATAAAGATCTACAAAGCTTCATGTACAAGTGCAATATTTGCCGATTTGGAGTTTTTTTTTCATTTTTTTTTTTTTTTCACCAACCTATAACATTTTTATTTCTCACTTATTTATTATCTTACACATGAATGTTGTTTATAAAGTACATTTTAAAGCGCTAGTGATACATAGGTGGGTCAAGTCGCAGTCATTGGAATCATGCAGGTTTCTATTCCTTTACTGGGCTTTTTCTCTCTCGGGAGGGTTTGTCCGTGTAAACTAATGAACTTTCCATTAATTCCAATAAATGTACCACAATTACACCGGCCACATAGAACATAGAGATCTTATGCTGCTTCCTCTGTGCTCTGGAGGTAGAGGTGTTGTTTAACACATCTGTATTATACACTTCCTGTTTTCAGGCTTTTATCATTTGTGGTGTAAACATAATACTTTATACTAAGCAGTCTTGCACAGAATCCCCTAACGTATTCCATAGGCCCCTAATTATAGAAGAAATTTATAGTTTAGAGACCACTATAAAAATGGTTGTTCATTACCTCCCCATCTTTGTTTAATAATTACTATACTCAATGCTACATAATATTTTAGTGCTATATAAATGAGTTAATATTACTATTAAATACGCTAAGGGATACTTTGTGAACCCTGAGATATTATGCAGATTTTCTGACCTAATTAGTACATGCAAATTTACAGTAAGCTTATTAAAGCTTACAAGGTTTTTCAGATTGAGGTCCATAAAAATTTACATTGCTGTTTCATGGCCAACGGACGAGAACGGGCAGACGTGCATCCGATCTGCTCCGCATGTACCTATCCCAAATCCGGGATTTGGCTTGATTTAGGGGGGTCACACGTGTACAGCAGACCCCCAGGAGCACGGGGATACCAGGGGCGAGCAGGTCAGACCGGGTGGAGGAGAGGCCGGGACCTTGTCGGACCTGCCCTCCAGACCGACCCCAGCGCGCGGGGACAGACGCCAGCACAGAGCCCCTGTCCCTCAGGCGGAGAGAAAGAGAAGACCCGGCGGGGTGAATCTCCCCTCGACACCCCATTCCACAATACACTAACTTCGCCAAAAGTGAGTACTGCAGGGTGGCCATAGGGGTGAGCCAGACAAGACAGGGGAGGCGGTGGCTCTGTCGGGGAGGCCCGAGACGGCACTCCACCCCGTGGGGGGCAGAGAGAAGAAACGGGGTGAGCCCCCGGAGGTCTGGTAGGGGAAGGGACCCCAGCAGGAGCCCAGCAGCCTGGCACTAAAGAAGACGCAGAGATTAGCTGGGACGCCATCTTGGACCACGCGTCCACTCAGGGAAACCAGAGACTGCGGCTGGGGACAAGCAAGGTACCGCCCCCCCCGCCTCCCAAGAAGCCCTAAAGGAGCAGAGGGGTTTCTAAGACTCCCTAATAATCTCAGGCAGGCCACACTATATTATTAAGGAGGGGGCCCAGGACCTAGCCTTTCAGTCAGGCCCAAACAGGAGGCGGTGGCCATTTTGTGCTTCAGTATAGTGGAAAGGGAGCAGCTTTAACCACCCTGGAAATGAGATGTGACCAGTGATCTTAGCGCATTTGCATTACTAAACATTTTAGCCCTGGACTGAGCTATGCTTATCCTCCCTGTCAAAACATAGGGTAAGCAAATACAGTACCCTCTGGCTTCACTTAGGGGCTGGATAAATGCCGGTTATTCAATCACCACATGGCACACATCCAGGACTGTCATCACAGGTCTCCCTAGCCATGTCAAACTAATAAGGATGAGAGGGCCCTAACTGAGATAGCACTATACAGCTCTGAAATACGTCAATATGCTAATTTAATAGGAGAGGACAAGAAAATGGGAAATCCTGCTACAAATAATTAATCCTCCTATCTCAAAAGCTGGATCAACTACGGTGCCTCAGTAAACTACAAATGAGAAACTGCGGAGAAGATGAAGGGTAAAACACGCAAGAGCTCGGCAGCTAAAGGTATTCCAGAACACTTCCAGACGCTCCCAAAACGTCAACCCTCACCTCAGAGCCCCGCTGCAGACCTATCTGACAATTCGGATATGGAGGGGGAACAGAAAGGTACACTACAAGAGCCGGAGATGATTGACAAAATTATGACAAGATTTGAAACCTTACTAAAGACCCAACTCTCCCAAGCCGTGCAGGACTTTAAGAAAGAAATCCAAGAGCTGGGACAGAGAACTCACCAATTAGAAAACCTCACGGACCAACTGGTCTCATCTCAAGATCAGGATAGGAAGGACATCTCAGCAAACTCTTCCAGAATCACCCTCCTGGAAAACAAACTAGAGGATGCTGAAAATCCCTCCCGTAGAAATAACATTCGCTTTAGAGGGATTTACAAACGGGTGACTAACCTAGTACCCTACATCAAGGAGGTGGCTCGGTCCTTGCTGCCGGGGGAAGAAGTTGAAGAGATCGAAATTGAAAGGGCACATAGGGCCCTAGGAGCATCATTCAACCAAAGCCTACCCAAAGACACAATAGTCCGATTCCTCCGACAAAGAACAAGGGATAACATCCTCTCGGCCCCCAGAAATGTTTCACAAGTTGTTGGCCCAGATGGATCTCACCTGCAGATTTTTGCTGATATAGCTCCAACTACCTTGAATAGACGCAGGGAAATGAAACCGGCGTTAAATGTTCTTATAAAAAAACAAGATCCCATATAAATAGGGTTTCCCATTCCGCTTGCTCTTCCGAGCTGGAGGTTCTACTTACTCTGCATTCTCTCTGGAGGACTGCCAGAAACATTTGATCCATCTCAATCTTGCCACCATGGAAGAGTTTCGTGAACAACGAGCAGTGAGGCCAAAAGACAGGCCCTCTAGGCAGTGGACAGATGTACCGATCCACAAAAAACAAAGAAACCACACAGACGCTGTATGCACGCCACAATCCGAGCCTGGGACTTCTGGCAAGTCCACCCCAGGCACTCCCTCCACACCGGTGCAGGAAGGGTGAACTTTTACAATATTCAGAAACTTGAGACATATTAAAATAATGTATAAAGGGTCTAACAATAGCTAGTAAGCCTATGGCTATATACAAATGTCATTATGTATTGTAAGTTGAAGTATATCTTGCTAGATATAACACCAGAGAAAAGTGATCAAATTGCCAAAGAGAATATAGATCTAGGTATATCTTTTTCTCATAGTTTATATGTTTCTCCAGGGATGGGCCTTCTCCAGGGTTAATGTTCTGTAATGTAAATTTATTAATTGTCTAGTCAGGTACTATTCAGTTGTATTCTTTTTCCTCATACTAGGGTCAGGGGGAGGTGTGTTTTTCCTCTCCACCCTAGGCACTTAGGTGCTATCGGTAAATTTTAATGAAGATCATTGCTCTTGAAATGTTTTTTGGTTATTTCCATCGGTTTAATTGTTATGTCTCAGTATTTTCTTACTGTTTTGCTAGCTTGCTGGCTGTCTCATGTCCTCCCTTCCTGAACGCAAGACTCCCCAGAGGTATTTCCATCAGGTTAGAAGGCAGTCCTCTCTCAGCCAATACTCCCCCAGGTGGTGAGTCTGCCTGGTTATGGAATTGTCCACTCTCCCAGCCTCTCACACCAGGCCACAAGGCTATCGAGATTTCTCCATTGGATTGGGGTAAGTCAGGTCAACACTTCACCACAAACATGGCGGTAAACCTGAACAATTTAGACATAGTATTCCTGTCACACAATATCAAGGGTTTTAAGTCCCCATTTAAACGTCGCAAAGCCTTTCTCTCTTATAAGGATAGTAACCCCTCTGTCATATTCATGCAGGAGACTCACTTTGTCCACAACAACCATCCAAATTTTCTCCACAAGAATTATCCTACAGTTTTCCTAGCCAACCAAAGAACTAAAAAAGGAGGTGCGGCCATACTCCTTCACAGGAACTTCCCTTTTACATGAGAGAACAAACAGATAGATCCGGCAGGCAGTTTTGTAATAATAACTGGACTAGTCCAGGGTATTAAGACAACCCTGGTCTCTATCTACGCCCCTACAACAAACCCTCATCAGACTGTCATAAATCTGCTAAAAACTCTAGATAAACCAGGGCTGGGAAAAATAATAATAGGGGGGACCTGAACTTGGTGATGGACCCAACACAAGATAGGTCAAGGGAGGGGGGACAAGAGAGGTTCTCTAGAAAAATGTAGATAATTAAGCGCCTACTTCTTAAGCTAAACTTGACAGACGTCTGGAGGGACACACACCCCACGACTAAGGAGTATTCCTTTTTCTCCCAGGTACATAATACCTATTCCAGGATAGACTACATTCTTGCAGATTCCTCCCTGTTAGACCAAGTAAAGAAATCAGAACTTACTCCATGCACATGGTCTGACCACGCCGCTGTAAAGCTGGCTTTGGACTGGGCTTCAGGGGGGAGGCCCACAATCGCGTGGAGACTAAACGAACGGCTCCTAGCTAACCCAGAGGTCAAGAAACAAATTTCCCAGGATCTGTATTTGTTCTTCCAGGTTAATCTCCCCCCAGAGGTAAGGGCAAGCATTATATGGGTCACACACAAAGCCTACATCAGGGGAACCCTTATCAAAATAGCCTCCCAATACAAAAAACGAAGAAAAGCCAGAGAAATTGAACTACAAACAGAACTGACAAAACTTGAAAAATTACACCAATGCAAGCCGGACATAAAAAATAGACAGTTAATAGACAAGGTTAGGACAGACCTAGACGCTCTCCTCTCGGACCAAACCGAGAAAGCCCTAAGGTGGACTCAGCAATTTTTTTTCGATAAGGCTAACAAGCCGGGCCCACTCCTAGCCAAAAACTACAATCAAAAAGCACACAGAATAAAATCCACCAAATAAAGATGCGGGAGGGTGAGCTCACAGCCAATCCAAGTAAAATTAAGTCTACCTTCACCAAATACTTTAACTCCCTACATGAAGGCTCCGCAGCTCTTAACCTTAATGAAATAAAATCATTTCTCAATTCAAAGGATCTCCCCATCACAACGGGGGAAGAGCTGGGGGCCCTTAACGCCCCAATAACGTTAGACGAGGTTCGCAAAACGGTTCCCAAACTTAAAGCTGGTAAATCTCCGGGGCCAGACGGGTTTTCCAATAATTATTACAAAGCATTTATAGAAACCCTTGGCCCAACCTAGTCACACTCTTCAACAACATTCTGGCCGGAGAAAAAATACCTGCAGAGCTTAACGCTGCTGAAATTATACTATTCCCCAAGGAAGGTAGGGACCCCCTGGAAATGAAAAACTACAGGCCAATCTCACTTCTAAATTGTGACATGAAAATCCTCTCCAAAATTATGGCAGACAGATTGGCTTCTTTCTTGCCAAGATTGATTCACAATGACCAGGTAGGCTTCGTGGCCCACAGACAGGCAGGGGATAATATTAGGAAAGTCCTTAATCTCATACATAAAGCTAAAATCTCTAAAACCCCAACGTGCCTTATGGCCTTTGATATAGAAAAGGCCTTCGATTCCCTAGAATGGCCCTATCTTTTCGCGACCCTTAGTAAATTCGGTATCAGTGGCCAGTTCATCAACTTGCTGAAATCTTTCTATAGCTCCCCATTGGCCAAATTAAAGCTCCCGGGCCCTGCGACGCCGAATATAACAATAGGGCGGGGTACTAGGCAAGGATGCCCGCTATCACCTTTGCTCTTCGCATTGGCAATGGAACCTCTAGCCGGGGAGATCAGGGCAAACTCGGGGATTTCCGGGATAAAGGTTGGACATCATCACTTCAAAATCTGCCTGTTCGCAGATGATCTACTTTGTGTGGTGTCCAAACCAAATAAATCAGTTCCGGAACTCATTAAAACTCTAGAAATGTTTGGCCAGATCTCGGGCCTAAAACTAAACTTAGAAAAAACTGAAACCCTGGCCATAGACGTTCCGGTAGCAGAAAAAAATAGCTTACATGAAAGATATAAATTCAACTGGGACATCAAATATATAAACTTAATATCTTGGGATAAGGTTAACGGCAAACCTGGGCGATCTATATAATGAGAATTATTCTAAGCAACTAAAAACCCTGATTGCTGATTTAGGCCGATGGACAAAACTTCGCCTGTCCTGGGTAGGGAGAATTAACACAATTAAAATGAACATTTTGCCCAGACTTCTTTACCTATTTAGAACCCTCCCAATTCCGGTTTAACACAAAGAGTTATCTAATTTCCAAAGGCATATCTTTAGGATTATTTGGAACCAAGGCCCATCACGAATCGCGAAAAAAATCATGTATCTACACAAATTAGATGGAGGTCTATCCTGCCCTAACATTAAACTTTATTACAAGGCCGCTCAATTATCCTTTTTACCAATCGCCCATTCCGCGACCCACCATCCGGCGTGGATTTACATAGAAAACCAGTCAATGAAACCGCTGACCTGGGACACTATTATGTGGCTGTCAGAAACTCCCCCCAAAATTAAAGACATTTCCAATCCCATAATAAAACATACACTGACATGCTGGAAATGGGCCCGCGAACACACAAAATTATTCCCAAAACCATCCTACATGATCTCACTCCTTAATCATCCCCAGATGTCAGTTAGTCTAAATTTATCCTCCCAACACTGGTGGAAGAATAAAAAACTGGATAGGCTGGGAGAGTGGATAGAGAACGGGCAAATTATCTCATTCGTAAAAATAAGGGATAAACATGATCTGCCCCTGTCAGAACACTACAATTTTTGCAGATTGAAACATCTTGTACTCTCCTTATTGGAGAATCATACAGTCCCGGAAATGAACTGGCTGTCTAAAATCTGTCAAGCGGCACCTCTAACAAAGGGCACCCTAGGGATGCTTTACAAAACATTTAATGCCAGGCCAGCTGGACTCAAACCTAAACACATGGTAGATTGGGAAACTGACATGAATACGAGCTGGGACCTAAGTAAATGGAGGGTAGCTTGGTCCAACATCTATAGGGGCTCCCTTAACTATAGCATCCTAGAAACCGCCATCAAGGTGCTTCACAGGGTATACATAACCCCCGGAAAAGCTTGCAAAATGGAAAAAGTCAGAAAGCCAACTATGCTTTAGGGGGTGCCAGGCAACTGGGACATTTTCCCATATATGGTGGTTCTGCCCCAAGGTACTAAAGGTTTGGGACTTAGTTTCAGAACTAGCCTCGGGCTTATTCCTTACTCCGGTAGACAGGTCTATTGATAACATGCTGCTGGGGATCCCCAATAGCACTCTGGCACCTTCCCAAAACAGACTGCTGCAATACATAACTCTGGCAGCTAAGAGTCATATTGCTAAATCCTGGAAATCCAGTAACCTAAACTTCCAGATGATCAAACAAAAGATTAATTATATTGCCATCAACGAAAGAATCACCCATCTATTGGATGATTCGATGGATAAGTACAGGAAAATTTGGGACCCATGGACAGTATACATAGGCCTGGCATTAGGGTGCTAGAACTAGTAGCGGGTTGTAAGCTAGGTTCATTTCCTCTGTTAAGTAGGTCCGGGAGACCGGGGAAGGGGTAAAGGACGGGATTGGGGGACAATCCCATTTTTTTTAAAAACTCCTATATTTAGGGAATCCATAAGCAGAGAGGGGGAGAGGGTCGGCCAGCAAGCTGTTTAACTGTTTAAGTTTTAGGTTTCATTGTATGTTACTAAAAGGTTAATGTTAAAAATGTAATTAAAAAAGAGATAGTCACTATTCATGTACCAGCACTAATCGGCTTGACCTATAACAGGCTAACCTACATCTGGACTTTATTTACAGTAATGTTCCAGAGCTTCCTGTATTCTGATGTATATAAATGTATGTTTACTGGGTGTTATGGACATATGAGAAATGGACAGGCCTGCGAGCCGAGGTCAAAAATGTGAACTGTTTAGTACATGCGGTGACAATAAAATTCATTGTTATAAAAAAAAAAAAAAATTACATTGCTAATTAGTATAATTTTCCCTAAAACAGCCACCCATATTCCTATTGATTGGACATGCAGAGTCTTCGTAGATCCTGGACATGTGTAGTCAGGAATGTTAGACGGTGCTAAATCTCTTCCCCACCGAGTACAGCTCCCACACTCAAACTCCACTTACTGCAGATATCATCCAAGCTCTTTGGGGGTATGAATGTTCTTGGTGAGGCAATTTTGGCTCTTACTTTTGTTTCATATAAATCTTTATCTGAACCTCGTCATCATGTCGCCTGAAAAACAACTCCAGAATATACCATGTTCTGATTCAAGACATAAGAAGAATTTGAATCAAAGCTTTTCCAGCTCCAGCTACTGTAATTTTCTCCTTATTAGACTGGAGTGGGTGGTGGGTAGGCTATGTCAGACTTGTTCATCTTGCTCAACTCGTGTCTACAGTACCTGTCACTCAAGCAACTCCAGAATCTTGTTTAAAATCCTAACATTAGCATAAAACACTCTTAATAAACAGTGCACTGACATCTCTCTGCTCTGGTATCCAAATACTCCCCTAGCCACCCCCTAGTATTGTTCATTAACTGCATCTTTTACTTTTACCTTCTAATTTACAGGACTCTGAGCTGAACTTATTGTGACTTATTTCTGATCTCGCACCTTAACCACTTTCAGACACTTCTAAAAACCAAAAAAACATTTATTTATTTATTTTAAACAAAAAAGCCAATTTGTTCCAGAAGTGTAATCAAACACACCCTATTTTATCTTGCTTGCTCAAACATCCAACCTATAACTTTTATAGTTGGAGGAAAAGCTATGTCAAACCATAGAGCAAAAGGTCAACAAAGAGCTGGTGTATAAGGAATATAATTTCCATAAATGAAATTATACAAAATAATGGATTTATTTGGTCTTTTTTGGCCAAGGATATTTTTTTCTTTTAGAAGTGTAAGGCATACAGTGCCTTGCAAAAGTATCTCCCCCTTTGACTTTTTACCAATTGTGTTACATAACCGCATTAAGTTCGAATTAGTTGAATTTTAGGTGATGGATCAGAACACAATAGTCTATATTTTTCTCATTTCACTTCACCAACATAGCCATCATTTTTTTTTTAGAAATAGAGAACAGAAAATTGGCATGTGCGTATGTATTCACCCCCTTTGTTATGAGGCCCATAAAAAGCTCTGGTGCAACTAATTACCTTTACAAGTCACATAATTAGTGACATTATGTCCACCTGTGTGCAATCTAAGTGTCACATGATCTGTCATTACATATACACACCTTATTTGAAAGACCACAGAGGCTGCAACACCTACCTAAGCAAGAGGCACCACTAACCAAACCCTGCCATGAAGACCAAGGAACTTTACAAACAAGTAAGGGACAGTGTTGTTGAGAAGTGCAAGTCAGGGTTAGGTTATAAACAAATATCCAAATATTTGATGATCCCCAGGAGCACCATCAAATCTATCATAACCAAAAATGTAAAGAACATGGCACAACAGCAAACCTGCCAAGACGCGCGGACCGGGCAAGGGCATTAATCAGAGATACAGCACAGAGACCTAAGGTAACCCTGGAGGAGCTGCAGAGTTCCACAGCAGAGACTGGAGTATCTGTACATAGGACGACAATAAGCCGTACGCTCCATAGAGTTGGGCTTTATGGCAGAGGGGCCAGAAGAAAGCCATTACATTCAGCAAAAAACGGCATGTTTTGAGTTTGCAAAAAGGCATGTGGGAGACTCCCAAAATATATGGAGTAAGGTGCTTTGGTCTGATGAGACTAAAATGTAAGTTTTCGGCCAAAGAAAACGATATGTCTGGCGCAAACCCAACACATCACCCAAAGAACACCATCCCTTACAGTGAAACATGGTGGTGGCAGCATCATGCTGTGGGGATGTTTTTCAGCAGCCGGGATTGGGAAAGTGGTCAGAGTTTAAGGGAAAGATGGATGGTGCTAAATACAGGGATATTCTTGAGCAAAACCTGTACCACTCGGTGCGTGATTTGAGGCTAGGACGGAGGTTCACCTTCCAGCAGGACAATGACCCCAAACACACTGCTAAAGCAACACTTGAGTGGTTTAAGGGGAAACATGTAAATGTGTTGGAGTGGCCTAACCAAAGCCCAGACCTCAATCCAATAGAAAATCCGTGGTCAGACAAAGATTGCTGTTCACAAGCGCAAACCATCCAACTTGAAGGAGCTAGAGCAGTTTTGCAAGGAGGAATGGGCAAAAATCCCAGTGGTAAGAGGTGGCAAGCTCATAAAGACTTATCCAAAGCGACTTGGAGCCGTGATTGCCGCAAAAGGTTTTTCTGTTATTTTGTCCTATTTATGGTTTGCTTCACAATAAAAAATAAATAAAAAACATCTTCAAAGTTGTGGGCATGTTCTGTAAATTAAATGATGCAAATACTCAAACAATCCATGTTAACTCCAGGATGTGAGGCCACAAAACACGAAAAAATTCCAAGGGGGTGAATACTTTTGCGTGGCACTGTATGTGAATTGCAGAGAGCATGCACCAGAAATTAAGCAAACTGACAGATTTAAATTCACAACTTAAAGGCATATCTAAGTTCCCTGTATTATGAATGCATCTGATCGAGGAGTATCAGCAGTGTATGCAAACTTTTTTTGCATGAAAAAATACCAAAAACAAACAAACATTTAAACACTTCCCTTTAAGTTTGCAAAATATCTTGTAATTTCTGACTTGAAAAAACAGGGTCAACACCCTCTCCAAACCCTGGCTAAATTGGCATTCATTTGAAAAATAGTTTGACAATCAGGAGTCAGACTCATGAAAATAAATAAATAGTAGTTTCTAACATGTGCAGCGCATTAACACCCCATTACACATTCAGCTTGCAATAACTGCTGCTGGTGTTTACATTTTCCACAAGGACACCGACAGAAATAAGCTGTGACCCCAGCAACCATGTGGCAGCATTTCCGCCTGGAAGTCACAACCTGTACCCACATGTTGTGCAACCTGTACTCACTGTTATGTAACCCCCTTAGGGGTGTTCAATTCCAGATAGCAGTATCCAGCATATAAATATGTAAGTACTTTTAACTTTTCAATATAAAAATACATATTTTTCTACTAATCAGTGGCTGTTTTTTAAGAACATGTGAAACCCAGGAAACTTTCATATCCCTTTAAATTTGATTTGCGGATGACAAGTCATATGTTGACCTATACTGAGCCACATTAGAGCCAAATATTGTGGACCCCTGGCCTATAACATACAGTCATCTTAAATGGGAGCAGCCTGCTGACTCAATCACTATCATACATCTTTTTCTTGTTAGCCTAATCAAAGTCTTTAGAAGTCTGTAAGCTTTCCCCAACAGGGACCTCATACCCATCATATTAAAACAGTTAAATGCCTAATTGTATTGTTTATTTTACAATATCCCTTCCAATACGTTCACCTTCTAAATCTCACATTGTGCATTATTAAAGTAATAATAACACATATATATATATATATATATCTGTCTGGAACAAGAAGAACGAACCAGGGCAGAAAATAAATCCATGTTCATGTTAATTTATGACCTAGCAATGCTTGTAAAAAGGTCATATAATATAATAGGTTGACAGAAAGAGGTTGAAGAAATACACAACAATATAGATTCATGTACTGTTTAATTGTAGACAGCTTGGAAATTTGATCAAGATGATAATTAAGAGGATCCCTGTAAGCATAAAACAATGCCATTTTCCCTTAATTGTCAGATGGATAAAAGGTACGGAATATGAACATCAAGTGTAAAAATTGGCCTTATTTTATTACTGAAGACATTTTCATTCATCTGTTGTATCCTTTTTGCTAGTCTCCTGTCCCTCAAAAACAGGATATTTCTTCTCCACTTCTGCCCAAGTGAGACAACCATTAGCCAGGTCTCTGACAATTCCAGGAAGTTCAGAAACCTGTAAGCAAATAATAAAAAAAAATATAAAAGATAATTATTACTCTGTGCTTTTAAATAGCATAATAGAGTAGGTCAGAAATTTGTATTAACATACATTTTCAGTCCTGTTAAACTGATATACAACAACAAATGTCCATGTAGCTTCCTCTTTTTGTTACCAGTCAAGAAAAAAAAACACTTTCCTACCTCAATATCTCCTCTTTATTATTAGTTAAGTTCCATATTCAACAAATGCCATTCCTTTTTTTGCCCAACTTCCTCATTACAACACTCATGGTTTCTTCCCTCCAACTCCCTATCTGCTCCCAATTTCTTACGGAGATACTCAATCATCTCCACTGGTCATTAATTACCCGGTTTAATCTGCCTTTATTTGATCATTCCATGTTTTCCAAATTTCAAGCAGACTATGCATATTCCCCAATTAATACTTCTTCCTTCTCATCACTAAACCCTCTTCTTTACCACATTGATTTTCTCCACAGTAATCCATAAGAAAAAAAAAAAAAAAGAAATAAAAAAAATAAAAAAAGAGTTCCTCTAAAAGATCTACATAGTAACAAGTTGAAAAAAATATATATTTTAGTCATCAGGTTTTTAGACCTTCACGGATTGTTGTATTTTGTAAACTGACCCAGAGGAAGGCAAACATGCCAACAACTGTATCATTAGGGGAAAACACATAATTCCTGATCCCCAACCCTGGCAACCCGATTATATCCCGATCAATATCCTACATATTCTTTTGACTTATCTAAACATGTATACCTTCTTATTTAAAAAGGGGTTGGAAATATTTTTTAACTTTATTAAACCAACTGTCAAAGAGTCCAAAGATCAGGAGGAGAAGGTAGCTTAAACTTGCTAGTACAGTAGGACTGGATAATATTGCTTTAACATTAGGTTGGTGTCTGCTTCCTTTACAACTATTCATGAATTGGCTTTTCAAATGCTCCACCCCACAAAACTACGATCTATTGAGAGTGGGGGTTGTAAATTTAGTCACGCAATATGGTCACCCAAGATGGGCATGTCATAGCCAAGAGGTCAGACAAACTGATTCACTGGAGAAGGAATTGGCAACCCACTACAGTATCTCCCCCCCCCCCCCCACCCCAAAAAAAAAAAAAACGTAATCGACAAGCACAACCAGAGACATGATAGTGTCTGGCATGCTGTGGTCCATAGGGTCAGAGAGAGTCAGACATGACTGAACAACCACCAATTTAACCGCACACACTACCAAATGGAGGTAGCAGAATTACCTCCGCTCTGATCTGCCGCATGGTGTCACGGTCTCTTAGTGTTGCTGTGTGAGGTGTTCGGTTCACTGTATCAAAGTCAATGGTGATGCCAAACGCCACACCAATCTCGTCAGTTCGGGCATAGCGCCTCCCAATGGACCCAGAGGAATCATCTACTTTATGGGACACTCCGTTCCTAGTCAAAGCTTCAGCTGTGGAACCAAAAAATGTTTTAATCAGAATGGTAGAAAAAGGGAAAAGAAAATATATAGTGACTCATTGGAGGTTTGAAATCTAGTATAATTTAAAAAAGTTAGTAATAAGTATTTTATCAATTGAAATGTTATATCTAAAAAAGAAATTAAAAAAAAAAGCTACATTTTCGTATAACAAACTATCCGTTTGCATTATTTAGCTGTCACACGCCTTTCTTTTCCACCAAGAAAGATTCACATTTTTTTTAAAGAGAGATAATTGACCTTATTTACTGTTAATGCCAAGGCATTGGGTTCATTGTTTTCGGTGCAGTCACCTGCACAGAGCATGCCGAGTATATTCTTGTGCAGATGACTGCACAGTAGACAGACAATGGACTCAATGCCTCAGGGGTTTATCCGTAATGAATATGGGTAATGTGGTACCACAATATATGGGTTTTTCAGAATTCCCTTCCTGTAATTAGGAAAGTTTGTTATTCTAAAAATGCTAAGTGTATATTAGTAGGATAATAAAGACTTACACTGTGTAAGAAAAAGCAAAACAAAGCTGCAGGGCAAGGCCACGATGTAGATGGCATTTAGCGTCCAACACAAGCACATTTGCAGGACAGTAGGTTTTCTGCACAGAATTACAAGCTTCTTAATGTAAATGTCAGCAGCTGAACTTGTTTACTTACATAGCTCTTTCACAAAAGGCATAAATTCCTGATTCTGACTCAGTGGGAGCACTGAGCACTTATACGGTGCGACTGTGGCTGGGAAGCTAAAGTACTGCAAATAAGAACAACATTTTAAAAAAAATGTTTTTTAAATGTAATCGTAGGTTTGCGATTCAAAACAGTTATGCATAATATGTAATAACTACAAATAATGTCACCACCTCTAATTTATCTATAAACTCTAAATAAAAATTCGTCCACAAAACAAAACAAAAAAAATTATAAATTTTTAATGGTTGTGTGCCAGTGAGAATATTCATTCTTGTGCATATTTTAATGGCTATGTATCAAGAATGAACTACCTAGCACTAATAAGTGCCTCTACATTAGTCTATATTAGAATCAATGACTGGGTCTCAACAGATAATAACTTAAAAATCTATATATGATGGCAACCCACATTGGGTAATGAATTATATGACTGGCGACAATTACAGTAAATATATAATATTCCAAATATCATTTAGTATTGTTATTAGATTAAACATATCCCTCTGGAGTAACTATTAAAACATACACAGACGAGTCACATTATTATAACCACCATCTAATATCCTGAATAACCACTGTGTACAGCACGGACAGCAGCTAGATAGCGTGGTAGCGAGTCGATAAGATGCTGGAAGTTTGACAAGGGTATCTGGAGCCAGGCAGACTGCAGTGCATCAGACAGCTGCTGAAGAGTGCGTGATGGAGGACCCATACAGCGAACATGGTGATCAAGGTGATCCCACAAGTGCTTGATGGGGTACAAGTCTGGTGAATTTGGAGGCCAGGGAAGTACTTGGAAGTCTTCACCATACTCCTCCAACCACTCCTGGACAATTCTGGCCGTATGCCATGTTGCGTTGTCCTGCTGTAAGATTCCATCCGCTTCAGGGATGACCGTCAACATATATGGGTGTCCTCGATCTGCAAGGATGGCTAGATAACCCAATTGGGTGAGGGTGCCTTCCAGTGGTATGAGTGAATCCAGACAATGCCAAAAAAAAACAAAAACAAAAAAACACCTTACCCAGACCATAACGCTGCTGCCACCACCTTGTGGTCTTCCAACAATGCATAGTGTTTATTCTCTGAGGTTTCGTGTGACATGCAAACGTCTGTCCATTCAATGGAGCAGAAAACAGGACTCAGAAGACAATCCTTTGCCAATTTTTTTATACTGTTGTGCAAAATATTGCCGTTTCGGATGATGAACCCTCATCAATGTGGGTGCAGTGACCAGCTGTTTGGTTTTGAGCCCCATACGCAACAGGATTGGCTGTACCGTCGTTATAGACACACGTCTGGTAGCCCCATGTTTGTTTGGACGTTTGCTCAACTGTAGCGTGTCTGTTGACACCTTTGCAGCCAACTTTCACCTCTGACATCATTGGCAAGTGGTGCTCCACAGTTCACACACTGTTTATTTGCAATGGTGCCGTTTGCCCAGTCACGGTACACTTTAACCAGAGCAGCACGCGAACAGTTCACAAACTGCGCTATTTCAGAAATACTGCAAACCTTGGCACAAAAGCCAAATGAGCATCCCTTTTCAACGTCTAATAAACCCATGACAGCGATGGTTGATATGTTTGCAGAATGCCTAAATGTCACCTTATACACTAACACAGCTCAACATGTGCTGCATTTCATTGGCTACTCACTGCTGATGTCAAAAATGGTCGGTGGTCCTAATAATATGACTCAACCCTGTATGAACCCCTTAGTTACCAGTAGGGATTAGCAAGATATTGGGGTGCCACAAGCTGTGCACCTTCCAGTTAAGGATGTATCCTTTCAGGTGTCATAGGCTATTGGAAACCTTCATATATCCTTTTTATTTTTACATTTAAAAAGGGTCATCTATATTCTATTTTGTTTTGTGTTTTTAAGTTAAAACTTGTTGGTTTTAATCTGTTCTCAATATGTATAAATAAGATTTGTACTTCATCATTTCCCAATAAAAAAATGTTTTGAATCTTTCATAAAACAAGAACCCACTCCCCACCAAACATATATACAGATAACATCAGAAACCTAGAAAAATGTGAACATATACAGTATCCCACAAAAGTGAGAAAAAATTTGAGATATAAATTTTATTATATCTTTTTTTGTGACAATACTGAAGAAATGACGCTCTGCTACAGTGTAAAGTAGTAAGTGTACAGTCTGTATAACAATGTGAATTTGCTGTCCCCTCAAAATAACGCAACACACAGCCATTAATGTCTAAACCGTTGGCAACAAAAGTGAGTATGCCGATAAATGGAAATGTTCAAATTGGGCCCAATTAGCTATTTTCCCTCCCCGGTGTCATGTGACTCGTCAGTGTTGCAAGTTCTCAGGTGTGAATGGGGAGCAGGCGTGTTACATTTGGCGTTATCGCTCTCACACGCCCTCATTCTGGTCACTGGAAGTTCAACATGGCACATCATGGCAAAAAACTCTGGGGATCTGAAAAAAAGAATTGTTGCTCTACATAAAGATGGCCTAGGCTATAAGAAGATTGCCAAGACCCTGAAACGTAGCTGCAGCAGGGTGGGCAAGACCATACAGCCATCATAGGACAGGTTCCACTCAGAACAGGCTTCGCCATGGTCAACCAAAGAAGTTGAGTGCATGTGCTCAGCATCATATCCAGAGGTTGTCTTTAAGAAATAGACATGAGTGCGGCCAGCATTGCTGCAGCGGTTCAATGGGTCTGCATTAATCTTCTAAAGATGATGCGCAAGAAAGCCCGCAAACAGTTTGCTGAAGACAAGCAGACTAAGGACATGGATTACTGGAACCATGTCTTGTATTCTGATGAGACCAAGATAAACTTATCTGGTTCAGATGTGTCAAGCGTGTGTGGTGCAACCAGGTGAGGAGTACAAAGACAAGTGTGTCTTGCCTACCGTCAAGCATGGTGGTGCGAGTGTCAAGGTCTGTGCCGGCACTAGGGAGCTACAGTTCATTGAGGGAACCATGAATGCCAACATGTACTATGACATACTGAAGCCGAGCATGATCCCCCTTACTTCGGAGACTGGGCCGCAGGGGAGTATTCACACATGACGACGACCCTAAACACACCTCCAAGATGACCACTGCTTTGAAAAAGAAGCTGAAGGTTAAGGTGGTGGACTGGCCAAGCATGTCACCAGATCTAAACTCTATTGAGCATCTGTGGGGCATCCTCAAAAGGAAGGTGGGGGGAGTGCAAGGTCTCTAACATCCACCAGCTCCGTGATGTCATCATGGAGGAGTGGAAGAGGACTCCAGTGGCAACCTGCGAAGCTCTGGTGAACTCCAGGCCCATGAGGGTTAAGGCAGTGCTGGAAAATAATGGTGGCCACACAAAATATTGACACTTAGAGGTGTACTCACTTTTGTTGCCAACGGTTTAGACATTAATGGCTGTGTCCAAAGTTATTTTGAGGGACGGCAAATTTACACTGTTATACAGGCTGTACACTTACTACTTTACATTGCAGCAGAGGGTCATTTCTTCAGTTGTGTCTCATGGAAAGATATAAAATATTTGACACGTTTGTGAGATACTGTATATAACGTGTACTGGTTTATGCATTTATGTGTGCATTAAATATTATCCCCCAAAGACTGCAAGAAAAAAAAAAAAAGTGTGCACTTGTGGTGCTATGATACATAAGTGAGGGGCTTCTTACCGTCCTCTGCTCATCTCCTTGTCGAACTTGGAATGTGTGCTCGAAAACTGTGTACATGATTCTTCCAAGACCAAATGACGGCTCAATCACATTCGGCACAATTTCCTCAACTACAGGAAAAGAAAATAAAAAGACAAAAAAACCTAAGCCTTCAAGCTGGGAGAGAGAATAAAACACAGGAAACCAAGATGGGTGAAGGGGTTCTAATCTGCCATCAGTCTGGAACACCTATAAAGTACAGATGGACGGTGTGTCAACAAAAAAAAAAACTGAAAGAGAAGATACTTTACACACTTTATAGCTTTGCTGCTTCATGGATATCGCATGGTACATTCTCGCAGTTCTCCGATACAAGTTTGCTGCACTGCACTTCAAGAAAGACATTGGTTTGTCAAGTATGTACCAAAGCAGTATCAGCAGTTGACCCAGAGTCATGGACTTAGATATTTTATTTTTGGAGTGGATCTGAATTTTTCTAAAGACTCTGTGTATGCGTTTGTTACATCACATTACATTCTGAGAGCTGCATGATGTGGGGTGTAGCTATGCTGAGAACTCCAGAGTCTTTGTTTGACAAATAGAATTGGAATTGACACCACACCCTTCCCTCTAACCCAGAAGCAGCCACCTTGCATCATTCAATGCAACCACAGCTCTCCAGGAATGTACTGTCTCCCACAAAACTTCCACCAAATAATCAGGTCAACAAAAATTGAAGAACTACACTGGATAATTACCAAACGTTTTTCTTTTTCTTTTAATGAATAAAATAAAATACTGCAACCTTTACTATAACTGCATGCAATTCGGCTCCAGTGCAGCACCCATTTGTTTTGACCGATCATTTTCAATAGGTGACAGGAGACCTTGAGTATAAAATGGTTTGGCTGCCAAAACTGAAACCTGACCAATGGAAATGTCATTATTTTACCCGTCCCTTTTGAGAAGGCCGGTCAAACAGATTAACTAGAAATGGAAAACTTTTTTCTTTGTTGTATATGAAAGATGGTATTTGTGAGCGTGTCCGTGTGTAGTCGCTTTCCAAATAATGATATCAAAGCACAATAACCTGATTTAAGCGTTTAACCGCTCTGCTCTTGCCTCTGGAAGCCAATGAAAAAGAATATTTCTGCAAGTGAGACCTACTACAGTATACTCATTCTGTTGAAGGCACATGGAAGGTTTCTGGATTTTACTAGGTATGTAATATAGCTCTGTATTTACTTTTATGTACTTTTAGTCCATAAAACCATAGCTTATAAGTCTTTCTTGATAAAATAAACAAATAGTTCCTGAATAGGCCTGCCCATGCAGCGTATGCAGACAGAATCTGTAGGGCTGGATGTGCAGTGTAGGGTCCTAGCCTATCAGGGACCCCTTTTCAGCAGGGACGGTCACTGATTGGTTAGACAGTACAAAAAATATATATATATATATACTGTGTTCCACGTCCTTTTAAAGATGATAAAATTTGTGCTGCAATTACCAGTTTGTACTGTACATAAATAATTCAATTGCAAATAAAGTTTAATGGCTGTAACAAACATGTTTACACTGAAACCCCATGTTGAGAAGCAATTAAAAACAAAGTTTCTATCGAAGGTTTTTAAATGCAGACCTTGGGCCTAGCTCTAGTGGTTTCCATGGCAACTGCCGAATGTGCCATAGAGATGTGCTGAGTGTTTCGGGCCCTGTACCAGGCATTATTATACAGTCAAGGTCGCTCCTTTGTTGGATGACAGTACAGACGGAGCATTTCAGATTGTCAGAACGCAAGGCGTGGGATTGTGGGTCACCATAATGTGCAACCCTTTCACAATCCAGTCTTTGTATTGTGGGGCTTTGTGCAGCTTTTCATATATACATTCAATTCAATAATCAAGGAAACATCATTAGAGGACACAACGTGCCAAATTCATTGGAATATAAAAAAACTTAAGCCTCAAAATCTTTTCTTTCCAATGCCACATGTTAATGAGAAACCTTGAACTAATTTGCAGTAAAAGCAATGTATTATGTTGTACACACACAACTGCAAAGGAAGAGATGTGAACCAATATGAAAATCAAAGGAATATTCCAATACAATAATTATCAATGTGTTCCATGTGTATTATTTGAAAAAAAGGAAAGAAAAAGAAAAGAAAAAAAGAAAAGAAAAATGTTCTCAGCAGGGATGTTGTGTGGCTCTCCAGGACCGAACTTGCCCATCCCTGGCCATATACAGAGTTTACATACGAAGGGTTCCCAGTTTTTAAAATGTAAATAAACTACCTAAGTATTTATTTGCATATCTAAACATCATATTAACAAGTTCTTAAAAGCTCTGTTTTTTTAACTCCGTGAAATCTTCTAAATAGTCCCAACAAAGGTCCACCCCCGGTAACTCATGCAGACGTTGTCTCTGTAGTAGATATTGTAACCAATCATAGATGTTGACTCAAGATGCTGTTGAGAAACGGTTTGCCATTGGCTAGTATCTAGCACCAATAGAAGCACTGTGTGTATGAGCAGCTGGGGGCAGGGCTTTGCAGGGACTATTTGGAAGGTATCAAGGAAAGTTTGAGCACTTATTAATCCAATTATGTTTAGATATGCAAACAAAACACTTATCACATATATAGTTGTGAACATACGAGTTGTTGCCAACACTTGCAGATTTGCAAACTTTACGTCGTAACGCAAACAAAATACGAGACACGTTACGACCTCGCAAAAAACGTCCACAACACGCGCACATCAAAACATCAAAAATCCAACAAATACACACAACAAATACATAAAAAGCTTACTTACAGGAAGAGGGAGCATCCAGGACCTCGAAAACTAAAGTTACGCCTCAAATTAACTGAAATTAAAGCAGTTTAGACACTAAAAAATTCTCTAAGCGAGAGAAAAAGTGTCCGCCGAAAAAAACGAAAACGAGGCTACAGCAGACTAAAGACGCAAAACACCACCAAACACCTACGTATTTGCCGAAAAACACCTAAGAGATTAGAAAACAAGCGCGCAACCCCAAAAACATTACAAACACCACAAATACAAACAACAAACACATAAAAAGGTCACTCACAGCAAGGGGGGGGGCACAGAGGACCTCTGCAAGTGAAGTTTAACCACACATTTCGGAGTTTAGAGACCCGAAAATCACCTAAGCGAGAGAAAAAATAGCCGCCGAACAAAACGAAAACGAGGCTAAAGGTCCCTAAACACACAAAACACCACCAAACAGCTACGGATATTCCGAATAACAAGCACGACATAGAAAACGAAGGACGCTAGATCAGCCACATTATATACACCAAACACCCTTAGCTCACTTACAATTTCATTGCCGTCATTTTTTGCCGGGCAATTCGCTAGTAGTAATATATTAAAGGGACATGGAAGACTCCCTGTTTCAAACATGAAAAAAAATAAAAATGTAGCAACTTGCGGATAAGAAGCCCCATGACAAAAGATTTCAATAGCACTCAAAGGCCCCATGAAAAATGGACTGCGCTGTGATTTTACACTCAAATGAATACATTTGTTATTTTATTAAACACATTTTCAGTCTTTATGGTATTATATTAGTGTGTAGCACATTAAGGGTTATTTTTCAATTCTATTTATTATTTTCTCACATAACCCGCACTTTCCTACTTCGAATCATTACCTCTTGTTCTTACATTCCTTCTAACCATTGAAAGTGAACTGTACTAAATCCTTTCATATGTTTGAAGGTTTATATCATACCGCACCTCTCCCTATTCTAAGTTACACATTTCAGGTCATAAGATTTTTCCTTATAAGATTTGTCTTTTAGACACATGTTAGGGTTTATAAGATAGAACTCCCAATTGTATTTCTCTAATGTTTCCATCATTTTAAGGGTCTAGGGTCAATTAGTAAATTCAGTTTTTAAAATAGTTCAAGTGTAAAAGTTTATGTCATGAAAATGTAGTAGGTATTCTAAGAAAATATTACTGCCGTCAACGCATTGCCAACATTTTCTTTAACATCTACAATAAAGCAAATAAAATTACCATGTATTGTTTTCTGGAATTTCTTTACGGTGACCATATCTTTTGTCAGTAGAAAGGTCTTCCCTTCAGTTTCAATGGTGAATTCCCTTGAAAGTGAAAAGAAACAAAAATTTGTAAGATTAGAAGGTGCAAGGGAAAGGTCTGATGAAAATAATTTAAAGGTATACGCAAGTGAGCTGTGTCATGAATGCATCTGATTAAGGGGAATTAGTAGTGTATGATTGTTTTAATGCAAAGCTAAAAAAATAAACAAAAAAACACTGTTGCAGGTGATGTTTACACCCCCAGAATTGAGCTAGGCTACTCACGGTTTGATTTTGTTAAAATTAACCCTATATGTGAGCATGCCCAGCTTTGCAGCCAACCAGCAACGCGGTGTGCAACCAGCTAGATAATGCTGCTACACTCCTTAGAACTAAAGATCCTTAAAGGACCATAAATCGACATTCAAGTAAAAATGCTTGAGCTCTTACACGGTTGTTCTTTAGACATACACCCTCTCCTTGATAAATTCTGACAAATTATAATTGTACTGAAACCAAACATTTCAGATTCTTCTTCCTATTCTGCCTTTTAGGCAAATGAGCAATTATGCTTGATGTATGGTCCTACAATGACTGCAAAGTTTGAGGAAGAGAGGTGTGCATGTGTCTGTGTGGGTGCATGCAATTCACTGGGGCTGGGAGAGATGATGGGGCAATCCACTGGGTCTGGGAGACGTATCACCTGGGATGTAGATAAAACAATAAGTGAATGACAGGACACAGACCTTGTTTTGGGTATTACAGAAATCTAAAGGAAAGCTGCAGCTCAATCCCCAGGCCAAAAAGATACAATGTATTATGCATGATCATTTTTGCTGGGATTTTCAGGGGGTGACAACATTGCTAGACAGAAATAATATAAGGAGAAAAGCACAGACACCTTTTAATTCTAATCACTAGTCTTAGACCCACTAAGCCAGGGGTCACCAAACTCGGTCCTGGAGGGCCGCAC
The DNA here is from genome assembly GCA_027410445.1 of Discoglossus pictus. Lineage (NCBI taxonomy): Eukaryota > Metazoa > Chordata > Amphibia > Anura > Alytidae > Discoglossus > Discoglossus pictus. Next base: position 421,340,063 of record CM050166.1, on the reverse strand, counting down.
CAGGCCTGGATTTGTGGATATCCTTGCTGCAAACAGGTGAGAATCTTGTTTCTTCAGCCATCCTGATTGACTCACCTGTTTGCAGCAAGGATATCCACAAATCCAGGCCTGGGTCGGCCCTCCAGGACCAAGTTTGGTGACCCCTGCACTAAGCCATATATGTCGGCATGCTATAAAAAACATTTATCATTAATCATACACAAAGAAGAACCCACTCCAATTATAATTAAAATATAGCTTTTATTAATATACAGTATAAAAATATATGTACACAGAGTATAAATTAAAAATTAAAATCATCATAATATATATGACTCACAATGATATCAATCAATAGAAACAGAGTAAGTGGAAAAATATCCTGTGATGCTGTAAACAGAAATGGGAATCAAAAATAGATTATAACCACTTGTCAGTCATAAGACTAGGTAAGATAACCTTATTGTCATAGATTAATTGCGTCTCATATATTAATGATAATAGTCGCCCAAATAGTGATGAGAAAATATCGTATGGTTGCAGATAATACTGAAACAATAACCAAATAACAGAAAAATCAAATATACTTGATCCGACGCGCACGTTTCGCGTCATCCGCTTCCTCCGGGATCAGTTGTCTCTCAAAATTCGAGTGGGTCTTTTATAAAGCTAACGAGCACTTAATTGAACAGATGGAGGATCTTTGTAGTGTGCCATCCTAAGTCCTTTTAAATTAAAAGGTGTCTGTGCTTTTCTCCTTATATTATTTCTAATAATTTATACACTGCTAATCACATAAGTCATTCCTTATGTTTGTTTGTGAGAGGGTATTGTAGCTATGATATAGCAAATCCTAACCAACATAAGGAGATTCCTATTATTGTTGTTCACCTAAACAAATTCTCTATTAACATTGCTAGACAACAGTTTGCAAATGCAAGAAATTCAGCAAACTTTACAGTAATGGATTAAATGTTTATTTTAGTATTTTTTTATGCAAAGATTTATTTTCATACACTACTAATTCTCCTCTTTCAGGTGCATTCATAATCCATCTTACTGGCATATACCTTTAAAAGGACTCTGAAAAAGAGTTACTGATTCACCTGGAAAATCTCCCTTTCTTCCTAGTGTCTCTTACATAGGTGCCATGTTTTACAGCTGTGAACAAAGGCCACATTCCCGAGAGAGCGGCATCACACATAACAAGAGATTTGCACTGGTAGTGTCAAGCCCCTCTCTCTGAGGGCCTACACAGGAACAAAAGAGGAGTCACCAGAAGAATAATCGTCATCAAAAATTCAGATTTTTCCCCAAAAAAATGGTTTCAGACCATTTACGAGCACAGGAATTAATTCTGCATTTGTTGCATCACTTCCTCAGAGCTGAATCATTAGGGAATGTGTTTTGGTGATCAGTGGAGGAAAGGGTTGAAAATAGGGGAACAGGATAAAATGGAGTTTGCTTCAGTTAGTGGGAAATGGTGTGGTGTCAGACTCAATGCTTCAGGAAATTCAATCATATCTCCACAGAATGCATCATGAATCCCACCAGGGGATAATATTAATCTTCCTAAGTGTTGGTTTGCAGATCTAAACATTATATTAACAGTTGCTTAAAAGCTCTGTGTTCACTTACTCAAGCCTTCCAAACAGTCCATGAAAATGTTTGCCTTCACAGGTGATGCGCAGACTGTTTACATTGGTACTAGATGTACTAGCCATTTACAGATTGTCTTAGAAGAAAAATTAAAAAAATGTTAGGAAACAGTGTGCAAATGGCTACTGCATCTCTTACCAATAGAAACCTTGTATTCAAGAGCTGTAGAGGCAGACCTTTGCAGGAGCAGCTTGGAACATTTGAGTGAGCAAAAAACAGAGCTTTTGAGTACTTGTTAATAAAATGGGTATGTGTTTAAAGTTATCAAATCAAATGAGGGATCAGGCAAAAGTCCAGAGCCTTTTTTTTTTTTTATAACTGGATAAAATTGAAACAGACACCACACCTCTTCCCCTGATTGGCTTAAGAATAAGACATCATGTATCATTCACTCCAACCACAGCTCTCCAGAAATGTGAACACACACACACCTTCAACCAATGTATCATGGATCCCTCCAGGAGGCATCAACATTTTTTGATTCAGCTCTTAGGAAGTGATGCAAAAACTATCTGTATGAATTTTTCCTGCTTGATTATGGTCCTTTAAAAAGAATCAAATATGGGTTAACAAATAACGTATTACTATATTATTCTGTGCTGTGTGTCGGAGCATTAAAAAAAAAAACAAAAAAAAAAAAAACACCATTTATAGCAAAATACTATCATTTTAGAAGAAGCTTTTGCTACAAATGTTCTCCAAATTTTCTTCTGTACTGCGCAGAACTTAGTGCAACATCACCACCCACTGGCCATATATAAGTACTACATCACAAATATAAATAAACTGGCGAGTCGGAGCCAGGCAGCTTTGTTCTTTATGGGAAGATGCCAGAGACATTTTTCATTGATGATGAAACAGGCAATGGCTTCAAAACGCTCTAAAACGCTTAGGGCCTCATTCTATTATCGGCCGTAAGGCTGCGATTCCTTGCGGGGGTTCTGTTAACTCGCGATTCTATTATACGGCCCCGCAAGGATCTCATCTTACGGCCGGCCGCATATCTTGGAACCGGCCGTAAGCTCAGAAATCTAAAAACGCAAAAATAAATTCAAGCCTGCACTGTACAGCTCTGTAAATGCTAGGGATCATATTGGGGTACATGAGGATTAATAGTAACCCCCTCTCAAGCTTGCACATCAGCCCAAACCCGAGTTTAAATTAACGGTTTATTTTCCGGCCGCAGCGTGGCCAGGTCTGAGGTGCTCCAAGCACTCTGGACTTTTTCCATGGATATTTGACATATATTAAAAAATATATATTTTACGGATTTGAGTATAGGATAATTATGTGCTATTTTTGCTAACACCGAATATCACTTTATAGTCTTCTCAAAGTGCAGGATGGCTTTATTTGAGCTATTTTATGTGCTTAATTGGTGCTAGCGAGACCTCTTTCCTGCAAGTAAGCTGCGGCTCGCTTTTAGCCTTGCAGAGAGGGTTCCCGGAGCAATTGAATTGCAACCAGGCTTTTCTTACGGCCGATTTCCTTGCGGCCGTTTTAGATCAAAGGCTTTCCTCGGCCGCAAGAGATAGCAAGGAGGGGAATAGAATAGCCGTAAAGCTTGCGGCCGGTCCTTGCGGCCCCGCAGCGGCTGCGGCCGCTAATAGAATGAGGCCCTAACAATATAGACAGCTGTTAAAAGATAATGGTCTATGAGAAATGTCCTACAATAGTAATGTGTGAATCTCCTGATCCTTTATCAATCATACAATAAGGTATAATTTGTTCATTAATAATGGATTAGTATTTTATTTTTTAAATTAATTGACTTAATTGTTGCATTAAAATATGTTTGGCTTGCTTTCAGAAATCGTATATGAAAACTGTACATGAAAAAATGTAATATTAAGTTATATATAAATAAAACAAAACTTCCATTTGAACTTTGGTGTTTAGTGACTAGCTGACACCCCTAATAGGTGTCCTGATACTGCAAACTATTAAATAAATAAACAAGTTAAAAACTTGAACCAGCCTTTCAGTTGTTCTTTAAAAAACAGTTTTATTTTTCAAATTGAAATGAAATCTTTATATAAACCGTTTATGCCAAGTTTTGACATTATCGAAAATATTTTTTGCACCCAAAAAGCACCATATTAGTAAATGCATCACAGTTGCATTTTGCAATGTATAAAACATGCTCTTGACAGAAAAAGCTGGTCTGTAGTGGCCCTTTAATTCAATAATCAATAAGAAAATAAGAAAGCTGTTGCAGCATAATTATAGTAGTACATATTATAGTAGTTTAAAGACACATACCCTTTTTCTTCAAGAAGCTTTTCCATTTCTGAGATGTAGCAGGCATCACAAATGGCCAGGTACTCTAGCACCAGCTTGGCATCTTTCTTGTAGGCTTTGCCAATTGTTCCCTTATTTGCATCAAACTGGACGACATTCACTGTTTTGTGCACAGAAGTCAAGGAACGCAAAATGTAAAACTAACCGTGTAACAAAATGTCATTTGCACAATATAGTACATCTGTGTTCACATTTGATTGTCTAAAAGAAGTTAAAAAAACCTGCTTCCAGTTCAGAATTCGAAGAAAAACAGTTATTACACTGCATTCTGGGAAGCTGAGCTGGGACATGCAAATGTGCCCATAAATGTCTCGCTTTTCGATCCATAGCCATTATCAAACAGGGCTTGCTTTAAGCTTATGCCTGCTGTATTACACAGCTTTAATGCAAAGCCAAGGTTGGATTTTACACAAGCTGAGTATCCTATCCATGTACAGCTGTTTCAAGCTTACTGGCTATCATCAGCATGGAGCGGGATCTCAGCTTGTGTTGTGGAACTTATGAGTAGGTAGTTCACCACAACAATCATTTAATATATGGTGGGCAAAAGAGCGATAGAAGCCTCCACCATACAGTAAATAAATAGTACATCTGTATGAGAGAGAGAGAGAGAGAGAGAGAGAGAGAGAGAGAGAGAGAGAGAGAGAGAGAGAGAGAGAGAGAGAGAGAGAGAGAGAGAGAGAGAGAGAGAGAGAGAGAGGAGGAGAGAGAGAGAGAGAGAGAGAGAGAGAGAGAGAGAGAGAGAGAGAGAGAGAGAGAGAGAGAGAGAGATAGAGATAGAGATATAGAGATAGAGATATAGAGATAGAGATATAGAGATAGAGATATAGAGATAGAGATATATATATATATATAGATATATATATAGATATATATATAGATATATAGATATATATATAGAGATATAGATATATATAGAGAGATATAGATATATATATAGAGATATAGATATATATAGAGAGATATAGATATAGATTATATATATATATATATATATATATATATATATATATATATATAGTATTTGTTAATCTCTCTCTATTCTTGATATAACTTACTTGGCACTTTAATTTATTAACTCATACAAAAGTACGTTATTTTACAGAGCTGTTTGACTGAATTGAAGTGATATAGAAGGTGTGTATTACTAGGCATATAATATCCCTATGTATCTATTTTCTTGTATGTAGTTTATTTGTTTATAAGCTCTGTTTTTATGGCCTTAAATCAAACAAATATCAGCAGTTTGGGTCTGGCTCTGCATCTCAAGAAGAAAGACTCGTTTCATACTGCTGTAGTGCAGTGTAGGGTCCTAGCCTATCAGGGACCACATCTCAGCAGCATGTTGCTGAGGGATTGTCACTGATAGGAGACAGCACAACAAGTATTACAGACTCCCATGTCGGCATATGCTGCAGTGGGCAGATCTATACAGGGACTATTTATTTTATTAATAAGTGCTTATAAACTCTATTTTTACTGCCTAAAAATCATATAAAAGTACATAACAGTAAATCGATACACAGGGATATGATATACCTAGTAAAATCCAGATTCTATATCCTTCTAAAGTAAATGATATCCTTGTACAGATCTGGTCAGTGTGGATACAATGTCACTCACTCTATGGTGTACAACACGTTTGGGTCTTATTAAACGAGGAGTGTAATGTGTTTTAGTTCATGTATTGGTGTGTGTAACCGCCATGTTGTGTAGAGACACTTTATCTGGTTCCAATGTGGCAAGATCCTGGGCTTTGCCCGCCGATAAATCAAAAAGGATATTGGTTCCTTGAGAGGCTTTTCAGCAACAAGTGGGACTTTGGTTGCTCTGGCGTGACAGGAAAGGTCGTAACAGGAGCGGTCGGCACAGCCAACAATCTCAATCCAACCCTGAAATATACAAGTACAGAATACACATTTTTCAAAGCAAGCCTAATTAAAGGGATATGACAGTTTTATGAAATTGATTTAAAGATTCATGTAATATCTGTGTTTCTACTTTATTTTATTAAGTGCTTATGACTGTTTTTACGGTCTAAAATCAAACAAATAGTCCCTGTATGGGTCTGCCCACTGCAGCATATGCATAAATATACTATGTAGGGCTGGATGTGCAGTGTAGGGTTATAGCCTATCAGAGACCACATCTCAGCAGCATGATTGATCTCATTGTTTGGTTAGTATGACACACTGCATATCGAGGCCTACAGAGTCTATGTGTATACACTGCAGGGGTCAGACCCATTCTAGGACTATTTGTTTGATTTCAGCCACGAAAAACAGAGCTTATAAAGCACTTCTTAATAAAATAAAGAACATAAATGTAAATAGATACCCAGGGATATTATATACATAGTAAAATCCAGAAACCTTCCATATTCCTTTCATGCCAACTTTTGTTGTTAACTAGGTTTACACAAGAGTGTGGTCACGTGAGATGAATGCTCGCAAACCTCAACATGGATTTGGGGATGATCCAACATTTCTCCAAGTTTAAGCTTTAAAAATGGAGCAGGGGTATAAACCTCCCTTTAAGCTTGTTTTTCAAACACATAATCAATAAAGTCATATGAAAATGAGTATTTGTTTTCTTTTTTTTTTTACTTCTATAAAATATTCTTGCACAGTCTACATAGGAACCAAAAAAATAGATTTATTTTAGAGTCAAGGCCTTGAGCAGCATCTCATCCAGATTAGATGGTCATCAGATCACATGCATTAAAAAAAAAAAAAAAAAACACTTACATAGGATGTTTTGGTTTCTGCGTCCCAGCAGTCACAGGCGTAATGAGCCATCTCGTTCTCCATGTGCTGCCTGAAGCGCAGTTTATCTGGCGAGACCCCGACCTTCACAAGGTACAGATAGATTCTGCCAATAAAGTAGCCTAGTACGGAATTATTGATCACACCCTGAAATGGAAAAAACATATTGGGAGGTTACTAAAGTCCTTGGCACGCGGATACATTACCATGCAACAGTTATTAAAGCAATATTAACGAGAAAGATTGGCATGTTACTTATTAGATTTTCAATATAACAAGGTATGTAAGTGGATAAAAGATGGAGAGCGGGGGCTTTTCATTAAATCTCATCTAAACACATTACGATATATGGATATTGTACAGATTAAAGATGATTTTCACTCCATGGAATCAACAAAAGCAACTTGAAGAAGCCAGTGGAAGAGAAGTGTGGAAACAAATAAAAAAAATAAAAATGTAATAAAGTGTCATGTTGCTTTTTCCCATATAATAACCAAAAGCACAGACACATGTCCCTTCAAAAAAATATTCCCCTTGCAATGTTTCACAAGAATATATATTGTGTGGATTCCCTTTGTAGTAGTTTATTGGCATCTACATACTCTTAAATGAAGTGTCCTTGACCTGAAAAATCTGAAACCGACTAAGAGCATAATAATGTCATAGAGCTACATATCAATAAAAAAATACTATGTTGGCACCTCTACTGGACCATGGAGGTATCCATGATACTTTGGTGAATGCTTTATGTGTGAGTGGGGCACTGACATTTTTTTACAAGATAGGATTTGCATTTATTGAAGCAAGCAGCCTACTTCTGAGTATGTTTTAGGAAAGAGATCAGTGTCAAATTCCAATTGTCCAATGATTTAACAGATCTCTTCCTCCTCAATTAGTTAAATAGCTAAAAGGTATCAGGAAGAACTCTGTTAAGACAAGATGTAAAAGTTCTATAAACAACCAAAATGTTTAGAAATTAAGATTTTCTCTAAAAATTGCTTTTTGATCATGGCTTACACACCTGCTAATGTTTGTTTTATTACAAAAGCAAAAAACATTTTCCCTATAAAAGAACCACAGAAGTGTCATATTTACAAAATGATGTAATGACTGTATTCAATTTTGTTTTAATGAAGACTGATTAGAAACATGGGAGAGGCGTGAGGAACTGTGGATTCAGATAAGATCTCTTCATTTATGTTGAAATGTAAGCTAATTAGCATACCTGACAATAGAACTCTACAGTAGAGCAAGCCTCAGTAGGATAACCCTTTATAGCTAAAGGCAGACTAGCAGTTTAAAACTGAATTTCCCATAAGGCCAACTAAATATAGGATTTTCTAAAAAATTATATATATATATATATATATATATATATATATATATATATATATATATATATATATATATATATATATATATATATATATATATATATATATATATATATATATATATATAGCCGGTCTTCATTGTTGCTAATGTGTTTGTTTGTTACTTCCTTGACAAGCATGTGAAGTTTTCCCAAACTACAGTGGTCCTTTAACCTTACAGTGCTCTTACCTGTTCAACAGCATCCCCCAACCGCATTTTATGTGCAGACTCCCCACTCAGCTGCGCTTTGGAAGAATAAAGCAAGATGGTCAAATCGGCCACGTTTGGAAATTTGGGGTGTTGCTTTTCATTGGGGTCCACAAAGTGCTCTATCTCTGCCATGGTGAATTCTCTGAGAAACCGACAAATGAAGCAGAATAAATATAAATAATATATATTTAAGGGAACCCTAAGCATCTGCACTACATCTTATTATTGCACCAGTCACTCATAGGAGCTGGAAATTATATTAGTATGTCTTTAATATTTCTTGTTATCAGTCCAAAGAGCCAACCCTGTTTATACATGTGCATATATAAAACTTTCTTGGATATATGGGGCGATCTCCAAGCTTGAATAAAGAAACTTGATAAAGACGTCCTGGTTGACTCCTTTGATTCAGTGCTGGTTGTGTGAGGCACGGATAAGGGATTTTTAGCCCAAAACCTGATAGGGGATGAATCGGCAACTATAGTGGTTCTCTCTGTCATGTTGTAAGTAGACCCTGCCCAGCTGTGTGGATGGCTCCACCCCCAACAATGACACCATTCTATTGCAAGATCCAACTAAAAAAAAAAGATGAAGTAAAATATCAATGAGGAAGAATGGGAGGGAGAAAATGGTTGACTGAATAATAAACAATAGGAGTGTCAATTTTTTTTATTTTTTATTATTGAATCAAAAGAGGAATCCAGACTTGAGTGGGTCTTTATCTTTAAACCCGAGCTTTCCAAACTGTGCGTCTGAATTACTGTGTTGAAAAATGATGCATGTCTAAAAAGTATGTCACCAACATGAAAAGTTTGGAAACCACTGCTCTAAACATATAAAACCATATATGTTAAAATAAAAAATTAAGAAAAAATGTTATATAATTTGCTATATCTGTGTGTAATATATATAGGCATACCCATCAATAGGTTTAGTAACACAAACATTTACAAGTTGACATGATTGATCTTCGATCCCTTGTCCTGCAATAATTAATTCATATTATACACACCCAAATCGTGACCACACCAATATTAATGAAGGAGCATATAAGATGCCGTTTATCAGGTTTTACAAGCATACTTATTAGGGTGTTGGTAGAAACTTTAAAGTGCATAAGAAAATTACAGGAAACATTTCAAATGGAAATGGAAGATTTCTGGATTGTATTAGGTATATAATATCCCGGTGTATCTTTTAACTTTTATGTAATTTATTTTATTAGAAAGTGCTTATAAGCTCTGTATAAAATCAAACAAATAGTATGGACCTGCCCTTGGCAGCTCATGAAGACAGACTCTTCTGTATTTGCTGTGTTAGATCTCATACTAGCCAATCAGTGACCATCATTCTGCAACATGCTGTAGTGATGTGGTCCCCGATAGGCTTGGACACTACACTGCACACCTAGGCCCTCATTCTATTATCAGCCGCAAATCGGCCGCAAAGCTGCGATTCCTTGCGGGGCTCCCGTTACCTTGTAATTCAAATAGACGGCGCAGCAAGGATATCCCCATACGGCCGGCCGCATATCTTGCAACCGGCCGTAAGCTCAGAAATCTTGAAAAGCAAAAATAAATTCAAGACGGCACTGTAAAGCTCTGTAAATGCTAGGGATCATATTGGGGGACATGAGGATTAATAGCAACCCCCTCTCAAGCTTGCACATCAGCCCAAATCCGAGTTTACATTAACTGTTTATTTTCCGGCTGCGGCGTGGGCGGGTCTGAGGTGCTCCAAGCCCTCTGGACTTTTTACATGGATATTTGATATAAATTAAAATAAAATTTATTTACGGATTTGAGTATAGGGGAATGTTGTGCTATGAATGCTAACACCTACAATCACTTTATAGTCTCCTCAGAGTGCAGGATGGCTTTATTTCGGCTTTATAATGTGCTTAATTGTGTGCCTGCGGGACCTGTTTGCTGCAAGTAAGCTGAGACTCAGTTTTAGCCTTGCAGAGAGGGTTCCCGGAGCAATTGAATAGCAACCGGGATTTTCTTGCGGCCGTTTTAGATCAAAGGCTTTCCTCCGGCACGTGCGGCCGCAAGGGATAGCAAGGCACCGGCCGCAAGCCTGCCGGAATCCCCGGCCGGAAGCGAATAGAATAGGCAAATAGCATGCGGCCGGTCCTTGCGGCCCCGCATCTCCTACGGCCGATAATAGAATGAGGCCCCTAGAGTGCGTCGGAATACGCTGCAGTGGACAGACCCATACAGGGACTATAAGCACTTTCTAATAAAATAAAAACACAAGTAAAAGAGGAAATAGATACAGAGATATATAATGTAACTGGTAAAATCCAGAGAACGTTCATATTTCAGTAATTTCCATAAAAAATAAAAATACTGTAACATATGGCTTTAATATTTTGTCTTTAAAAGGTCTTTCAATTCTAACACTTATTAGCCTTGAGTACCAATGGAAAAAGAGGAGCAATTTTAGATTAAAAAGCCATCCCATGTAACAAAAAAATTCTCTTACATTTGGCATTGGTTTTGCACAATTAATACTTCGATGTACACGGCTATGTCTTTGTAAGCGAGTTAGCGCAACAAATGTCAAGTGTACATTTCATACAACCGCATGGAACAGACTGCGGCGCCTCTGAACTTTACAGAAGCTTTTGCCACACACTAGTAATCTGCTTTCTGAAGCGTCTAATATTGCACTTAACTTGGTAAAGGCCAGCATGGCATTTCTACTGGCAGCATTTTTTTTGGGTCAAGTCAACAACCTCAAAATTCACATATTGTGTTCACTTATAAGGATTTGTTGTTCAGGGCTTCAGTCATGTTGGACTCTGTGACCATATGGACGCAGCATGCCAGACATCTGTCTGTTTCTGGTTGTGCTCCATAAAGGTTATCTTGGCAAGATACTGGGGTGGGTTACCAGTTCCTTCTCCAGTGGACCATGATTTATCTGGCCTCTCTGCCACAACCTGCCATTCTTGGGTGACCCTACATGGTTTAGCTCACAGTTTCATTTAAGTACACAAGCCCCTTCACCACGACATGGAAGCAGATATATACTCCAGTTCTAAATTTACAGTATGTGCTTTTGAAGAATTAGACTTCCTAGTGAGAATTTTTTTTTCTTCAAATTACAAAAATAAAAAGGTATAAGACTTTTGGTGAGATACGTTCCTGAAAATCTTTAGGTCGGATTTGTATGCAACTCTGATCCCATAATAATAATAATAATAATAATAATAATAATAATAATAATAATAATAATAATAATCCTTTGCTGTAAGAATACATTACAGAAACCATTATGCTCTTTTTAATTCAAACATAAAAGAAAATAACACTCGTATCTAAAAGCCCGGGGAGCTCGTTCTTAAGTATGGGTTGTCTGTAAGTCAGGTCCTCCTGTACTGATTTAAAATTAGTTCTAAAAATGTTACTCCATAAAAAGTGCATGATGACTTTAAAGTCCCTGTGAGTCCGTGGTACACATCACGTGGCAGAGGAGGTCTTTTTTCAAACACAAAAAACTTTTTCTTCCCCAACAAGTACAATAACACTCTTTCCTACAAATGGTTCCTCTCCGTATATATTCCTTGAAGGGATATTAAAGGTTCCCTGATATTAATATTGAAATAAAGTGCCAGTTTGTTTCAGATCGAATCATAATTTTATTAAAAAGTCCTTTATAAACCTTACAAATAGTCCCTACAAAGGTCTGCCTCCAGCAGCTCATACACAGTGTCTCTGTATTAACCAATCACAGATGGTGTCAGTAGCATTTCAAATCATGCGGTTAAGAAACCTGTAAATGGCTAATGCATCTAGTACCAATAGAAACACTGGGTGCATGAGCTGCTGGGGGTGTACGTTTGTAAGGACTACTTGGAAGGTTTCAGTGAGCAAAAACAGAGCTTTTAAGCACTCGTTAATAAATTATGTTTACATATGCAAACACACACACAAACTTTGGTCATTTGAAGGGAGGTTAAAGGGATATGGAGTTTCCCTGTGTTTAATAATCAGTTGTTTTTGAGGACATTTTGGCTTGAAATATGGCTCTTCAAGAGAAGCAGGATGCCCTTTAATGCTGTGGGTTTGGGTTCATCTCCAAAATAAAAATAAATTTACGTTTTAAACCATTGAGAAAATGATATATAGGATCATAACACTTAAAAAATATCCTATTAAATGTCTAAGTCTTACTGCATTACACATGCATTGTGCGTCTTATAGACCACCAACCACCTTCCTCATTAAGAGCAAAAAAAAGAACCCAAGATAATGGATATATAATTACCGTACTCGGATGAGCCCAGAGCGTGGAGAAATCTCATTTCTGAAGGAATTACCAATCTGGGCAGCAGCAAAAGGCAGTTTTCCCTGATTAAATTCCAGTAAACGTTTGAAGTTGAGGAATATTCCTTGTGCAGTTTCTGGTCTCAAGTATCTGTCCAACAGAAATAAAAGCAAAGTCAACACAATAAAGTATGACATTATCTACTGCTCTGACTCGTCAATACTTGGAATATTAGATGCAAGGAGCAAAACAAAGAGTGGGCACATCATATGCCAATAATATAAGCTTTCTAAATGCATAAATCCAATAAATATTTATTCATACATTAAATATTCAGATGCATAGTTGATGATTGTTAATCCTATATTGAGTATAAATATACACAACCGATGAAAGAATACTAAGACATAAGATCATTTTGATTTAACTATATTACTCAAACCAATATTAAAATACATTAATATAATTAAAGTGTCATGGGTGATAGAGCAAATATAAAATTGGTACAGCAAATACTGAAGAATGCAGTGTAATTAAAGTGCAAAGTTGTGATATTTAACACTTATTATCACAATTTTAAAATAACTTCATTATATGATGTTTAAACAAGGCAACCTATTAATTACGGTGAAAGAAGAGTGCACAAGATGCAAGGTGCGCAAGATGGCTTGCAGATGAACAAGATGAAAATCATGGCAAACTGCAATCTCAGTTCCTGGCAAATACATGAAAGAAGAAGAAGTGGAGGCAGCGACAGCTCAGTTCCTGGCAAATACATGAAAGAAGAAGAAGTGGAGGCAGCGACAGCTCAGTTCCTGGCAAATACATGAAAGAAGAAGAAGTGGAGGCAGCGACAGCTCAGTTCCTGGCAAATACATGAAAGAAGAAGAAGTGGAGGCAGCGACAGCTCAGTTCCTGGCAAATACATGAAAGAAGAAGAAGAAGAAGTGGAGGCAGGGACAGCTCAGTTCCTGGCAAATACATGAAAGAAGAAGAAGAAGTGGAGGCAGCGACAGCTCAGTTCCTGGCAAATACATGAAAGAAGAAGAAGAAGTGGAGGCAGCGACAGCTCAGTTCCTGGCAAATACATGAAAGAAGAAGAAGAAGAAGTGGAGGCAGCGACAGCTCAGTTCCTGGCAAATACATGAAAGAAGAAGAAGAAGAAGAAGAAGAAGAAGAAGAAGAAGAAGAAGAAGAAGAAGTGGAGGCAGCGACAGCTCAGTTCCTGGCAAATACATGAAAGAAGAAGAAGAAGTGGAGGCAGTGACAGCTCAGTTCCTGGCAAATACATGAAAGAAGAAGAAGAAGTGGAGGCAGTGACAGCTCAGTTCCTGGCAAATACATGAAAGAAGAAGAAGAAGAAGTGGAGGCAGTGACAGCTCAGTTCCTGGCAAATACATGAAAGAAGAAGAAGAAGAAGTGGAGGCAGTGACAGCTCAGTTCCTGGCAAATACATGAAAGAAGAAGAAGAAGAAGAAGTGGAGGCAGTGACAGCTCAGTTCCTGGCAAATACATGAAAGAAGAAGAAGAAAAAGAAGAAGTGGAGGCAGTGACAGCTCAGTTCCTGGCAAATACATGAAAGAAGAAGAAGTGGAGGCAGTGACAGCTCAGTTCCTGGCAAATACATGAAAGAAGAAGAAGTGGAGGCAGTGACAGCTCAGTTCCTGGCAAATACATGAAAGAAGAAGAAGTGGAGGCAGTGACAGCTCAGTTCCTGGCAAATACATGAAAGAAGAAGAAGTGGAGGCAGTGACAGCTCAGTTCCTGGCAAATATATGAAAGAAGAAGAAGTGGAGGCAGTGACAGTTTTTTGTTTTTCACCGATCTCTACATATGGGGACTGCAGCCTTGAAAAAGGCGTTTACTTTTCCATAGATTTCCTCCCAGAAGCAAAGATATATCACCATCAACAAAGGTCCGCATAGTTAGAACTGTGGTATTACCATTAGTATTATACGGATGTGAGAGCTGGACTATAAAAATAAAAATTTTGAGTGCTGCATAATTGGTGCCTTTGAGTTGCGATGTTGGAGAAAACTGCTTGGAGTCCCTTTGATTGCAAGAAGATCCAATCAATTAGTACTTCAGGAAAGCAAGTCAAACTGTTCACGGGAAAGTATGATCATGAGGCTGAAGCTCAAATATTTTTTACATATCATGAGAAAAGACAGGATTCCCTAAAGAAGACTCTGATGCTGGGAAAGATTGAATACACAAGCAGAAGGGGACGAGAGAGGCGGAGATGGATAGATGAGGTAATTGAAGCAATGAACATGAGCTTGATGGAGCTTAGAGGGGCAGTGACAGAGATGCACCTGGCGTGCTGCAATCCATAGGATGACAAGAGAGTCCGACAACTAAACAAACAACAAAAATGAAGTGTTGAACATACCCAGTCATATTACCCCCAGGCCCGATGGACGTCTGAAACATCAAGTTGAAGGACACAGGAGGAGATAGGTCGTTTAATGTAATGGGAGATTTCACATTGTACTTCACAAACAAATCAGTGAGTTCCTGCTGGCCATAGTTGTCCATCTGTCAGAGTTAAAGCCACAGTTAGAACAAATAGTAACAGAATTACATGGTTATTTAGTCCAACATTTTTAGATATCTTATTTTTGTGAAATGATATAGAGAAAAAAAAAAAAAAAACACTGATACACCCGCAAATGTCTCATTACAGAAAAAACAAATCCTTCTTGATCCCAAATCGAATTGTACCCTGCATAAATATCCTACATATTCTGGTAAACGTACACCATCTTGTATGCATTTTTTACTCAATATGTCCAACACCTTTTTTGTTGAACCTGCGCTCTCAGCCTCCTTTGGTGGACAGTTCCACAATCTAACAACCTTTATTATGAATAACTCTTAATTCTTTAGCATGAAATAGTTTTTCTTCTAAGCTCAAGGGATGTCCTTTTGTCAGTTGTAAACTTATTGGAAGGAAATGTTTACTTCTCAAAGCCTTAGATTGACCCTGGATGTATTTATATAAAAAGGTAACCATATCCCCTCATAAGCGCCTTTGTTCTAGAGAAAATATGTTTAATTTCGTTGGCGCCTCTTTTTATAACGCAGTCCCTCCATTCCCCTTGTTAGTTTTGTTCCACTTTAAGTGGTGCCCGAAATTGTACTCCATATACCAAATGAGATCACATCTTGGATTTGTATAGTGGCAGAATTACATTTGCTTCGATACCCCCTCTTAATGCTAATATTTTACTTGCCGCTACTTCCGGACATTGAACACTGTTACTAAGGTAGTTGTCCGTTTCAATGTAAACACTTGTCAGCACCTTGTACATAATTTTAAATGAATACGGTCATCCCTCCCCCCCCCCAAAAAAAAAATGCACTAGCCATAAATCATAAACACACAGCAATACATATTCAGTTGTCTGGTTCTTTGCTAGCCATGTCATTAAGCTTGCTGAGGAATAGCTACAGTAATGGTTTTGTCCACTATTTGCAGTGTATGATTTAGTTATTGAGCACATATCGTCCCATAATTAGTTCATTCTTGCTATGATACTTGCCTGTGTCAGTACATTCTCCATCTCCGCCTTTTTCTCTGCAGTACATTTTTTGTCAGACATCAGCTTCTGCAAGTGAGCTGCAAGTTACAATACACAGGTTAGTACAAGAAGTAAGAGGCAACCCTAAGGAGCCAGTGTGGGGCCTCAAAACTTTGATATACACTTAGTTGTATTTCTATGTACATTTGGTACCCAGTGTATACTGCTATGTAACATGCTTTTCATTTGTAATGCGCCAACATATCTTTGTTCCCATGTTTTGGTTTGCAACGGTCTCTTATAGATTCCGGTGTCCCCACAACTTTGCTACACAGGAAGCGATCTTCAAAGAAGCCTTTCTGCTCTCCTGTTTGCCACAATAAACTATATTTACTAAGATGACACCTTGGTACTCTATATAGTGTTGTATATAAGGCAGAGAGATCAATAGATCCTACTCTGTCACCCCAAATTCAAGTTTTTAGGGTATAAAATTATTGTTGTGGTAAACTACCTCCTCCCAAAACCTACTACACAAGCTAGGAACCGGGTCCATGCCGACGAGAGGCAGTAAACTTGAAACAGCTGTCCGTGGGTAGGTTTCCTGGCTTGTGTATAATCCATCCTGAGATTTGCTTAAAGTTGTGTAATACAGCAAGCATATGCTTAAAGGAAACCATGCAGAAAATGGTAATGGATTACAAGAGTGAAGTCTGTGTGGGCACATTAGCATGTCCCTGCCCTGGTTCCCAGAATGCAGTGCAATAACTGTATTTCTAAGAATTCTGAGCAGGAAACAAGTTTTTTTTTTTTTTTTACTTGTTTCAGACATTTTTTTTAAACGTTAAAGCAATATGAGACATTTTGCTATGCATTTAATAGAGCATGACAAAAACATTAAGTAAACCTATTTAAGATTTATTCATCAAATGTAGAATATATCTGCAGATTCCATTGACAGACGAGAATGACTCCTACATCTGTATCATTGCTGATTGGCTGACAGGGACAAGGCTCCAGATCACTAAAACATTGGAATAAGTTGGTCCTTGTCGTTCAAGTGAGGCTGAGACACAAGTCTGCTTGGTTTCACTATGAAGCTTACCTGGTCTACAGCATCTTTCCTTTCTTAGGGGGAATTGATCCTGTTAATTGGATATTTGAACTTTCTACTTCTCATTTTAGAGTCCCTTTACTCCGTACACTAACATTGTGTGAATAGGACATCACCTAATTAAGATAGAAGCGAGCAAAAGTGCACGCAATCTTAAAGTGACACAGAGCAGGGAAGTCTAAAAAAGCATATACATTGTATTAGCCATTTTTCATTACAATCAATCATTCCACAGTTATTTAGCATTGCAGAAGACTCCTGTATGTGAATGCATGTCTATATATGCAAATGTAAAGCTCAGAGTGCTTAATACGTGGGTGGGATAGGACTGCATGACAGCAATACGGGAACCTTATTTTTGCCACCACAGACTGTAGCTTTTATGAGCCTCTCATTTGCATAAGAAAAAAAACAGAAACCGTGGTGATTTTCTCAAGAAGGATTCACTTCAGAAACAAAATGGCTAGTACAATAAGAGTAAAAAAAGTAAAAAAGGGTGACAGAGCCCATCTAATTTGCATATTTATTTAATACAGAATGATTACCTTTTAATAGATGGTCAGCACGGAAGCACTCTCCATTCTTTACATCTTTCACCATGAAATCCGCAAACTTCTCAACATGGCCAGAGGTCCTAAAACAGGACAGTAGTTAGAGAGAAATATAATGAGATAGATAGATAGATAGATAATACTGGGCCAGTAGCTGAGAGTTGCCCTATTAGAAGACGAATGCCATCTGCTCATTTCCATTTAAGGCAGGGTTAAGAAACATGAGCCCTCGAGCATTGAACACGGCACACTAGGACTGATGTTTCCTTTCCCTACTGTGCCATATAAAGTGGAATCATTAATTTCCTTAATCTCACCATATCCCTGTGAGAAGCAGGGAACTCCTAGCCTGTAACTCAAGGACCACTAGAACGATCCAGCATTCATAAGTATTACAGATAAATAACATTTTGTTTCATTAACATCTTTAGGCTGGAGTAAAAATGAGCTAAACAAACAAACAATGTCAGTACCAGTGTAAGCCTCATATAAAATATTTACATTTATTAATCATGGTAAAGTGGTTGTTTATACCATTTTATTATTTGTTTTTTTAACTAAAGTAATAAAAGATGGACAATTGCAATGGTCAGGGAAGCTGTTGTGTGCCTAACTTCAGCATTCAGGTCAGAGAATCAGTATTATCAATTACATCCAAATGAAATGCCTTATTAAAATATATATATTTTAAAAATGTAAAAGTCTGATGCTTACATTTAAATCAGCAATATGTCTTGTAATTTGACAGTTGCAAATTAGGGTTAACACCCTCCAGACAAAATTGGCATCAAATTTTAAATGCATTGTTTTGGCCAATAAAGTTAGCTAAAACATTTGATTTAAACTCTGGGTTCTTGTTTGTGATGTAAAGAAGCCTGGGATATGTAGTATATCACTGATATGTGCTATGTATTGCTGCTGACAGACAGGAAGCTGCAAGGTGGTTGGCCAAGCAAGCAACAGCAGGTAAATAGTGGGTTATTATTGCTTCCCTGATGCTGAATGCTGATTGGGGGGGGGGGGGGGGATCAGATGCCTGTGCACATAATCAAAGGGATTTTTAGATATTAATAAAAATAAAATGTTTTAGGAGATGTGTTGCATAAACATAAGCTGCTTTTTGCCTAAAAAGTGCAGAAATGTATTAATCCATGAAGCTTGGATATGCCTTTAAGCAATGAGGCACATGGATTACATAAAGCTGTACTGTGTCACACATTTGCAAAGTATACTGGGAAACTCCTGCTACGACTGAGCCGAGCTATTAAAGAGATATGGAAGGTTCCTTGAGTTTACTAGGTATATAGTACATCTGTGTATATTTACTTTTATGTACTTTCTATTAAGAAGTGCTTATCAGCGGTGCCTAAAAATCAAGTATTACCTGCTTGGGTCTTCCCTCTGCAGTTCAAGAAGACACAGACTCTGCTGTACTTTCTGTGTTGTGTCTCATACTAACCAATCAGTGACCATCTCTCAGCAACATGTGGCTGAGACATTGTTCCCGATAGGCTAGGGCCCTACACTGCACATACATCCCTACAGAGTCTGTGTCTGAATATGCTGAAGTAGGCGGACCCATACAGGGACTATTTGTTTGGAAATTAAATCAAGCTTTTAAGTATATATATATATATATATATATATATATATATATATATATATATAAAAGTAAATACACACACAGATATATTATAAACCTAGTAAAATCCAGGAAACTTCCATATCTACGTGAGTACCTTGTACCCTTTTTGCAAATTTAGCTGTGAGAATTACAATTTCTCCTTTCTTATTTCCTCACTTTGCTTTAAGTTCTGGACATATTACATATAGAGATGTTGTAACGTTGAGAAGCCCAACTGGATGAGAACATAAAAGATTCTGATAGTTACTTGAGCACTGATTCTGGGGTGAGCATAGTGCAGTCTATCTCAAGGATCTGCTCCTCTTGAATAAAGTGCTGTCTCCAGGTTTGAATGATGTTATTTTTCAATGCACATCCAACAGGTCCAAAATCATAGAGACCACTGACGCCTGTCAAGGAAAAACAGACAAAAATAAGAGTATGGTCTGGGCCCCTGATGATATACGTTTATCCTGACGAAACGCACGTCAGGGTTAATTAGGCTCAAGTTTTACTGCACTGCTCCGTATACATTTTGTATACACTTATTCATATGGACTGCGTTGCGGGGGTGAACATTTAGGATAGACTTATCTGCATTATAGAGCTAGTGAATTTGGTTTTAAGCAAAAAAATTGTCTACGGTTTGCAAACACATTTTAAATTACTGTTAAATAAAAGGTTATATTTTATTCCCGTCATGATTATAGTGTTCTGCACCTGGGAATAGGAACTTAATAGTGGTACTAACGCTCTGTAAATTACCTTATTTAAGACTATTAACACTCACAGATGGAGATAAGGAAGAAGGACATGCCCTGATTGTATAAAAAAAATATGGATAAACTAACACTTAAGTCTGTGACTATTAGTATTTTCCCATCATATACTTTGAGAGGTGTAACATAACCAGTACTAAATATATTCTAATATTTGGACCAGTGTGGATGCTTTTTTTTTTGCAATAAATCAGGACAGGGCCCTCCTTGCATTGCTATATGTTACTTTGTATTTATCTTTGAACTTAATTTATGTACATTGCTATGGAATATGTAGGCACGTTATAAATTAATAATATTATTATTCAGGAGGGGGTATATGTATATATTTTTTAAACGTCGATTTTAATATTGTATGTGTGTATATATATATATATATATATATATATATATATATATATATATATATATATATATATATATTATTTTTTTTAATTTTTATTTATTTATTTATTTATTTATTTTTTTTGTTAAGATATAAGATTTATAATTTATAGTTTTTCATTAACATGATTTGAATGTGGTCATTGGTTTCTAATGTTTTTTTTCTCTTTTGTGTGCTAAGTGTATTACAGCATTACCTATGACAACTTTCCCATTTACATTTATTCACCATATAGTATAATCATTGTTATGATTAAGTACATTTCGGATTTCTATGGGAACAAATCCCAGAGTGCAACTCCAATATATATATATATTTTTATATCACTATTTATCCAACTTGGCACGCTCATCTTCCTCATCACTCCCACTGTGAGGCAAATAATAGTCTTATATTAACTGAAAAGATCCTGTATTTGTCAAAAATACAATACATTCAAGCACATTAGTTTAACACAATTTTAATAATGACTAATTGCACTTACACCAAAACCATTTTCAAGTTTTAATAAATAATTGAAGTAAATGTCCTTGCTTAGATGAACTTGATATTGTATTAATATATTTATATTAAATGAATTCAGTAGGAGTTCTACATTTCACATCTCCAGACACAGATTAGAATGATATTTGCACTGGTTTGTGGTGAGCGGAGACATTTAAATTAAAGGTGCAGTGTCTCCTCAAAACATGAAGAAGTCACCTGGAACTAACTTATACATTCAACTTTAAAAACGGGAAATGGAAGGTTAATATTAAAATAAACTAAGTGTTTATTTGCTTATCTAAATATAATTTTATTAACAAGTGCTTAAAAGCTATTTAAACTCACTGAAACCTTTTTAAAATAGTGCTAACAATGTCCCACCCGCTGTAACGCAACCTTTCAAAAGAATGATGTTGGGAGAGCCGGATTGGCTAGTACATCTAGTACTACAGAGACATTGTGGGCGTGAGCTGCTGGGGACAAACGTTTGCAGGGACTATTTAGAAGATTTGAGTGCGTAAAAACAGCTTTTAAGCACTGGTTAGTAAAATAATGTTTAGATATGCAAATAAACATTTGGGTAGTTTGTTTTAATATTAACAACAGGGAAACTTCCATATCCCTTTAAACATTCCTGCATGTTTGCTTTTGTATGAAACCAGCTTATTTTTACCTGGATGTTTCCTTTATACATCTGATCAACAGACAATTATGAAGAATGCATATTTTTCTCTCTCCTGCTTCATGGAGCATAAACAGTATAGGAATAATACAGCGCAGATCCAGCAGAGATCGGTCAGAAGTCCGATTCGGTCAGATGTCAAACCGACTACCCCTTCACTGAGGATTTCTGCAACTTCATATTTAGATCTAGCCCTACATCTTTAAACTACTTACCTCCATAGATGGCAAAAGCTTGGTCATAAAAGAAACGCCTCTTCAAAGTGTCTTCCATCTTAGCTCGGTCCACAACATCATCTTTGGGCTGAAGAGCTAACTCCTGTAAAAGGTTATGAAGGAGTTAAAAAAAAAATATATATATATATGATCAAAGACAGCAGTTCTGGAAAGTAGTGTTTCAGGTTGGGGATAAAGATGGTCTACAGTGCTGTTTAGCACAGACTTGTCCTCAACTCCTCTCCATGGCCCTTGCAGACAGAAATGGACGAGTTATTGGTGAATTAAGCCTTAATCTTTAAGATGGATAACCAAATTAACAATATAAGCAGATCTGTAAGCAGTGGTTATGAAGCAGTTTTGGGGAAAATATGTTTAAATAATCTGTTTAGCAGTACATGAATCCATTTTGGGTTGGTCACATCATATTTAGTGCCTGATGATAGGAGTGCATTTTTGTGTGGAGGGAAGGGGTAAGGGTGAAGGCAATAGGTAGAAGTACAGAGCCTTCATTTGATACCACTCCAGTCCTGCTCACTGGCCCAGAAGAAGGATGTGGCATCAAAGGATGCAACCAGACCTCTCCAGAAATGTTAACATCACACACACCACTAATGTCTCATGGATGGCATCCCGTGCTTCGCGCAGCTGAATAGCACGCCGCCATCAGAGCACAGAAAACTGCGCTCTGCACTCCAACCTGGTGCGGTGTGATCTGCCCATGTCAGGTACCCTCCATTATACAAGAGCTTACAATCTAGAAGTGATGTAGCATGCGAGGCTGCGTATCCATTGGAGAGGACTTTTATAAATGGGGAGCACCAGACATGGGCAGATCACACAGCACCAGGCTGGAGCGCAGAGCGTCATCAGAGCGCAGTTCTCTGCGCTGTGATGACATCGCTCTGTTCAGCTGCGCGCAAAGGACGTGCCAACCTCATGGAGAGGCATCAAAATGTTTTGGTTTTTTTTATAACATTTCACTCTCCTAAACCATTGGATGTTTTGTGCAATCTACAACAAACCTGTTATTTCATCAGGATTGAGGTGAGCTTCACACTTACCTTTGCTTCTAATGTCCTTTTTCTAGCTTTCAGTTCTGCCACGGCCCGGTCCACATCAACCTGCGGGACTTTCTCTTCTTTTAGCTTCCTTACAATGTCACCCTGAAAGAGAGGACATTTGAGATAAAGCTTAACATGAAATCTAAGATAGGGAAAACAATACACTAAAGCACAGGAGAAGCTTGCTCCATGTAGTTTGCCAATTTTTCAATTTATCCTAATTTTTCAATGTAGTCCTAATAGGGACAAGGAGGGTCCCCAGTTTTTCACATTAAAATAAACTAACTAAATATTTATTTGCATATCTACACATCATTGTATTAACAAGTGCTTAAAAGTTCTGTTTTTACTCTGTGAAAACTCCCAAATAGCCCCAAAGTTATGTCCCATGTAACTCATGCACACAGTGTCTCTATAGTACTAACCAATCACAGAATTTCTCTGCAGCATTTCAAAACTTGTTGTTGAGAAAAAGCCTGATTGGCTAGTACCAATAGAAACACTGCGTTCATTAGCTGATGGGGCCATTTAGAAGGTTTCTGTGAGTTAAGATAATAAAATATATATATATATATATATATATATATATATATATATATATATATAAAATTTGACAACAGTGGTCCTTTAGTCATGTCCTCTGAGAACTGATTTCACCCCAGGATTCCCGTAGGTCTGCTTATATTGCCAGTACAAGTCAGTTTCACAGCTAAGCCCGGCACTTTCAAGTCCTAATCCAACGTTATTACAAAAGATATAGAGTCTCAGCTGAAGCATGCAAAGCATCTCTGGAAAGTACTGCAAGTCGCACAGGATTTAATCAACAGTGTTAAAGTAAAATAAGCTTGTCAATAAAAGCAGACAGCCGAACCACTTCAAGAAGCTTAGAAGTAAATTGGCCGGCTCTGCCACACAGAAAGGAGCTCCCGCACAAGGTGCTCCAGAACGTGATATTCATGACAGAAGTAAAAGTGCAATAAGAGATGTAGAAATAGTATAGATATAATAAAAGAAACAAGTAGTAAAATTGTAATAAAAAAAAAAAAAGTAGATCTATCTTTAAATATCTGGATTTAACACCTACAGTATATGGAAGTTTGTCTGATCGGGCGTCTCATATCAAATCATTATATTGAGGAATTCTGTATATTTTTAATTAAAAGTATATTTGAGATTTATTGTGTGAGCTACACCCCCCAAGGAACCTATATAGGCAGAGCATCCTAGCCAATCAGCTGTACAGAGATGTGCCCCAGCTGTCAGGATCACGGCTGCCTCCTGAGAAGATTTATCTCAGCCAGTCAAAGGAAAACTGATACACTGTTGTATCTACCTCTGATTGGCCAGAAGTAATTATGAATTTTATGCAAATTTAGCTTGGATTTACTGCAGTGTTCCTCCTCAAAAATCAACTGCCTGAAAACTGAAGAAATGTTGCAAGCTTTAGGGTATGTTTATTATAGTTTATTTTATTTTTTTGTATCGTTGGTTTGTATTGTTTCATGCATTAAAGAATCTTTTCATATACTATGAGCCCGATTCAATTGCAAGCCCGCATCTCGTGGGTTACAGGCTGTATGTCTGCGGGCGTGCTGAGGGCTCCCGTCCGTCTCAGATTCTGGTGATATTCAATTAAACATGCCCGAAAGTTACGAGCCGAAAGCCAAAACCATGGACTTGTATGTAGCATTTCAGGGCGGGAACATGATCAATTAAGCAAGGCCATAACTACCCATTTAGAAACAGCCAATAGAAAAAGAGACCGTCATCATGACATCAGTAAAACATGGAGGTTACATGTCAATCAATTATAAATCCGAGATGCAATTGGACATGCAAAACCGCAAAATACAAAGTAATAAAAGTGAATGCCGATACTGTTCTAGGCCATGTGGGTGGCCTGCTATATATTAACTCATTGATTCCCGAGATCGATATACCCCGGAAATGAAACATTAAAAAAAAAAAAAAAAAAAAAAATTATTGCAGATTTGCGGGCTTGAGACTGTTGTGCAATTAATTCTAATGTCTTTCATCGTTTCCCCCGTTCTTTACAGTGCAGTAGTGATGTTTTATATGCTTTTACAGTGCTATGATCAGGTGTTTAACCCACTGGTACCTGTAGGATTTTCTTCTACATTTGTCGTTTACGGGTGTCAAAAAATTTGCGGACTTGGGGAATTTTTGCAATTTTAGAGATCGTAACTCTTGCGGCCGTGTAAGATCAAAGGCTTAGATGAGGTGTAAGTTACGGTTGTAACAACCGCAAAGATTTCAAGCACGTAACCCGTTTGTAGCCCGCAAAAAGACGCCAATTAAATAGAAAATTCACTTCACTTCCTATTAATTCATAATCCATGAGGCTTCCATATACCTTTAAAGCATTTTTCTGCATTGCATCAGTGGTATTTTATTTACCCACAAGGTATGTGTGAGTGATAGATAGATATATATATATATATATATATATATATATATATATATATATATATATATTACACACACAGTCCAAAATCCTATATTCTTATGAAGAGCTTATGTATTTATTACAGGAAAATAAAAGACCAGAACCAGTTACGTTTTTTTGGAACTGGAAGATTCAGCAGATAACTAAAGTTTATTTAATTAAGTAAAGGAAGCCAAGAAGGAAGGTGTTGAAGGATCTGATTTGGTCTCAGGTCCACCCAGTGATGCATAATATAACGTTGATCAGGAATGAGAAAAAACGCTTTCCGTTTTATGAGCTGCATATGCAGCCCACATGTCCGTAATGGGCCAAGGAATTTGCTTAAATGGACTCATTTCAGTCACCCCCAAAATCAATTTGTTATTAAGTTATTCTCAAAGAGCATAAACAACTGGTTGTATGTGGCGTTATCCATTTTGTTCTCAATTGAATAAGTCCTGGGAAATTTCAGGTTGTTGCATTGATTGTAAATGAGTGGTTGATACATATTAATTAGCTGCTTTGGTGTGCTACTTATGATTTCAGTCTGTAGTGGCCAAAACAAAGACCCCTAATGTCATCTGACAATTCAACCCCTCTCCCACACATATCAAGCACTCGGAGCTGCACATTAACATCTTGAGCCACACATAGCATACAGGAGAGGCAGAAAAAGTGTTTTGTTTATAATCATGGACGTATATTTACAAGATACAGTTCAAAAATATAAAAAAGTTGTACTGTAATATGCAGGGCAGCAAGATTAAAGTCACTTTTTTTTTCATTTATGCACCTTACGAAGTACAGTTATGTAGTGCCGAGTCATTGACAATTTAATTAGATTGGATTTAAATAATACCAGTATTCTTGCAGCAGATTTGTTTTATATTGATTTTTTAAATCCCTCTTCTGCTTGTTTGCATTGCAATTCCAGGTTAACGTGGCAGTGGGAGGAGATGGAGGGGAAAAAACATCCCAAATTCCTCAGAAAGGGGGGAGGAGGGAGGAGGGGATCGTATAGTGCAATACAGAAGAGAAAGAAAGCAAACGTTAGCCACGGGGCAGCATCACTGAATACAACTTCTCTGCAACTGGTGAAGATGTCTCAGGGCTACAGGGACATGACCTAAAGATATCGGGAAAATACTAACAAATATTAAAAGGGATATGCGAGGGTCCCTGTCTTTGTTGTGACTATTTGTAAGTTGTTTTTGTTTTTTTAATAACAAAGGGCTGCCCCCTGTACACAGTCTCTGTTGTACTAGATTTACTAACCAATCACAAACGGTTTCGCAACTATTTTTTTTTTTTTTTTACACACCATTCAGAGAATCTGATTGGCTAGTACACCTAGTATTACAGACACTGTATGCATCAGCTGCTGGGGGTGGACCTTTGTTGGGACTATTTGGAAGGTTTCAGTGGATAAAAACAGATCTTTAAGGCACAAGATAATAAAAATATGTTTAGATATGCAAACACACACTTAAGTAGTTTATTTTAAAATTAAGAACAGGGAACCTCCCATATCCCTTTAACAGTGAAGATGATTTAACCAGTTATATATAAGGATAAATCCACTTTATGGTACACAGGGAGTAATGAAAGGCAGGTATTATTATACATAAAGAATCATTAACCATTTTACAGTTTAAAGTGTTGGTAAGTTGGTAGATCTCCTTTCTTGCACAGGATTCAAACAGATAACCTTGATAAATGTCATTACCCTGGTCAAAGATTGCAAGGATACTTATTTCCGGTCCAGGCACCACAGAATGCAGCTTTCTAGAAAGTAATCATAGCGCGAAAGCGATTACAGCTTGCGGAAAAAAAAAAAATATATATATATATATAACTATCCCTTTTTCACACATCCTGAAGAAACAGAAAGGAGATCCTCAAATCTAGGTGTGTGTAGCTCCCCAGAACCAAACTTGTCCATCTCTGCTCTAGATGGATTTACACCACATCACTTCCAGACAACACAATTTGACCTTCCATAACCACATAGGGCAAAAGATCACATCACTTTGTAAACGGTTTATATTTCCTACACCATCATTAAACTGAGGCCTGCTATCAAGCCTATCCCATAGGTCCGGTCCTGGAGAGCCAGACCTATCAAAGCTTCAGTCAGCCTGACTGACTCACTCAAATCCAGGCCTGTGTGTGTGACTCTCCAGAACCAAATTAGTCTACCTCTGCCATAGAGGTCTTAGAGGTGGCCCCAAGCCCAGTTCCCGGACATGCGCCAGACTTCTTATTTCAGTTTGGATGCAATGTATGAAATCAATGTATTGTTAAATTCAGTGGATGATCTTCTGGTCTATTTCCTACTGGCCTGGGATAGTTTCACTTTATTTCTTGGCTCATTTGCATTTGACGCAGCACCACTAATCTGAAAACGACGGTGTCCCGACAAAACGGCGCACGCCTACAGCGCCCAGTCAAAGGCGGCACACGATTACAGAGTGCAGGACTAAATTGCGCTCCCGACAAATGCGCGAACGCTCCCATCAAATGCGCGCTGGAAAAAGCATGGCGGTATGGATGGCCACTACAATCCCCCCCATCAATGCTATCTCTCCATCTTTCTCTCTGTGTCTGCTCCAGTCTTCCCTGTCAGTGTTATCTCTTCCCCCCTTCCTCTCTCAGTGTCTCTCTCTGTGCTTGCTCTCCTGCAGTCTCCACTGTCAGTGCCGTCTCTCTCCCCCCTGTCTCTCTCTCTTTGCAGTCTCTCTCTGTCAGTTATGTCTCACTCCCCCGTCTCTCTCCTTGCTCTGCTCCAGTCTCCCCTCTATCTCGCTCCCCGTCTCTGTCTTCTGTCCGTGTGGTCTCTCTTTCTCCCTCCTGTCAGTGCCGTGTCTCTCCCTGTGCCTGTCCCCGCTCTTTAGTTGGCACACAATTATTTATCGCACTCCATCGACGTCGCGCAATTGCCTGCACGCTTACGCCGGCAGGTACACCCGCGATAGATGGGGTGACGAAAGCTACAGAACCAGGAATTTATTGTTATCAAACAGCAACCTGTCTTTAAGGGGTGGGGGTGCAGAGGGGAGGGCATGGCTGACGGGTCCCTACCAGGGATTTTCATCTGCTGACCACTAATAGTCGTATTTTAACAGTCTGGAGGTAACCAGCAGTCTTTCTAGAAGAAAGTCACTCAAATTAACCATGCTTAAGGTTATATGGCCAACAATTACTCTAATGCAGAGGGTTTTATTCTTTTTTTTCAGTTGATTTTACACAAACATAGATACTTTAAATTATTGGGGAACCTTAATACTCAGACTTGACAAGTACAATTCAGCACTGCGACTTATCTCATTGTAGCTTTTGCATTAAGGAACATTGAGTTTTGGAAGAAAAGTCCATGTTTGCAAACTATGTAACAATCTAACATTAGCACCTATTTAAGCAATGAGCATAAAAGCGTTTCAGAGAAAGTATACATTTATGAGACACTGCTTGGGTCATGGGCGCTTCCATCTTGGACTCCGAGTCTGCCTATATACTAATGAGAATTCAGTCATTTGTCATGAGGCAGGTCAAAGAGTCTTTCAATAGAATTGAAGAGAGATGTTATCGGAAACCACCGGAGAATCTAAATATAAAACATATCAATGCTTTAGATATGTATTATTACTTTGACACAGTCTCAGATATCCATGCTGCTGTAACTTCATTTTAGGTGAATATTTTAGTTTTTTTTTAATTTTTATCTGTGACTATATAAATGGTATTTGTTATTTCTATCACTAAGCACAAATGTTTGCACTGATCATTTCTTGTATTTGACCTTACAGAGATCACTGCAAATAAGGAGTTGTGCAAATGTTTACTGACCTCTAAACAGATAGTTCCTGGTCTTATCTATCTTAGTAGTAAATGTGCCATCTTTGTACTCTTCCACCTCACAGGATGCTTGCGAACAGCCCACCACCACATCTGCTTGCAAACAGCCCACCACCACATCTGCTTGCAGACAGCCCACCACCACATCTGCTTGCAGACAGCCCACCACCACATCTGCTTGCAGACAGCCCACCACCACATCTGCTTGCAGACAGCCCACCACCACATCTGTTATATTTCTGTTATATTATCACGAATGGGTTCCACCAAGGTCTATTCTTCCTATCATGTAGATAAGGCATACAGGAGAACTATGTTCAGATTAGCAATATGGTGAATGGGGATTGGGATACATTTGCCAACTTGACAGGCAAAACCTTAAAATGAACACAGCAGGTATTCATTTACAGAAATAAATGTATCCAAACATTTTACACGTTCGGATGGTGCACGTGTTGGACCAAATGCATGGTTGTACAGCACAGACTTTGGATCTATCCTGTTATAGTTACGGCACAGGCCGCCACTGCAGTGGGGCGACCCATAGATGGTGCTGACAGTGTGTTCGAGAAGTTCTAAGCTTAGAATGGCAGCCTAACCCTTAAACTAACCCTCACCGTTTACCTAAGCCTTGAGTCTATATGGCACTGGAATATCGTCAGCGCCATCTAATGGTTGGATCACCGCACTGCAGCAGCGGACTGATGCCGTAACCATAACAGGAAAGGACCCAGACATTTTTCCTTATGTGTGTCTACATGTACAGAAGGATTCAATTCTCTCAGGTATGAAAACAAAGCCTGCTTAGAACCAAGTAAACTATTTCTACATGTTCATTTCTTGTAAGATTTCAGCATAACATCTGCCTCAGTGTAGCATCCATATGCAACTGTACTCCTCAAAAGGTTTATTTATAATACTATCACTACTAATTCTAGTCGCTTGTCTTTAAAAATAGTCTCCATAAGTAAGAAGAGCATCCTTACAAGAGGACAATGACATTCTGCATTAGATGCCGCATAAAATAGGACGGGCTATACACAATATCAGAAATAAAAAGGTGATATAAAGTATCATGGGAAGCATTAAAAACTTAATAAAAATAAAAAAATTCTGTTCAGTTTGGTTGGACCAAAAAATAAAAAGTCAGTTTATTTTAAGGGACAGTGTGATATTATATACAGATAACAATTAGTAAGGTGACAACAATTGTTACATCCATTACAAGGTGAATTCCTCCATGAGAAAAGTCTTCATGTAAGTTTGGGCAGTAAGGTTATGAAATTATTATAATTTCCAACAAATCTTGCAACAATCTTAAAAATGTAGATGTGTTGCCGTTTAAACAATTGTAAATATCTGTTCAGTGGTTTCCAGTTTTAATCGTCATATTTCCGCAGATGGCAAGATGATAGCTAACCACAAAATCAACACAGAATTATTAAAACACAAATTCAATATACAAAAAAGAGTTAGGGCTCCGAACATGAATATATAGGTACAGATATATAGATATATCCCCTTCTGGATCGACACCTTGTGTCCCTAGGTGAAGCTGTGAGCTATACCATGTAGGGTCACCCAAGATGAGCAGGTCAAAACAGACAAAGGTCAGGTCAGACAAATTGTGATCCACTGGAGAAGGAACCAGCAACCAACACCAATATATTTGCTATGAAAACCACATGGATAGGCAAAACCAAAAACACAGATGTGCCTGGCGTGCTGCGTCCATATGGTCAACAAGAGTCGGATGTGACTGAAGTGCTGAACAATATAGCTAGATAGAATGAGATTGATAGGGTTCTTAAATAGGGCTACTTCTAGTTAATCCATCTTGGTAAAGATCGTACGGGAAGTAGAAATGATGACAGGTGAATCTGTCACAAGGGCAAACCTTAGTAATACAAGTCCTGAATGACCAATTATCTACTTCTATATCTGGGGCACCTCAGGTAGATATACAGTTCCGGCATCTTGAAAACTGAATTTAAGGAGAATCCATGCTATGCAATGGTCATATGGCCTTACGTTAAATGCATTGGGCATGTGCATTAAGAAGGTAGTATGCTTGTAAGTCACTGAGTACCAAGGGACTTGCTGTTCGTCCACGCTCAATATTATATTTTCAACATGGCATGCGAAAGTTTGCAACAGTTGGAAACAAAACACCCAGTTAGATTATATTTGGTAAGTTGGGTGCTTTGTCACTACTAAGGTGAGACCTTGCAAATCCCTTTATTATTCTATAGCTTCTATCTGGAGATATATTTATAATTTAATCAACAGGTTCCTTTGGGGGGCGGGGGGCTTGGAGGTATCAGGTATCTCTTAAAATAGACTCACTACCTAACCCTAGAGAACATCCTACCTGCTCATAGAAAAGCTACTTGACTTCTAAATATGTATGGTTGGCCACTGTTGGGTTCTATGAAATAACCAGAAAGTATTCACCTTGGAAATACAGTACACGGATAAAATGGCGGAAGGTGAAATCTTACAAACTATGTCAGATTCTCTATGGTCATATTGGGACCTCCTGGTACGTTCTCTTTCTACATTAGAAATGTAAGGAGGACTTCACTTTGAGTCACGACTTCACAATCTGACTCATTCCTTGCAGCATTGTGATCTCATAGTTTCTAAAGCAGCGGCTCTCAGCAGACCATCCTAGAACTGAAACCGGTCATCAGGGACAAGGAGAACCAAACACATAGCAGTGCAATTATTCATAGTTAGAGATTATTGATCAATGCATCAGAATTAAAAATGCACATTATAGAAATTACAGCACAACTACATGACAATTCAGTATCACATGTGGTATTAACCCAGTCATAGTCCCCATGAGCACTGTAAGGTAACTGGCCGCGCCACAAACCGATAAGGTCACCAGCCTCTGTTTTACGGGCTATTTCTTGTGCCTTCTATATATGTAACTATATCACTCAGCCGTATGTCTCTATATCTACACAATACAGTGCAATGTAAAGATGAATCCAGGAAAATATACAATGGAAATTAATGTGCAATTAAAAACAAAGAAATGTTATTGACTGCTACACTAGTTTAGTATAATGTGTTATAATGAAATTAATATTCGTTTGTAAACTCACAACATACCACTGTGGCCCCAATCATAGCTCTTTGTGTAGTGGCACCCCCTCTTGCCCCATCCCCTGTAGTGGCAACCCCTCTTGCCCCATCCCCTGTAGTGGCAACCCCTCTTGCCCCATCCCCTGTAGTGGCAACCCCTCTTGCCCCATCCCCTGTAGTGGCACCCCCTCTTGCCCCATCCCCTGTAGTGGCACCCCCTCTTGCCCCATCCCCTGTAGTGGCACCCCCTCTTGCCCCATCCCCAGTGGTCCCCCCCTCTTGCCCCATTCACAGTGGTCCCCCCTCTTGCCCCATTCACAGTGGTCCCCCTCTTGCCCCATTCACAGTGGTCCCCCTCTTGCCCCATTCCCAGTGGTCCCCCTCTTGCCCCATTCCCAGTGGTCCCCCTCTTGCCCTATTCCCAGTTGTCCCCCTCTTGCCCCATTCCCAGTGGTACCCCTCTTGCCCCATTCTCTGTGCTCCCCCTCTTGCCCCATCCCCTGTGCTCCATCTCTTGCCCCATCCCTGTGTCTCCCCGGGTCACCCTCTCACCTGCTGTTTGACCGCCTGTCTCAGGGGTGCCAGCTGCTCCTCTATGCTGCCCATGGCGGGTGCTGTGCAGGTGTCCTGGATGTGCTGGGCTCTAAGGGCTGGAGCACTGGCTTTGCCCCGGACTGCTGTGCGGCTGAGCTGAAGAAGGGAGGCGCTGACAGAGCGGGGATGTTGCAGCAGGGTGGGGATGACTCTGAGCAGCAGCATGGACCGTCACACACACTCACTGCATGATGAAATCTCTCCCGCACCAGCCGCAAAGGAACGCCCACCAACACGACATTTACAGCACCAATATGACAGCGCACACTGAACGGCACATTTACAGCGGCCATCTTTGTTATGGGCGCTCTGCCCTTACTGCATGCAAATCACTACTTTGGTGTATCTGGCACCTTTATATTACAACACACAGACCACAATATCTACCAAAAAAGCCTTTTAAATGAATGAATTG
Organism: Discoglossus pictus; assembly: GCA_027410445.1. Classification (NCBI taxonomy): domain Eukaryota; kingdom Metazoa; phylum Chordata; class Amphibia; order Anura; family Alytidae; genus Discoglossus; species Discoglossus pictus. The sequence goes on along the minus strand of CM050166.1, from coordinate 421,306,670 downwards.
ATAATTAATAAGACATTGAGGGTAGGATTGTAATTGAAGATGTCCTTTATCCTACCTGAGTCTACAATGCAAAACTAAGTTTTTCAAGAATGGAAATATTTTATGAATCCTTTTAATTAATTCTTAGCAAATTGCTTGATAACATTAGCCTTAATCATACATCCTTCCACCTTAATATCAACACACAGCCTTTATGAATAGTCACTGCTTGTAATAACTTTTCCTGTGTATACCCCACCAAAAAGACCCCCTTTGACTGCTCATCTACTATTAAAGTTGAACTGGCTGCTCACTGACTGCTGAAGCCAAGCGGCCCCCCAAACTTATCTTAGGGAGGAATACTGCCCCTCAGGGTCTGACAGTACACCCCCATCCTAGATCTGGGGCCTAGTTAGAGTCAGACCTCCCACCAACTCATGGTCCCCGTCCAACTCTACCTGCCTACAGCTGAGGGCTTTAACACATTACACAACCGTGGCCTCCCGTAGTGGGAGGTGTACTCCACCTGTGACAAACCCAACACAACCACGCACTTCTACAACAACAGAACAGAACTGAAACCTACACAACTGCGAACCATCATCATGCATAAGAAGGGCCCCAGTCATTCTTGGTCTTACCTCATACATCTTACCAAGCATAGCGTGCGTCCTACCATTTTATTCAAACTTATTCACCTGCCCAGCCCCTTCTGATCTGTAATAGAATGCCTAACAAACAACTATTGGAGGTCAACCTGTTAACCACTTAAAAATGACTTCCATAGTGGCAGAAACCTACCCACGAATTACACCGCCACCAACAAAGGAAAAATTCAAGGAATATCAAATTCCTTATGATATCTCTGTCTTTCCAGCCATCTGGCCAAAACCCCACATAACAGCACCCCTGGAAGAATGCTCCAAACTCCCGTGCCACGGCAGCATCCTTATACAACTCCAGTACAGAGTTATCCACAAAACCCTCCAAGGCCAAGGTCTGATCATATTATAGCAATAACAATTCCAACCACAACTGCTGGTGCTCTGTTCACACATATGCAACCCTCACCTTATTATGTGGCCTCTGGACGCAAATCAGAGCAAAAGCTAGACAAAGGCAAAGGTAAAAGGCGCCCTTGTGGCAAAGTTCAATTGCCTCTTGTCTGCCTGGAACTCTCTCATGATAGCTTCATTTCTACCAAGCATCCCACCCAACATTTCTCTAAGCTTAGCCATATTGTCCACTGGCAAGTGATACTCCATGGTCACTAATTTCATCACTATGCCTAGGAAACTGATGCGTGTGACTGCCCCTTCAATTTTCTCCTTCATCAATAGGGACCTGAAATGTGCCATTAGGTCCTGGACTCCAGGAAGAAACTGAAAACTGACCATTGTACCAGCACTTCTTCACAAAGAGGAAGTTGTCCAGGTAATGAAACACCTATTGCAACCTGGTCGTATCTTTGAGCACCCAATCCAGAAAACAACTGAATGGTTCAAAACACAACTTGAAGATGGAGCAGCTCATGGGCAAACACATATTAAAAAACAAAGTTAGAGGTGCTCAATCAGAGAACAAACTAACATTAATAGGTTAGTTCTATGGACAGGATAACCCACTTTGAGACCAACCTCTTTTAGTGCACTTGTGCTCTTCACAGGGAGAAATATCCTTTAGTATATCAGTCTGGTCCCACTCATTAGAGTAACACACAAAATACCAGGCAATTCTACTGTGAACAGGAAAAACAGCAAACCCCAGACGTACTTTTCGGCCTTCACTGGGCCTCGTCAGTGAGGTGTAGCTGAACTCCCTAAGGCACAGTGAGCAAAGGGTCCACGTCTGGATTCCCCCATCACCCTTAGGGGTTGGGTCACTCTTTTGAGTGAGACCAGAGTGATATACTTCAGGATATTTCTCCCTGTGATGGGCACAAGTGAGCGAAAAGAGGTTCTCTCTAAGCAGGTAACCAGACCTATAGGACAAACATACTTCAGGTATTGTCCGTTCTCAGATTTAGCACCTCAAATGTTGTTGTTGTGTATGCAAATGACCCTTAGGTGTTTTTCTCACCCTAAGGGTGATAGGGGGAACCAGAAGTGGACTTCTTACTCACTGTGCCTTAGGGAGTAAAGCTGCACCTCACTGATGAGGCCCAAAGATGCTGAAACGCATCTGGAGTTTGCAGTTTCTCCTGTTCAGGGTAGCATTACCTGGTATTTCAGAGCTGGGTCATTCTTTTGAGTGAGACCAGACTGATATACTACAGGATATTTCTCCCTGTGAAGGGCACAAGTGAGCTAAAAGAGGTTGCTCTCTGAGTAGGCAACCAGACCTATAGGACAAACCTACTTCAGGTATTGTCCGTTCTCAGATGGAGCACCTCTAATTTTGTTGTTGTGTAAACACATATAAAAAAATATTTCCAATTCAGCATAAAATCTAGTAAGAAGAAACCACAACTTCCACTCACTGCCCTTCTTCAACCTCGGCCACCATAACCCACACAAACCTGCAAGCACTTGACCGACAACTACTTTCATTGTGCTACAACCCCTGCTAAGTATACAATTGCCTTACTCATTTTATTTCCTCCAACTCCCTTCTTGACTCCTTCCAGCCCCAACACTCCACAGAGACAGCAGTCACAAAAGTCACTAATGACTTGCTCACCACCAAGTCAAAGGGTCACTTCTCTTTTCTGATTCTCCTGGATCTATCTGCTGCCTTTGATAGTTGACCATCTCTTCTAGCCCAAATTCTCCACTCACTTGGCATCCGATACACTCTCTTATGGTGTAGATCATACCTACAAGATCGAACATTTAGTGTCTCCTTCTCTGGCACTTCTTATTCACCTCACACTCTGACTGTTGGCTTACCCAAATGTTCAGTCATAGCCTCCCTCCTCTTCTCCATCTATATATCCTCCCTTGGTACCCAAATTAAATCTTATGGATTTCCATATCACATATATGCAGATGACACACTAATCTACCTCTTAGCACGAAATCTATCCAACTCTCTCCTAGCACGAGTTGCCAACTACACCTCAAGCAATTCCTCCTGGATGTCCGCCCACCAGCTCAAACTCAACATTTCAAAGACAAAACTCCTAATCTTCCCACCCTCTACTACAGTTTCCACTCCTTAAATAACTCTCACTGTTGACAATGCCATAATCACTCCTCCCTCCCAGGCCTGTTGTCTTGGGGTTGCCCGCTCTTTCATTCCTTGCATACAACCGATCATAAAAATTTTTATTTTTTCACATAAACAAAACCTCCAAAATATGTCGCAATCTTACACAAGAGACAACTAAAATTCTAATACATTCCCTCAGCAAATCTTGTCTGGACTACTGCAAATGGCTTCTTGCTAGCGTCCCCATTAACTGACTCTTGTCAATCTAATTCATAATAAACACCTCTGCTACTATACTCAACGCTCAGTGTCTGCAGCTCCTCTCTGTCAGTCATTCCACTGGCTTCCCATAGACTCCAGAATACAATGTAAAAGTATGGCCCTAACGTATAATGCGTCCTTTCATTGGAACTACACTAAACTATCCTCATGCCTCAAAACCTTCAAAAACTCACAAAAAATGCATCTGTTAACACCGTCAGCCTTGATATGCACAACATATCTATTACCCCCTGTACCACACCCATTCCCTTTATATTGTAAGTTTGCAAGTTTTCAATCTTGTAAGGTGTTTTAGGGTAAGTGTTATGCACATTTGATTATAAGCTCAAAGACAAGGCTCCCCATTCTTTTGCAATGTGTTTTTGCCTTGTGCTTAACCCCTGTATTGCAATACGGAATATTTTGGAGCGTTAGAAATAAAGGATAATATTAATGATAATTGATCAGTGTGTACATGCAGCAGGCAAAATGCTGATACAATATTTGTTTTTACCATTTCCACCCCAAGTCCGCACCTAGCTCTCTAAAACTGGATGCTACATAATGTCAATGCCTTCATTCACCTATCTGCCCTCTGGATGGGACTAATGGTGAAACAACCTAAAACATACAGCTTCTTCAGTACCACCCCTAAAGGTGATATCCGGTTATCATGAAAAGGAGGCCGATTAAAGTGACCAGCTACCCTACCTTTCATTGTTTCTTTCTCCAACTTCGCTCAGGCCACTTCAGGGAAATCAGCTACTGATTTCAAGTTTTTCTGGCAATGCTCCATCTCCTGTTCCTGAAAAGATATCCAAAAGCTTTTCTCAAAACCCTTCCTAATTAGCAATGTTTCCAGATCTCTTCGTGGTACCCAAGTGCTTTCTGAAACATGAGGAGGCAGCATGCCTGGACCCCTGCAGAAATTGAAATCATGCTTAAACTTGAATAATGCTCCTCATTTACAGTTTCCTTTATTTAATTGCCAGCAAATATTCTTAAAGTTAGCTGATGCCCGCAAGTACCAGCTCCTCTGAAAGGGCATTGGTCTCTTCAGCATCATCAATGACAGCCATTGGTTCATATCCTTAACAATCCATCAAATTTGCCAATGTGCAGCTTTGCTTTTGGAAATACCTCTCATATTTCTACCATGCCGCATCACCATAGGTACTGTAAGCTTCCTATATAGTGTCCAAATATATAAACAGGATTGAATATTGCTCTGGCTCCTTCTCCCCACAACACTAGCTAAGATCACATAAGTGACACTGGGCCATGAACGCTCCCTCACCAACTGAAGGCTTTCCAGTTCCATTCACCATTAAGATTGGGGCAGCCACCTCTGCTGTGGCTCAGCCAGTTACACCGAGTCCCATGCCATGCAGCTAAGTAGAAGTATTTACCAACTGGCAACTTTCCAGTTCCATTCACCTTATTTTATTTTACCTCCAGAACTATAGCCTCATTTACCATCACATTTCCTTCTGCCTCTGAACTCATTTAACATGCGCTCCCAACTACTCTGTCCACACCCACCCATTATGATTTGTGTTAAGATATGCATCCCTGAAGCTGACAGGTTTCATAATGGCGTAACTTTGCTTTAAGAAGTATGTGCCTTTAGTAGAAAAGGTTGATGTGAGGTGAGGAGAATGGAGATAAAAAAAACTGACACATATCCACAATTGTATTCTGACTGTAAACCCAAAAATAAGCTTTTCCCTGCTAATTGTTATGATGGCGGAGAAAGCTGCTTCTTGGATCAGTCTGAGGTTATAAACCTGGAAAAATGTATGAAATGTATTTCCAAACCAAGGAGTTATTCTGTATCCAACTTTCAGTAGTCTATGCATAGCTCACTTACACATAGGTTTGTACAGTTCATCCACATTGATCTATCATCATCATTTAAACCCTCAGTATTTGGCTCAGGCATATATATCCCCCACACACACTTTCTTACAGTCCAGCTTATATGTTACTAGCGAATTGCCCGTCAAAAAATGACGGCAATGAAATTGTAAGGTAGCTAATGCTGTTTGGTGTATAATAATGAAATATATAATACATTAATAAATGAATATACTTTACCTATTTTGAAGCATTGTGTTGAAGAGCTGGCAATCTGTTTTGATGTTGCTGGAGCATTAGTGGTGTGGAGCTGCTGTGTAAGCGTGATGAATGTGTGCAGTGTAATAGTGTGCGTGCGCGAGACCAAACCGTTAGCGTAGTTGTGTAGTTCCGCATTAGCGTAAAATGGCGGGTAATGTGTGGTATGCGTCTTAACGGAATATCCGTAGGTCTTTTGTTGTGTTTTGCGAGTTTCTTGTGGTGTTTTGCGTGTTTAGAGTGCTGTAGCCTCGTTTTCGTTTTGTTCGGCGGCCATTTTTTCTGTAGCTTAGAGAATTTTCAAGTGTCTAAACTCTTTTATTTTGAGTGAAATGAAGGTGTAAGTTGTTTTTTTGAGGTCCTGGATGCTCCCTCTTGCTGTAGGTAAGCTTTATATGTATGTGTTGTGTGTATTTATTGTGTTTTTAATTTCGTGATGTTCGCGAGTGTAACGGCTACCCCTGTAGTGAGAGGGTACCAGCCGTTGGAGACGTCCTTTTCCCTGGCAAGCTGCTGTGTAAAAGTAAAGTTGGTATAATCCCATCCAAGAGTTCCAAAGGGAGAGTCAGGTTCAGCATTAAATATCCATATAGAAGCACTGCGCAGTCTCAGAAGCCCTGACCACCCATATTGGACGACACTTTCTTGGGAGTCAAAGAATACTCTCTTTATTTTGTTATGCAGAAATATATATACCCATCTCTTTCCACAGGCAATACACATGCCCATATTTGGCCACACAATACACATAGAGAGACAATAGGTGTGGTCACACCTTCCTGAGGCTACCTGGCTACTTTGATACAATCAGACATTGATAAGATTATACTCTTTGTTCTATGTCTCATAATAAAACACTTTATACAATAGACTTCCTTATCTTATGAGGAGTCTCTGTAAGAGTATTAACTATTAGCCTAGTAGCTGTAATATTCTGAGCCAATATATTCTGTACAACATAAACCAACATATCTACAGTAAAGCAATGTGATCATATTTTAACCATAAGAATTACATAACCATAAAACAGGGTAAAACAGTGATGGGTTCCGTTACAGCGAGTTGCGGGCGATTTTTGCAAGGTCGGAATGTGTGGTAACGTGTCTCGTATTTTTTTTGCGTTGCGAGGTAAAGTTTGCGAGGGTCGCGGTTGTTGTGTCGTGTTGTTTGCGTTTTAACGTAAATTTTGTGATGGTCGGAGTTACTGGCATGGAGCGCCTTCGGCGCTCCATGCCAGCAACTGAGGCCTTCGCCCGCAGCCCTCGCTATGCAAGCGTTAGCAACAAGTCGTACGTTCACAACTATATATGTGATTACAAAAGTGAATTTTTTGTCTCTTAAAGAGACCCTAGAATATAAACAATGGAACAACTATGCAAATTACAGAAATATGAAACTAGTTACCTACTGTAACAATAAATTGCTTGCTGTTGGTGCTCATTATATTATCCAATATTCAGTCAAATATGCTGAATTTATGGATATTCATAATTATTAGCTTTTATTTGTATCGCGCCAACATATTCCGTAGTGCTGTACATGAGAAAAGAACAAGGAAAAATACAATATTAACAAACTGCAGAAAATGTAAGGCACTTTTTTGAGCTTAGAATACTTATATAAAGTGCTTTTATCAAAGCACCCTACAAGATTGGAAACTCACTACTTACAATCTAAAGGATAGCGTATGTTGCTGATAGGTCAGGTGCAAGTGGTATTCAAGTCTCTAAAAATAAAATCTAAACAGGGGACGGTGGGAGTGATCTTAGATTTTGATGAGAGTTAACCCCAAGTCAGGAGGGCAGGCTGGTGTAGGTAAGGCCCTGAAGAAAGAACAGTAAATGGTGTGAGGGAGGAAGCAGGGAGAGATAGGACTGAGACAAAGGAACAGTTGAGAGAAAATAAGAGGAGAAGCTCTTGGTAAGTTAAGCAAGTAATAAAGGGGTAGGGTGGCTTGATGGAGGCTAGACAGCATGTTTGCTTACACAGATGTTACATCATTTAGAAAGGGGGTGATATTAAGTTACAAAGTTAATTTTTTTTGGCAAAAAATGATAATATACATACAGTAATAGTAATATTAATAATGCTATTGGCTCCTGAGATGGGACAACTTCCATAGTTCATACCTTACAGATCAGTTGCAGGCTTCAGATTTTGATGAGTGTTAACACCAAGTCAGGAGGGCAGGCTGGTGTTGCAGGTAAGGCCCTGAAGAAAGAACGGAAAATGGTGTGAGGGATGAAGCAGGGAGAGATACTTATATTCATCACATACAGTGCCTTGCAAAAGTATTCACCCCCCTTGGCATTTTTCGTGTTTGGTTGCCTCACAACCTGGAATTAACATGGATTGTTTGAGGATTTGCATCATTTAATTTACAGAACATGCCCACAACTTTGAAGATTTTTTTTTTTTATTATTATTGTGAAGCAAGCAACAAATAGGACAAAATAACAGAAAAAGTCAATGTGCATAACTATTCACCCCCCTAAAGTCAATACTTTATAGAGCCACCTTTTGCAGCAATCACAGCTCCAAGTCGCTTTGGATAAGTCTCTATGAGCTTGCCACATCTTACCACTGGGATTTTTGCCCATTCCTCCTTGCAAATCTGCTCCAGCTCCTTCAAGTTGAATGGTTTGCGCTTGTGAACAGCAATCTTTAAGTCTGACCACAGATTTTCTATTGGATTGAGGTCCGGGCTGTGACTAGGCCATTCCAACACATTTACATGTTTCCCCTTAAACCACTCAAGTGTTGCTTAAGCAGTGTGTTTGGGGTCATTGTCCTGCTGGAAGGTGAACCTCCGTCCTAGCCTCAAATCACGCACAGAGTGGTACAGGTTTTGCTCAAGAATATCCCTGTATTTAGCACCATCCATCTTTCCCTCAACTCTGACCAGTTTCCCAGTCCCGGCTGCTGAAAAACATCCCCCAAAGCATGATACTGATGGTGTTCTTTGGGTGATGAGATGTGTTGGGTTTGCGCCAGACATAGCGTTTTCTTTGATGGCCCGAAAAGTTCAATTTTAGTCTCATCAGACCAGAGCACCTTCCTCCATACATTTTGGGAGTCTCCCACATGCCTTTTCGCAAACTCAAAACGTGCCATTTTTGTTTTGCTGAAAGTAATGGCTTTCTTCTGGCCACTCTGCCATAAAGCCCAACTCTATGGAGCGTACGGCTTATTGTCGTCCTATGTACAGATACTCCAGTCTCTGCTGTGGAACTCTGCAGCTCCTCCAGGGTTACCTTAGGTCTCTGTGCTGCCTCTCTGATTAATGCCCTCCTTGCCCGGTCCGTGAGTTTCGGTGGGCGGCTGTCTCTTGGCCGGTTTGCTGTTGTGCCATGTTCTTTCCATTTGGTTACGATAGATTTGATGGTGCTCCTGGGGATCATCAAAGATTTGGATATTTTTTATAACCTAACCCTGACTTTTACTTCTCAACAACATTGTCCCTTAGTTGTTTGGAGAGTTCCTTGGTCTTCATGGCAGTGTTTGGTTAGTGGTACCTCTTGCTTAGGTGCTGCAGCCACTGGGGGCTTTAAAAAAAGGTGTGTATAGGTAATGACAGATCATGTGACACTTAGATTGCACACAGGTGGACATCATTTCCCTAATTATGTGATTTCTGAAGGTAATTGGTTGCACCAGAGCTTTTTATGGGCTTCATAACAAAGAGGGTGAATACATACGCACATGCCAATTTTCTGTTTTCTATTTCTAAAAAATAGTTTGTGTATATATTTTTCTCATTTCATTTAACAAACTTAGACTATTGTGTTCTGATCCATCACATAAAATTCAGATTAACAAAACATTGAATTTAAGGCTGTAAGGTAACAAAATAGCTAAAAAGTCAATGGGGGTGAATACTTTTGCAAGGCACTGTATTCTCTTTCTATACAATAGCTTCACAAGATTATCTTTTTTTTTTCTGGAGTGACAGGTCATATACTATTCCTAAATTATGAATTCAATATTTAAACATTGTCTGACTGATAATTTATTTAGATGAATTCAGAACTACAATTAAAGTTGGAAGAGATGGAGGTATATTGGTGTGTAACATAAGCTTATATGGCTACTAACATTAAAGTAGTTTCTGAGTATCACTCAAGTACTACTGATGGAAAAAAAATAGTGATGGTAGTGTTTTTGTGACTTTGTAAGTTTATCTGTATATCTGTATCTACCTATAAAAAGAAAGTATTAAAGTAAATTATATATAACCGAGGTCTGATTCTATGAGATTCTTGGCACTCAAACTGAATCTGCTCTGAGATTGGAAAAAGGGCCCTGAAAAATACAGGGTTAAAATGTTGGCATTACTTTCTCGCAATATATCTAACTGATTTGATTTTATATCCTGACATACATATATATATATATGAGGATGAGAATATATTTAAGACACATCATGATTTTACAACTCTCTCACATAAGTGAATTAATGAAAAATAGTAATAAATAAAAGTATACACGTGGTTACTATGTAAGATGGAAAATAAAAAAATAGGAAGAAGTAGACGTCTAATTACATATTAAATATATACATTTAATTAAATAATTTAGGGGCACCAAATTGATTATGTATGTCTAATTTCATTATATATATCAGATATATAATTACAATTTTGTACAAAAGGGTTTATGAAATAATTCAGTGTATAACTTGGAGTAGAATAACAGGAACTTTAATAACATTTTAATTTGTTAATGAGTTAACCCTCATGAAAACTGAACCCTTTTCATTCTGGATATCAAACTGTATATCCTATTGTAATTTATTTTCTTATATGGCTATGAATAATATAGGTATATTTGTCAGAACTATTGTAATCATACATTATTTTATATATTTATTTTAATATAATTCCTTTTTATATGACATGATTTTTATATATATATTTTTTTTTATATATCACATATATAGTTGTCAGTGTGGGTAACGTTTGCGATGTTGGTCATGCTTTGCGAGCCCGCTTGGAACCCATTGGGCCGCAATTGCCAGCTTTGCAAAAAAAGGCGAGACGCCGACCATGCAGGACTTAGGCTGCAATGAGCGCCCCTCCAAAGGCGCTCACTGCACTGCGAGGCTAGCAGTTGAGGCACGCGGGACAAAGCGAGGCGAGCCATCTACCATGCAGTTGAGGCACGCGGGACTTCGGCTGCAATGAGCGCCAAGTCTAGTAGCTAGTGATCTCAGTATGGAATTAGAAAAAAAAACTTAGATAAGATTTGACTATTTAAGACTGCCCCTATTCAAGAACAGTAACACATTAATGAGGAACAGCAGAAAAGAACAGCAGGACATGAGGAGAACACAAAACACATTAGGAAGAAGAGCAGAAGAGAAAACATGAGGAGGAAGACAAGAGAGAAAGAGATGGCAGGGAAGCCTAAGAGAATACACTCAATTGAGAAACACATTTATGAGATATACTTATAAGCACACTCTTAAAATATACTATTGGGATACTCCCAAAACACATAGATATTCAAAATTTATACTCCAATAGCAACAAAGAAACTTTCACTGCTTACTTCCAAAAGAATTTACACACCAAGAACAGGAAATTATTTTAAAATAAAAAAAAAATTCAAACTTCCTGAGGCCTAGTTATTGAGGGAACCATGGATTAGATATTGAATTTGGGTATAGTATCATATTCTTTTCTATATTTATTTTCATTACAATTATAGAAATATTTTGTTAATTTACAAAAAAATAGATTGCTATATCAATATTTATATGATATAACAATATCACCATAACCTCGTAAATATTCCATATTGCTATACAGGGGTAAAGCACAAGGCAAAAACTATTTAACACATTGCAAAATAATGGAGAGCCTTGTCTTTGAGCTTATAATCAAATGTGCATAAATTTACAATTTACAGATTCATTTTATAAAACACACAAATATCAGCTGTTATAGCAATCCACTATATCTTGATTCAGTACATAATTGTAATGAGAAAAAAACATTTTATTTTTGTATTAGATAAAATTATAATTTTATCTAATACAGATTTTGTTTAACTTTAAAATGGTATCTTAGTGAATAGATATTTGTGAACATACCAAAACTAACTTTAATATCATAATTGCCATATCTTATGTGGATAATCTGTAAACAACCAATTCTTTATCATTTAAATATACCTTAACATAATATCTGTCCTGATTATTATACCATATTAATTGTTATATTGAAATATACTGTTTTGATATCATTTTATTCATTATAATTAATATATTTTCATATAATTGCATTACAATAAGGCTAAAGCTTATATACCGTATATACTCGAGTATAAGCCGAGTTTTTCAGCCCTTTTTTTAAGGCAAAAAAGGGCCCCTCGGCTTATACTTGAGTCACTCTCCCCCCGTGTGTCTCTAACCCCCCCGTGTGTCTCTAAAGCCCCCCGTGTGTCTCTAACCCCCCCGTGTGTCTCTAACCCCCCCGTGTGTCTCTAACCCCCCCGTGTGCCTCTAACCCCCTGTGTGACTCTCTACCCCCCCGTGTCTCTCTCCCCCCCGTGTCTCTTTCCACCCCCCCCTCCTCCTCCCAACCCCCCCTAAATACCTCCCCCCTCTCCCCTCACTTACCTGCTTGAGCTCCGGCCTCCGCTCTTGGACCCGGCGCCGGCGCCGGGGCTCATGTGACTTCACATGTGCGCCGCCTCATTAGCATATACCGGGTGCAACCGGTATATGCTAATGATGCGGCGCACATGTGACGTCACATGCGCGCCGGCGCCGGGTCGAGGAGTGGAGGCCGGAGCACAAGCAGGTAAGTGAGGGGAGAGGGGGGAGGTATTTAGGGAGGTTTAGGTGGAGGAGGGGGGTTGAGGAGGGGGGTGGGGGTTGAGGGGGATTGGGGTTGAGGGGAATTGAGGGGGGAGGTTGAGGGGGATTGAGGGGGGAGGTTGAGGCGGTTGAGGGGGGAGTTTGAGGGGGGTTGAGGTTGAGTAGGGGGGTTGAGGGGGGTTGAGGTTGAGGAGGGAGGTTGAGGATGGGGGGTTGAGGATGAGGATGGGGGGGTTGAGGAGGGGGTTGAGGATGGGGGTTGAGGAGGAAGGTTAAGGAGGAAGGTTGAGGAGGGGGTTGAGGATGGGGAGGTTGAGGAGGGGGTTGAGGATGAGGAGGGAGGATGAGGATGAGGAGGAGGGGTTGGGGAGGGGGGTTGAGGATGGGGGTTGAGGATGGGGGTTGGGGTTGAGGGGGATTGAGGGGGGAGGTTGAGGGGGGAGGTTGAGTAGGGGGGTTGAGGGGGGTTGAGGTTGAGGATGGGGGGTTGAGGATGAGGATGGGGGGTCGAGGAGGAAGGTTGAGGAGGAAGGTTGAGGAGGGGGTTGAGGAGGGAGGTTGAGGATGAGGAGGGAGGATGAGGAGGGAGGTTGAGGATGAGGAGGAGGGGTTGAGGAGGGGGGTTGAGGATGGGGGGTTGAGGAGAGAGGATGAGGATGGAGGTTGAAGAGGGAGGTTGAAGAGGGGGGTTGGGGTTGAGGGGGGTTGAGGTTGAGGAGGGTTGAGGTTGAGGAGGGTTGAGGTTGAGGAGGGTTGAGGTTGAGGAGGGGGTTGAGGATGAGGATGGGGGTTGAGGAGGAAGGATGAGGATGGGGCGCTTGAGGAGGGGGTTGAGGAGGGAGCTTGAGTAAAGGGTTGAGGATGGGGGTTGAGGAGGGAGGTTGAGGATGAGGAGGAGGTTGAAGATGAGGAGGGAGGTTGAGGATGAGGAGGGAGGTTGAGGATGAGGAGGGAGGTTAAGGATGAGGAGGGAGGTTGAGGAGTGGGGTTGAGGAGGGTGATAAGGGAGGGGGGAAAAGACACAGGGAAGGGAGAGGGGAGAAGAGACACGGAGAGAGAAGGGGACACAGAGGGCACAAGAGGGACACAGGGGGCAGCACATTTCCCACCCTCGGCTTATACTCGAGTCACTCATTTTACTCAGTATTTTGTGGTAAAATGGGTGCCTCGGCTTATATTCGGGTCGGCTTATACTCGAGTATATACAGTATATATTGTGTAAAAAGATATATTCAAATTGATAATTCAAAAAGATAATTCAAAATTGGCAAATATATAAAATATGACATTTTTTATTAATATTAATACATGTTATTGATATTAATAATATCACTAAATAAATTGCCAAAAAACACAACATATTCTTAGAGAACTGATTGCTGATTATAACAGAAATTGCTCTCTTTAGAGTTATACGTGCAGAGTTCACATGTACAATAACTCAGTACAATTAGTTGCAATGAGTTATTGTATATACTGTATACTTACATCCATGCATCATTACATTGTGATGTTGGAGAAAACTGCTTAGAGTCCACTGGACTTTCAGAAGATCCAATCAATCAGGAAATCAAGCCAAACTGTTCACTGAAAGGTTTGATCATGAGGCTAAAACTCAAATATTTTGGCCATATCATAAGAAGACAGGAATCCCGAGAGAATAATGGGAAGGATGCTGGGAAAGATTGAAGGCATTTGAAGACGGGGACGGCAGAGGCGGAGATGGATAGATGAGGTTCTCTGGTGATCGTGCCCAGTGTCCTAACCCTGGATCTCAGGGTCATCCCCGAGGCAGGTAAAGGGTTAGAAGGATGGGGATGTAGAGGGGCACTTTGGGCATGGTTGGGGATCATGGACCCTTTGTTGGGAACAGAGCTCCTAGGGTTGAGGAGCAGTGGTCTCCTTGTAGCGAACGGCCAGACACCTTGCTAACTTGATGGTTGTGGGTCTCTGGTCCATTATCTACTCTCTCATGGTAGTAGGGCATAGGGAGTAGAACTGAATCAGTAACACAACTTGCCTCACTTATTCCAGGGTGTCGGATGTCTCAACCTTTCCACCATCTTTCACATGCATACTGCAGTTGCCATACCTGTTTAGAATAAGTGTCACTGGGAGCTTTGATCATGATCCAAAACTGTTGCTGATTTGTTTCTGCTGTTATGTCATAACGATCAAGAAGAACCTGCTTGAATGCCAGGAAAATGCTGATGTGGATCATTGGTCCCCCTAGGACTTGATCTCCTGGCTAATCCGATCCAGCAATCCAAGGGCCTGATTTGTGGTCAGCTCCCTGTACAAGAGATCGATCCTAGACCGGTACCTCCCCCAGACATCATCATCCTCCTTGTTCTAGTCACCAGCCCATCCCGTACTATCTCCCTGATGAAAGGGTACCTCTTCCGGCCTTCTGGCTGCACCTCACCGACTCCTATCAGTTCCTAGATCATTGCAGCTCTGTTTCAGTAGTTCCGCTACTCTTACTTGGCCATCCCTAGTCATGAAAGCGGATCCCATCGCTGTCACCAGTTTGTCACAACCTAGTTTTATGATGAGACTTGAACCGAGTCCCACAATTTTACTCAATAAATGCACCATGGTTATGTGTTCAAAGAATCCTCAAACTTTATTTTTCATTTCCCCTCTTTATACCCTACAATACAAAAATAGTAACTTTTACATAAACAAACATGGTTGTGCAACTTTGGGAATTCGTAATTCCCCAGAGGTACATAGGTGTCACTGAGTCAACCCCCAACAACTCGACTTTCTTATCTACAGTAACTTTATTAAAAATACCATGACTGCTGGCCAAGGTACTGGGGGTATCTGTAGATTGTGACGATCATATTCAGCTTTTGATCTAATATTGAGCACTTTATATTAATTTAAACCTTTTTCTTTCACATGAATGCTCTGTAGAGGTTGGCAGATATATAGAGAGACCTTTCATAATTCCTCTCTAATTAATAGCACCAAATAAATGAACACGACACAAAGTTAGGTGGAATTTTAATAATCCAAATTAATGTTATGTTTTAAAACGTGTGTCTCAATTAATATGTTAGAAAATAAATTTGTGAAAATAGTATAGATATCTCTTGGTGCGCAACTATATGGTAAGGTACCCACTATTTAAGTGGTTAGATAAAGATTGGTCACGCAACGCAGTGAGTACAAACGTAATTAATATATATATATTAGAATTAAATATCCTTGCGCCATTATTAATTATCAACAATGTTAATTTAGTACTATTGTTATTTTGTATTTGAAAATGACTCATGCATTCACTATATTCATTATTCAGCCAGTTGGAAAATACTGGGACTTTTATAATACTATGATATATATAATGTGTTTTTATTTCTGGAAAATGGGGATGAACTCATATTTAATGTAGATGGGCACAATAGTTTTATCATAATGTTTTGTCATAACAGGTATAGAGGACTGGGTCTTGCACACAGGTCCAGGTCCAGTTAGCAGTGGACTCCTCGTTATTCAACCAGGGGTCAGGGGCTGACAGGAAATATTAATGGTAGAAGCTTGTCAAAATTTGCAATCATGGTCTAAATTCAAGGCCAGTAAATCCAGTAGAGGTCAGACAAACCAGGGTCCACTGTAGGAGGAACTGGCAACCCACTCTGGCATCTTTGCCAAGCAAATCCTATGGATAATCACAGCCAGAGATATGATAGATGTCACAACCAGAGGCGCACTGCTATCCATTGGGTCACAGAGAGTCGGACACAGCTGAAAGATAGAATAGCAATTACAAATCAATAGAAGATTACAAAACTCAAACCCACTTAATGTATCTCTTTCCTCACTCAAGGTTAGACAGGACTGGCACCATTTTATAGCTATGCCATTCCTGCCAGTTTATCTTATTCTTGGGTGACCGTTCTCTGGCGCCAGCAATTCAGCCCACCATTCTAGATTGACTCACCGTGCACCAAGGGAAAGAGAAGTTTTACAACTAATGTAATAGGCATTTATTGGTCTTATGCTGCCACAGGCCTTTCATTTTTGTGGACTTCCCACTTGTAGCTCCTCCTTTCCCCTTTCGTATATCAAATCATACGTTTTTTGTGTATTTATATATATATATATATATATATATATCACATATATAGTTGTGAGCATGAGGGTCGTTGCTAACGTTGCGGGCTCGCAAAGCAAGGCGCGCAGTTGCTGGCATGAAGCGTCAAAGGCTCTCCTTGCCAGCAACTGCGGACCTCGCAAAATTTACGGACTTCCGAGAAAAAAATACGAGACGCGGGACTTAGAAAAAAAAAATTCCGACCTCACAAAAATACAACCTTATCACCAGAACCCAGCGCACAGGAAAACATTCAAAACACAATAAATACACACAACAAACACATAAAGAGCTTACCCACAGCAGGGGGTGGGGCACCCAGGACCTTGGAAACTGAAGTTACACCTCAATTTAAGTCAAAATGGAAGAGTTTAGACACCCGAAAATCACCTAAGCGAGAAAAAAAATAGCCACGGAAAAAAACGAAAACAAGGATACAGGACCCTAAAGACGCAAAACACCACCAAACACATACGGATTTCCCGAAAAAGATGGACTCGATCCAAGAACAAGGACGCCAAATTAGCCACAGCCGCGTACCACACATTAGGCGCCATTTTACAACACTAACTTACACAATGCGGAAGTTCACAGCTACCCTAACGGATTTTCCTCGCGCACGCACACCATTACACTACACACTGCACACATTGCTGACACTTACACAGCAGCTCCACAACAGTGAAAACACACATTGTATGCTGCAGCAACATGAAACCAGATTGCCAGTTTTTCTGCACAATGCTTCCTGCAGATATTACTTCAAAATAGGTAAAGTATATTGATGTATTATTTAATTAATTATTTCACTAGCATTAGCAAAAAAAAAAAAACAATGCTCATAGCACACAAACACCCACGTCGGCTGTGTTTGTCCGCAAATGCGGACCGTCGCGAAGCGAGGGGCCGCATTTGCGGTTGTGGAAAGTCCAAACGTCGGCTGTGTTAACACACACACGCACGACTTTAAAAAAAAACAAAACTCAAATGCGCCTCACACGCGGTTAACACACATACGCACGACTTAGAAAAAAATACACTGCGTCGTACACAGAAAAAACCAACTGCGTCCCTCGCAAAAAACTTACGTCCGTCTCGCAAAAAAATACGGCAGCGAAACTACCTATTCCCAACACGCAAAAACGTCCGAAAACGCAGCACATGAAAACATCAGAAACACAAGAAATAAACACAACAAACACATAAAAAGCTTACTTACAGCAAGGTGGGGCATCCGGCACCTCGAAAAGTTAATTTAAACGTCCATTTAAGTCCAAAAAACGAGTTTAAACTGCCGAAAATCACCTAAGCGGGAGAAAAAATGGCCGCCGAACAAAACGAAAACGAGGCTACAGACGTAACTATACTACAGTGACTCGCAAAACTGAAACAACGCTACAGTAAACTTTACGAGGTACGTAACACATATTATGCGGTACTTGCTACACTGATATTAACCACTATTTTGAAAACTACTACGCATAAAATGGCCGATGGAACGCAAATTGTAAGATGAAATGCAAATAGCGTATGCGTATTGCGTTCTAACGGTCTGAGGCACTTAAAAGTTTATAAATACTGCCTACTTTCCAGAAAATTGGGGGATAGTTAACTGCTGCTGTTACTTGAGAAGAGAAATGTTTCCTAATTTCCTACTTTACATTGTGCAAATTAGAACTGAGAGGTAAGCTATAATATATTACATTTTATTATCAAGACAGGACAAAAAAAAATACAACTTTAACTAGGAAAATGTCATTCATCTATAGTGACATGTGACACGCACATTTATGTGTATAGCCCCTACAACAAACTAATCTTAACCCAAACTAATTAAACAACTATATTTAAATGACATAAAAAAAAACAACTTTAACTATTAAAATATGATTCATGTATAGTGATATGTGACACGCACATATATGTGTATCATGTATAGTGAGTGACATGTCACGCACACATTTATGTGTGTAGGCCCGAAAACAAACTAATGTTAATTGAAACTAATTAAAGAAGTATATTTAAATGACATTAATTTATTGTAATGCAATATATAAGCTAAAGCTCAATCTTTCTCCTTTTTTGACTATTCAAACAGACTCTGCATCAACAGCGTCACTCATGAATTTGCACCGTGCATTGTAAACCACAATCCCTTTTAAAGAACACCAAGAAAGAAGAAGAGGTAAGATAGAAAAATACATTACATGCTGAAAAAGACCATGCTTTGCTAAATCAAAAAGAAGAAATATACAATTAACCATTTCACTTTCTTTTTCAAACAGACACTACAAGAAGACCGGCGGATTAAGATTGCCAGGAGGGGACCCTCTGTCATTCGACACTTCAATCAAGGTAAAGTATAAAAAGTACAAAAATTAAAGGAACTATATATGTTTAATGCCCGCCAATTTAACAAATGCAGCAACCAAAAAGTGGTGAACACAAAATAAGATAATGCTAAAAATATAGCCAGAATATCAAAAATAGAAAAAACATTCATTTGCACTGTAGAAAAACATTACAGCTTCATAAAAAAAGACTAATGAGGAAAATCAAGTATGCAACATATGGTAGACACAAAATAGGATTGTACCAAAAATCACACTAACAAATAGCAAAGTAAATTAATATTCTTCTTTAATGTTTAAGAACCTATAAGCCTTACAAAGAAGCCTAAATAAGCATACCAAAAGTGGTAGACACAAAACAGGATTGTACCAAAAATCACACAAACAAATAGCAAAGTAAATTTATATTCTTCTTTAATGTTTAAGAACCTATAAGCCTTACAAATAAGCCTAAATAAGCATACCAAAAGTGGTAGACACAAAATAGGATTGTAGCAAAAATTACACAAATAAATAGCAAAGTAAATTAATATTCTTCTTTAATGTTTAAGAACCTATAAGCCTTACAAAGAAGCCGAAATTAGCATAGCAAAAGTGGTAGACACAAAACAGGATAATGCTAAAAACATTGCGATCATATCCAAAATAAGAAAAACAGTTATTTAACAATACAAAGAAACTACCGCTACAATGAACTACAAGCACATATAAACAAACTGTTGATAATAAAAAAAATGAAAAACAAACTTAACATCTCAAACTAAACTAATTATACATTATTATTTTTTTACAGATTAACATGGCTACTAACGAGAGCAAACAAGAAAAGATAAGACGGCAAGCTAGAGAACGACAACAGAGATGGGTCAACCAGCAGACACCAGAGGAGAAAGAAATTTGACGAGAAAAAGAATGCAAAAGAATTGCAAGCAAAAGACTATCAGCTGCAAAAATTAAAGATACACCAAAAAAAGCTAATAAGCAAACAAAGGATTTAGAACCTGTTCCTCAAATGTCAAATACGTATATTAATAATTAAACAACTTGCCAAACATACACATCTCATTGGCGTCATTTTTTGACGGGCAAGTCGCTAGTCATATATATAGTTGTGAGCATGCGAGCTAGTTCCAGCAACTGCGGACCTCGCAAAATTTACGTAGTTACGAAAGGAAAATACGAGACACGTTACGAACCATTACGACCTCGCAAAAATCGTCCGCAACAAGCGCACATCAAAAAAAGGAAAAATACAACAAATACACACAACAAATACATAAAAAGCTTACTTACAAGAAGAGGGGGCATCCAGGACCACGAAAACTAAAGTTACACCTCAATTTAACTCAAAATAAAAGAGTTTAGACACTGGAAAATTCTCTAAGCGAGAGAAAAAATGGCCACCGAAACAAACGAAAACGAGGCTACAGCAGTCTAAAGATGCAAAACACCACCAAACACCCACGTATTTGCTGAAAAACACCTACGAGATTAAAAAACAAGGACGCAACCCGCGCGACCCCAAAAACATTACAAACACAATAAATACAAACAACAAACACATAAAAAGCTTACCCACAGCAAGGTGGTACACCCAGGACCTCTGCAAGTGAAGTTACACCTCCATTTAAAAAGTTTAGACACCCGAAAATCACCTAAGCGAGAGAAAAAATGGCCGCCGAACAAAACGAAAGCAAGGCTAAAGGACCCTAAACACGCAAAACAGCTACGGATATTCCGAAAAAGTCGCACAACATACAAAACGAAGGACACTAAATCAGCCACAGCCGCATACCACACATTAGCCGCCATTTTAGAACAATAACTTATACAATGCGGAAGTACACAGCTACGCTAACAGATTTGCCTCGCGCACGCACACTATTACACTGCACACATTCATGACGCTTACACAGCAGCTCCACACCACTAATGCTGCAGCAACATCAACACAGATTGTCAGCTCTTCAACACAATGCTTCCTGCATATATTACTTCAAAATAGGTAAAGTATATTACTTTATTAATCTATTATTTATTTTATTATTATACACCAAACAGCATTAGCTCACTTTCATTGCCGTCATTTTTTGATGGGCAATTCGCTACTCGCTAGTATATATATATAGGAGGTCAGAAAGTGTCAAGTACACTTACATACAGAAATATCACTTCATATAGACATCTCTGTGCATATACAAATATATCTCAATGAACTGCATTTCTTATCCAGGCAGCCCGCTGCTTCCTCATAATGTGCTGCCCTAGGCCTGGACTCATGGTCCTAGGCAGAAACACTCCCATGCAACAGCAGTGCCAGTGAATGGAGGGCCCCGGTGCAGAATTTTTTTTTGAAGAAAAACATTTTTTTACACTGCCCTTGTACCAATTCACACACTTTAAATATTTACATACAAATATATGCATGTATAAATATGTATATATATATATATATATATATATATATATAAACACACACATACACAGTATATAAATATACATATATATATATATATATATATATATATATATATACACACATTATGGAGGGTATGTTTTTACTTTCCCCAAGTTAGTTTTTATTTTCTCCTAGGGTAGTCAGGCCCCACTTGGCCCTCTCTATCCCCCTTACCCCCTCACTTGCACCGCTCTGCCCCCCTTACCCCACTGGCACCCCTCTAGCCCACTTGCACCCCTCTAGCCCCCTTGCACCTCTCGGTCCCCCTTACTCACCCCTACTTGGACCTCTCTGCCTCCCCTTACTCCCTACTTGAACCACTAAGTGCCCACGTGCCTCCCTCTGTCCCCCTCTTGCCTCCCTTTGACACCTTCTGTGCATCTTGCCCCCTCTGTCCCACTTGCCCCCCTCTGGCCCCTTCTATGCTCCTTGCCTCCCACTGCCCCCCCTTGCCCCCCTTGCCCCCCCTCTGTCTCCCTTGCCGCCCTCTGTCGCCCCCTTGCCCCCTCTGTCTCCCTTGCCTCTCTCTGGCGCCCCTTGCCCGCTCTATCTCCATTGCCTCCCTCTGGCCCGTTTGCCTCTTTTTGTTTCCCTTGCCTCCCTTTGCCCTCCTCTTGCCTTCCTCTGCCCCCCATGCCCCTCTCTGTCTCCCTTGCTCCCTCTGGCCCCCCTTGACTTCCTCTGTCTCCCTTGCCTCCCTCTGGCCCCTCTTGCCTCCTTCTGGCCACCCCATGCCACTCTCTGCCACACCATCTGTCTCCCTTGCCTCCCTCTGCCCCCCCCCCCCCCTTGTCTCCCTTTACCCCTTGCCTCCCTCTGGCCCCCTCTGTCTCCCTTGCCTCCCTTTGGCCCCCCTTGCCTCTCTCTGCTCCCCCTCCTTGCCTCCCTCTGGCCCCCCATACCTCCCTCTGGCCCCCCTCTGTATCCCTTGCCTCCCTCTGTCTCCCTTGCCTTCCTCTATCCCCCGCTTGCCTCCCTTGCCTCCCTCTGCCCCCCCCTTGCCTCCTTCTAGCCCCCCTCTGTCTCCCTTGCCTCCCTCTGTCCTCCACTTGCCCCGCTTGCCTCCCTCTGGCCTCCCTCGCCTCCCTCTGTCGCCCCCTGCCGGCATGTCCTCTCTGCAGCATAGGTAATCCTATATGACGTCACACCTACGTCCCTAAGCTGCAGAGAGGATGCGCTGGCAGGGGTGGGACTGCATTGCTGTGCTGAACCACCAATGACTGAGCAGATAGGATGGAGAGTCTGTTGGGTGCAGGGGGGGGGAGGGCAGCGGGACACAGAGGGAGGCAAGGAAGGGGGGGGGGGGCCGAGGCAGGCAAAGGGGCTAGCTTGCACCGGCGCTAGCTCTGCCCTTGCCCCCAATACTGATGAGCATACACAGAGAGCAAGCTCCAGAGAATGATGCAAGTAGGTGGACAGACATTTATTTGTTTGATTTGTTTTTCATTTGTTTCATATATTTTATTAAAGGGATATGTAATTGTGCTGGATTATGAATGCATCTGATAGGGGAGAATTAGTAATGTATGAAAACATATTTTTGCATGAAAATATCCCAAAATAAACATTAATTAGCTTACCTTGACGTGAGCAAAATGTCCTATGTTTTTTTGGAATTTGCATGTGATTGTGTACACCCTTAGAAAACTCCACCTAAATTAGCATAACATTTAAAATCAGAATCAGGCTAACATTGTATCATTCTTCACCTCAGTGGCTTCTAGAATGTGCTCAGTACAAGAACTGCAACAGTTACTTCTTGTGATCTCTACCAGAAAGGTCAAAATATGTACCCTGCTGTATATCCTGTGTGAACCCGGCTTATGTAAGCGTCCTGTGGGTGTGAACAGCTGGATTTGACTTTTGCGCAAATAACTTTGTTAGTAAACTGAACTTTTCTATATAACAACATGTTTTCATACACTACTAATTCTCCTCCATCAGATACATCCATAATCCAGCTCACTTACAACATCATGTAACAAATAAACTTAAAAACATGAAACTGAAATGAAACAGGAAAAAAATTATATAGATAAATCACATACTAAATTGAATTAAAGTTCTTTAAATGATAGAAACAAGAAACATGCATCACACATATAAAGTCAGATGTGGAAAATGAAGTGTATTTGACAGTATAGCAGCACCCCAAAAAAAGTAATGAGACAAATGTCCTGATTTACTTAAAAAAACAGTATAATGTTCTTAGGAAGTAGAAATGATGTGTCATCAATACAGGAGCTTCTTACAGATTATAAATGTATTATTCTGCTCTATAGTTTGTGCCAGTCCATAACCCTGGAGAATTTAATGTACAGTATATCTAAATTTCCCTGTTTTTACCTTTTTCTAATCTAACACATGCTGCTCATATTATACGCACAGATTTATTATATTTAAAAATAAAATGTGGTTTCCACACCCCCAGGGCTGTTTACATAGGCACAGTGTACCTACCAATAGAAACACTGCAATTGAGTACTGGTTTTAACTAGCAGCAGCTCAATGCAGAGATCTACAGATCAGTGTCTGACTCTTCCTACTTCATTCTACACATCCCATGATTCCTTCTTGCACAAACTGCCAACATTAATTGTTACATTGTAAAAAAATGTATTAGCTGCCTGTGATTGGCCAAAACTAATTAGGAATTTTATGCTAATTTTACCAGGGATTTTCAAGGTAGTTATCTAACAAAAGCTGCTGCTTGCAAGTTCAATGTTTATTTGGGAATTTTTTCATGCAATTTTTTTATACACTACTGATTGTCCTCTGTCAGATACATTCATAATCCAGGAAATTTGCATATGCTTTTTACTAATGGTTGTACTTCAGTTACCTGTATGTCACACAGCATATGTCTGCCACCCAGTGGTGAAGACAGAAGTTACACATAGCATTCCTCAGTGTCTCAAGTGCAGAATGAATATTATTTTTACACAATCCATAAAAGATGAGACATTTTTTGTGTCACTTTAAATTTTGAAAGCTCAGTTTACAGATTTACTGTTATCAGGGTACAAAATGGGAGGTGCATTCTTTCAACAAAATACTAAAATATCACTGTAGTGCAAAAATGTCTATGATGAATTTAAAATACCATATCTTATACATTACCAACATTTAGTTTTGCAAGTAAAATACATTTTAGCAATTTGATAAGATTGCAGAATTACAGAAACACATGAAAAAAGCAATGTGTTTCATCCACCCTTTATCTTAAAAAATGAATTAAGAGGAAGTGGGACCTATCCTCTTATGGTAGCGCAGAACAAGGCAGCAGCAGTGGCGATGAGCATCCTCTAGATGGCGCTGATGATATTCCAGTGCCATATGATAGCGTCAAGACTTAGGTAAACTGTTAGGGTTAGACTGATGGTTAGGGTTGGGGTTAGGGTGAGGGTTAGAGTTAGTTCAAGGGTTAGGCTAACATTATAAGCTTAGAACGTCTCTCACATATCTACCAGTGGAAAAATTACAAGTTTTACAGATTAGAATAGACCAAAAAAAGAATTTCTGATGGTTTTAGGCGACTCCTGGCAAATCGTCATTTGACTCCCGATGGAGTCCCGACCCACAGGCTGAGAACCGCTGATCTATACAAACAATTGCTAATTACCTTTACAGTAGTTTGGTAGAACATGAAGGAATAATGTGTCAAAGTACTACATTACAGGATGATTGTAGGTTGGTAAAAACTTCACATGCTTGTTAAGTATGTAACAAAATAACATCATTAGCAGGTATGAAAGTTAGGAATATAAAAGCATATTTTAGAAAAAAAAACAACATCTGGATCTTTCCTGTTAGCTGACCTGTAACAGTGTCAGCCATTGGCGACTAGGGAGCCGAGATTAGAGTGATTTTTTTGTTAGTATAAAGCTCATCATCTGCCAGTACCCTAATCTTAAATCGTAACCCCAACACCTAACCCCTAACCCTAACCCCAAATCCTAACACCAAAGCCCAACACCTAACCCTAACACCAACCCCTAAACCCTAACCCCATATCCTAAACCCTAACACCTAACCCCTAACCCTAACCCCAAACCCTAACACCAAAGCCCAACACCTAACCCTAACACCAACCCCTAAATCCCTAAACCCTAACCCTGTATCCTAAACCCTAACACCTAACCATAACACCTAACCCCAAACACTAACACCTAACCCCTAATCCTAACCCCACCCCTAAACCCTAACCCGTAATCCTAACCCCATCCCTAAACCATAAACTGAATCCCAAAACCTAACCCCAATACCTAACCCCAAACCCTAACACCTAACCCTTAATCCTAACCCCAAACCTTAAACCCTAACCAGAAATTGACTAAAAGTTTGGACGTGCCACTGAGTGCCACTAGATAACTGTGCCATATAGGAATCCATCTTTGACTACTAGTCTGTCTGCAGCGTGAGGGGGAGGATTAACCTATGAAGGCATACCTTTCCATTGAGTTTCATTGTCAATGACATGGCAGTCTCAGAAGTCAATAAAGATCTTGTTTAAATCCACTATTACTTTCAGGTTCCTCCTAAAAACTAAAAAATAAATGTCATCATTACAGAAAAATGTTATACAATAATAAAAAAACAAATACTGTATTTATTATTTTTTAAACATTCTTCCCAGTATCAAGACAAGTTCTTGAAAAAAGAGATTACTATAAATAACGATAAAATGATAATCTAAATTTCCTGTTGGCCACTAGGTGGCGCAGCCGATTTTTCAGTGAATTTCTTAGGGTTTAATGTTAGGGTTAGGTGTTAGGGTTAGATTTTAGGCATTAAGGTTAGGGGTTATGGTTAGGTGTTAGTAGTTATTGTTAGGTGTTAGGGTTAAGGGTTGGTGTTAGGGTTAAGTGTTAGGGGTTAGGTGTTAGGGTTAGTTTTTAGGGTTAGGTGTTATGGGTTAGGGTTAGTTTTTAGGGTTAGGTGTTAGGGTTAGGTGTTGGGGTTAAGGTTAGGTGTTAGGGGTTAAAGTTAGGTGTTAGCGTTAGAGGTTAGGGTTAGTTTTTAGGGTTTGGTGTTATGGGTTAGGGTTAGTTGTTAGGGTTTGGTGTTAGGGTTAAGGTTAGGTGTTAGGGGTTAAGGTTAAGTGTTAGCATTAGGGGTTAGGTGTTAGGTTTAGTTTTTAGGGTTAGGTGTTATGGGTTAGGGTTAGTTGTTAGGGTTAGTTGTTAGGATTAGGGGTTAGGGTTAGGTGTTGGGGTTAGTTTTTAGGGTTAGGTGTTATGGGTTAGTTGTTAGGGTTAGGTGTTAGGGTTAGTTTTTAAGGTTAGGTGTTACGGGTTAGTTGTTAGGGTTAGGTGTTAGGGTTAAGGTTAGGTGTTAGGGCACTGGCAGATTATACGCTTTTCACTGACATCTCAGCCAGGCCACCTAGTGGCCGATGGCCATCGCTGCTTGTGGCCAGTGAACAGGAAAGATCCCAGGCTTCCAGTAGAGGTGGTATGAACAGACACAGTAAAGGCATTATGGCATGGCTGGACTCTGTGTAAAGCTAAGCTATGCTATTTATACCAAACATTTTAGGTTGATATAATTGATGGATACGTTGGACATTTTGATTCTTATCTGCCATAAAAGTCTATAAAATCAATAGCTAATATATTCATTTATTCTGAGCCGTTCTTTAATTTCTCTCCGTTGGTTCTCTGTCTGCTGCGGCCATCAAACTAAATGATTCTTTAATTTTCTCTAGTGTTAGAAATCCAAATGTTGCCATCTGGTTCTCAATATCACTACAGATGTCTGATATAGTCGGTCTCCTGATTTGCCAAGGTTTCACGTTTTTTTAACATTGTCTTTATTTAAAAAAAAAAAAAAGAGCAGAAAATTAAAATTCATAGAGAGAATCAGAGAATTGTGTAAATATGACCCATTTGTACAGAACATTGTGTTTCTCTCATATCAGTTCATTAAATGGAATAATTTGTACATTAAACAACCAATCTAATACACTGATAACACAAGATAGATGTTTTAATTAGTCATTGATCATAAATAAAATTCATATTTAATAATTTAAAAAAAGTAAAATTGAATATTAGATATTAATCTGGTCTCCCCTCACAATGGCAGGAAGCGCTAAATTTTCAGGCACAGGATTTTACTCTTCATTGGGTGGAGTCTTGCTGTGTTAAAGTGGTTTCTTTTAATAACAAGCTCTAGTTGGGAGGCAGCCTATCAATAATTTTCTAGACTCTCCATAAAATCAGATTGTTCTTAAAGTCCTTGATATCTCTCAACCCATTGATGACGTTCTAAGAGTGGAGACCCTCAGCCCAACTGAAGATTGATATTCATCTTTGAAAGCAAATGTAATGGTGAATTATTATTTTATAGATCACTGAATTAAAATTGTATTAATTATCAGTGCAAAATTAAAACGAACCGCTCATCTTGTTAGGGTATTAAATGTGTGCATTAACTTGAGATACCAATATACAAACAGTTTTTGTTTTGTCATTCAGTAGTGTCTGACTCTCCGTGACCTCATGGACATAACGAAGGGTCCAAACAGAGGTTCCAAGAAGGGGTAGAACAACTGATACGTTTGGTCAGTCCGTAGTTACAGCAGATGGAGGAGCACTGATGTACATCTCTTTTATGTAGGGCGATGGCCAATGGTGTAGGAACAGAAAAAAATCTGGGGGGATAGATCCATATATATATATATATATATATATATATATATATATACATTTTATATATATATATATATATATATATATATATATATATATATATATATATAGATATATATACTCACACACAGGTACCCCTAACTAAATGCTACTCTGCAATTGTTTTAACCACTAATCCCTGATCCCCATGTAGCCCTTTAAATCCCCAGTATACATAGTATATATATATATATATATATATATATATATATATATATATATATATATATATATATATATAGAGAGAGAGAGAGAGAGAGAGAGAGAGGGGGAGAGTTGTGCTCAAAAGTTTGCATACCCTGGCAGAAATTTTGAAATGTTGGCATTTATTTTGAAAATATGATCGTGCAAACATTTTTTTTATTTTATTGAAGGATAGTGATCATATGAAGCCGGTTATTATCACATAGTTGTTTGGCTCTTTTTCAAATCATAATGATAACAGAAATCACCCAAATTAGCCTGATCAAAAGTTTGCATACCCTTAATACTGTGTATTGCCCCCTTTAGCATCAATGACAGCTTGCAGTCTTTTGTAATAGTTGTCTATGAGGCCCCTAACTCTTGCAAGTGGTATAGCTGCCTATTCGTCTTGGCAAAATGACTCCAGGTCATGCAAAGTCTTTGGTCATCTTGCATGAACCGCATGTTTGAGATCTCCCCACAGTGACTTGATGATATTAAGGTCAGGACACTGTGATGGCCACTCCACAACCTTCACCTTTTTCTGCTGTAACCACTGGAGGATCAACCTGGCCTTGTAGTTATTGTCATTGACATGTTAGAAAGTCCAAGAGCGTAACATGTGCAGCCTTCGTGCAGAGGAATGCAAATTGTCTGCCAGTATTTTCTGATAAAGTGCTGCATTCATCTTGCCATCAATTTTCACAAGATTCCCCATGCCCTTAGAGCTCACACACCCAAAAAAACATCAGTGAGCCACCACCATGCTTCACAGTGGAGTTAGTATTCTTTTCACTATAGGCCTTGTTGACCCCTCTGCCAACATAGCGCTTATGGTTGTGACCATACAGCTCTATTTTGGTCACGTCACTCCAAATGACATTGTGCCAGAAGCTGTGAGGCATGTCGAGGTGTTGTCAGGGATATTATAACCAGACTTTTTTGTGTGATTGGAGCAGTAAAGGCTTCTTTCTGGCAACTTGACCATGCAGCTCATTTTTGTTCAATTATCATTGTATTGTGCTCTTGAAACAACCACACCGTCTTTTTCCAGAGCAGCCTGTATTTCTCCTGAGGTTACATGTGGGTTTTTCTTTGTATTCTGAACAATTATTCTGGCAGTTGTGGCTGAAATTTTTCTTGGTCTACCTGACCTTGACTTGGTATCAAGAGATCCCTGAATTTTCTACTTCTTAATAAGTGATTGAACACATTTTCAAGGCTCTGGATATCTTTTTATATCCTTTTCCATCTTTATGAAGTTTCATTACCTTGTTACGCAGCTCTTTTGACAGTTCTTTTCTGCTCCCCATGGCTCAGTATCTAGCCTGCTCAGTGCATCCATGTGAGCGCTAACAAACTCATTGACTATTTATACGCAGACACTAATTGCAATTTAAAAGTTACAGGTGTGGGAAATAAACCTTTAATTGCCATTTTAACTTGTGTGTGTCACCTTGTGTGTCTGTAACAAGGCCAAACATTTAAGGGTAAATAAACTTTTGATCAGGGCCATTCGGGTGATTTATATTATTGTTATGATTAAAAAAGGAGCCAAACAACTATATGATAATAAATGGATTCATATGATCACTATCCTTCAATAAAATACATTTTTTTGCATGATCAGTCATATTTTCAAAATAAATTACAAAATTTCACAATTTTGGACAGGGTATGCAAACTTTTGAGCAGCTCTATATATATATAAACAAAATAAACTATTTCACATACACCTCTAGTGACCACATACCATCCAATTTTAGAGAAAATTCAGGAAATAATCAAAGATTTACAACCATTACTATTTGAAGATACTGAATTAAAATATATATTCCCAAAACCTCCCATCCTTGCATTTAAACAACCACCAAACCTGAAACAAAAGTGGGACACCATTTTAGCCAGAATGATCACTCCATCCAAAGCTTAAGTCAAAATACTCTGAGGAAAATTTGAAAACATCCATGTCAGAAAAGCATTTGAAATAAAGATGATCACATTCTTCAACACTAAAAATACAGGACTTAATATGGACTTGGGTTTTCTAACACATTATCAGAATTTCATGTGACTTTTTTCCTCTTATACCATAACAGACTTAGCATTCATAGTGAGGTGGATATAAAAAGTCTACACACCCCTGTTCAAATGTCAGGTTTCTGTGCTGTAAAAAAATGAGACAAAGGTAAATCATTTCAGAACTTTTTCCACCTTTAATGTGACCTATAAACTGTACCACTCAATTGAAAAACAAACTGAAATCTTTTAGGTAGAGGGAAGAAGAAATATAAAATTAAAATAATATGGTTGCATAAGTATGCACACCCTTAAACTAATACTTTGTTGAAGCAACGTTTGATTTTATTACAGCACTCTTCAGTCTTTTTGGGTATGAGTCTATCAGCACGGCACATTTTGACTTGGCAAGACTTGCCCACTCTTCTTTGCAAAAACACTCCAAATCTGTCAGATTGCGAGGGCATCTCCTGTGCACAGCCCTCTTCAGAACACCCCACAGATTGTCAATCAGATTCAGGTCTGGGCTCTGGCTGGGCCATTCCAAAACTTTAATCTTCTTCTGGTGAAGCCATTCCTGTTGATTTGGATGTATGCTTTGGTTCGTTGTCATGCTGAAAGATGAAGTTCCTCTTCATGTTCAGCTTTCTAGCAGAAGCCTGAAGGTTTTGTGCCAATATTGACTGGTATTTGGAATGGTAATTCCCTCTATCTTAACTAAGGCCCCAGTTCCAGCTGAAGATAAACAGCCCCAAAGCATGATGCTGCCACCACCATACTTCACTGTGGGTATGGTGTTCTTTTGGTGATGTGCAGTGTGGTTTTTGCGCCAAACATATCTTTTGTTATTATGGCCAAAAAGTTCAACCTTGGTTTTATCAGACCATAACACCTTTCCCCACATGCTTTTGGGAGACTTCAGATGTGTTTTTTTGCAAAATGTACCCTGGCTTGGATGTTTTTCTTCGTAAGAAAAGGCTTTCATCTTGCCACTCTACCCCATAGCCCAGACATAGGAAGAATACGGGAGATTGTTGTCACATGTACCACACAGCCAGTACTTGCCAGATATTCCTGCAGCTCCTTTAATGTTGCTGTAGGCCTCTTGGTAGCCTCCTAGACCAGTTTTCTTCTCGTCTTTTCATCAATTTTGGAGAAAGCTCCAGTTCTTGGTAATGTCACTGTTGTGCCATATTTTCTCCACTTTTCTTCACTGTGTTCCATGGTATATCTAATGTCTTGTAAATTCTTTTGTACCCTTCTCCTGACTGATACCTTTTAACAATGAGATCCCTCTGATGCTTTGGAAGCTCTCTGTGGACCATGGCTTTTGCTGTGGGATGCGACTAAGAAAATTTCAGGAAAGACAAATTAGAGCAGCTGAACTTTATTTGGGATTAATCAGAGGCACTTTAAATGATGGCAGGTGTATGCTGACTCCTATTTAAAACGATTTGGAATGTGATTGCTTAATTCTGAACACAGCTACATCCCCAGTTATAAGAGGGTGTGCAGACTTATTCAACCACATTATTTTTCTTTTTTCTTTTTCTTCCCTCCACCTAAAAGATTTCAGTTTGTTTTTCAACTGAGTTGTACAGTTTATAGGTCACATTAAAGGGGGAAAAGTTCTGAAATGATTTATCTTTGTGTAATTTTTTTACAGCACAGAAACCTGACATTTTAACAGGGGTGTGTAGACTTTTTATATCCACTGTAAGTGTCAGGGTGTCAGGTACACTTACAGATAGAAATATCACTGCATATATACCTTTCTGTGCATGTACAAACATTTATCACTGCATCTTCAGACATCCTGCCCCCCCCTGCAAATGTGCTGCCGTAGGCTTGGAACCCCCCACCCCCACCCCAATTATAACATAACTGAATTGAACTGTACCATGTAGGAATGAAAAAGCATCATTTAAGAAAGAGATCAATCAATGTAGAAGTAATTATTTCCCTATTGTTAGGTGCTTAACACCAGTCTAGATTAACTATCTGAACAAATAAAAATGAAACGTAAAAAGTAACTTTTTTAATTAAATTTAAATTTAAACAACAACGCGTATAAAAATATATTCCTTAAAAACACAATGACATTTTGGACTTTAATGCAAAACAGACTCAAAACAAAAAGTGGGAATAGGAGGTAGCCTATGGCATAGAAGATAAGTCCCATGATCTTGGCTGATCCTCCTGCCTGGAAGGCTCTAACAGAAGCCCCAAAGCTTACTAAGTTGTAAAGGAAACAGACATTTTTTAATTTTTGAAAGTCCTTTCATTGAAAAAGAAATGGAAAATAGGGTAGCTTAAAATTAAAGAACTTGTCTATACATATACAGCCTTATTAAATTGCGATTTGGTAAATTTAAAAGGGCTCTAATTATGCACATAGCATATTTTATTTACAGAAGTTTTTAGTTAGTGAACTTCTATCCAAAAGCAAGGTCTTCACTAACTAAAAACTTCTATAAAAAAAAATATGCTGTGTGCTTAAATAGAGCCCTTTTAAATTTACAGAATCGCAATTTAATAAGGCTGATAGTATCTAATTTGGAAGCGTTCTGCTGTCAGTTTTCAATACATAAATACATTTCTTGCAGGCTGCAACATTCAGGAATGGTATTGCTTAGTTCTCCCTAATGCCCTCTCAGTAACCTCCCATATATATATATATATATATATATATATATATATATATATATATATATATATATATATATATTGTATCCATAATAACTGAACTTGCTAGAGTAACTGATTTTTCAAAAAGCCTAACGACCGTTTCACCACTATGGTGGTTTCCTTAGCGGCTATGTGTATACTCAACACAGGTAAAGCATCTCCAAAAGAATAAAGTGAACTCAGCATTAAAGAACTGTGAGTGATTTTGTTTAAAAAAATACACCATATTTCCATAGAGACTATTTTATTTTGTAAATAATGTAGGTATTTAAACTATGCAATAATTGACTGTTTTAAGCGCAGCTGTGGAATTTTTTAACTCATATCAGCAAGGTTGTTGTTCTAGCAAGTCTATATATATATACCAATGTGTTTCATCATTTATATATATATATATATATATATATATATATACATATATATATAGTTTGATAATGGCTATGGATTGAAGAGCGAGGCATTTGTGGGCCCATTTGCATGTCCCCATCTCAGCTTCCCAGAATGCTGTGTAATAACTGTTTTTCTTGGAATTCTGAGCTGGAAGAAGTTTTTTAAACTTGTTTTAGACATTCAAATTTGAACACAGATGTATTATTTATTTACTGTACTACTGTACGGTGGAGGCTTCTATCGCTCTTTTGCCCACCATATTAAAAATGAGTTGTGGTGAACTACCTACTCATAATTTCCAGCCAGTAAGCTTGAAACAGCTGTACATGGATAGGATACTCAGCTTGTGTTTAATCCAGCTTGTGTTTGGTACTCAACAAGTCTGACAAAAAAATTGGCTCAGAACTCAGCACTAGGTTGGTATTCAACGCACTCTCGCCACCTCGCATCCTGTCTGTCAGGAAGTAAAGTAAATGTCTGTACTGTGGCATAGTGTAGTTAGCATCTACAAGAACCCAAGATCAGTTTGTGCCTATAAGAATCACAGTGCAGCCTATGCTTATAAGAATCAAAGTGCAGCCTTTCACTAGAAGAATCAAAGTGCAGCATGTGGTTATAAGAACAGTGCTGTCAGTACCTACAAGAATTAAAGTGTAGTCTGTGTCTATAGGAATCAAAGTGCAGCCTGTGTCTACGAGAATCAAAGTGTAGCCTGTGCCTATTAGAACCAAAGTGCAGCCTGTGCCTGCATGAAACAAATTGAAGCCTAAGCTTATAAAAACCAAAGTGCAGCCTGTGCCTACAAGAATAAACGTGCATCCTGTGCCTATTTGAATCAAAGTGCAGCCTGTGCCTATAAGAATCAAAGTGCAGCCTGTGCTTATAAGAGTCAATGTGTGGCCTGTGCCTATAAGGATCAAAGTGAACCTGTGCCTACAAGAATCAAAGTGTAGCCTGTGCCTATAAGAATCAAAGAATCTCTCCTCTTTCTCATCCTCTACCATCTCAATGGGCTCTCAAGTTCTCTCGGTACAGTTAAAGTGAAGTTAAATTCTATGTCATTGGATCTAATTATTGTTTTTTTTATTTATTTCTGTTTAGTTTTAAGGTTTTGTATCAAGAAACAATACCATCAGTTCAAAGTAAGATTTCTGGGGCCCGGAACAGATTATTTTAATTTACATTGATCCCTAAGGGAAATGCTTGCTTGGTACTCAGCTTTTTTGGTACTTACCTGCCGTCCGGAACGGATTAAGGTTGAGTACCAAGGTAAAACTGTATAGATTATAGAGCAATTTATCTGCACTTAAACTCGATTCTATTCAAATGAGTGCAAATTTCAGAATATAGAGGAATTTATCTGCAGTTAACTGTATTCTGTTAAAATCAGTGTTAAAATACATGAACATTCAGTAAATCACATGAAGTATCTCCCTGTTGCAGATGTTTCTGGATCTCACAGCAGATCCCCATGTGCGCTGGATTGTGACCAGCCACCCCCCAGACCAGAAAAGGTTGAGAAGCACTGCTTAAGAGCACCAGTTGTTGCATCTATAAATGACCACCAGATGGCAGTGTTTTCCTTTCCCTACTTTGGACCCCTTTCCACATATTTGTCATTCCTCCCTATAATAGGGCCCCATCACTAAGCATGCCTCTCTGTGCAAGACCAGCCAACTTTTCCATTCTGTGCTGCCTTACAGAGGAGGCTCTGTTATAAGAGAGCGTTGCATTCCAAGTGGTATGAATAATGCTCTTGCAGGCTTGCAAATCTCACCAATGTAAATTTACTCTAAAGGATTTAATGGTATCTGCAAATGTCTGTGTTAACTGCTCTGATTGTTGGAGCTCAGCGTTGCAGTGATTGGCTTCTTGGCTAAGACAGCAGAGCTGGGAATTTCTGAGCAATGTTTATAGCTCTTGTTACACTTGGAGGTGATTCAAAAGCTTGCTTGTCCTTGCTAGTTTAATGCAGTGGGGCTGCAGCAAGTCAACTGGCTCTGCATTAGAGCAATCCCTGCTAATTAAACCCTGTAGTTCAAGAAATAAAGCACAGCTTGTGGAGTATATAACAAATTATCAACATTAGCAACCGTGTAAGCCATGAGCATAAAACAATTTTAGAGAAAATCTGAATTTCTGAAGATTGTTCATGTAGCGTATAGAAGACTCCATCTTGTCTTACTGAAAGCTGCACAATGAGGGGTGTGTTTTTATTTATCAGTTTGGTATAAGTTGCATCTATAATAATAAACCCCTTCTGGATCTCCTGGATCTTCATGGCAAAGGGGCTATACCATGTAGGATCACCCAAGATGGGCAGTTCAAATTGCGGCCCACTGTAGAAGGAACTGGCAACCTATTCCAGTATCTTTGTCAAGGAAACCTTATGTATACAATGTCACAGAGAATCTGATACGAACAAAAAGCAAGTACAGTAAACTCCCCGTTATCCGGCACCTACGGGGACTCCCTATTGCCAGATAGGTGTAGTTTCGGTTAATCAGGAGTCCCTAAATTTAAGGGTCTAAATGACCCTTAAACACGCCAAAAACTCTCAAAATGCTTTTAAAAAGGCTTTAGCACATAAACTGGGCCATTTAGACCCAGAAAAAATAATTAGAAAAAAGTTATAATTTTTCTTTTGCAGTCTTGACCTCGGATAGTGCCGGATAATGCCGGTTACGCCGGTTCAGTGGGAGTAAATTTAAAATGGGGAATTGATGCCGGTGCTGGTTGCTTGAGAGTGCCGGTTTGTAAGGAGTTTACTGTTTAATGAAAGCCCTATAGACCAGTTATATAAGGTTACAAATTATTACTTTTTTCATTTTTCCTCCAAGTGCCTCTAGGGGACTTGCCATATTAGATTCTCCCTTACTTCATGAGAATTTAATTTTTGCTTTTTTTTGTTTTTGCATCATTCAGTCATTTCTAACTCTTCTTGACCTCATGGACCGTAACACACCAAGCACATATGTCAACTTGGTTTTCCTGGAGATACTGGAGTGGGTTGCCAGCTCCTTCTCCAGTTGGTCACAGCATACAGTTCCTGGTATTCTAAGGTGGTCTCCCATCCAAATAGAAAAATAATAAACTGAGGAATTAATTATAATCTTTATTATAACCGTGAAGTAAAAATACTGCAGTCAAAAAAAAAAAAGCTGCGGCAGCAACGAAACGGCATCAGTGAGTTAGGGCAACATCTGATGATGTAGCTAGTAAACATCATGGCCTTGTCGATATGGAGACAGTGATAGCAGTTATGCTAACTTACTAAGGCAAGTTCTTAACTAAAGGAGATACACTTAGAATCTGAGCATCAGTATTTAAATATGGACCACAATACCAAATTATGTTTAAATAAAGAAGTGCAAATTGAGATTTAGCACAGAGTGAAGTCTAATCAATATATGTGGCATGAGAGAAGCATCTGTATAAAATAGTTGTTTAAATAAAAAAAAAAACAGACCCCCATAAACCCATCATTAACCCTGTCACTCATGGGGGTCAATATAGACCCCCATAAGCCCTTCATTAACCCTGTCACTCATGGGGGTCAATACAGACCCCCATAAACCCATCATTAACCCTGTCACTCATGGGGGTCAATAGAGACCCCCATAAGCCCTTCATTAAGCCTGTCACTCATGGGGGTCAATGCAGACCCCATAAGCCCTTCATTAACCCTGTCACTCATGGGGGTCAATACAGCCCCCCATAAGCCTCTATTTAACCCCATCAGTCCCATAAGGGTATATTAACACCATTATGGGCCTGTTACAACACTACATTAACCACACAAGTGCCATGATGGTCCTCAAGGACCATAATGACACTAAGTATAAACACTATACTGCACTATACCACCCCCAATAAAACATTAAATATCAACTAAACACCCTCTACACTAACCTATTAACATCCACACTACCTACCCTCTAATAACCCCCACCACTCTAATTACAGAAAATGAAAAAGCCTAAAGTCACACAAAAAAAATCTACATTACATGAAATAAAAAACCTAACTCACAAAAAAAAACTACATTACAGAAAATAAAAAAACCTAAAAAAGCATAATAATAATATACATGCTATCTATATAATAATACATCCCCAATCTATTTAAATAAATACCACAATCTATCTACAATACATCCTATGCTATCTATATAAAACGCATACCCCTAGCTAACATACAATAAATGCTATCTCTATATTAATTAATCTAAGTCTAAGCTAAAATAAAATAATTAAGACCACTTACCTTTGCAGATGTCCATTGGGATCAGCCACCTACGAAAAAAATAAATAAATTAGTGCAACACGTTAACAGTTCTAAAATAAATATTCTATACATTCTATACATTTTAAATATTCTACTCACCTTTCCGGCATGTCCCGTCCTTATTCTTTTAATCCTTCTCCGGCGCGGCACCTGTTAAAAAAAACACAACATTAATACACATACATCAAAATAAAATAAACATAATCTACATTCTACTTTTCTCCCCGCGATGTTTCCGGCCTCCTCCGGATCCTCTTCTGCCACGCCCTGTATAAAAATAAATAAATATATATATACTTACATCCGCACTCCCGGACATCCCCGACGCTAATGAGGCTCCAGGAGACTTTTCTGGAAGAAAATAAGCAATGACACCTTCTGATTGGTTGAAAACGCTGTCTATCAAATTCACGCAATCAGGAGGCGCCAATGTGTGATCCAATCACAAAGGGATACACCCTAAAATCCCACTCTGATTGGATAATGGCGCAGATGCCTTCAGCCAATCACAATGGAATACACCCCCACAGGGTGATTGGTTGGAGCCTCTGCGCATTCTGATTGGTTGCACTGACAATAGCCAATCACAATGGAATACACCCTCACCTACTGATTAGTGAAGGATTTGCGCATTCTCATTGGCTACTGTTAATATCAATCAATATTACAGCCAATGTGAAGGCGCAGATGTCTTCATCAATCAGTACGTGGGGGTATATTCCATTGTGATTGGCTGATGGCAATAAAGCCTTAGGATTGGTTCAAATAAAGATTGACAGGTGTGCTATCCAATCAGCGTTGTATTTTGGGGTGTATACTTTTTTCATTGGTTCACAAATGGGGTCTTCTCATTGGTTGAATTTGATAGACAGCCTTTTCAGCCAATCAGAAGCCGCCATTGCCAATTTTATTCTGGAACACTCCATAGGAAGGTCATTAGCGTCGGAGACATCCGCCAGGGCGGATGTGTGTCACTTTTTTTTTTTTTTTTTATGCACGGATGCTTCCGGAGAAGACGAGGAGGCCGGAGACATCGCGGAAAGGTAAGTATAATGTACATTGTGTTTATTTAACTTTGGTTTATGTTTACTAATGTAATGTTTTTTTTTACAGGAGTAGCACCGGACAAGACACAAAGATGGACGACGAAACATGGAGGATGTGACATGCTGGGACGTGACATGCTGGAACGGGACATGCTGGAAAGGTGAGTATAATATTTAGAATATTTAGAATGTTTAGAATGTTTAGGTATTTCATGTAAACGTGTTGTATTAATTTTTTAAATCTTTTTTACCGTAGGTTGCTGATCTGAAAAAACATCTCAAAGGTAAGTGGTCTTAATTATTTTATTGTAGCTTACAATTAGGGTAGCTATATATATATATATAGATAGCATGTATTGTATATTAGATAGATAGATAGGGGGATGTATTATTAGATAGTATTGTATATTAGATAGTGGGATGTATATTAGATAGTGGCATGTATATCAGATAGGAGTGTATTGTATTGTATTTTATTTAATTGTGTTGTATTGTATTATATGTATGTATTATATGTATTTCATTTTCAGGTGTGTCATTTTTTTAAAAATGTTGTAGTGGGGGGGTTGTAATGTATTTTATTATTTTCTGTAATGTTCCTTTTTTATTTTTTGTGACAGGTTTTTTTTTTTGTTCTGTAATGTACATTTTTTATTTTTGGTGATTTTAGTTTTTCTTATTTTATGTAATGTAGATTTCTGCTTTTTGGGGAATTTAGTTACTTGAGGCACACAGTACACTCACATTGTGTGACAAACAGCATTTCAACACTTTCTTTTATTGACCGTCATTTTTTGACGGGCAAGTCGCTAGTCACATATAATAGTAGTCAAACTGCAATTCGTGAGTAAGAGGAGGAGGGGAGAGACACAGGGGCGGGAGAGGAGGGGGGAAGAGATACAGGGGACGGAGAGACACAGGAGTAGGAGAGGGGGTAGACACATAGGGGAGGGAGAGGAGGGGGAGAGGCATAGGGGAATTAGAGGGGGAGAGACACAGAGGAGGGGGGAAACACAGGGGAGTGAGAGGAGGGGGAAGAGACACATGGGAGTGAGAGGAGAGGGGGAGAGACACAGTGGAGTGAGAGGAGGGGTGAGAGACACAAAGGAGTGAGAGGAGGGGGAGAGACACGAAGGAGTGAGAGGAGGGGGGGAGAGACACAGGGGAGAAAGAGGAGGGGGGAAGAGAAACAGGGGAGGGGGAAACACAGGGATAGGAGAGGAGAGGGGGTAGACACATAGGGGAGGGAGAGGAGGGGGAGAGACATAGGGGAATGAGAGGGGGAGAGACACCAAGGAGGGGGGAGACACAGGGGAGTGAGAGGAGGGGGGAGAGACACAGGGGAATGAGAGGGTGGAAAGACAAAAATGAGTGAGAGTAGAGGGAAGAGACATATAGGAACAGGTGGGAGACACACAGGGGAGGGAGAGGAGGGGGGGAAGAGACAAAGGGGAGGAGGAGACACACAGGGGTGGGAGAGGAGGGGGTAGACACACAGGGGAGGGAGAGGAGGGGGGAGAGACACAGGGGAGGGAGAGGAGCGGGAAGAGACACAGGGGATGGAAATGGGGGGAACAGAAACGAGGGTGGGGGAAGAGACATGGGGGAAAGAGACACAGTGGGGAAAAAGAGACACAGGGGAGGGAGAGGGTGGCAAGAGACACAGGGGAAGGAGAGGTGGGGAAAGAGACACAGGGGGAGAGAGGGGAAAGACACAGGGGGAGAGGGGGTAAAAACACAGGGGGGGAGGAGAAACAAGGGAGGGGGAGGAGGGGGAAATGAGACACAAGGGAGGAAGTAGACTCATCGCGAGGCCAATAAAGTAGAGGGGGAGAGGCTACCATTGTGTGGCAAATAGCAAACAGGATTCCCATTTTATTGCCGTAATTTTTGACGGGCAAGTTGCTAGTTAATTCTAATGTCTTTCATCGCTTTCCCCGTTATTTACAGTGCAGTAGTGATATTTCATTTGCATTTACAGTGCTACAAATAGGTGTTTAACCCCCCTTGCGGGTCCTCTCTAGCACTTGTAGGACTTTCTCCTTCATTTGCCGCTTACGGGTGGGA
This sequence comes from Discoglossus pictus, assembly GCA_027410445.1. Classification (NCBI taxonomy): domain Eukaryota; kingdom Metazoa; phylum Chordata; class Amphibia; order Anura; family Alytidae; genus Discoglossus; species Discoglossus pictus. The sequence goes on along the minus strand of CM050166.1, from coordinate 421,266,056 downwards.
AAACATTTGCAGGCTTCGGAAAATTGGAGCAACTGAATAGCGATTCACTTGCGAAAGTGAAAAATAAAAGGTTTCTGGGGGCTGTAAGTTATGAGTTATATATAACCATCGCCATTTTTTCAAGGTTGTAACTCGGCAGCCGATCGGAGCCCGCAAAAAGACGCCAATTGAATAGCAAATTAACTTGCAAACTCACTTACAGGCTCCCGGATCGCATGAAATCTCATTTGAATGGGGCTCTAAGCCAGTAACTATTTGTTACAAATATACCAATGTATTACAAATATTAACACATTATTGTAATACTTTATCCATGGTGAAAAACGATATACCATAAAAAATCTCATCCGCTATAACTTAGTGGATATGAATCAATATGTAATATTATTTTTGCAGATAATAGTGATCCACTATTACATATAAAGGTAGACTGAGGTGGACATAAAGAGTAAAAAGTGTATCAACTGCTATTTACAAGGTAAAAATAAGGATTTTAAACCAGGTCAGTATTAAAATATAGCCTTGTAGAAAAACCTTTGTTCTGGAAAACCATATGTCGAATATTATACTCTATACAGCCTCTCCATATCGCCGCCTCTAATTCACACAGCACTACAGACGGCTTCCGATTGGTCCATGTGGTGTTGGCCCCTGCATTATAAACTGCAATTTGGAGTTTCACAGCTGGTTGCAAACCTCACACAGTGGAATTGAAACAGGCAGAGAACATATAACAGGTGACTGTGAACATAAAACATTTTTAGAGAAAATCATATTTCTTGAAGTCTTTTTTATATATACCGTAGGTTTCATCATTTCCTAATAGCAAATGCTTGTGATTAACTCTATCTCTATCAGTGGAGGGAGTGTTTGGAGAGGAGGGAAGAGGAATGTGGATTTAATAAGTAATTGGATCTTTTAGAATTTGACACAAACCCCCTTCCCCTGCACATGCTCTGAAGAAGGCACCTTGCAACGTAAACTGCAAACCCTGCTCCTGCAAAAATATAGTCCCTCTCATAGACACAACCTTGACAAACGTATCGTAGATGGCTCCAGGGTCTTGTAAAAGGAATCAATAATTTTTCTGACTAAAAACTAGCTTTAGCACTTTTTTCAAGTTATATTTTCACCGTACTGTGGTCTTTAATTTAATGCCAATCCATTTATTATGTAAAAGCTGGTTGAGAAGCCCAATATTTTATCAGTATCATGTAATACTGTGTCATTTCTCGTCTAAATAGTCTTGAATACTTCTGATATAATTTGTAGGCATTATTAACTGTAATTATTGAATCCATTTCCAATATAGAGGAAGCAATGAAGTTACAGGTTCATATAATTGTATTTGCTCATAGCAAATCGCTGACCAAAAAGCCTTTATTGCTCTATATACCTTTAGGGCATAATTAGACCAGATTGTACAGTGTAGCAAAGAGCTTAGTCCTAATAAAATGAAAAAAAAAATCATGGAACTGAAATTACATTTATTTTCTTTGTTATATATTATACTAGCAACTTGCCCGTCAAAAATGACGGCAATAAAATTTGAAGCCTGGCAATGCTGTTTGCCACACAATGGGAGCCTCTCCCCCCTCTACTTGACGGGATACGCTCATTGCGAGCCTCTCCCCCCCCCCTCTACTTTACTGGGCTTGCAATGAGCACCTTTTGCGCTCATCACGGGCCTTGTAATGAGCGCCTTTGGCACTCATCATGGGCCTCTCAATGAGCGCCTTTGTCGCTCATCACGGGCCTCACAATGAGCACCCGTACTCTTCCCCCCCTCCTCGTGTCTCTTTCCCCTATTTCCCTCCCCTGTGTCTTCTCTCCCTCCCCTGTGTCTCTTCCCTCTACTCTCCCTCCCCTGTGACTCTCCCGCCCTCCTCTCCCTCCACTGTGTGTCTCCCCCTCCCCTATGTCCCTCCCCTGCTCCTCTCCCTCCCCTGTGTCTCTCCCCGCTTCTCTCCCTCCCCTGTGTCTCTCCTCCCTCCTCTCCATCTCCCCCTCTTTCTCCCTTGTGTGTCTCCCCCCTCCTTTCTGTGTCTCTTCCCCCCTTCTCTGCTTCACCTGTGTCTCTCCCCCTCCTCCTCTGTGTCTCCCCCCTCCTTCCTTGTGAGCCCCCCCCCTCTCTGTCTCCCCACTCCTTCCCTGTGTGTCTCTTCCTCCTGTCTTCTTTTTTCCTTTTCTGGGCGTGCGCACGAACAGCTGCTCGTGCGCCCCCCTTGCCGCACGCACGGTTGGCCGCACGGGTGGCTGCTCGTGCACGCGCGCGCCCGCAATGCGCATGCGCGCCCCGCCAGCAATCGTAGTTGGCAAACTGCGATTTGTCGCAAGCGTGACGACGAAACGCAGTTTGACAACTATTATATGTGATTCACATAGGTCAACTAGGCTAATTAAGGGACGACAGAAGTAAGCAAAGTTGAGTTTAATCAATATACCATCATTCCTTTTTTTACATAAAGGGATAACATTAATTACTCATAATTTAGGCTTTCTATTTTCCACTATGGGTTGCGCCATTTTGCTCCTCGATACCATCTTGTAAAGGCTACAGGTGCATATTTATTTGCAACACACTCCCACATGTTTTATCCCATGTACTTCACTTGATCTTGCAACGTCACTTGTGGAAACACAACAGTAACATCTCACGATAGAGTGAAATACATGGGATAGGGCAGGTGTGCACCCGTGTTGCATGTAAATATATTACTGCAACATTTGCAAAATGGAGATGGCTAAAAGCAAACTGGCTGCACCCATAGTGGGAAATAGAAAGTCCAAATCATGAGTAAGCAGTGTTATCATTTTATTTTAATATAGTAATGTAAGAAAATATGTTAAGAAGTAGATTATTGAGTAAACTGAAAATTGTCAGTTCATTGATCATTAAAGTCCCATTATGGACAAATATTTGTACATTGTAAAGAAAATAAACTATTATACGCAATCATGATTTATTTTGCCAACCAATGCCTAGTCTGTTAGCCTGGTGTGTGATGGAAGGATACTTTGAATATAGACAAGGAGCTACCAGTGATGCAGATGGTGCAATGCACCAGGGCTCTCCTCAGAGGGGGGCCCATCTATGGAAAGGGGTCTTGGGGGCTGCAGCTTTGAAATGGTCTTGGGGAGGGGTGCTGTTATGGGAAAGGGTATTAGGGAGGGGGACTAGGGGAAGGGGTATTGGGGAGTGGCACTGAGCCCAGTGCAAATAAAATGACAGCCCCCCTTGGGGGTAGGGCCCAGTTTTGTTTTTGCACCAGAGCCCTCCATTCTATAGCTTCACCACTGATAAGGATCCCGTTGCTTAAATTGTCATTTGTAAATCTGATGCTCTTTTAAAGAAGCTGCAGCCCTATATTTAAAATGTACTCTTGTGAAGAAGCATGGAGATCTGACATGGGTGGAGATCAGCATAGCTAGTGAAGCCTGAAACACTAAAATTCAAATGTAAGTTTTAAAAGCTGCATTTAATTTTGTGCTCTTCAAACACGAATTTGATTGCTAATCATCTAGTATATAAACACATGAAATACTATTATAAGAGTTATGTTGTCTTTTAATGGGTTTTGATGTTTTGGTGGTATGTAATCCCATATGAGCTCCCAGACTCCTAGTACCATGGTAGAGTTCTGTTGCTTCTGAAGCCGTAGTGTTCCTTCTGAAGCCATAGTGTTCAGAAAAGCACTCAGAACACAGAACTCCTATGCCTTTATACTAAGTAGTTAACTTAATAGCCAACTAGATTCTTTGATATTCATATAATTGTCATATAATGTCATGGAAGCTTTTTCAATTCTTTCTTTTCTTATCAATGCGCTGTCCCCTTTGCCAGTAAATCATCACATAATTGAGTAAATGGTCGTCATTTTTTATTTTAAACCTATGACTCATAGTTTGGTTAATTGAATATACATATTGGATTGAGTGAAGGACAAGATAGATGATGTGTTTTATTTCTCGTACCAAACTGGTTTGTTCTATGCTCTGGTGCCCAGGGAACTCAATACATTTATTTTTTTCCATTTTGTAAATTATTGTATTTCCAAGGTTATCTTATTGTTCAATCAACAGTAATGACGCAAGTAATACACTCATAGTTATGACTCAGTGCTTTACCATTAGAGGGGTATCACTTAGATATCACTGATGTCTTAAAAAGTAATATTTGTAATATTTCATTCTTTGGCTGTGTCAAATAGTAGTAATTTATGTGGAAACTTCACCCATAACAACAGTTTAAAAAAAAATACATATAAGTACAATCAAAGAAAATACCTCCCCGTCTCAGAGTGGCTGATTTCAGTCAATTAAAGAAGAACATTTTACATCCTCACACTCTGGTTGGCCGCACGTTTCAGCCAATCAGAGGCCACGAAAGCACTTATAAAAGTTCTTGCATGGGGTCTAATAATTAATCAAGAGAATGAGCTGCTATTTAGATTATTTTAATTTGTTTTTTTCAGTGTTGGGAGATTTTTGACTGGGTTTTTCCAAGGACACAAGCAGCCGTATTAAATTGCGATTCAGTAAATTTAAAAGGGCTCTTTTTAAGCACACAGAATATTTTTTTTACAGAAGTTTTTAGTTAGTGAACTTCTATCCAAAATCAAGGTCTTTACTAACTAAAAATTTCTGTAAAAAAATATGCTCTGGGCTTATATAGAGCCCTTTTAAATTTACCGAATCGCAATTTAATAAGGCTGAAGGTCTTCTTTCATCAACGCTGTCTACAGCAATGTTTTCCAACTCCAGTATGCAGGGACCACCAACAGGTCACATTTTAGGGATATCTCTGCTTGCAGACAGCTGAGTTAATCTGAGGCTCAGTGAATCTGATTAACCACCTAGAATTAAGCTCACCTGTGCCCAAGCAGGGTTATGCCTAAAATGTGACCTGTAGGTGGTCCCTAGTGACTTGAATTGGGAATCACTGGTCTACAGGAATTATTATTTTCCACAGAAAGTCTGGTTTTACAAGGGTATGGGGTGTAGGTAGGACCACAAATCTCAACAGGCAGGGATGGGGGTAGCCGCTGAAAACGGCAGCCTTCCGCACTTTGACCAGGTATGGGGGGAGAAGTTGAATTCTAAACCCCAATAATTTGTGGAAGCAGGCTAATTTTATCTAAGGAGGTGGGTGTATTCGACAAGTAAAATTATGTAAAAATCATGTTTAGCATGTGTAGGTAGCTAATGAGTTTTTAGACATGTTTTGCTTGGATACTTGATATTGGTTTGTCTAATGTTCAGGAGAGAACTGAAATCTAATAGGAATGCAGGCTTACTTACCACACTCTAAACATTGAAACTTAGCATGTGTTTTAAAATGGCTAATGTGATCAATGTGTGTTAATTATTTGACTTATGACTTCATATTAAAGGGACAGTATCACCCCAACAAAATAGTCCAACGTTAAAGTCTGAAAAACTGCCTATATATGTTATTTATTGTTTAATAAGGGCGGGGATGGGTGTTTAGCTCTAATAAAACATTGAGAGACATCTAGGATACCAGAGAGAATGGCAACCAGACTAACTAGCAGTTCACAATGGCTAATTAGCATTTGTGAGCCACTCATGTGCATATTAATGGAGCTCAAACAATGCTTATTATCTCAAGAATTAATGATACAATGTATAGCTATTTTTTATGCTCTTCAAAAATAACTTGAAAAATTCAACTTAAGTTAGGGGTGACAGAATCACAATAAAAACATACATTTCTTAGTTGGGCAGCAATGCTTGAAAATAATACATCAAAGATACCTGTGCTCTCAGCTGTTGTGATCCCATGTTAATGTGCATGTTTATGTCATGCTAAGTTTATAAACATTCTTACACACCTGTAGAGGTGAGGACACTCCAAAAAAACATCATATATTTGAAAACGGGCAGTAGTAACAATTATTGCAAGTACTTCTGTAATGCATTTTAAAAAAAATTAAAAAACAATAAAAGTAACTTTTTAAATTGTCTGTTTTCTCCTCAAGCAGAGCTGCTTCTCACCACCTCCCTATTCCATTTCCAGAGAGCATGGGCAGCTCTGCCTGGGGCTGGATCGTTATGAAGATCGGAAGCAGGCTGGACTACGTCTATGTCATCTGCCTGATATTATTAGCTCTGCCCCCACTGCCTACACAGATCTATTGAATCCTACTTGCAGAAGCCCTAAACCCCTTTCAGTGACATTGCCTAGTCAGAATTTTGTTTTAGTGCAGCTTCCAGGCAAAGTTGGCCACACCCACTGTTAGGCACAGGGTGGTGGAGAGTAGCCGCTCTGCTTGAGGGAAATTTCACACAGCCAAAAGTAAGACAAATATGAACTTTTATTTATTTTAAACTGTATACTGTTTTAAATAGCCCATGCCAAATACACAATTATATGAAAAATTCCCTACAGTGTCCTTTAAGATGATACCTAAGCCAGACCTGTCTGCTTGAGAATTCCCAAGTCTTTATCTCCAAGGAGAGAATGTGCAAAAGAACAGATTCATTTAAACACTGTTGGAAATGGAACAAGAAATTGACCCAGATTGCTTAAATATTAATACCTGTGGGTAAATGTCCGCAGCAGGAGAAGTATAGCAGAGGAGAGAAATTTTAAGTATTTTCTGTAAATTCACAGAAGTGCAGTTTTTCTCAATTGGTGAATCATGCCATAGTGGGCTGGGAAATGTCCTAACCCGCAACATCTTCCTTCTCTGGTACCGTCGCATGTGTTTAATGTGTATCTGGTGTACTCATTTGAGTTTTAGTACAAAAAAATGATATATAACATTATTGAGAATCCACTTGCCTGTCACTTCAGTGCAGCAAAAAATATTTTGCTTAAAAATATTATCTCTCCAAAAATAATATAACAAAATAATTTTTAAAAGTATGCATTTTTCTACAGTTACGTGCCCTATAATATTTATAAAATGGAATATGAATTTTTAATTAACTAGATTTAATCTTTTGAGACAATTTTTCCATATTTGACCCTTTTTGATTGTTTCTTGCCACAATTTATCATTCAGGTTATTGGCTATTTCTTACATTATCATATTATCAGGTTTCACTTTTGTCTTCTTATCACATAGCTTTTCATGAAAAAGACTAAAACGTTATTATTTTTCTTTCTCAAATAGTGTTCATGATTCCTATATAATAATTTGCATTTAGTATTTTACAATTGAGCATTTTTAAAACCTTTCATAATACATAATAAATATTCTAGGGCATGGGAAGTCCATAAGTAGACCTAAGTCAGAATGAGGATCTCTGACGCACTTCTTCTGGACCTCTGTTGCATTATTTAATTTATAATAAATACTTAAATGGAAGCATCCAAATGCTTAAATATGATAGTGGTTACCTGTTACATACCTGCATCCCTGGCCCAATGTAATCTTCCTGTGCACTTTTGCACGCATTTATAATAACAAAATATTTGTATGTGTATCCATAAAGTTAATATGGATTCTGGACCTTGACTTTGGCCTGAATTATTCATGGTGAGTTTTGTTAAAAATATTTGATTTATTCTAAGGTTATAGAATTAATTACAGTATGTTATTGTTACTGTTGTTAGATATTAATTGTGCAACATTGTTACTCTGTAGGATTTTTTTAGGTCAGTCCACAGCATTATATATAAAATATATATACTAGCGACTTGCCCGTCAAAAAATGACAGCAATAAAATTGTAAGGCAGGTAATGCTGTTTGCCACACAATGTAAGGCTTTTAGTCCTCTGAGTACCTTCAGCGCTCATTGCGAGATTCGCGCTGAGCGCCTTTGGTGCTCATCGCATGGCTCGCAGTGAGCGCCTTTTGGAGCTCATTAAAAGCCTCTCCCCTCATGTACTTTTGTCGTCTGAGCACCTTCGGTGCACATTGCAAGCCCCACGACTGGCTTGCAATGAGCGCCTTTGGTGCTCATTGCAAGCCTCTCCCCTTGTGTACATTTGTTCCTCTGAGCACCCTCGGCACTCATTGTGAGCTCCGCGCTGAGTGCTTTTGGCAAAGACAGTGTTTCCTCTGCTCTGTTTTCTTTTTATATTAATATATTTTTTTATAATAAGGAATGAATTAATTAAATAATAAATTAATATACTTTTCCTATTTGTCATTAATATATTCAGCAATCAATATGCTGAAGAGCTAACAATCGCTTTTGTTTTTCCTGCAGCATACAATGTATAATTGGACTGTTGGTGGCCTGAAGAGAAAGTGGCAGCAATTTAGCAAGTGTGCAGTGTAAATAGGCTGCGTGCGCGAGGAGAAACCGTTTGTTTAGTAGTGTAAAGCGGCATTTTAGAATTATAATATCATTAGTTTTAAGTTACTGTTGTAAAATGGCAGCGATTGTGTATGTGTTACGCGGGTTTTAAGCATTTTGCGTCCTTCCTAATAGTGTGTTTTGTACCTTGTATGTTCCTGGGTAAAAGTTGTATGTGCCTGGCAGTGTTTTGCGTGCTTAGGGGTCGTGTAGACTCGTTCTCGTTTTTTTCGGTGGCCATTTTTTTTTCTGGCGTAGGCGATTTTCAAGTGGCGAATCTCTGCAAATTCAACTTAAATTAGTGTGCAACCTCATTCCCAGACGTCCTGGCAGTCCCCCCGTATTGTGTGTGATGTTTTTTGTATGTTTTCTTTTGTATTTTTGTGTTTTTCGATGTGCGTTAACTTTGTATTTTTTGTGGGTTGTATTTCTTAGTGGCGGTTTCCTTTTCAAAATGTTACTGGCCTTAATTTTTGCAGGCGTTTTTTTCAGAGTGCTACAGGTCTCGCACTGTGAATTGTGTATTTGAGTTTTCTGTTGATCTGTAGTCCCACAGGATCGTAGGGATGAGCACCTACGGCGCTCATCTCCACCAGTGCAGTGAGCTCCTTTGACGCTTCCTGCCAAAGTCGTGCGAGGGCCGCAGTTGCAGCTTCGTTTTTTGGCAAGCCCGCGCTGCTGAGAACTATATATGATATATATATATATATATATATATATATATATATATATATATATATATATATATATACAGTTATTATTGGAAATTACAATGAGTTTATTGCATATTAGTGTTGGGGAAATGAGGAAACAGGGGGTATCTGCTGCCAAGTTCACTTAACTTTGGGCCATGATATCCTGATTTTTATATACATGCACTTGTACTAGACAGACTAGGGGTTCAAAACTTTAATTCATAATTAGTCAGATTCAATTTGAAGCTGTGACAAAGCTTGTGAATGGAGGGCCCCAGTGCAAAATAGTTTGGGGGCTTCCCTTGCACATCTCTATACACCCAGCACAGGCCAATAACAAAAAACTAAATACATGTAGTTGGTCATATCACCTATAGGGTGATCAAATCACCTTTCTATAAAAATAATTATCTGCCCTCTTCTAATAACTTAAGTGCAGATAGCAGAGGACCACTTCCCTGCTGTGGTCCCCAGTGCTTGTCATCTAATGCATCACCAGTAACTCCGCCACTATACTGAAGGGAGGGAGGTACAAGCCAACAAACATGTACCTCAGCACAGGACACTTATTTTTAAATCAAAGGATAGTACTGCAACACATATTCTACCAACCAGCACACATTTTATGAAAAGTCTGGGTACAATATTTATAAGAACAGATAAGCATATTAACGAGGGAAATCCATTTTGGAGTAATCAAACTTCCTTAGGAGACCAGGGACCCAGTGCAGTCTATTTCCAGGGACCCAGTGCAGTCTATTTCCAGGGACTCAGTGCAGTTTATTTCCAAGGACTTGGTGCAGTCTATTTCCTTGGACTCGGTGAAGTCTATTGCCAGGGATTCAGTGCAGTCTACTTCCAGGGACTCAGTGCACTCTATATCCAGGGACTTGGTGCATTCTTTTTTCAGGGACCAAGTGCTCTCTATTTCCAGGGACCCGGTGCAGCCTATTTCCAGGGACCCAGTGCAGTCTATTTCCATGGACCCAGTCCAGTCTATTTCCATGGACTCAGTGCAGTCTATTTCCAGGGACTCGGTGCAGTCTATTTCCAGGGACTCGGTGCAGTCTATTTCCAGGGACTCGGTGCAGTCTATTTCCAGGGACCCAGTGCAGTCTATTTCCAAGGACTCAGTGCAGTCTATTTCCTTGGACTCGGTGAAGTCTATTGCCAGGGATTCAGTGCAGTCTACTTCCAGGGACTCAGTGCACTCTATTTCCAGGGACTCGGTGCAGTCTATTTTCAGGGACCAAGTGCAGTCTATTTCCAGGGACCCGGTGCAGCCTATTCCCAGGAACTCGTTGCACTCTATTTCCCGGTACCCAGTCAGTGCAGTCTATGTATTGGAACTGATACTGTCAACCCTGACAACCTTGTTTGTTATAGTATATTAATTCCTTTACATTTGATGTTTTTATATTGCATGAAACCATTATAACCTTTAAAAAGGAAGAAATCATATAGAACTGTATATTTATGGCACCTGTCTTTCTTCTATATTAGCATCTTATTTTAAGATTTAAAATTATTTAACTAATTCATCTTTCCTACCTACATTTTATTATGTATTATTGTAATTAGTAAAATATTCTTATTGTTTATTAAGAAAAATTAATAAAAGATGTAAAGTTTGAAATATAGCAGATCAGCTCTTTAATTATAAAAGGTTGCAGATGCTTGGCTTATATGTTCAGACTAGCCCTGTATAACACATATAATCAGAACATCCTATCTTCTTTTTAATCTGCTAGACAATAACACATATTTGTCGTGCTCATTTCCCATGTACACTACACCTCTAATTAAAATGGAAATCTGTAGTGATGAGGAATTATTATTACTCAGAAAATCTGAAACAAGCCTCAAATAGAAATCCCTGCATCTCCTAAACTGTAAATACTTGAGTTGGGTACCACATATTATTTGTAATCCTAATTACTTATTATTATTATTATTTATCTCCCATTTTTCTGTTTCTCTATCTTATTTTACAGATTCGGCAGCATTCATGAATCATAATCCAATTTATTACACAAAAGACATATTATGCATGCTGAAATAAGCCCCGACACAATTCCATGCACAAGTTATGCTGTTATCATCGGATACAAATGTTTACTTACATCTGAGCCTGGAGGCCCACAAATGTCACGGTTATAATAAGCACTTGTCTCCTTCTATTATACGCCCCGGGTTAAGTACACAGTGTTTAAAGCAAAACTTGATAAATGAGCACCAGAAACAAGCATCCTATTCTGCAGAGAAGATGGATAATTGAATTCTTCTCTGCCTGGTAGAATGTGGGGTCTTAAATGTAATCCTCCTTCATGTGTTATTCACTGGACTCAACACAAATATTAATATATATATTATACTAGCGACTTGCCCGTCAAAAATGACGGGGCAATAGCATTTGAAACCATGGGAATGCTGTTTGCCACACAATGTAAGGCTTTTGCTCCTCTGAGGACCTTTGGCGCTCATTGCGAGCCACGTGCTGGGCTCGCTTCTCCTCTCATGTACTTTTGTTCCTCTGAGCACCTTCGGCACTCATTGCAAGCCTTTTCCCTTGTGTATTTTTGCTCCTCTGAGCACCTTCGGCACTCATTGCGAGCCTCTCCCCTTGTGTACTTTTGCTCCTCTGAGCACCTTCGGCACTCATTGCGAGCCTCTCCCCTCGTGTACTTTTGCTCTTCTGAGCACCTTCGGCACTCATTGCGAGCCTCTCCCCTTGTGTACTTTTGCTCCTCTGAGCACCTTCGGCACTCATTGCGAGCTTCTCCCCTCGTGTACTTTTGTTCCTCTGAGCACCTTCGGCACTCATTGCAAGCCTTTTCCCTTGTGTACTTTTGCTCCTCTAAGCACCTTCAGCACTCATTGCGAGCCTCTCCCCTCATGTACTTTTGCTCCTCTGAGCACCTTCGGCACTCATTGCAAGCCTTTTCCCTTGTGTACTTTTGCTCCTCTGAGCACCTTCGGCACTCATTGCGAGCCTCTCCCCTCATGTACTTTTGCTCGTCTGAGCAATTTCGGCGCTCATTGCAAGCCTCTACCCTCGTGTATTTAAAGTTTCGTGCTTTGCAACGGTCATGTTCTGCGCTCATCGCAAAGACAGATATAAAAGGAGAGTGTTAAATATACATTTTTTTTAGTGCAGTGTAAATGAGAAAAACAATTAGGTCTCAGAGCATAATAAAGTGATTTAAATATGTAACTGCTTTGAGAGTCCTATCGCTGGTAGCCAATGAGCAGTAATCCAGGTATATAAGTGCAGTGTAAAATGTAAACATTTTTTAGTGCAGTGAAAAGTATAAATTTTTATTTTCCATTACTAATTAATAATTATTAAATTAATGTACGTTAATAATTAATTAGGAATGAATAAATGTATTAGGAAGCACGAAGCATTAATGTATTCATAAAGTAACGGCAGTGTAAAAAATGCAATTAAGGGTTTTTTATTTTTTATATATATATATTATTTTATTAATAATTACTTAATTAATAAATTAATATACTTTACCTATTTCTAATTAATATATCCAGCAATCAATATCCTGAAGAGCTAACAATCTCTTGATTTTCCTGCAGCATACAATGTACAGTTGCACTGTTGCTGCTCTGAGGAGAAAGTGTCATCAATGTGCCAAGTGTGTAAATCGGCTGCGTGCGCAAAGCCAAACCGTTTGTTTAGTTGGGTAAATCGGCATTTTAGATTCATAATGTTATTAGTTGCAAGTTGGTGTTGTAAAATGGCGGCGATTGTCTATGTGTTATGCTGCTCGTGAGCATTTTCCGTCCTTTCTAATAGTGTATTTTGTACGTTCCTGGGTAAAACTTGTACGTATCTGGCAGTGTTTTGCGCGGTTTGGGGTCGTGTAGCCTTGTTTTCATATATTTTGCCCGACTTTTTTTTTTTATTGCTTAGCCGATTTTCAAGTGCCCAAACTCTGCAAATTCGGCTTAAATTCGCGCACAACCTCACTCCCAGACGTCCTGTGTGTAAGTTTTATTTTCTTTTTTGTGGTTTTCGTGTTTTTCGGCCGTTAACTTTGTATTTTTCCGACCTCGTAATTTTTTTTTTGCTGTCCCGCACTTCACAATTTTTTTTCGAAGACCCGTGTTCCTAAACTGCTTGCAGCTCAAGGCAATCCCGCGTTTCCTAACTGCTTGGAGGCCCGCGATTTTCAATGCCTCAATGGCTCACCTTGATTCGCAAGGCACGTAGCAGCACCTTCGGGGCTCATTTCTGTCTAAGTTCTGCGTGTTTTAATGTCTTAGCTGCTTGCTTTGCTAAATGCTTCGAGCTTGGAAGACTTGCTATGCGAGGCTCCCAAGCCTGACAAAGAATTGCAGTTTGACAATTATAATGATATATATATACAGTGGATATAAAAAAGTCTACACACCCCTGTTAAAATGTCAGGTTTCTGTGCTGTAAAAAAAATGAGACAAAGATAAATCATTTCAGAACTTTTTCCACCTTTAATGTGACCTATAAACTGTACAACTCAATTAAAAAACAAACTGAAATCTTTTAGGTGGAGAAAAAAAAAAGATAAAGAATGTGGTCTGCACACCCTCTTATAACTGGGGATGTAGCTGTGTTCAGAATTAAGCAATCACATTCCAAATCGTGTTAAATAGGAGTCAGCATACACCTGCCATCGTTTAAAGTGTCTCTGATTAACCCCAAATAAAGTTCAGCTGCTCTAGTTGGTCTTTCCTGAAATGTTCTTAGTCGCATCCCACACTAAAAGCCATGGTCCACAGAGAGCTTCCAAAGCATCAGAGGGATCTCATTGTTAAAAGGTATCAGTCAGGAGAAGAGTACAAAAGAATTTCCAAGGCATTAGATATACCATGCAACACAGTGAAGACAGTCATCATCAAGTGGAGAAAATATGGCACAACAGTGACATTACCAAGAACTGGAGCTGCCTCCAAAATTGATGAAAAGTCGTACGCACTGCGCAACGCAGCGTGACGACGTCTCGCAGTTAGACAATTATAATATGTGATATAAAATCAAGAAAACTTTCCTATTCCTTTAAATAGTAGATTTGTAGATGCTGGGAATCACTGTTTTTATTAAACGTACTCTTAAATGCATAATATATCATTTTGGATTTGTGTATCCCTTTGAATGAACACTGAAAGGGTCCCAAATCTTGAAAAACTTATTATAGCAATTGCATATTTTCTAAAACAATAATCTTGTAACCTACATTTTTAGATTAAATTTGCTATTTTACGCATATGAATCAGCCTCACTGATCCTCCCCATTACTCTGCATGTTATCTATTAATGATAAATGTTAGCACTTCCTCAGTGTTGTAGGGCTAGTGCATAGTAGCATTGTAGCTGAGGTTGAAAAAAAGACTTTTAGTCCATCAAGCTCATTGTTTTTAGATCTCCTCTGTGTTAGACATCCTTGCTCTCTGTTAATTATGAATTGATCCAGAAGGAGGTAAATAAAAAAACAATGTTAAGACATTGTCAGTTGTCTTATTTGGGGAGCAAAACATTTATTTCTAACCCTAAAACTGGAAATAACATCTTTGTATTAATATTTTACCTATTCTATATTAATTGAAATAAGCATGTATGCCATTATTACTTAAAGGAACACTGTCGATATCATATGCACTCTGCACCATCAATGGATTTAAAAAAAATATTCATATCAAAGTTAAAGGCATATCTAAGTTTCCTTATGAATGCATCTGATAGAGGAGTTCAGTAGTGCAAACATTTTTTGTTCATGAAAAAATACTAAAATAAACATTTACAAACTCACCCTGATGTTTGCTAAATCTTTTCAGTTTGTACGCTGCAGCTTTGATTAGTTGACACACACTCCTTAAAATCCCTGCTAAGATTAGCATACAATTCACCCTGCAGCAATTACTTCCTTTGGTCTCTACCAGGAAGGTCAAACTCTGTATCTGTCTGCCTTTACTCAGTGTACTTGGTTATGTAAGCCTCCTGTGGGTCTGCAAAGTCGGATTTTAATTTTCTGCAAATAACTTTGTAAGTACACTGACTTTTTCTATATAACATATATTTTAGTTAATAATCACTGCCTGTTTCTTACTAAATATTTGAAATCCAGGAAACTTGTGTCTGTCCGTTTTCCAACTTTTTGTTCTTATTGACATATTATGGTTTACAGAAGAAAAAGTTACATTCTAAGGATATTTCTTGTTTTATATCAATTTTATTTATGCTAGGGTCCACATTCTGATTAGTAGAATATAACCCTTAAAGTTTAAAAATATTGTAAATACAATTGTTGTTGTTGTTCAGTCATTCAGACAAGTCCGACTGAACCCTATGGACTACAGCACGCCAGGCACATCTATTGTTGTGTCCCTGGTCGTGCTTATCCATAAGGTTATATTACAAAGATACTGGAGTGGGTTGTCAGTTCCGACAGCATGCCAGGCACATCTATTGTTATGTCACTGGTCGTGCTTATCCTTAAGGTTATATTGCAAAGATACTGGAGTGGGTTGTCAGTTCCTTCTCCAGTGGACCGCAATTTGTCGGACCTCTCTGCTATGACCTACCAATCTTGGGCGACCCTACATGGTATAGCAGTAGCAATCCAGAAGGGAGTAAATACTATAGCAACTCACAAAAAGCTCAGTGTCATTAAAAGTTATGAAGCAGTGTGTGTATGTTAAATATAAATATTATATACATCACCTGGTATTGTGGGAGGAGCCCTATCCCACATCAACCTTAAAAAGCCCTCCTTACTTTTCACACTCCCGCACACATTTGTCACATAATTAGTTGCATTACGTCCCTTGTCTGCGTGCTTCCTCTCATTGCTCATTGCTGTCCCCTTCTTTCCCCCTCTGTCCCATCTTCTCACTCCTGCTCTGTCCCTGCCCAGACTGTTTGCCCCTCTGCTTTGTCTGTCCTCCTTGTCCCCCCCCCCCCCCTTCTTGCCACTCTGCCCCACTGGGCCTTCTGCGATCTGTCCCCAGCTCTCCTTCCTCCTGCCTTGCTTTTCTGGCATCTTCCTCCTGTCTGTGCCCCTGTCCGTCTCTCCTCCTGCCTTCCATTCTTCACTCTGCTCTCCCGTCTTCCTTTTCCTCCTTCTGCTTTCTCTTCTTCTCTTGTACTTCTATCTTGCCTTTTTGTCACATTTTCTGTCCTTTCTACCGTAACTATAGCAACTGCAGAATCCTTCAGGTGCTATTTGCCACAAAGCCCATGCAAAATCCATTTGTCCCTCTCCTCGATATTGCATTCCGAATGTCAACCGTCAACTTGCCCAGACTCACTTCATACCTTACTCACCATTCATCTCAACACTTAGGTTTCTCACTGCAGGGTTCTCACAAGGTTTCCACACTTGGGTGTTGGCTTCTTTACTAACTGCTACGATGGAGCCTGGGGTGGTGGAAGAACTCCTCTCATCAGAAGTCACCAACGGATTAATCCTCTGGCCGTTCATGCTACTCCGTTTCCTGTTTAGTGGATTAACCCCTTGGGAATAGCTACTAGGAAATATTTGTTGAAGAAACTACTTATAACAGACCTTTCAGCCCCACGCAACTCAACTACTCCTAGCATCAACTTTCTTATACCACTGGTCCGCGGCCTCTGTTCAGCCGGACTGTGTGTGTCACCAGCAGACCCTTCCTCCCCCAGCAGCCCCCTCCTCTTACTTGTTCACTGTGGTCACTGGTCCCATTGTCTTATTAGGCTGGAAATCCTTCCCCTGCTGGAGCTTCATACTGCAGGGTAACATGGCTTCATTAGGAATTCCCATCCCCTGCAGTTTGAAGATCCTGCAGGGGAAGGATATACAGCCTCTGACTAATAAGACAACCGGACCACGGACCACAGTAATCAAGCATGAGGAGGGTGCTCCTGTGGGGGGGGGGGGGGGGGGAGTGGTGCTGCAGGGAGGTTTTGGGGCTGCTGGGGGGCTGCATGATACTTCTGGGGGGGGTGAATAAGACTCCTAGGGGGGTGGCGGCTGCTGGGGATGAGTGGTGTTGCTGGGGGTTATGAGGCTACTGGGAGGGGGTAAATGGTGCTGCTGGGGGTTGTGGGACTGAATGGGGCTGCTGGGGAACTGAATGGTGCTGATAGGGGCTGAATGGGGCTGCTGGCGGGTTGAGGCTGAATGGGGCTGCTGTGGGTGAATGGTGCTGCTGGGGGTCTACATTGGGCTGCTGTGGGGCTGAATGGTGCTGCTGAGGGGCTGAATGGGGCTGCTGAGGGGCTGAATGGTCCTACTTGAGGGTTAAGGGCTGAATGGGGCTGCTGGGAGGTTGGGGGCTGAATGGGGCTGCTGGGAGGTTGGGGGCTACTGGGGGTTGGGTAGTGAATAGTGCTGGCGGGGGGTCTGTGGGGCTATATTGGGCTGCTGAGGGTCTGAATGGTGCTACTGGGAGGTTGGTGGCTGAATGCGGCTGCTGGGGGTGAAAGGGGCTGCTGGTGGTGAGTCGTGCTACTGGGGTTTGGGGCTGAATCGGGGGTTGGGCGCTGAATGGGGCTGCTGGGGGGTGAATGGGGCTGTTCTGGTGGTGAATGGTGCTGCTGGGGGGTGAATGGGGCTGTTCTGGTGGTAAATGGTGCTGCTGGGGCGTGAATGGTGAATGGTGCTGCTGAAGGCTTATGGCATTGAGTGGAGCTGCTGGGGGCTGAATGGTGATACTGGGGGGTTGGGACTGAATGGTGGTGCCGGGAGGCTGAATGGTGCTGCTGGGGGGTGAATGGTGCATCTGGGGCGGCTGTATGATGCTGCTAAGGGGTTGTGGGGCCGAATATTTTTTACTTAGTTTAAATGTTTAAATAAATATTTATATATATATATATATATATATATATATATATATATATATATATATATATATATATATAGAAAACGAATAATACATTAATAAGCCCATTTGCATGTCTAAAAGGCGGGGACATGCAAATGAGAATACAATGTACCTCACTCTTTTAATCCAAAAATAGCAACTTTATACATTGCTCCCTTAAAGCATATGCCCGCTGTAACCCGATGCTTTGCTTAAAAGCTGTTTAATACAGCGGGCATATGCTTTAAGGGAGCAATGTATAAAGTTGCTATTTTTGGATTAAAAGAGTGAGGTACATTGTATTCTCATTTGCATGTCCCCGCCTTTTAAACATGCAAATGGGCTTATTAATGTATTATTCGTTTTCTGTACTTTGTACGGTGGAGAGCTTTTCTCACTTTTGTGCTCACCATACACTAAATGATTATTGTGGAATATATATATATATATATATATATATATATACGGCACTGGAGGGGGGCAAGTCAAAGCAATTTTTGCCCTGCCTCCTTGGCACTGGGCCATAAACATTTTTTTTTGCCAAAAAGCTTGGGGACCACTGATCTAGACTACGCAACTCAAATTCTACCTCAGGCAGACTATTTCTAAGCAACTTATTTCTCGACATGTCCACCTCTGCCCGACATCCATCTAACACCCATGTGTGTGATGCCACTATCAAAGACCTAACTCTATGGATGTCCTTCCTCTAAACCTGGAGTGGAAGATTTTTTTTGCCAAACCCTCAATCCATTCTATCCAGTTAACTATATATACATCTGAAAACGACTTCAAAGCCTACTCCACAAACCTTCAGAGCTTCTTGGCCTGAAACCCTAGGGATTAATTTCATCCCATGCAAAGTCTATCCAGTATTGCTAGTCGCTCTCATGTGGGGTCCCTCGTGGAGACACAATCCCATCAGGTATATTACGCCCAACAAAATCTCACACAACTTATATCTCGTTTCAGATCATCCAATCCGACAACCATGCCCCTCCTCAGAGACTTAGCTCAACAACTCACTTACATTCAACTACCACCTGAATCCTTACATCCAAGATGTCCCACCTCATTTTTCATCATTCTCTCCTCAAGATCCATCATCCAATTCCATTACACCATCATAAACCCTCCAAACTACCAACTATCAATATGGTCTTAGAACCTCTACTACATCAAGCCAATCTTACTATGTCCGAAGGCCTCACTTCCAATACAAAACAGACTTATAATCAAGCTTGAAAATAATTTAATATTTTTGTTTCTCAATAAAATAGCACTCCTCTAATTACCCTACTAACCTTTTTGGCATTTGCCTCCCATTGTCAAACTGGCTTACAACTTCATCCGAATACAATAAAAACCTATCTGACAATAGTTCAGTACCATTTATCTAACACACAGTTTCTTCACAAATCTTTTCTTTCCTCTTCACATGTTAAATTGTTTCTTAAAGGTCTTTCTCGCTTGTCAACCCCTTCACTTCCTTCCAGGTTACCCATCACAAGTAACTTATTCTAAAAAATCATCACAATCCCTTTGCATGATTCTTTCAGGCCAGGCACATCACTATCCATCACAGCCACCAACAAATGGGCCTTCTACAGGTTCCTGAGACCAAGTCAATTTATAATTTCAGCTTCTCAAACCAGGTACCTCACTAGACAAGACCTTACTTTTGTAGGCGATCACTGTACTCTAACTCTTAAATCTTCTAAAACTAGCCACACTCCAGTTAGAATCTCCTACTATCCCACTCACAACCTTTGGTGCCCTGTATCCTACTCTCTATAATTCCTTAATTCTATAAAACCTCTTTTGCACCCTTTGCTTAGCATCTCCAGTCAACCATTATCCACCACTACCTTCATTCACTATATCAGATTCATACTAAGAAGACTCGGTCACAATCCTTTTTCCTACTCTGGCCACCCATTTCAAATTGGGACAGCCTCAACAGCTTTCAAAATCAATACGCCAGTCCACATAGTGAAGGCCATGGGCCGCTGGAGTTCTCATTGTTTCAGCAGATACATCCCTGATCTTTCAAAAGCTGAACCAATTAATCTTCCTGTTAGTTTTTGGCCCTTTGAGCAGGCAGAGAAAGCATAGCTTTTGCCCAAAACACCAGCTACTCAGGGAGAGGGCTCCGATCACAAATTGCAAGGTTAATCACCTCACCCACCCCCTCTCCTCTGATAATATACTGTATATACCTGTTTTTTTAGCATAGAGCTGCAAATACAAAGTTTTCACTGCACTTGACTTAACACAAATTATAATGTTATGAATGTGTGTATGACATGGGGTGGGGGACTGAGGAACCTTTGTCTAGGGGCGCCTCAGGTGTAAATCAAACCCTGGCTACAAATATACACTTAAGAAATCTTTTCAGTTCTACATAGAATAAGCAGAACTGACATTAAGCTTTTCTACTGAATCCTAATGAGGCCTACTTTAGCATGTAGCCATTATACAGAACACAATATTCTCCAGCTTTGGAAAGTTTCCCTCTCATTTTAACTAAATCAAGGCATTTAAATTCCTAACTTGAAGAGAATGTGCATTAATAATCACTGATCACAGAGTCCTCTGGAGATCCGCTAATATATATTATATATATACTAGTGAATTTGGTCATAAAATTGTAAGGCAGATAATGCTGTTTGCCACACAAAGTAATTCTTTTGGTCGTCTGAGTACCTTCGGTGCTCATTGCTAGCCTCTCGGTTGGTGTTTTTTTGGTCATCTGAGCCCCTTCGGCGCTCATTGAAAGGGTTTGCGTTGAGCACCTTTGTCGCTCATTGCGAGAATCTCTCCCCTGGTGTACTTTTGCTCCCTTGAGCACCCTCGGCGCTCATTGTGAGCCGCGCACTGAAGGCCTTCGGTATTTATTGCAATCCTGTTGCCTGGTCTTTTTTTTTTTCTCTATATGTATTTTTTAATGATAATTAATGGAGAGCTAACAATCTTTTTTGATGTTCCTGCAGCATACTATGTACATTTGCACTCTTGCTGAGGTGTAAGTGTCAGCAATGTGTGAAGTGTGAAGTGTAAATAGGCTGCGTGCGCGAGGGCAAACCGTTTGTTTAGATGTGTAATTCTGCAGTTTGTAATAGTAATGCTATTAGTTACAAGTTAGCGTTGTAAAATGGCGGCAATTGTGTATGTGTTGCGCGGCTATGGAACATTTTGCGTCCTCCCTAATAGTGTATTTTATACCTTGTAGGGGCTTGTGTAAAAGTCTTTTGTGCGTGTTTATTGGTCGTGTAGCCTGTGTAGTATAAGTAGGCTGTGTGCGTGAGCGCAAAGCATTTGTTTAGGTGTGTAATTCTGCATTTTGTAAGCTAATGTTATAAAATGATGCCGATTGTGTATGTGTTACGTGGGTATGGAGAATTTTGCAACCTCCCTAATAGTGTATTTTATACCTCGTACGGTCTTGTGTAGAAGTATTATGTGTCTGGCGTGTTTTTGCGTCTTTATTGGTCGTGTAGTATAGTTTTAATTTTTTCAGCCAACATTTTTTTTGTCGCTTAGGCAATTTTTGTGTGTGGAAACTTGGCAAATTGTGGTTCAATTGTCATGCAACCTTACTTCCAGACGTCTTGGGAGTGATTTTTTTTTGTGTTTTTGTTAATTTTGATGGAAGCAAATGTGAAGCCAAGCTATTGTTAATGGACAATGCTCTAAGCCACCCTACCAACTTGGCTGAGCTCCATTGTTGCATCCCAGTGGAAGTAGTGTTCCTGCCATTCAACACTACTTCACTCATCCATTTTTCTCTTATTGTTATTTTTGCAGTTTCTTCAAACTTCATTTAAAGTTAAACAGTTTGAAAATTTGATTGGTTTTGAGTCTTTTTTCCCATGAGTTCTCCTATCCCTATGTTCCCTATGTTTAGAGCTGCTTCACTTAACACTAGTGATGTCTCGAACATAAAATTTTTGGTTTGCGAACCGCGAACGCGAACCGCCGCAAATGTTCGCAAACCAACGAACCCGCCATAGACTTCAATGGGCAGGCAGATTTTAAAACCCACAGGGACTCTTTCTGGCCACAATAGTGATGGAAAAGTTGTTTTAAGGGGACTAACACCTGGACTGTGGCATGCCGGAGGGGGATCCATGTCAAAACTCCCACAGAAAATTACATAGTTGATGCAGAGTCTGGTTTTAATCCATAAAGGGCATAAATAACCTAACATCCCCTCCATCATCATCCTCCCCTGTATCTCTTAACCCCCTCCCTCATCATCCTCCCCTGTGTCTCTTTCACCCCTTCCTCATCACCCTCCCCTGTGTCTCATCCCCCCTCCCTCATCATCCTCCCACCTCCCTCATCATCCTCCCCTGTATCTCTTTACCCCCTCCCTCATCATCCTCCCCTGTGTCTCTTCCCCCTCCATCATCATCCTCCCCTGTGTCTCTTTCCCCCCTCCCTCATCATCCTCCCCTGTGTCTCTTTTCCCCCTCCCTCATCATCTTCCCCTGTGTCTCTTCCCCCCCTCCCTCATCATCCTCCCCTGTCTCTTTCCCCCCTTCCTCATCACCCTCCCCTGTATCTCTTTACCCCCCCTCATCATCCTCCCCTGTGTCTGTTTCCCCCCTCCCTCATCATCCTCCCCTGTGTCTCTTCCCCCCTCCCTCATCATCCTCCCCCTCCCTTGATGATAAGGGGGGGAAAAGACACAGGGATAAGTGTGAGGGGTGTTAGGGTAAGGGGTGTTAGGGATAAGGGTGAGGGGGTTAGGTGTTAGGGTGAGGGATGTTAGGGCTAAGTGTGAGGGGTGTTAGGGTGAGGGGTGTTAGGGATAAGTGTAAGGGGTGTTAGGGTGAGGCATGTTAGGAATAAGTGTGAGGGGTGTTAGGTCTTAGGGATAAGTGTGAGAATGTTAGGGTTAGGTGTTAGGGTAATGGCTGTTAGGGATAAGTGGAGGGGGTATTAGGGTTAGGTGTTAGGGTGAGGGGTGTTAGGGATAAGTGTGGGGGGTGTTAGGTCTTAGGGATAAGTGTGAGAATGTTAGGGTTAGGTGTTAGGTTGATGGGTGTTATGGATAAGTGTGAGGGGTGTTAGGGTTAGGGTAAGGGGTGTTAGGGATAAGTGTGATGGGTGTTAGGGTAAGGGCTGTTAGGGATAAGTGTAAGGGGGTATTAGGGTTAGGTGTTAGGGTGAGGCATGTTAGGAATAAGTGTAAGGGGTGTTAGGGTTAGGTGTTAGGGTGAGGGGTGTTAGGGATAAGTGTAAGGGGTGTTAGGGTTAGGTGTTAGGGTGAGGGATGTTAGGGTTAGGTGTTAGGGATAAGTGTGAGGGGTGTTAGGGTTAGGGTAAGGGGTGTTAGGGATAAGTGTAAGGGGTGTTAGGGTTAGGTGTTTGGGTGAGGGATGTTAGGGTTAGGTGTTAGGTAAAAGTGTGAGGGGTGTTAGGGTTAGGGTAAGGGGTGTTAGGGATAAGTGTGAGGGGTGTTAGGGTTAGGGTGAGGGGTGTTAGGGATAAGTGTGAGGGGTGTTAGGGTTAGGTGTTAGGGTGAGGGGTGTTAGGTAAAGTGTAAGGGGTGTTACGGTTAGGTGTTAGGGTGAGGGATGTTAGGGTTAGGTGTTAGGGATAAGTGTGAGGGGTGTTAGGGTTGGGTGCTAAGGTGAGCGGAGGATGATGATAAGGGGGGAAGAGACACAGGGGTGTCCTTGCAGCAGAGATCAAAAGAGTCCTTCAGGACTGTATTGCACACTGTGTACAGTAGCCTAGCTATGGTTTACCCTATTGATGCAGTATCACCTACACTCAGCCTCCTCTCAGTAAGACTGCAAGTTAGTTATGATTCCAAAATGGCTGCTGTCCATGAGGTAGAAGGGTGTGGAAGACAGGGTATGATGCTGATTGGCTGGAATGTGTCTGCTGGCTGTGAGTTGCAGGGTCAAAATTTGCTCAATGATAAAGTATAGGGGGCGGGTCGAATATCGCATATGTTCGCAGTTCGCCGCTAACGCGAACATGCTATGTTCGCTGGGAACAGTCCGGCGGCAGACTATTCGCGACATCTCTACTTAACACTCCTATTGCCCAAAAACTATGTAGAGCGTTAAACAGGGTATTCCTCTACAACTCTATTCAGGAAGGGGCCTTTCTCCTTGTTCTCGCTTTTTCTTCCTTCCCTTACCTCTATGGGGCTCTCGCTCTCTGTGGTGCTGTTTCAGGCATTTGCTGCTTCCTTCATGTCTGTGGCTCTTAAAACCTCCTGCCTCCCATTCTCTTTGGTGCTCCTTAGACCTGACGCCAGGTAATGGCTGCCCATGCATTTGCTCCAATCATATTAAAAGGAACAGCTACCAATTGGTAGCTGTTGTCTCACTATATTGTCATGTGTTATATGCTAGCTATTATGCATACCATGTCACATTACCCTCATAACTATTTTCTCAAGGATCTCTGATTTAAAGAAACAGTCACCTATAGTTGAATTTTGATACTAGGACCATTATTGACTAATCACCTACAGTATATTGTATCTGTCTCTGATGGAGATTATTAGCTTAATCTCAAAAGGAACAGGCACCTATGCCATAGATATATTACACAATGAGCTGTTAACAACCAATCAGTTATATAGACTCTGCCTTATATTATAGAGACTATTAGCATGCTATGACATAACCTACTATGTTGCTTCTGTAATTTTCAGTTATGACGCACTAGCCAAAGCTAGCATGTTCTCCTCTTCCCAAACTCATTATTTTTCCTACAGAAAACTATAGATTGCACCATGTCTGATCCAGTCCAACCTAACAACCATCCACATCTGGAAATACACAAACCCAACTTACCGACGTGCAAAGTTACTTCCGTTACCTCGCTAGAAAATAGCTTAGCCAGGCTGGAGCACCGTATACTCCTAAAATAGCACACAACCTCTATATATACCAACATGTACGGGTAATCCGTTCTCACTATTTCCCACTATAATGAAACCCACTTTGAAACCCACTTTTAACAAGCACAGCTTCAGAGGGATGTAAAACCATCAATGTCAGTATGTTCCCATTGCCAATCCCCTCTCGACAACACCCACTTTCCAGTACCAGAAGTGCCCCTATTCCCCAGGGCCTCACTAGGATCATCAGATTTACCTACAACACTTCAATGGCCCAAAGAAGACCAACTAGTCCACTTTAGATCTTACAAAAGGCCAAGAACCACATTCAATTGAGGTTATGGCCGATCCGGTAGACCGTAAGTGAGGTCGCAAGTTAATTTGTTATTCAATTGGCATCTTTTTGCGGGCTCCAAACAGGTTACGAGTTACGGGTTTGAAAAAATTGTGATGGTTAAACTCCCGAAGCCCTTGATCTTTCACTTTCGCAAGAGTTACAATGGCTAAAATCGCAAATCGCTATTCAATTGCTCAATTTCCCCAAGCCCGCAAATGTTTCCACATTTATAAATGGCAAAAGAAGGAGAAAATCCTACGAGTGCTAGAGAGGACCCGCCAGGGGGTTAAACACCTATTCGTAGCACTGTAAATGCAAATAAAAAAACAATAATGCACTGTAAATAACGGTAAAAGTGATGACATTAGACTTAATTGCACAACAGTCTAAAGCCCTCAAATTGGCAGTAAATTACATTTATATTTTTGTCTCATTACGGGGCTAAATCGATCTCGGTTATTAATGAGTTAATAAATATCAGGCCACCCACATGAACTAGAATTCTTTATTTTCATATTTTCATAATTCTTTATTTTGCGGGTTTGTGAGTCTGATCGCAGTCTGGATTGATGACGAACTAGCGTGTAACATGCCTCTCAAACAAGCCATCATAATGGAGAAGGTTAGAGCATATACGGCCATGTCCAGAGTCAAACACCAGATGTGACTTCTGAGTGCTTCTTAGCCAGTGTAAGTTGGTTCGACCTCCTCAAAAAAAGGAATAACCTCTACACACAAAGATCATGCGAGCGCTGAGAATGAGGCTGCTGCACCTTTCCAGCCACTTTGAAGAACACCATAGATAGAGGCAATTACCCACCTGAACTAATGTTCAATCATGGATAAGACCGGCCTCTTCTGGAAGCAAATGTGAAGCCAAGCTATTGTTAATGGACAGTGCTCTAAGCCACCATACCAACTTGGCTGAGCTCCATTGTTGCATCCCAGTGGAAGTAGTGCCACCCAACACTACTTCACTCATCTAGCCAATGGATCAGGGGGTCATTGCAACCTTCAACGCCTATTATCTTCGCCTCACATTCTGCCAGCTCATTGACCAAACAGCAAACAATGCGAGTCTGATCGCATAATGGACCCCCAAACCTAATTGATTGACATATAACCTCCATGTTTTACTGCCGTAATAATGACAGTCTCATTTTCTATTGGCTGATTTGAAACGGGAGGTTACGGGCTTGCTTAATTGATCATATTCCCACCCTGAACTGCTACATACCAGTGCATGGTTTACGGTTTCAGCTTTGGGACAGTAACTTGCGGGCTTGAGCAATTAAATAGCATTGTAATCCGAGACGAAATGGGTCCATGTCGCTACCTTCATAGGCCATAATCTAAGTCACTATTTAGGCTTCACCTCAGAAGCAAGACGCTTTTCTGAAACCATTGTTTTATGGCTTCAGGCTATTAGAACAGGTCCTCATAACCAATACTGAGCCACTTTACCACAAGGATACCATCACATGCAAAAACGCTACCACTTATTCACCCAGAAAACACTACCCAAAGGCAATCCAACCATTATCGATGATGATCTATCTGATTTAGTCAAATCACACACCATGCTACTTTTTTGGGCCTCCCCACTAAGATTATAACGAGCGGTCGGAGCGAGCATGCACTTATACCACCTCTCTTAGAAAAACTTGCTCTACTTTTCAGGAAACTACAGAACGCACCATAGCATATCCGATGACTAAAGCTTTGCCTCCCATGCAGCCCCATCTCCGACTAGACCTACATCACTAGCAGGAAGTTAGTTCTCAATTAAACCAATTAAGGGACTAAACACCAGAGCCAAAACTCTTCTTGCTCCTACGACCAGCCTGACCAAACAACTGTCCACTTCCGGATATACACAAACCCAACTTACCAAGAAGCAGAAGTTACTGACCAACATAACCAGTTCCACTACCTCCCTGGAAAAACTACTTAATCAGGCTGGAAGGGCCATATACTCCTTAAGTTACACCCCAACCTCTATACCTTCCAACACATACATGTACAGGATATTGATACCATACCACCAAGCATGGATCTCCTACAATTGCCAACTTGAAACAATCCTCTAGGTTTAAATTGACTCATCCTCTCAGTCTAGACAACTATAGCTAAAGGACTAGCCCCCAACACGCAATCTACAATAGACCCTGGGCCATCTTTCAGCAATTAATCTCAGTCCATAAACTAAACAGCCTATTGCAATTCTAATGTGAAACTAGCTGCCACCATCATTAAAACAGACCTGAAATATATTTGTACATACAGTACATCTGTGTGTTGGGACCACTGTGGTCAAATTTATTTTATATAATTATTTGAATAACTAAACAATAATGTGCAAAATATTTTTAGAAGGAAGTTCATCCCAAGAAAACAAAAGTGTAGATTGCACTGCAGTTAAAAAAAAATGAAATAAAATAGTGCCTGTGTTATTTTATTTTACGTTCTTAAAACATTTAGCCTTTTTTAGCCTAGCGTTGCTCTTCAACAAAATGTTAAAAATATATACAACAACATACCCGTTCTGTATGGTTTATCCATTTAACATTATATGCAGTTCAATTACAGAAATGTATAGCAAATACTTGGCGAGGAAGACAAACAAAGTACAACAGAATAAGTGGGAGTGCAACATGTCAAATGTTACCCATAATTATATACAACACGGTTCATTATTTTCCCACAGACATGTTCTTTTTATCTCTTCCAATCAATTCTATTACATTATATTATTCTTCCCACACAAGTTCTGTGGTTCTGGTTTTTCTCTCCTAATATTAAGTATTCTTGTGGTTGACACTGATATAAATGCTTAAGCTACCATAGACAAATGTAAAATGTACAGATTAGTACATAGGGATTGTTCATATGTCTATTGGAAAAGTGTTGAATAAATGCATGGATAATCAAATAATGTTGGTGTATGTTTTAGATCAAATGGGACTGTTGGTGATGAAGAACTCCTCTTCCAGTCTTCTCTTGGGAAGTGCAGAATTTACATATTGTAGGAGGGGGGATATGAATTGGCGAATGTCTTAGATAATGCTCCATGTGTTTAGGAAATACAGTACAATGGCAGTCTAGATGGTCCTATTGTTTTTGCGATTGACATAGCAAGTCCCAGACACTGACTGCATTGACCATTTACTCATGGGGCGAAGAGGAATTAGCAGTTGTCTGTAAGGTTCATAGTCTGCAGGTTAGTAAGAAATGATGACATACGGCTGAGGAAAGTGTTAGATAACTGAGCTTAAAAATGGATTATTTAAGCATAAATTATACAAGGCAGTTCCTTATCAAGGTCCATCAATTAACTCTCACAATGTGCGTTGGTAAGGAAGATAAACATGTCTAGGTGGATAAATATGTATAATGATTCCGACTAACAAAATGTATCTTTGACTGTAACTATTTATCCACCTGGGCGCGTTCTCCTTTTTTTTATCATCCCCAATTAAGAGGTAAATAATAATAAGGAGAAAGTGTGGTCTTGTAGAGATAATATATGCTTACAATACCTGCCAATTATCTAACCCATTGCTCAAAACTAATTGTAATTATACATTTTTATATGTGTACTTTACATTTCTGGGGAATTTGCTATGACACTTTAACTGGGACCTTTTCTGTGTCACATTAATGCTCCCTCCGTTTCCCATCACTTTTTAACTTAATTATTTGTTATCAACCCCTTTAATCCCACCAGTGGTGTCCAACAAAATATGCAGTCCTGTAAAATGCCTTGTATAAAAATGATTTATACCAGGCATGTCCAACTTCAAGTAGGCTGTGATCTACTATCCAGCATCAAAACTCAATTTAAACAAACGTATTATATTATGTCTGAGTTTATGGTAAAAATAATAATAATAATAGTTGCTTAAACAAATCCTGAAAAGTTTGTTATAAATCAATATGTATTTGAAAATACATGCTTACCTTGGTCGTTAGTGTGATACCTGGGTCTACATTTCGTTCACCATCTGTTGGGTATCAGACGAGTACTGGGTGAGGGCCAGCTTCAGAGAATCCTGAAGGTGTTCATCTGTCATGTTGGAAAGTTGCTTAATCTTTGTAATTTTTAGATATGAAAATGCAGAATCACACAAGTAAGTTGAACTAAAACATGACTGTAGAATTTTACTGCATCTTCTCAAATGGGGAAATGTTAGGGCCGAACTTCCAAAATGGTTCTTCTCCTGCGCGGGCCTTCAGAAAAATTTCATTTTTCAGACTTAATATCTCATTTTCAAGCGATGGTTTGCTCAGTGAGTAATTTTTACTGATAGTAACTGCAATTTCTTTAATGTCCAAATCGGATTTGAATGGAAATGTCATGTACTCTACAAATGATTGCATTTTTTGGAAGTGACCGAATCTCTTTTTTGAACTCCTGAATAACAGAACCAATTTCAGCCACATACTTCTCTACTTGAAAAACAAAGTCAGGATTTTTTTTCCAGATGGTCCTGCAGATTAGGTAAGTGCTTAAAGGCATTGATAGTAAGGCCAGTCATCAAGATGTACCTTTACCTTGTAGCTCTAGGTTCACAACAGTAAGTTTACCTATGAAATCAGAAAGGAAAGCCAGATCAAACAACCACTCTTCATCTTCTAACTGAGCGTTCTCATCTTCCCTCTCCTTCAAAACTGATTTTATTTCTCACAACAAACTGTGTAACCTTAGTAAAAATGTTGGGAAAAATCATGGGATGCTTCCCCTTCCTTGGTGTGAACTTCCTGTGTGATCTACCAATTTCCATTAAGCGGTCGACGAGTTGGGCATGCCTGCTTTATACCATATGAAAGTGTTTTCCAAAATGTGTTCCATGGATCTTTAGCCTTTCATTTTGTGTGACCAGGACAGTTAGCCAAATAATTTCTCACTGTGGAAAGCTTTATAGTATCCTTACAGGTTATGGGTATCTGTTAGGGAGTTTGAGATCTTGTGGTTTGGTTTGGGATTACTGGAGATCTTTTTTGAGGCTGGGAGCCATGCAGGGCTACAAAGGGGGGGGGGGATACTTTTTTGAATCCTGTGATCTGGAAAGGGTTCCATAGCTAAACTAGGTTGAGACAGACTGTCAGAGAATATATGCTCAGGGCAGGGCCTTCAAGAAGATTTTTATAATATTGTCAAAGCAAAGTTACCTAGAGTAATGGTTTAGTCTATCTACTTAGTAGTTGGTAGCTGCAGCTTTTGAGTCCCTCTGTGGTTCACAATGAAGTGGCATTGCAACGTGATGATGTTAGTGTTGTTGTATAAAGCAAATACTATGGCAATCCCACTACTTGTTTCATCAACAATGGGCTCCATCTGTAAGAACAACATTGACTTTTAATTTCTGATTCAACATAATATGGTCATCTTCTCCAAGAGTTCACCTAGCATCACACTTAATTCTATGTGGCCAATTTTCTACGTCCTGTACCTCTATATAATAACATTGAATGTTTGCATATTAAAAGTTAAATGTATTAACACATTGCAAAAATATCAATATTTTAACTTTTTTAATCTTTGGTTCTGGCATTACTGGAAAATCAATGACTCATTCATCTGTGATAAAGTTGCTTTATAATCCACCAATTTATTGGTCAGCTGATATATTACATTGTGATTGCAAACACTGAACAACTGCCAAATTTAGGATCATTTATGATATTCTTATAGGAAAAAGAAATTACTGAAACTATTCCAATTTTCCTTTACGATGAGATCATTGAACTCTGTCTTCCATAGCCCTAATATTATTGTATGGTATTCAAATGAAAACAAGAATTATTTGACCATTCTCCCATGAAATGTTACAAAGATTTAAAAAATATTTTTGCAGAATGTCAAGACCTCCTCCTGACTAACCCAGATTTATGTTTATGAGTGAACTGTACCAACTGATTTATTGAGCTCTAAGAAGAACTAATTTTACTCATTTCCTGCATCTGACAAACCCAAGTCTCTTTGCCAGGGGGAAGTCTTGACATTTGATAAAGCTGCTTCTGCATATGGAATAAATAGTACAAAAAATAGTACAAGTTGTTCCCTGTAAATGGAGTTCTCCACATTTCTTATTGTACCATTTCTTTCAGTCACATATTGCAAAATGGAACTCTCCAGATTGCCTTCAATCCCATTCTGCAAAATACACCTTTTACCAGTCCCAACATTTAAAACACAGGTCAGCGGACTTATTAAGATGGATTTGGTGCTACCCAAACTATATATATATTTCTTAATTAAATCCAATATTCATTTTATTAATACTACAATATAATAACCATATAGCACACAACGAAAACAGAACAGCTAATAGTTACACCAAGATATTGATAACTCAAAAAGGTAAAAAATATAAGAAAGCACTATAACTCCTTAATAAAAAAAAACAATTGTGGTGTTTATAGAAAATCAACACTATAAACCTTAAAATCGCAGTGGTGGTTTCTTCGATGTCATCTCCATTGAGGAGAAATTATCTATTAAAACTTGGTCAATAGTAGTCTGTCTTCGTTGGGCCTGAAAAGGTTGCTAGAATGATCCTACCCACAGGTTATCTCAGTTCATTATCCTCTCACAGTGTACAGTTACCAGGATTCAAGGAAAAAAATGGACAGTTTGCAGACCAAGAGCCTCATTTAATTATAAGCGCGCATCTTGCAGTATATAGGCCGCATGTCTGCTACAATTCCGGTGCTATTCAACTGATCAAGCCCGCAAGTTACGGGCCAAAAGCTGAAACCGTAAACCATGCACTCAGGCGTAGCAGTTTAGGGCGGGAACATGATCAATTAAGCAAGGCCTACCCATTTCGAAATAGCCAATAGAAAATGAGACTGTTATCATTACGTCAGTAAAACATGGAGGTTACATGTCAATCAATTAGCATTTAGAGGTCCGATATGTGATCGGACTCACAAAACCGTAACATACAAAAATTTTAAAATGAATGCTGATACTGTTCTAGTCCATGTGGGTGGCCTGATATGTATTAACTCATTGATTCCCGAGCTCGATATAACCCTGCATTGAAACAGAAAACAAATACGTTTTGTTTGCCGATTTGCGAGCTTAAGACTGTTGTGCAGTTAATTCTAATGTCTTTCATTGCTTTCCCCGTAATTTACAGTGCAGTATGGATTTTTTTTATTTGCATTTACAGTGCTACGGACATGTCTTTAACCCCTTTGCGGGTCCCATCTGGTACCAATAAGATTTTCTTCTACATTTGCTGTCTACGGGTGTGACAACATTTGCGGGCTTTAGGGATTGTAGCAATTGAATAGTGTTTGCGGCTCGCAAAAGAACGCCAATTGAAAAGCAACATAACTTACGGCCTCCATTACAGGCTAC
Organism: Discoglossus pictus; assembly: GCA_027410445.1. NCBI lineage: Eukaryota > Metazoa > Chordata > Amphibia > Anura > Alytidae > Discoglossus > Discoglossus pictus. Next base: position 421,233,674 of record CM050166.1, on the reverse strand, counting down.
TGTAACTTACAATTTCTCAATTGAATAAGGCTCCAAGTTGACAGGTCTCAGAATAAGTTGCAGAAATTAATTGTAGATTAATAAAAACCCTCCCTCTAAATGAAACACACCATTCATATGTGTCCCAAACAGAGCATAATGCTTATTGTATGGTTCACATTTTTATTAAAAAAATGTGTTACCAAATACAACTATGAGTTATTCTCCATAACAAATACAACTTAACTTTGGGTATTTTTAATTCCCTCTCGTGGCCTAATGTCTTCCATGAAGTGGCAGGCAGACCACCATATTGTCAGATCATATGATAACGCCCTTTGAAAACTTAAAAAGGCAGGGTTTATGCGTTTATGCGTCAGAATTTGTGAGCTGGAGTCAATAGAATACATCTGAACATTTATAATAAAAAAAACACCCGCAAAATTGAGGTTTTGAGGCATTTGCGAGCAGCTAATAGAATATGGTCCATCGTTTTTAACAAATTGTGGTGTAAAAGAGAGTGTAATATTTACTTTTCATTTCACTTATTTTCTTTTTATACAGCAAAGGAAATGGGCTTAGGAGTTATTATATTGCATAATTTAAATGTAGGCAAACAATAGAACAAAGTCACAAGGAGAACAAGTAGGATGCTTGAGAGTATTGGAAAGGATCCCTAACCAGGTCTCATTAAATACCCCGTTTACAGTTTAGAAAGAGGTTTTGATTGTTTGAGCTGTAAAAGAAGGGCTTTTTTGAGGAAAGTTAAACTGGAGAGCTAAAATATGTTTGCACTGTTTAGTTTTGGAATCTTTTATGCATGTATTTCTTACATTTTTTGTGCTCTCTTTTAAAATTCAAGTGCAGCCGTGTCTGCCGTGGGACAGCGACACCATATGAGAGGGTACGGTACCGAATACTTTACAGTGAGGAGATACAATAGGCTCATAAGAGCTACCCTAAAGGAAACCATTTTGTCCCAGCTCCACACCTAAAACCACAATGTAGCACGCAACCCCACTCAGCTCAACACAGCAGGGACCTCAAGGGCCTTAGTCCCCAAGGTAAAGATGCAGGCTATTCCTCTTGCCACCACCAGAGCTTCAAAGCTCTTTCTTCTCAACCTATGTCTACAGCCTCACCCAAGACTGTGGATACTAGGAAGGGGACGAGTGACAGATACTCTCCTACAGCACGGAGCCTACTCTGTGTGCTTCCTACAGCATACAAATACCACTCTAGAGGCTAAGGTTTTATGACAACTGGAGTGGAGAGGCAGGACATTCTTCAGACACTACACATCAGTGTTGAGTGGGGTGTTCCCAGAGCCGTTCATGCCATAGCTGCCGTTACTCTACCAATGGGGTCGAGAGCAGTGAATATATAGAGGTGTCCCGTATGAGCTGGAATTCCAGCCTGGAATGGCTCCTGGCCAAGAGGGCATACTTGAGAAGCTGCTTTTTCTTAAATAAATGGGCCATGGCTCACAATTCTTCATGGCTCACATCACCTGTCTTTGAGGTGAAGACGGTGCCCCTATTACAGATAAGGAGAGTCTGTGACAGTACTGAGAATTTGTATCCAAACCTTCTCTCTCCGGATCCTGTTTCTCCTAATGCCTGCAGTGTGCAGTGGTAGGGGCTCCCCGCAGTCAGTGAGAGTGTAAGAGGTCAACTGGATTAGCAAAAACCATCCCAAGAGCTCTCTGAAGTCCTATGTCTCTTATCTTGTGACAAATCTCCAGGACTGGATGGGCTAACTATAGAGTTTACCCAGTTCTTCTGGAAAAAACTTGGTGAGTTCTGTTGACATTACTTTACTTACTGGCCAAAAAGGGGTATCTTTGCCTATTAATAACTGGCGGCAGTCACACTATCTCCCGTGGTCTCAAAAGACCCAGGTAGTAGAATTATCCAGGAAGTGAGGGGAAGCATTAGAAAGTGCTGGTGAAGGAGAGGAAGATATATTGCAGTGGGCTCATGCACATTGTGATCTATTTCCTCCTACTGAAAACCATATATATCTATGACAAAGGCCAGATACATAGCTGGGTGATCAATTCTCCTCTCTCTATCTTCTCTCTCTCTGTCTTTCTCTGTCTCCTTCTTTTCTGATCCCCAGTTATATATCTTGCCTTTGTCATAGATAGATAATAGGTCTTCTACACAACTCCTTACCTCCCTTTACACCCCTTTACTACAGATCAGACACACTTGTACCCTTTGTTTGCACATGCACTGTAGAATAGTAGTACTATTACTCCTCATGTTTACCATCTGGATGTAAGTCCTACCATCTGACAAGGGTACAGGCCCCGGTGGAGGGAGCTATATTCCTCCATGGTACCACAACTCTGATATCCAGGACAAAAAACATCCTGGCTTATTGTCTGAGCCCATTTTCCAGTGGTCTGGAGATGGAGTGCTCTTTTTAGTATCCGCTTACTGTGATTCTTTTAAGGTCCATCTCCTTAATTTTTTTTTATTTTTTTTTTCAGTTGTTATGAGGTTTTGATTAAGTTCAGAAGGGAAGTATCTAGTAATGGGAAGACTATATGGAATTTTTAAGTCCTTCTCTGCTGGCAAATCTATTTATGTTTCTGTGTTTAAGTGTATTTTGCCGATATCTAATTAAACAGGTATAATTTCAAATAGCCAAATACTGATTATTAGTAATTTATTGGTTAAAGTAAATGGAAAACCTCATCAACAAAGTTGCTTGTAATTTTCCCCTGCAGTCACTTTTCTCAGTTGGAAGCCAATAAGTTGTTACTGGAATCTCCACTTCATCAGGACAATTCACTCTGTACTTAAAATCTTAATCAGCCCAATCATGGTAATTGATGCTGGACAACAGTTGTTTATAGCCATTCATTTACATGAAAAAACGCTAATCTTTGTATTGATACAAACAAATAGACGAAGGATCATAGTAAAAGCAACTATACGTAACATGAAAAAATAAGAAAAAAATAACAGTGAGAGCATGATATCAACAAACTGTGAACATGCACATCATACAAAATAGTAATTATATGTTAATTAAGCATATGGAAATAATGTGTGCCTTTAGCCTTTATTGTACACTATCACTAAGCTCTCATATTATCTGTCATGCATTTTGGACATGGAAGCAAAGTGATCTAAATTTTCGAAAAATTTGCATTAAATTACAAGACAGCTCCGGTCTGTCTCAGTTTTGCAAGAAGGTGCAATTACTCAATTGATTGTTAAAAGGCACTGTCATCCCAATAACAATATGGTTTAATTTTAAAAGGATTAAAAACTGTCTATACATTGAATTAGTCGATTTTCTCTACACTAGATATTCGGCATTGCGTCAGTATCATATACTATTTCAGTATCAGATATTCAATATCATTTATGCTGATTTGCATCTTGGAGAGCTTCATAAGGGCAAGAGAGAGGATCTAACGGCAAACAAGCATACTGTAATCCTAATTAGCACATGAGAACAGCTAATTAATATTTGGGTTATCTCAGCAATTATTTGGTTTAAAAACAAGTTGCTATCACAAAGTAAAGCTATTTTTTCATTCTATTTAATTATTACTTAAAAAACAACTTTATTTTCAGATGGCAGAATTCTTATAAGTGTCTTAAATTCCTGAATAGCAAATTCTCTTTGATTAGCTAAATTTGTCTCATCTTCTGCCTATCTTTATAGTATTTTTGTTTTAATCTTGTTTTGAAATCAGTGATAATAAAGAACCACATCTCCTAGAATTCCCTGGGAAGCTATGCCATAATTCTGAGGCGGGCACTAATTGGTAAAGATCACAGATTTGAGATTCTCAAGTCAGAGGAATTCTCAGGCTGCATGTGAGGAGCAAGTTATTCTGCAAGGAGAGAGTCCTCAGACCACACCTTTTGGGATAGTGACCTTCCCAAAATATGATTTCTGCAAGTGCAAACATAGCAGTTTTCAGTCGTCTGGCACTTCAGAGAGGACAGAAGATTCTTAAGTCAGCTAAAGTGATAGTGATAATTAAGATACAGATATAGGAAATGTTCTACTATCACATCACATATATAGTTGTGAGCAGCAAAAAATGTTGCTAATGCTGATGCCATCAGGGGCGTGTCTATGAGGTTGACAGGGCGGGGCCTAAAACCTGATCTTAACAGAAGCTGGCGGCCATTTGCATTTCAGAGAAAGACAGCAAAGTGAGAGAGAGAGAGGGAGGGAGGGGGAGAGGTACAGAGTGAGAGGGGCAGGTACAGAGAGAGAGAGTGAGACAGGTACAGAGAGGGACGGGTACAGAAAGAGAGAATTACAGAGCAAGAGCGCACACAGACAGAGAAGGCACACAAAGATAGCGCACAGAGAGAGAGCGCACAGAGAAAGAGTGCACAGACAGAGCGCACAGAGAGAGCTTGCACAGATAGAAAGCAAAGAGAGCGTACAGAGGCAGAAAGTGCACACAGACAAAGATCACACACAGACAGCAGTGCACACAGAGCGCAGATAGAATGCGCACACGCAAAGAGCACACAGAGAGGGAGGGGTACAGAGAGAGAGAGCACACAGATAGAGATCACACACAGACAGCAGTGCACACAGAGCGCAGATAGAGAAAGTGCACACGCAGAGAGCACACAGAGATGGACACAGAGAGGGAGGGGTACAGAGAGAGAGAGCACACAGACAGAGATCACACACAGACAGCAGTGCACACAGAGCGCAGATAGAATGCGCAAACGCAAAGAGCACACAGAGATGGACACAGAGAGGGAGGGGTACAGAGAGAGAGCACACAGACAGAGATCACACACAGACAGCAGTGCACACAGAGCGCAGATAGAGAAAGTGCACACGCAGAGAGCACACAGAGATCGACACAGAGACGGAGGGGTAGAGAGAGAGAACACACATACAGCACACAAAGAGAGAGAGAGTGCATAGACAGAGATCACACACAGACAGCAGTGCACACAGAGCGCAGATAGAGAAAGTGCACACACAGAGAGCACACAGAGATCGACACAGAGACGGAGGGGTAGAGAGAGAGAACACACATACAGCACACAAAGAGAGAGAGTGCACAGACAGAGAGATCACACACAGACAGTGCACACAGAGAGCAAGAGAGAGCACACAGACAGAGAGAGCGCACAGACAGAGAGAGCGCACAGACAGCGCACAGAGAGAGTGCACAGACAGAGAGCAGAGGCAGAGAGCACACAGAGAGAGAGCTACAGAGATCAGAGACAGAGAACACAGAGAGAGAGAGAGAGAGAGAGACAGAGAGAGCACACAGAGATCGAAACACAGAGAGGGAGGGGTACAAAGAGAGAGAGAGAGTGCACACACACAGACAGTGCACACAGAGAGCGAGAGAGATCACACAGACAGAGAGAGTTCACAGAGATGGAATGCACAGAGAGAGAGAGTGCACAGACAGAGAAAAGAGAAAGAGAGTGCAGAGAGAGGGCCACAGAGAGAGTGCACAGAGAGAGCATACACACAGAGAGCACACAGAGATGGACACAGAGACAGTGCGTACACAGAAAGAGAGCAGAAACAGAGAGAGCACAGAGAAAGAGAGGGAGACACAGAGAGAGCGCAGAAATTGACACAGAGAGGGAGGGGTACAGAGAGAGAGCACACACAGTCAGCTCACACAGAGAGTGAAAGTGAGCACACAGACAGAGTGCACAGAAAGAGAGTGCACAGAAAGAAAGCGCACAGAGAGAGAGAGGGCACACAGAGAGAGTGCAATGACAGAGCAGAGAGAGTGCACAGAGAGTTCACACACAGACAGCACACACACTGAAAGCACATACAGAGAGCAAGAGAGAGCACACAGACAGAGAGAGCACAGAGAGAGAGCACAGAGAAAGAGCCACAGAGAGAGAGCACACAGAAAGAGAGCGCAGAGAGAGAGAGCGCACAGAGAGAGAGTGCAATGACAGAGCAGAGAGAGTGCACAGACAGAGAGATCACACACAGATAGCACACACACAGACAGCGCATACATAGACAGAGAGAGAGCCACAGATACAGTGCTCATAGAGAGAGAGTGCACACACAGAGAGCATACAGAGATCAACACAGAGAGGGAGGGGTACAAAGAGAGAGAGTGCACACAGACAGCTCTCACACAAACAGCGCGAGAGAGATCGCAGACAGAGAGAGCACACAGTGAGAGAGAGAGCGCACAGAAAGAGAGAGCGCACACAGAGATCGACAGAGAGAGAGAGAGGGGTACTGAGTGAGAGAGTGAACACATACAGAGAACATACACAGACAGTGCACACAGAGAGCGAGAGAAAGCACAGAGAGAGAATGCAGTGCACAGACAGAAAGCGTACAGAGAAAGAGAGTGCACAGACAGAAAGCGTACAGAGAGAATGCAGAGAGCACACAGAAAGAAAGAGAGCACAGAGAGAGAGTGCAAAGAAAGAGCTCACAGAGAAAGAGTGAGCACAGAGAGAGAAAGTGCAGAGAGAGCGAGAGCATACAGAGAGAGGGAACGCACTAGGAGCAAAAGAGACAGGTCAAAGAAAAAGAAATGAGAGCGAGACACACAAGACACAGAGAGAGAGAGAGACAAGGCCCGTACGTGAGGACCATATGTGACTGGCTTGAGGGGGGAGAAGCTCAAAATGGCTTACAAGTTACAGGCTTCAAAAAAATGATGGATTTAATGGCCGCCATTTTTTTCAAGAACATAACTTGGAAGCCATTGGAGGACCGCCAAAAGACGCCAATTAATTAAAAAATAAACTTACAACCTCATACACAGCACAGGGGGAGAGGCAGGGAGCCTGTAACTGAGGTTGCAAACTAATTTGATATTTAACTGCTTGAGTTTCTCAAGCCCACAAATGGTTTCACACCGGTAAATGCAAACAGGAGCACAGAGGAGAGAGAGGGGGGAGAAAGGGAGAGGGTGGAAAGAGACACAGGGGAGGGAGTGGGGGAGAAAGATACACAGGGGGGAGAGAGGGGGGAAAAGGACACAGGGGAGCGAGATAAGGGGGAAAAACCTAGGAGAGGGAGAGAGGGCAAAGAGAGGGAGAGAGTGGGGAGAGGCTTGCAATGTACACCGAAGGTGCTCATTGCGAGGCCCGAAAGTTGCGGGTTGGCCGACCCCTACAATGAGAGGCAAAGCCACTCATTGCAGGGCCCATCGCGAGGCCCGCAAGTTAGAGGGTGGAGAACCTTGCAAAAGGCATTGCCAGGTTTCACATTTGATTGTTGTCATTTTTGACGGGCAAGTCGCTAGTTATACATATAAATGCAAGTTATTTGTAACTATTATACAGTCACTTCTACTTATGTTGACTGTACTGTAATATGTACACAGTAGTCATGGAATGGTCTAATTAATTTTTATTTTCTATGCTGATAATATCCCAGCAAAGTAGCGTTTATTCTTTTTTTTCATTTCTGGTACTATTTTTCACTCCTGTTGCTGCCCCACCTTATATTTAAAAGTGGTTCTGGATAGATTGCTAGATAGATATACAGAAACTTGTCATTATTTGACATTTTGGACTTGCAACATGTTGTGTGCCCATATGCTCACAATGTTCAGGAAACTAAGCATAATATGTAATTAGTTTCTGAATAGATAGCAGTGGCATTGCTTGCATATGTGATAACAGATTGCATTGCCCTAAGATATTTTAATTTGTTTAATGCTCAGTGCACAACTGGTATAGAATAAAACCACATAGTAGAACAGATTAATGTTTAAATACCACGTCATTGTGCATGTTCCTGAAACATCAATGAGCTATGTTTTTTTTCCTTGAATACTCATGTATAGTAGAATAGAGAATGCATTCCCCTGGGAAGCCGTTCAAAATCAATTCTACAAAAACTGTAACAGAAGTAATTGGCACATTGCAAAAGCAGAACAAATGTTATTAAATAATGAATAGTTATTAATTACATATGTTCCTTACCTATTGATTATATAAATAATATACCATTTATCTTGTAATGTTCAGGCATAATCAATGGAAATGCAAATGTTCTTTAAAGAAAACAGAGAAGTGAAATGTGGCAGGAGCTCAACAGGAAAGTGCCTTCACTAGGTAAAATGTTAGTAATAAAATAGCTGTTATTTAATTCCACAATGAATATTGTATTAAATATGAATTATTAACATTAAACATTTAGTAGAAAGCTTAGATGAAATGCAGCAATGCGGGATGACCGGTACATAGGAGGTTGGTGTAATCTGTGGTAGGAAACCATTGTGACAGGTCTGATCAATAGTACAAATGATTGGAGCTTGGAAATAAGCTTCCAGAACTATTTTCAATAATGACTATAGATGATTTGGATTTGGTGGCTATAACACAATCTTGGTATAATACATTATATGAATGGAGCATAGTTATACCTGATTAGTTTAATCAGAGAAGACAGATTAGGGAAAACTGGATGAGGAATTGCTATTGCCTTGTGAATGGTACAAGTAAGATAACAAAGAAAAAGTGCTGCTCTCTGAGCAGGTTACCTGGACTATAAAAAAAACAATTTCAGGTGTTGTTTCTTCTCACTCCCTCTACTTATTTGCTTATACAAATGACTCTAGGGGCTTTGTCACCCTAAGAGCTATAGGGGGCTCCACTGGACTCCATGCCCACTGTGCCTTAGGGAGTGCAGCTACACCTCACCGATGAAGCCCAAGAGAGGCCAAAATGTATGTCTGGGGTTTGCTGTTTCTCCTGTTCAGGGTAGAATTGCCTGGTATTTCAGGTCTGGGTCACTCTTGTGTATAACCACACTTATATACTACAGGATATTTCTCCCTGTGACAGACACAAGTGGCTAAAAGAGGTTGCTCTCAGAGTAGGTGACCAGACCTATAGGACAAACCTACTTGTGTATTGTTTGTTCTCAGATTGAGCTAACATTCTGCTTACATTATGTTATCCAAAATACATTATACTACCCCTATAGTCAGCTTTTTCTTCAAGTTCTTACCCCATCAGGTTCTGCTTACATTATGTTATCCAATATACAGTATACTACCCCCATAGTCAGCGTTTTCTTTCGAATTCTTTCCCCATCCGGTTCTGCTCTCTGCTCCCCAAGCCTGGGCTCCACACCACTTGTTTCCCGGACTTCTGCCTCTGGCACACTGGGCGTCTTCTCTGGCTTTCTTCTCTTAGACAGTACTTGGACTTTTGTAATACATTTGACTATGTCCCCGCTCTCTACAAAAGTCATATATTATGATATGTTAAGTACCAATATTTCCCACTCCTTCCTTCCTAACGCTTATTGTTTGTACTGTAAATAGAGACCATTTGTGATCTAGTATATATTTGATTACACAGTCTCTGTTTTTCTTATGTGAGGCTCTGTTGTAACTATGCAGGACCTGGTTGATTATTTTATCAAACTAATAACAGTAATACACATAAATATATATAAAATGCATGCACGTGTGGGCCTATTGTTCATTTTACACTAAAAATACATGAGGTATTTCTTATAATGTCTTGAAACAATCACACAATTGTAGTAACCAATTTGTAAAACTAGAAATGTATTTAATAACATTTATATTTATAAAATACACTTATTAAGATCATAATGTTTAAAAAATTACCTTTGTAAGCCATATTTTACAATCCCCTCCTAGAGAGCAAACTATTTTGTACAGAATGAGATCTCTCAAACTATACAGATAAATATGTCTTATTGTGTATAGATTGGCTTTGTGCGCAAGATTTCAAAGTAATACATTTCACTGAGACGGAAATTATTTGGCAGCCAATGCTTTACTTTTAAATTTAGGGCACTGTGAGGCAAATTTGGACAAGTTATGTAAGCACTCACAGTTAGCATTTTATGATAATAATGTTGACTCCACTACCCATTGTGTGCATCATCACAGCACCCTCAAATAAATACCGCAGATTTATCGCCAGTCACAAGTCAGTTTACACTTCCATCCAACTTGTCACATCTGTGTGCCATCTTTTTAACTTCCACTATTATGGCCCATCTCTGACAATTGTTGGATCTTATTGAGAGATTCAAGCTACACATTGCTTTCTTGCTTCCAAGACTTATATATTTTTTAGTATTTTGTAGTGGTTGTCTTGAAGAACACTTTATTGTTTGCACCTGTGGAAAAGTGTGTAGACGTTTGTAGTACCTTATTAGTAATTATGTAATTTTTTGAAAATATTAAATGTGACTAGGTAATCACTCTGGAAAAGGAAGAAGTCTGTGTAATAAACCTGGATCTTTCTGTAGTTTAAGGAAATTTTAATTCCCAAAACTACATATAAAGCATGAAGAGGGAACATCTCACGCATGTCTCAGTGTCTTCATTTCACCTTCAAGTCTGTTTTTTTGGCAAAGAGAGAATGGAAATAATAAAAGCAACAAATCCTAACATCTCAAACATTCCTAGCCATACCTAAATTCGGATGACCTGATTTTAAAATGACCTGTGTCCCTAACAGCCATCAGCAAATAGAACAAGAGCGAAAATGATTGATACAAATAACTACCCAACAGAGGTTTCTTTGGGTCAAAACAAGGAAATAAATGAATTCCTTCCTGATCCCATTAACTGGTGATTAGAATACTCCCTGGATCAATACACTATTTAATTATACATTTAATTTTTACAACAAATGATCATCCTCCTACGAACATGAATCCTTAATTATATACAATGAAACAACTTTTGTGACCTTTGCAAAAACAATTTTAATATTACAAACATGAAGTTAATGTATTAAACTTTAATTAGTATAATTGTAATAAAATGCAAAGTAACTGTTTTGTGGGGCCAATCCTGGCAAAAGGCCAATTCCAAGACATTCCAATACTTTTAGTTTTTGCATGTCCAAGTGGTTCCCTTAAAAAGAGCCCAGCAGACTTTACATTTTTTCTATGGGATATAACCATTGTTTATTGTTGTTGTTTTTTTTTCAATTTTTTTGTTATTATTGTTGTAGTTTTGTAAAATTGTATATAGAGTTTCCTATGTGAAATAGTGGTTCACTAAAAAGAGCCAGAGTGACATTAAATTTCTTCCTCGAAATGAAACTACTATTCTCTATGTTTACAAAACCTCATAGTACACAATGTTTTTTGTAAAAATGCGTCCATCATGTAATAGATCCCCCTGACTTGGATTTTCTTCAAATGAAACTTTAATTTCATCTGGATTTGTGCACCTTGAAAAAGCAACATAGAGTTGTCCATGTGCAAAAACAGGTTCCTGTAAAAAAATACCCACAGACTTAAAAGTTTGTCATTGGGATTTATTTATGGTCATGACAAATGCCATGATAACTGGAAATTGTCTCCTATGAAGGACAAAAGGCAAACCACTGTCACTTGGAGCCAAATCAATTCTTGGTATAAAAACTTGTTCACCTTTATGGGGACCACTCATAATATCTGCATGTATGAAATGATCTTTTAAATCGTGCACAATTAATCTAGTCCCATTACAAAGTCTTTTTTTGGGATTCATATTTCTCAATAGCATGACAATTGTCCCTTTTTTCAATTGCAGAACATGTGGTGGCATTCCAGATGGTGTTAAAGAATTAATAAATTCTATACTAAAGTTAGATTCACTGTCTTTATCGTCAGCCAGAACTGAATCTGCACTGTAATAATTATTTTGTGGTGCGTTGATGAATTTATTTATATGAAAAAATGTTGTTGTTTAGATTTAAGGCTTCTATATTTTTGGATGTAAATATCACTGTGTTTGCAATGTCTTAGTAATCGGCATTATAGAGAGTGTTTAGAAAGATTGCCGCTATGAGTGATTTCTTGCAAACCATTTGTGATGGAATTTCAATGGAATCATTTAGTAAATCTTTTATTTGTGGATGTTTTCCTTCTCCAATTTGAATGAGCCAATCATTGAATTCATTTTGGCCTTCAGATCTCATATTTAATTCTAATTTCAGGTGTGAAAATATTTTTCACACATTCAGTTGAATATCTGACACTGATGTCTCTAAAATGGGAACTGGCAGTTTAAATCCACTATGCACAGTTCTACCACCTTCTAACAAAAGTGCTGCAATTCCAGTTGTTGCAAATTGCATTGCTATTTGACACTGTGCTTGAATGTAACTCATCAAACTAGTTAGAAATAACTGTTTTTGACCATTTCATCATCTGTAGCATTTGTGATGGCATTACATGCTTGCAATTGTAAAGTATTTAAAGTTGCCAGCTTTTCTTCTGTTTTATGTTTCTGAAGTTCAGTGTCATAATCATCAAAGTTGATGTCAATATAAGTCCTGGATCAGGCAAATTAAAAGTTGCACAATTTAATCCATGAGTAAGAAATATTTCTTGAATTTCCATTAATGTTTTAAGAGTGCAATAGGCTCATTGTAAAGTTTCAAGAAGTCTTCAGACATATTTAATTTAAATGTTTCCCACAAAGTAAATGCATAAGGTACATTGCAAAAGATGCAAATGAATGCAAATTGTTCTCTCATTTGCTTTGGCATTTGACATAGTGCTGCTTCTTCCAGACACCTCTCCCATTCTGTATCACCTGCTATGAAGTTTTGATGTCTTGCAGTTAATAGGAAAGTATCATAAACTATGTAATTCACTGTACATACATTTTCATAACTTTGTGTAATCTTAAACTGAAACGTTCAATGTCTCTTGGACTGATGGTATAAATTTGTGGTATAATTTTATGAGTATCTCTTTTTCGTTGTCGCCATTGGCCATTTACAAATACATAGTGATATGGAATCTCAATGTAGAAAAATTGTCTGGTCTTAGTGTCCTGGCAGTTTAATTGAAACCAAGCAGTAAGTGTTGTTTCTCGATGTTCACTTTGGGCTAAGGCAGTTCTTTCATTGCCTGCAGTAAAGCAAACAAACTGACTGTGTGGCAAATGTACAGCTAATCGATACATAGCATGTGACCAATCATGCATCTCAAATTTCAGAAGACGCCACATTGCTTCAGGAGCACTGACATAGCGAGCATCTAAATAATTAGAAAGTTTGTCATGAAAAATTGGATTTTCCTTTTCGTTTTGTGCACCTTGCACAACAACAGTTGCTGCATCATATCCTTCGTATATCTATTTATACACATATTTGATGGATTTAATAGAAGTGCAAGCTTCCACATTTATATGTGCATTGTACTTCATCAACAAATGTGGATTGTATGGAACCGCATATCTATTATCAACCTTTTGGCCACTGATAATACCTGTTTGTCCTTCTATTCTTTTATACATAGGGTATCCATCACAATTAGCATAAGTTTGCATTTGAAATTGTTTTGGGAACTCTTTTGTACATTTTTTTATTTTCCATACATGGTATATTTGGATTGATATCTCCACATGGCCCATGAATCATTCTGTGTGTTACAATCTCATAAAGTTTTGAATATTTTTCTGAATGTGGTAATTCAGCAGTACTTACTCAATCCACTCTGCAGTACTCAATTTATCGTTTTGCTGTAGGATTAAAAGTATGTGTGCATGTGGCTGGCCCATTTTTTTAAATTCAATGGTATAAACAAAAGCCACACATTTTTCCAATAACTGTGCTTTAGTTATATCATGTATTAATGAATTGAGTTTTATTTTTAATACTCTTGCCACTAAATCTGGTCGGTCAGAAGTATTTTGTCCAAGATTAAAATTTTCCTTGATCTCTGGCCATTGTGGATTACATGTGAATGTAATGAATAAATCTGTTTTTCCAAATTTTCTGACAATACCCATGGCAAAATGGATGGCAAAATGATTGCTCTTGCAGCTTGAATGTCTCTGTTGGTAGCCAATTCAGCAACATAATCCATCAATCCACAATATGGTTCTACTCAAAGCTTGTTTTGTTGACATTTTATAAAATTTAGGTTATTTGCTTCGACTTGTAGATAGGAATCAATAATCCATTGTTGTGTGAGTTTGCCCCCACATAAAATAGGATTAAAATAATCCCTAATAGCAATGTGTGCCACTTTATATTCCAGCATAGAAATATTGCATCTAACATGAACTTTACTATTGGGATAACTTTGCAATTGTAATTTCGGTCCCCATCCTGGTTCACCATCTGGAAAGAAAATGGGATATGTCATGCACCATCCTCATTTTTAAAGACTATGGCAACCTCATTTACTGTTGGTCAATTATACCGTCTTTGATCAGTATTGCGATCTCTATTTTTTGTAGAGTAGAGACCATTCCTTTTCACATATTACCAACTCTGGTTAGCAGTAGAGTTATGGGTCACTAGCTGAAAATTAGGGCTGGGAAAGTCTATTAAAAATCAGTTTGGGACCAATCAATAGAATAATTAAAACACAGAATCAGCACAACCATGACACATACATCTTTTGCTTGGGCAAAGCTAAATTAAATTCAATTAATGCAATTTTATTGTTCTGTGCCATTCCTGCTATAATAGAGAAGGTTGTGTCAATATCAGCACCCTGGCATGACATGCACTGTACCAGCAACACAATGACCCAGTTTGGAGTGACTCACAGTAAAATGTGGATAACCAAATTGCAGCTTCTAGAGATGATGTGGGTATGTAGATGGATGTGTACACTTTAAAATCAATCAAGTGTTATATTTTGTGACTTATACGACCACTGTGGTCATATTTTTTAAAACATACTATTTTGAAGATCTGCTCTTATGAAATAAAAAATACAACCAATAATATATTACTTCTTATATGGAAAATGTTATTGTATATACCATTTTGGTTTTTAATTTTTCACAGTAAGGGCACTTAAACTTTGGAATTCTTTATGAAAGGAGGTTGACAGCAGATTCAATAGATAACTTTAAAATATTTTTGAATAAAATGGGGCATTTAGGGTTATTCTGGATAACTAGAGAAAGTGGAGTATTGATCCAGGGAGCAAACCGGTAGTCACTATATGAGGTCAGGAAATGTTTTTTTCTCCCCTTATGAGACAATTGACAATATTTTAATGTTTTTTTTTTTTTGTTTGTCTTCCTCTGGATCAATTAACAATTAAGGAATACAAGAATCAGAGGAGAGCTAAATAGATTAATATTGATAGTTTTCAACCTCAATTAATGTGTAAATATGAAACCTACTGAGGTGGGTGAAAGTTTTATCTGCACAGTAGGCATCTGGCATCTACAACTGTCAGAGCTGTCATCAGCAATAATTTAAAGCTAATTATCATATAAGGAAAATCAATCTTGAAAAAGTAACAGAATCAGCTGAGATAAAATGATGCCTGCAATGAAGAATTCTTTGGTATAAAATATAAAAATGTGAAGGCTGTGTTTATTTTTTCACTTTTAATTTTTTTTCTCATTATCAGGTTTACTTATTTAAAAGACGATATCAGAAAAATACCACATTGGTGCTTTAAAGAATTTTTGATAGACTCTTGCTGCTCATGAATATAAGGTAGCAATGTGTTCTAATATAATACACAGGTAGCTTAAGATGTCAAATTTCTGTTTTGTACTTTTCCTGTCTTGTAAACATCTTCAGCCTTATTAAATTGCGACTTGGCAAATTGAAAAGGGCTCTATTTAAGCACATGGCATATTTTTTTTACAGCAGTTTTAAGTTGGTGAAGACCTTGCTTTTGGATAGAAGTTCACTAACTAAAAACTTCTGTAAAAAAATATGCTCTGTGCTTATATAGAGCCCTATTCAATTTGCCAAATCGCAATTTAATAAGGCTGTATGTAAGGCTTGCTCTTCATACTAGGATATAGCTTACTGAGTTACGTAAATAACTCTTTATCTACTATACATTCAAGTTAATGGATTTCTCTAGCACACAAAAATTATTTTCTAAATAAATATTTTTACTCTAATTGCATGTAATGTTTTATAATTACATGAATATTTCTTGAAACACAGAAGTTAATTGAATAAGGGAAAATCAGTAGAAAAAAAATACTTTCTCAATTGGCATCCCGAATGCACAAATATATCTTAGCTTAAGTTGTAGTTAGTGTAAAGTGCCTGTACATTGGAAGACGCAGGATAATTTGTGGTGGGATATCACAGTACTAATACTGA
Organism: Discoglossus pictus; assembly: GCA_027410445.1. Taxonomy (NCBI): domain Eukaryota; kingdom Metazoa; phylum Chordata; class Amphibia; order Anura; family Alytidae; genus Discoglossus; species Discoglossus pictus. The sequence continues at coordinate 421,217,649 of CM050166.1, read as the reverse complement.
GCTGTGTTTGTCTTGAATAACCACTGCACAAGAAAAATATATATATCTTTGAAAACTTTGAGTCTTACTAAGAGCATAATTAAGCAGATTATACAGGTAGTTTTTAATTAGAAATAAACACATTTGATGCTTTTGTTGAACAATGGAGGGATCCATTGGTGGAAGTTATATGTGAGACAGGCATTTCTGTTTCTGGATAGCTATGGTTGCATCCTTTTATGCATTGTTCTGCTTCTGCCCCAGTAAGAGGAAATGGGTGTGGTGTCAAGATATATGGACTTCTGCCCGTTCCCTCCATCCCCAACCCTCCCTCCACCTGATAACTACAAATACACACATCCATCGTTTATCTCTCAGTATGTGATGTAAGAAACACAAAATGGATTCTTGTACTCATAAATAGATTCTTAAAAAATTCAGCTATTCACAAAAAATGTTTTCTGTCCATGGCTTACATAGCAGCTAATATTGACAAACAAGTATCTTTCTTCTTGAACTGCAGAGGTCCTTTATTAATAGAAGATAGACAAAAGTCCTTATCACTAAAAGGTCTTCAAAAGTTATTACACACTGGGTATGAAGCGGTCTTGTGGCATACAAAAAAAATCTCACTAACTTTGATGCTTGCTGCCTTTTCTCAAGGGATCCATTTACTGTGTAATGGCCAACTGTCACAGAACATGGTTCGGGAACTCCAAGGGTTCTCAGCAAGAGGATCGGGCACCCATAGAATACCACTACATCACAACTCTCAGAACAGAAATGATAACCACATTGTGAAAGCTTTCTTAGTCCAGGAGCAACTAATGGCACTTTCTTTTTATGAATGCACCAGCCAGCCGCCAACACAGGCAGCTGCAGTGGCAGTCAGCACCCGCTAGTTGTCGCTATCAAAATTTTGCTGCCGATATCATAGCTTTAGGGATAGGGTTAGGGTTAGCTTGGAAATTTTGTACAATCTGAGCAGTGCTAACAAACTGCCTAAAATGTAGCCCTGATCGACAAAGGGATATACACTATTCGAAAATACATGCATGAGAGCTGTGATTGTCTATTAAGATAACACTATACTTAAGATCTTACTGTTACTGCTCATTTTCATTCTAAGGTATCAATTTCGGATCTGGAAGAACACCATAACCAGTTGGATTTCTTTGTTGGCTGGTCCATTTGGCCATGTTCAGTGACATTATTATTAATACATTTTATTTTTAGAGTGCCAGCAGATTCCGATAGGATACAATAAGCAATGTATAGAAATTATTTAATAAATTTGAAGACAACATATTATACATACACACTGGTACATGAGAAGGTTAGAGTACTCTTCTCAGAAGAGGTTACAGTCTATAAGTAATAGGGGATAGAAACATGAGGAAAGAGGTCTGCTAACTGGCTCGATTTTCTAGAGCAGAGATGGGCAATCTATATTGCATTATAGTCACTGATGTGGCAAATGAAAAGTGAAAATTAGCCACATCACTAAGAAATTAGGTTGTTTAATCAGATATTTTAAAACATATGGCATTGTGGCATTGGCGCCGTAAAGGCTTCTTTCTGGTAACTCGACCATGCAGCTCATTTTTGTTCAAGTATTGTCGTATTGTGCTCCTTGAAACAACCACACAGTCTTTTTACAAGCGCTTCTCCTGAGGTTACCTGTGGGTTTTTCTTTGTATTCTGAACAATTCTTCTAGCAGTTGTGGCAAAAAAACTTTCTTGGTCTAGCTGACCTTGGCTTGGTATCAAGAGATCCACGAATTTTCCAATTCTTAATAAGTGATTGAACAGTACTGACTGGCATTTTCAAGGCTTTGGATATCTTTTTATATCCTTTTCCGTCTTTATGAAGTTCTATTACCTTGTTACGCAGATCTTTTGACAGTTCTTTCATGCTCCCCATGGCTCAGTATCTAGCCTGCTCAGTGCATCCACCTGAGAGCTAACAAACTCATTGACTATTTATACACAGACACTAATTGCAATTTAAAAAGCCACAGGTGTGGGAAATTAGCCTTTAATTGCCATTTTAACCTGTGTGTGTCACCTTGTGTGTCTGTAACAAGGACACAAATTAAAGGGTATGTAAACTTTTGATCAGGGCCTTTTGGGTGATTTCTGTTATCATTATGATTTAAAAAGGAGCCAAACAACTATATGATAATAAATGGCTTAATATGATCATTATCCTTCAATAAAAGATTATTTTTTTGCATGATCAGTCATATTTTTCAATATAAATGCCAACATTTTAAAATTTTTGCCAGGGTATGCAAACTTTTGAGCACAACTGTATAGGCCCTAAAATGCAGGGCCCCGAGAGCCTTGCACTGGTGATAGCTCCATCTCTGATTATGACAGCTTCTTAAGCAGATTCACTCCGAAATCTGGACACTTGCGTTTGAATGAAATAGCTCTTTTAGAGGCTTCAACACTAAAGTTACATGAGTTACATTAAAAGTTTACTTCAATTACTAATTTCATTACTGTCATTCCCTAATTAAAACTAATGAAACACTATTGCATGCCACTGTAGAGCTGCTGTTAGAATGTGCGTTAGTGTTTGTTTGTGATGATTGGAAAGTATGTTGTACAGTTTATAAATCCTTTACAGTTCATTTTATAGAATAGTGTTTTATTGTTTGCCTTTTCTACAGAAAAGTTTCTTTTATATTAGGCTAGACGTAATGCTTATTCAGTTAGTAAAGTAATGGCTAGTGCAGTTCTCCACGTGATTTAAGAACTTTAAAAAACTTTTAAAATTGCAATTAATCTACTTTTATTAATGTCATTTCTGCCATGAAAAATCTTCCATTTTTCTTTTTTGTTTAGATACTAAAGATCTCATTGATGTGGATTAAGTTATGAGCACTTTAATACACAATAAATGTCCACAGTCTTCAATGAATATTATCATACTAGCGACTTGCCCGTCAAAAATGAAGGCAATAAAAATTGATTGCTGGCAATGCGAGGCTCTCCCCCCTCTAACTTGCGGGCATCGCGATGAGCGCCTTTGGTGGTCATCGCAGGCCTCGCAATGAGCGCCTTTGGTGCTCATTGTGAACGCCCTGCAGTGAGCGACTTCGGTGCTCATTGCAAGCCTCTCCCCCCTCTACTTTAAGGGGCTCGCAATTAGCGCTCATTGCAGGCATCGACAAACCCAAAACTTTCTGACCCCTGTGTCTGCTTCCCCCATCTCCCTTCCATGTATCTGTTTCCACCTCTCTCCGTCCCACTGTCTCTTTGCCCCCTGTCCCTGCCCTTTGTTTCCCCCCCCTTATTTCCCTCCCCTGTGTCTCTTTCCCACTCTCTCTCCCACCTGTGTCTCTTTGCACCCTCTCCCCCCTCTCCCTCCCCTGTGTCTTTCTCCTCCCTCTTCAAGTCTTGGTTGCCTCGCGATCAACGGTGATCGCGCCTTTTTCAAAGTTTTGCCGGCCTCGCGATGAGCTTCTAAGCCCTACAGGCTTCAGCCTCGTTGTGATCATTTAAAATAAAATTACAGATTTTCTGTTGCCATTTTTTTTTCTCTTCTTCCTTGCGATTTCAGATCTCCCAAAAACTCTAATTAAGCATCAAATTAGCTTGCAACCTCACTTACAGGCACCCTGCCTCTCCCTCTGTGCTGTGTGTGAGGTTGTAAGTTATTTTTTTTATTAATTGGCGTCTTTTGGAAGTCTTTCGACGGCTTCCAAGTTACAGGCTTGAAATAAATTCAAAGTCTTGTGTGCCTTTCGATGAGCGCCAAAGGCCAATGACCTGCAGCGCTCATCGTGGGCCTGACAATGAACGCCAATGGCCTTCGGCTCTAATTGCCCATGTTTAACCTATAACCTTTAACATTGTGTTACCAACAAAGTCGCAATTACGACAACTATATATGTGATATGTTGATATTGTCTTTAAAAGAGGGTCTTGCTTTTGTGAGAGTTTACAGTCTAAAAGATAATTGAGAGTGGTAAACTGATTGATTGGGGGATGCCATAGCATGATGGAGGGTGAGGTTTGAAGGTTTATGAAATCGTTGTTGATGGTGTTAAGGAAGTACTTTTCTGAAATGAATACTTCTTTTGTTAGAACAACAGTTAATAAATGTATTCACATCTATGTGTTCAAACCACAAATCAACAATACCTTTTTGTGATAGACAGAAAATATATTGTATGTCTATTCTAAGCAACTGTGAACCAAAGAAAGAATTAGAAACTGTAATATAAAAATTTTACTGTTTTAATTAGCAATTATACAGCATATTTCCTTAAGCTCTAAAAAGTAACATAATCAACTCCTCGCTCCTGGAGAGATGGGGCATTTTATTCCTTTGTGTGTTAAATGTATTTTTCAAATAAGTACAGTAGGTGGTCCCATACCTGTCTTACAATCTGTAAACCTCCCAGAGAGAGAGATAGCTTTGTTTCCCAATTTCAGATGGGGAAAAAAACTTTAAACTGCAGGACATGTATTTAAAATGCATGCTTTCTAAGTAAATTTAAACTTTCTTATAGTGACTGTTAATGTATTTGGAACTGCAATTCAAACATAAGATATTATATACAAACAAAAAAAATAGCATTATGGGGCAGAAAAAACTGCTATGCGGAGGGAGAGATACACCATTTACACCTCAATATTTTTTTAATACCATTGCAATATCTTTTTAATAACACACAGTTTTTATATTTTTTTTGCTACAGTACATTTATAGGCTAATAACCATTGTTACAAACATAGAGGGCATTAACACAAAATATAAACATTGTGCTGTCCTCTAATATGTGGGATAATTATTTATATGTTTCATAGGATGAGTCGAAAAATATTTGTCAGAGGGGAAGGGATAAGCGGCCCTGGAGATCATCATTGGCTTGGCTTCGTGAAGGGAGATGTTGTCCATATCTGAGGGCTCTCTGGTGGCTGAGGAGGCCAATGCGGGACAAGCCGATACGAGAGAAAGTTTGCTCTGGTTTGGGTGCTGCAGTGACTCAATTTTTCCTCCGCATTCTTTTGTCCTCGATAAGGAGATAGCCTGGATGAATGGTACTCCTCCAAGCCTTGCGGGCTGAAGCTAAATGATGGTCAATGTGTCAGGCATCAAGGGACTGTTCCTTCTTTGGTCCTCCTCTGATTACCAGTGGTGTAATCATCATGTAGCACAATTTTTTGCAGTCAATCATCCTCCATCCTAGAGATGTGTCGCGCCCAGCGCAACTGTGTTTTCAACTGCATGGCCTCAATGCCGGTGAGTCCTGCTGGTTTGAGGACTTTAGTGTTGGGATATCGTCATTCCAGTGAATGTTGAGGATAGTGCGAAGGCAGCGTTGATGAAAGCGCTTAAGATGGGGGTAGGTAACCCACGACTTGGAGCCATATAGTAGGATGGTCAACACAACAGCTCTGACCTTGGTGCGTTTACTCAGATGCTTGTTGTTACAAACCCTTTTATACAACCTGCCAAATGCACCATTTGCCTTTGTTAGTCTGTTGTCAATTTCTTTGTCAACCATGGCGTCCAAGGAGATGATGCACCAAGGTTGCTGAACTGGTGGACTGTCTTTAGCTTGGACTCACCAATGGTAATGCAAGGAGGACAGTAATTTTCATGAGATGTGGGCTCGTTGAGAACTTCTGTCTTCTTCAAACTGACTTCTAGACTGAAAAGCTCGGCAGCATTGGCGACGTAAGATGTCATTCATTGCAGAACTGTCGCTGTATGGAAAACAAGGGCAGTGTCATCGGCGAAGAGTAGCTCTCGAACTAGTCATTCCACTGTCTTGGTGTGGGCATTTAGTTGCCTCAGGTGGAACAGACTGCCATTTGTGCGGTATCGGATGTAAAGTCTATCCTCATCATCAAGGTCTTTGAATCCCTTTGGCCCTTTGAATCATCATACCGAAGAATAGCGTGAATAGAGAGGGCTCCGATCGGTCAATGCTGTGCCTGAAATGGCGGTTCTGGTCTTCATGTAGCTGGATTATCTTGTTGATGAACTTGGGACGACATCCTATACATTCCAGGATTGCCACAGACCCTTCCTGCTCACAATGTTGAACGCTTTGGGGCTGCCTGAGAACATAAACCAGAGAGTAGGGATTTCGTCCAGCTGTGAAGCTACGCGATTGGTGCAGAACAGCCTGAAAGTGATCTGACCACTGCTTCAGGATCGACGCCTTGTCTGTAAGTAATGTTTGACCGTCTGGAGATAGGTAAACGGTGTGTGTATGCAAATGATGCTAAATCAAAAAATGTGTAATGAATGTAAAGTAATGAAACATGTAAACTATATAACTGATCACCAGTCATATTGTGGATAATTTAATCATAGTTTATATGGACCCTTCTAGTTATTCATGTAAGACCAGATACATTATATGGTGACCAAGTGTCAACTCCTGACAATCATTTACATTTGCAAGGAATATAAAAACAAAACTGTAAAAGAAGTGGTGACACACAGAGACAAATATGGTCCAAATGTGCCTGTCCCTCTTTATTTTACCCCCACTAAATGACTATTTGCAAGAATTGAGTAATGGAGACGAGGATGCAGCTAGTCTCAGCTGGCCTCCTGATCTTTTGGCTCCTGAGAAATCTCCTTTGGTGACTCTGGAAATAAATAAAATATTTATTATTTGCAAAAGTGATGACCTGTATAACACCCTTATATTTACTGAAACAAAAGAGGGATTTTTACTAAATCAGTGTAAACAAGTATCATCACTCATCCCACAATCCCATTCCAGATACCAGGTCCTGGCAATGAATGGCTTGTAGAAGAAAGATAATGTAGACAGAGAAGAAAAGTGAAGTTTAGTGTAAAGGAGAGAAACATACCATAACAGATATATCAGATCAGAAAGGAGCAGTATACTTCATCTTAGGCTATTATTATTATAATTTATTTGTTATGTGCCAACCTATTCCGCAACGCTTTACATGCGTTAAGTACAAGACAAAAACTGTTTTAACACAATGCAGATGAATAGAGACCCCTGTTTTGGAGCTTAGATTCTAGCATACACCTTACAAGATTAAAAACTTGCCAACTTACAATTTAAAGGGTTTGGGTGTGATACAGGAGGGTGATTGATGCGTTATGCATATTAAGGATGAAGGTGATAAGCTTCTTTAGACAGGTGCATTTTAAGTGAGGTTTTGAATGTCTTGACACAGGAGAGTGTGGATAGTCTAGTGGAGAGGATAGTCTAATGGAGCGAGGCAAGGAGTTCCAAAGAATCGAGGCAGCACAAAAAAAGTTGTGAAGGCAGGAGCCAGAGAAGGTGATAAGAGAGGAGGAAAGAAGAAGGTTGTTAGCAGAATGCAGAGGATGGATTGGGGAGTATTTTAAGACGAGAGCAGAGATATAAGGGGTGCACTGTTGTTGAGAACTAACAGATAAGTCAGGTCACAAAGGAGCAGGATACCTCATCTTAGGGTGCAGATGAGTTAGGTGACAAAGGAACAACATACCTCATCTTAGGGTACATATCAGGTCACGAAGGAGAAGTATATTCTTATCTTGTAGTACAGAGAAATCAGGTCACAAAGCAGCAGGATACCTCATCTTAGGGTAACGGACAAGTCAGCTAACCAAGGAGGATTATACCTCATGTTAGGATAACTGATAAGTCAGGTCACAAAGGAGAAGTATACCTCATCTTAGGTTACAGACAAGTCAGATCAAGGAGAATTATACCTCATGTTAGGATAACAGATAAGTCAGGTCACAAAGGAGAAGTATACCTCATCTTAGGGTACAGATAAGTCAGATAACAAAGGAGAATTATATCTCATCTTAGGGTAACAGATAAGTCAGGTCACAAAGGAGAAGTATACCTCATCTTAGGGTAACAGACGAGTCAGATAACAAAGGAGAATTATACCTCATCTTAGGGTAACAGATAAGTCAGGTCACAAAGGAGATATATACCTCATCTTAGGGTACAGATAAGTCAGGTACCAAATGAAGAGTATGGTCTTCTTAGAGTACATATAAGGCAGGTCACAAAGGAGAAGTATATTCTTATCTTGTAGTACCGATAAATCAGCTCACAAAGCAGCAGGATACCTCATCTTAGGGTAACAGACGAGTCAGATAACAAAGGAGAATTCTACCTTATGTTAGGGTAACAGATAAGTCAGGCCACAAAGCAGCAGGGGGCTCATCTTAGGGTAACAGACGAGTCAGATAACAAAGGAGAATTATACCTACTGTAAGGAAAACAGATAAGTCAGGTCACAAAGGAGAAGTATACCTTATCTTAGGGTAACAGACAAGTCAGATAACAAAGGAATATTATACCTCATGTTAGGATAACAGATAAGCCAGGTCACAAAGGAGAAGTATACCTCATCTTAGGGTAATAGACGAGTCAGGCCACAAAGAAGAAGTATACCTCATCTTAGGGTACAGATAAGTCAGACACAAAAAGAGTAGGATACTTCATCTTATGGTAACAGATGAGTCAGGCCACTATTATACTTCATTTTTGGTTAACTAATGAATTACGCCACTTAGCATCATACAACAGTAAGTGCTGACTTCCCTTCCACATACAAGCAAACGTGATGCCTACTGAGCCATGCACTGAGCCATGAAGATTGCAGCATCAGGATCCCAACTTCATGAACTATTATGAGGTAGATTTATAGAGATGAAATTTGTGGTCAGCATGTGGAACCAAGGGTTGTAAAACCAGCAGGAATTCATAAAGAACATATGAAAAACTAATTATAATATAGTGATTGTGCTACCAAAATAATACCAAGGCTTAGGTCTAGTCCAGACACACAAATTCTTTTGGATGAGTCCTTTTGATGTTGCTAAACTAAATTGGCAATGTCCTATACATACATTAATGTGTGAATCACGAACCGAAAAGTAAAGAATAATTGTAATTTTTGTAGTTTTTGTGTACCACTACCTTTATGTGACTCAAGCTTTATGTCATGTAAGTCCAAAACAGAGTATACCACAAATGCATTGGATATAATGATGTCATCTTCGGACAGAAAGCATTTGTCCTTCATGCAAAACTTTAGATATCACATTTACCTTCTTTTTCTTAATTAAGGATTTTTATAGCCAATGTGTGAAGCTGTCTTTGCACCATTTTGTGAAATGATTCTGCTACTTTGCTTATTTATTGGATTCAAATGACCCTTTTTAATGCCAGCTACTCCGATGCTGAATTGTAACTTACTCATATGCTAATATGTGAGGTGCCCTAATGCTTGTGAGTGGGCTACTCCAATGATAATCATGGCTGATCTTTTCAACTGTAAAACCTCATGAGCATGGATACCAGCAAATGTGATGCTGACTGAAATGCATCATGGTCCCAGATTCATGAACTATCATGGCGAGATTTATAAAGTTTAAACCATTAAAGGAAAATTAACAGTCCGTTATGCTCCACAATTATATACTTTTTTAAATATAGACGCATTATATGTTTTATTTAATGAATACATTGAGCTGTACTTAATTTCTGTAGATTCAAAGTTAATTATGAATTATTTATTCATTTGAATTATATGACACTGCAGCTGGGAACATAATACAGCAGGACTTTGCTTTACTGTTTGTACAAGACTGACTACATATTGAAAGAAGCCAGCCATCTTTGTTATCATTTGACATCTTTCACGTAATTTTTGTTTCAACCCACAAACGTAATTATTCATACTTTAAAGGGCCATTACCTCACTGTAAGTGCTCTTCGTGGTGTGAAAGAGCACAAGATTGTATGGTAAAATAATCCTTTTTTTTTTTTTTAATTACGCTAATAACAGCTAAAAAAAATCAAAAGTTTTAAGTCTGTTTACATAACAAAATGTATCCTGCCTACTGACTGTTTCATGATTAATAACAGATGCCGAGCAGCGCGGTGAGGACAATAATAGCAGTATTTCCTGCAATCAGGTATGTATTGAAAAGTTAACCTATAACTAACCTGTTTAGGTGACTCCAGCATCCCATACTCTGCACAGAGAGATGAGGTTAGAGTTAACCGCTGTTTTTCTTTTGCTCCCTACACGGAACTGTAGCGTGTGTCTTGCTGGGGGCTGTCAGTGACTATTGTAAACACAGATTTTTTTAATTATTAGTGAAAAATGCCCCTATTTCAAAATTTCAAAAAGTATTTCAACATGCTTTTAGGAGATCTTTACTGTGACATGGTCCAAATTATACTGAATTAAGTGGCTATTTACACTTATTTTGCTTTGAACATTTAATAAAGAATGACGAGACACTGCTTTTTCATTTAGAAGATATAGTTTGACAGTAAAAAGAATCAGTCAGCTGGCTACATCCTCATCCTGTTTGAGTACTAATCAAACAGTGCAGGAGTTTAGCCAAGTAGGCTCGGAAACAAGCAGACTAAAATGTCTGTAACTGCAACGGTTAACTATGAAAACAATTTCGAATTATATAATTCATGAATAAATTCACAATTAAGTAACAATAGAGACTAACAGCCACATTAAATTTGAGCCCGTATTGACGACGTGAGACCCGCAACTGCTGCGGGCTTGAAATCTGGCTGAGTTATGGCGCTATTAAATTAGAAGGGTCTGCAAGTTACAAACTTGAGATGCAAACCTGTAACTCAATCGCTGAACGTTGGATTTGCGGCCCTGCGCAGGATCAATTAGTCAAACCCGTAGTTACGGATTTACACGTAGCCCGGATTTAATAGGGCTGTAAGACATGTTTTATTAAAATGTATTTTAGATACAAAAGCATGACAGATTTCATGTGAGATAATATATTTAGGCAGCATGTATGTTCCAGTTGCATCTATGAATATGTTAGAAGCCAGTTATTGTATGAACAGCTGTGAATGTCAGGTCATGGTAGATAGCGTGTGAGGAGTTCCACCACACAAGTCCTAGAGTGTATATTGTTACAGACAGAGTTTCAAGGAAAATATACAGAAAGGACTGTGTAAGAGGAACTCATGTGTTATATGTACCACATAAATACCGAAACGTTATATATGTAAAACAAAATTTAATATAACGGAAAGGATGTGGGAACAAAAATAATTTTAAGTCAAAAGAGCAGTCAGGAAATAGAAGGATGAATCCTAACTAGGTGACACAGGAAAGTAGGATCCATAAATAGAATTACATTCTGAGAATCATCTGATCTTTGTTTAACACCCAACTTTTCAGCTGTCAATTAAGACACTAGGAACCAGGAGCTCTTTTGGAATTGGTTGGCTGGCCATTAGTCATTTTAAACAGTAAAAGATTTTTTTTGTTCAGGAAAAAAAGTGAAATGAAAAATTAGCTGGTAATCACTAGACAATTGCAACTTACGATAATCTCAGTACCCCCTTTTGAGATCATATAGGTGCCCGATATTCAGTTTTTTAACCCCAACCACCAGGAAGGATAATAATTAAACTGAAATTTAAGCTCTTTCAAAGTTTATTTGTGGAATTGAAGGTGATATTTTCCACTTATAGCACCAATGTCAAAATCAGGAGGGTGTGTCCCTGTAAGCTCTCTTTTTCACCTAATGAAGGCACTGGCAGTTTCAGATGCCACATTACAGTTGTGTAGATAAAAGCTTCCTGTGTATTCAAAGTGCATTCCCACCTCAGAAAATTGATCTACAGTAACCAAAATATATATCATTTTAACTTTCAAAAACATATTCCCAATTTTTATTGTAGTTCTTGAAACGAGTATGTTATAAATATATGTCCAATGTGAGACGCTGCAACGTGAGACACATGTTAGTGACGTCACCGCGAGGCGTCCTAACCGCGATCTCCATGCTTTAGGAGTCAAACTAACTGTCAGGGACACAGCGATACATACCAATTGTTAGGGACACAGCGATATATCTGATAGCCTAAAGAATAACAAAGCCAAGGCTCCTTAACAATCCAGTCACTCCTAACAGGAGTTCAATAATAAGGGAACTCTAGGAATGATATAGGGGATATACTGGAACATAGCAATAGGCAGTACTCCTGCAATATAGCCTAATTTAGCACTTTAGCACTTTATAATTCATTACGATTGAATTCAAGTCAACACAAGTCAAAAACCAATTCATTCAATAGGACAAAACACAACTTTATTTGCACTTTATTAGCACTTTATTAGCACTTTATCATAGCACCTTATTATAGCACCTTATATAGCACTTTATATTCACAGCACCTTACAGACAACTTTTAAAGGAGTATCAAGCCTATTTTTTAAAGTCCATACATATTATATCCTCTTATACTTTCCCACCTCCTGTTTTAATTGCAGCGTCCATTTTTAACTTTTGTAGCAACTTTTTAAAGTAAATTATTAAAAGCTAAGTTTTAATCAACTGGGTCTCTTACACCATTGAGATTCATAGGTGTGCACTCTAAAAGAGTCCCTTCTCTCTTCTTCCATTATTCAATATGTGTTTTTGACCCTTAGTGGCACCCTAAGTAAAAAGTCATTATACCCAATTACATCTAGAGCCACCAAACCTATCTTGTTTTGATTTATGCAATATATGAACACAGTTCTATCTCTTGGTGTAGCCCGGTGTAATCAATAAAAAGACATTAATAATATGTCGGGGTTTTTATCCCAAAAATGGGACCCATTAGCATGGTCTAATGAGGTAAAGACAGTATTTTCAAATAACCCCTTAATTAGCATGGGTAATGAATCGAATCTCAAACTAGAATTTTTGAAACTCAATAAAATATACAAAAAACAATATCAGATATGGTGGGAGGTAGCTAGTCTGGAAAACTATTTAAAAAACAAATTGATACCTAGAGGATTACGTATCAATCTTTTTCCCACAATAAGAAATCTATCAGAGGATTTTATAAAAAAATGGGATCTAGACTTATTAAAATGTTCACAAGAACTGATGAACCTCTTACTTGAATGGGAACAACAACAATTACAAGAGACGGAGATAATATTAAAGACTAAAATTGAAAAAATCAAGGAATATAAGACCAGTAATGATTTTCCAGATCTAGAAAACCACTTGGAAAAAGACATTGAGAAATTTAGGAGAATGTTAATGGATAGAAAACAAAAGAAGTTTCAAAGAGACCTTAATGATTTTCAGTCAGGAAATATATTTAGAAGATCAAGACAATTCAAAACACTCAGAGACAAGCCTGACATGGTATTGACATCAGAATCAGAGTGGTCAGATCTAGATCATAAGGATGACCAAGATCTAAGTAAAGAAGGAAAGGTATTTAAGAAAAATAATAGAGGTTTTTTAGATCAGGCTTCAAAACCAGGAGAGGTAAGAAAAGGCCCAAACCTCTTCAAACCCCACAAAAGGTTAAAAAAAACATTAAATCCTTTACAAATCTTTAACTTATCAGACCTTAACTTAACAGAAGATCATATATCCCTATTACAGAAGGGACTAAATTTCTCTCCTACAGACAATTTTAAAATCTTTGATTGGGTAAAGGATGTACATCTATTTGCTCGTAAGTTAGCTTTAAAAAAGTTTTTTTCAAGAAAATCAGATAATACTCAACTCAATTTATCAGATAGACAAACATTGAATGATTTGAGATATCTACTGGCAGAAAATGAATCAGATGAATTATGTGGACCATTCTCAAATTTTAAACCTAAAAGCAAATTTACCCCTCCTTTCTCTATCAGTGCTAATATTGAACTATTTGTTCAAAATGTAGTGAGAGATTTAGAAGAACTACCCAATAAAGAATCAACTTGCTCTAATCTTTCAATAGGAGAAAAACAAGCTTTAAAAGATCTAAAGAGCCAAAAAGATATTATAATAAAAAATGCTGATAAAGGAGGAAATCTGGTCCTATTAAATAGAGAGGACTATGTAAAAGAGAATATGAAACTTCTAAACAATAAAGAATGCTACAAAAAACTACCGAATGATCCAACTGAACTATTCTTGATAGAATTAAAAAACATTTTAGATCAAGGTTTGATGAATAAATTAATATCCAAAGAAGAATGGGAATTTCTCAATGTCAAAAATCCTAAAATAGCCACATTTTACTCTATTCCAAAAATCCACAAAAACCCTTCTAACCCACCAGGTAGACCAATAGTGTCTGGGATAGGATGTATTACAGAAAACTCCAGTAAATACTTGGATTCTATATTAAGAGAACATGTGGTGTCACTGACATCATATGTAAGAGATACTAAAGATGTGTTAAAGAAAATCAATGGATTGAACACAAATAAAAACACACTTTTAGTGTCATTAGATGTAGAATCACTATACACAAATATCCAACATAAGAGAGGCCTAGATGCTACTAAATATTTTCTACAGAAGAAGGGCATTCTCTATGATAGACACAATGAATTTATAATGGAGCTACTAAAATATGTGTTAACACACAATTATTTGGTATTTTTACTAAATTTCTATCACCAGATAAGAGGTACAGCTATGGGGACAGCATGAGCCCCCACATACGTCAATCTATACCTAGGCTGGTGGGAAGAACAAATAGTGTTCAATGAACACAATGACAACTATACAAAAGATGTGGACCTTTGGATTCGGTACATAGATGATGTGTTAATCCTATGGAGTGGTACTCACCAACACTTGCAAGAATTCATAAATAAATTAAATCACAATGATATGGGTCTATATTTGACCTCATAGGTCAATGAGACATCTATAACCTTTTTAGACCTCACAATTAGAAAACAAGAAAATGGCAAATTGACAACTAATACATACAGGAAACCAACATCAACTAACAGCCTTTTACATGCCACAAGTAGTCACCCTAAATCCTTGATCTCAGGAATCCCAGTGGGGCAATATCTGAGAATTAAAAGAAATTGCTCAGAAGAACAACAGTTTGAAATAGAGGCCATGGACCTACAAAATAGATTCCAAGAACGGGGATATAATAAAAAGATATTAAAGAAGGCTTATGGTAGAGCTAAGAACATTAACAGAGAATCTCTACTTATGGATAAATCCCCTAAAGAAGATAACATCATTAGATGTATTGGAACCTATAATGACAAATGGTTCGATGTCAAAAAGATTTTCAACAAACACTGGGAGATATTGAGGAATGATAAAGATCTAAGACCCTTTATAGGGGAACATGCTCAGATAACAAGTAGAAGATCTACTAACTTAAAAGATATATTATCTAAAAGCCACTTGGAAATTCCAAAGAGGACTACATGGCTAGAAAAGATAAAAGGCTGCTTTAAATGTCAATCCTGTAAGGCTTGTCAATATATAAAACCAGCCAAAACCTTCACCTCAAAACATACAACACAGATATACCAAGTGAAGTATCTTATGACATGTAAAACAGAGAGAGTGATTTATTTGATATCTTGCAAATGTGGAATGAGATACATAGGTAAAACCTATAGAGAATTTCGAAGAAGAATTTTGGAACACGTCTATAGTATCAACAGAGAATACGATACACCAGTGATTATACATGTAAACACCAAACATAAAGGGGATGTGAAAGTACTTTCTTTTATGGCCATAGATCACATTGAACAAACCATCAGAAAAGGTGACATAGATAAAGAGTTACTAAAGATGGAGGAAAGATGGATCTATTTACTAAAAACCAGAAAACCTGATGGCCTAAATGAAGGCTTTACTTTCTCCCCATATATATAAAATATATATATATAAATAATAAAACAAAATCCAATATTCTCTAGGTATGGAAGCTGATACTAACTCAATAATATCATATAAGGAAATTGCTTACTATGTTAATAAGTTTATAATAATATGATTCTCTTTATTTACTTGCTGGTACTAATATACATACTATACTATATATTTTATAGATATTACTCAAACAACATATAAACCCAATACTAGACTTTATCCAGGAGGAATAATTTACTACAATAAAATGAAAAGCTAGATGGGGACATGTTAATCTGCATAAATATATTGCGACCCTAAAGTAATAAATGTAATCTTATTTATTGTTGAGATCTTATAAGATCTTCCAAATAAATAAAAGTAAAGACTAATGATATAGTCTATCATCTCTGAGTTAGTAGCTATATAAAGGTGTCCTAACCGCGATCTCCATGCTTTAGGAGTCAAACTGTCAGGGACACAGCGATACATACCAATTGTTAGGGACACAGCGATATATCTAATAGCCTAAAGAATATCAAGCCAAGGCTCCTTAACAATCCAGTCACTCCTAACAGGAGTTCAATAATAAGGGAACTCTAGGAATGATATAGGGGATATACTGGAACATAGCAATAGGCAGTACTCCTGCAATATAGCCCAATTTAGCACTTTAGCACTTTATAATTAATTACGATTGAATTCAAGTCAACACAAGTCAAAAACCAATTCATTCAATAGGGCAAAACACAACTTGTTTTACAAGCACCTTTAGCACTTTATCATAGCACCTTATTATAGCACCTTATATAGCACTTTATATTCACAGCACCTTACAGACAACTTTTAAAGGAGTATCAAGCCTATTTTTTAAAGTCCATGCATATTATATCCTCTTATCCTTTCCCACCTCCTGTTTTAATTGCAGCGTCCATTTCTAACTTTTGTAGCAACTTTACTTTAAAGTAAATTATTAAAAGCTAAGTTTTAATCAACTGGGTCTCTTACACCATTGAGATTCATAGGTGTGCACTCTAAAAGAGTCCCTTCTCTCTTCTTCCATTATTCCATTATTCAATATGTCCAATGTGGCCCTTTAACACCAATAATAAATTGATAAGGCATTACAATACAATAGGGAATGTCCATTGCTTCTGGGTTTATAGATTACTTAGTGATTTTTGCACCAATAATTATCAGCCCTATTAAATTGGGGCTATTTTGTATAACGTAGCCTGTAACTCCTGATTTACGTGTTACGGATATTAAATTAGCCCTGTAACTTTGCTTCCTGCAGACTTGCATGATAACACGCAGGACGGCTGAGAATAAGCTACGTGCTGAGCCATGTTGAACTTTGAAAACGTAAATCCTTTGATCTGTCATGCCCGTAACCGCTACTTGTTCAATTCAACTATTAAATTGTAACGTGGCCACTCGTGAGCAAGCACATAACATGCAAATGAATGCCAAAGGCCTACGTGTGCTCGAGAGCACCCGGAAAGGGGGGTAAAGTCCAATACGTAGCACTTTGTAGGCAAATAAAAATGATGATATGGTCTTACAATTAATAGAGAGGGTTAATACAGATTATCAAATCCCATTTTCCACTCTGGTACTGGTATACCATATCTCAATATATCTCATAACAGAAAATTACGTGTATGTACAATAAAAAACTGTATTTGGTATTTATACCTCACAACGGCGACTCAAAAGTTAAAACCAAGTGAAACAAGGGTAAACTAAAATGAAGGCTATTTTAAAGTGAACCAGAGTCCTAATTGAGCAGATATAAATAATCTCTTCTAGTAATTCCTTAATAGGAAGGATTCTAAGGTTCTGAGCCCAATTCCGCGTCCACAATAAAGTTCCTCAATATATTTATTATATTCCTCCACCATCCCTTAATAATCCCAACATGATGACCCTCTAAAAGTAAAACTTATAATGGCGTGATCTCAGTCAGTCACATCCATTATCTAAAGGCATACAAGTAGCAGCGGGTCCCTAATTGAGTATGGAGAAAAACTTTTGGTAATTTTTGTTTTACTAGGGGAGCAGCTACTGTGCCACAAATGTTACAACAACTTTTATAAGTGCTCCTGATGTGGAATGCAAATGGCCATATTGGCATTACCAAGGGTCATATAGGGTAGTATTAGGGATCTATTGTATGTGGAGGCTAGCAGCAAAATTGGAGGACGCTGAAGTACGTGTCACAAGCTACGTCCCTATTCTATTCCCTTGCGGATGAGGGCTACAACCCGCGCTGCAGGGAAAGCCTTTGACCTTACGCGACCGCAAGAGTTGCGGCCACAAGAAAGCCTAGGTTGCTATTCAAATGCTACGCGAACCCTTTCGTCAACGCCGTAATTCGCCAAAACCTAGCCGCAGCTTACTTACACCAAAAAGGTCCCGCAAGGCTCTTACTTACAAATTGTAGCACCAATTAAGCACATAAAAAAGCCATCCTGTACTTTGATGAGACGTGAAAGTGATTGTAGGTGTTAGAGTTCATAGCACAACATTCCCCAACACTCAAATCTGAAAATCATTTTTATTGCAATTCATGGTCAATTTCCGTGTCCAGAGTCCCACGGGCTTGGAGCACATCAGACCCGCAACGGCTGCGGGATTAGCCTCCGTCAAGTCCGTAAATGGGTAAAATAGACCCACAGGTCGCAAAGGGCTTAATCGTAGCACTAATTAAGCAAATAGAAAAGCCATCCTGTACTTTTATTAAAAGTGAAAGTGATGTTTGGTCTTAGAATTAATAGTTCAACATCCCCTACTCTCAAATCGCAAATAAAGAAATTTAATTTCATGTTCAATCTTCGTATTCTATCTATCATGCAAGCCCACACGGCTTGAATAACGAGCTACGGCTTGGAAGACATTCACCCTCCAAGCCTGCATCGGCTTGAATAACGAGCTATGGGCTTGGAGGTCATTGAAGCCCGTGGGACTTTGGACGAATTTTAAACTTTAAAAATTTAAAATCAAAAATTATAATTTGGCGATGTGCAAGCTTGAGTAAAGTTTTGCTATTAATCCTCATGTCCCCCATTGTGTTCCCCATCATTTACAGTGCTTTGCAGTGCTGGATTGAATATATATTGACTTCTACAATGCTTTGAGTTTGCGGCCTTCAACCTCCAAACCCGTACGGGTTTAAACAACGATTTACCTACTTCGAGCCCGCGGGACTTGGGACGGAAAATAAACCGGAAATGAAATATGGGATTTGGGCGATGTGCAAGCTTGAGAGTGTGTTGCTATTAATCCTCATGTCCCCCATTATGTTGCCTATCATTTACAGTGCTTTACAGAGCTGTCTTGAATTTATATTTGCATTTACAGTTTTCCGACTTTGCAGCCTTCAAACATGATTTAGAGGTGCGCAGGAAATGCTTGCGGCCGATTGCCTAGTTTGCGGCTGGTCGTAAGGAGGACCTCCTTGCGGCGCCGTCCATTTGAATAGCAGGTAAGCCGTAGCGTAAGATGGCGCCATTTTACAGCCATTAATAGAATGAGGCCCTAAGGTTTTAGGTCTGTTTATAAACACACTGCTGACTGTTCCATGATTAACAACATCTGCCGACACCAATCGGTGAAGGCTCCATGAAGATAACGATTTATAGTGTTTATCTAAACTACAGGAATGCAGGAGAAGTTAACCCCCAAATGTACTTTTTAGCAGATTTCAGCAATCATTTATCTGCACAGATGAATTTGGCAAGGGTTACATCTCTTTCTGCCTATGCTCTCTGCACGGAGCTGTTGCTGAGACTCTGTGTGGGGGAATGTCAGAGTCTCATGTAAACAGACATTTCATTTATGATTTTTTCTGTGAAAAAGGCACCTATTTCAAAAATTCAAACAGTTTTTCAACATGCTTTTAGGAGAACTTGCCAATGGTGTGCTCCAAGTTGTGCTGAATTAACTGGCCCTTTAACTGCAATAATAAAGTTACGTAAAAAAGCTGACTTTGATGTTTCATAAAATATAGGGTGCTTGTGATTTTTGATCCTTTTAGAACCTGCAGAGACAAACAGTATTCACCCAGCGGTATTTGAAGGAAGTTGGAAGAATAACCAATTAAATAATGAAAAAATATTAATTTAATGAATTCAAAACACTTTTTCCCCACTTACTTTACACGTGTTCTATTATATTAAACAGCAATAAATAAATAGTACATTTGTGTCCACATTTAGACGTCTAAATATAAGTTAAAAAAACTGTTTCCTGCCCATTTTCTGAGAAATGCAGTTATTGCACTGAACTCTGGGAAACTGGGCATGGACATGCAAATGAGCTGTTTAATCAGATATCACCTTATGTATAGTTCCTTTTAGCATATGCCTGCTGTATAACACAGCTTTAAAGCATAGCATAAGGTGGATTATGCACAATTTAAGAAACCACCCCCCCCCCACTGACAGTACTGTTTCAATCTTAAATGGATCTCCTTAGTGTGAAGCTGGTACCAAACTCCTGATATAGATTTTGTGGGAAGGTTATTGACCACATCATTATTTAGCTTATGGTGAGTAAAAGAGTGATAGAAGCCTCCACTGTTCAGAGTACAATAAATAAATACAGCAGCAATGATGAATCCCAAGTTCTTTTAAGAGAATTACAAGGAAAACATAAAGGTCGTCCAGTATGAACACCTTTATTATTTTGACTCGCTCAATAATGACAGAGGCTCCGGGGTAGATCTG
This sequence comes from Discoglossus pictus, assembly GCA_027410445.1. NCBI lineage: Eukaryota > Metazoa > Chordata > Amphibia > Anura > Alytidae > Discoglossus > Discoglossus pictus. Next base: position 421,197,297 of record CM050166.1, on the reverse strand, counting down.
ACAAAAGGAGGTGACAAAAGGTCATTGACCGCTTATGATCTTTAAAATATTTTTTCCATCACAACTACAAAGGCAAACAATTTGCAGTCCTGACATTTTCCACCCAGAAATAATAACACAGATTTACTCTCCATGTCCTAAAGCCAAACAGGCACATTCAGGAACTGATGCGGAGAGGAAGCTTGACCTTCAGTTGAAAGAGGAAATTATCTGTCAGTTCTGTTTTGATTTTAATCATTGCTTGTGTTGATCACAGAGAAGAAAGAGCTCTCCTGATGTGCTGCATGAAGCAAATGACGGAAAGGAAGACTAAAAGTGTTTTTAGAGACATGACACTGAACATCCAGCAGCGTAGATCAGATCCTCAACTTGTCAGCAGTTTAACAATCTATCTGCAAGAGCACAGATCAGTGGCTAGAAGATGTTTTTCCTAGAAAATTGCTCCTTACATAAGTATACACCAGTTTAACTAATCACTGTAACAGCATCTTATATGTATTAAATGCATCCATATTTAGTTTAAATCCTTCTCTATATATAATAATAACTTTTTTGGTGTTACTACCAGGCAGTCCCCTTCTGTTAAGTCCCTCTTTGTTAAGGGGCTTGTGTAGGATCACCCAAGATGGACAGTTCATAGCAAAGAGGTTAGACAAACTGTGGTCTACTGCAGAAGGAACTGGCAACCCACTCCAGTATCTGTACCACCCTGGATAAGCACAACCAGACGCAAGGACTGTCTGGTGTGCTGCGATTTAAAGGGCCACAGAGAGTTGGACATGACTGAATGACTAAACAACAACATCCAGGCAATACTAGACTTTGTCAAAGAGCTCCTTTGAACTGGGTGTGTTCAAATACCTGAAACAACAGGTACAGTTAGGTTGCTACAAATGTAACTTTGGTCAAGTTAGGTATATCATGTGACTACCCTGTATATTGACTAAAATAAGTATTTGTACCACCAACTTATTAGGAAAAACGCTTTTCATTTCACTTGATAATAAAACTTACGGTAATTTAAAAAAATAAAAAATGGAGTTCAAGAGTACATTATCAAAAACGTCATATTTCATATTTTTTAACAATATATAGTAATCTTCTTGTTATTGGTACCACCGACACCATACTTGCTGTTTTTTTTAGTTTTTCAAGTCAGATCATTTTCTTTGATGTGTTGAATTTATATTAATAAAAACCTAAAGGTGCAGCTTGCCATTTATTAAAATGAACTCTAATAGGAAATGTAAAGTCCTTTTATATGCTCGCCACATCAGACAGAGCAGGGGTGAGTAATAGGCGGCCCCGGGGCCACATGCAACCTTCAGGCATTTCAGAGCCACCCTCTCTGTCCTTTGATGTGGAATAGTATGCCCCTCTTCAACAATACACAGTCCTTTTCTCTCTCTAACTAGAAAGTAATAATTATTTGCACTAAGTACTTTTCCTCATTATCTATGCCCCGTTTACCAATTAATACCTTTCCTACAGTGATTATGACATTTTGTTTTGGGTAAACAACATGTTTTATAGCACGTCAAGGCCCTTTTAAGGACTCAGGTGGCTCATATGAGGTACTTTAAAGGCATATGTAAGTTTCCGGGATTATGAATGCATCTGATAGAGGTGAATCAGTAGTGTATGCAAACATTTAGGCACGAAAAAATATTAAAAAAAAACACTAATAAACTTACCTTGATGTTTGCTAAATCTCTTGAGTTTGTAAGCAGCAACACCCCAGAAAATCCCTGCTGAAATTAGCATAAAATTCATAATTAGTTTTGGCCAATCACAGGCAGCTATATGTTTTAGTACAATGTAACAATCAGTGATGGCAGTTTGTGCAGATTAGTAAAGGGTTACAATTCATATTTGAATGCAGTGTTTCTATTGGTAGGTTCAGTGTGCCTATGTAGGCAGCTCTGGGGGTGTGGAAAACAAGTTTTATTTTTAAATAGAATAAGTCTGTGTGTGTATAGAATGACTCCATGTAATGTCTGTGTCTGCTATAAGCAGGGTGTGTTAGATTATAAAAAGGTAAGAACTGGGAAACTTAGATATACCTTTAAGTGAAAAAAGGTTGTCACTCACTTAAGAATATAGGGTGCTTTCCCTTGTAACTGTGGTTTAATTACAATATTAGCTTATAAACTTGTGCTAAACTTCCCCTAGACGACATCATGAGCTTGTGGCACAAACTAGAATCAAACATGTAGGTTGTAGAAGGAATTAGTTAATTAGTTAATCTATATTTGATATCACCTTTTTGTGCGTGTGGTATTGTTTTTAAATTATTATTATTATTATTATTTAGTCTAAATACAAATACAATATGAAATATGTAAACATGAGGATGTAGAATTCAACTATTTCATAGCTGTTCACCAGTGTACCATGCCTCTGTGTAATAAACCGAGTTTATAAATGAGGTAAGCTAAAATATAATCAGTGCAAACCTCATTATATATTTAGTTTATTGTGGAGGAGCTCCAGGGGTTATACAAGAAATAAATAATGATAATATCTAAATCAATTCTGTTCAATTGAAAAATGTATACGCCTTTTACACATGCTTTAATATATGTATATTGTGACATTAGTTCCCTTTAAATGATTATAATAATAATGTAGAATCCATGTGTTTAAAGGTACGCACAATCCCCATGCCAATTACATCCTTGTTAGACTGTTAATTTGGGTTTCCCTTTGGGCTTTCTTCTTTCTTTGCCTCCCACATAGTAGGAAGGTTCTGTTTACTTCTTGTGGTTTCTTCCTCCACCACTCTCCCTTGAGCTGGCACAGGCTGAAAAGAGCTAATCAAGCCCACCATGTTGCTTAAGCCTCAGAATATAACTTCAAATTCCACAAATCGAGTCAAATTGAATATACACATTAAAAATATCACAAAGATTTCACGATAAAGATCTTCACATTAGTATGCGTTCAAATTAATTAGTTGGAAAACATGGGTAGGAGACAAATTAGTCATAAATATACAGTATATCTTATACATACCAATAGCTAACTCAAAAACATACTGATACATTTTATCTTACTAATTTAAAAGTTTATTATTTTTTGTATTAAAAATGAATGGTCTAAGATGTGAGATCTACTTGTTCACAGAGGTAATTGATGACAGAACAGCCAGTAGATCAGCTGTCAATTAAAAGTACATTTTGAACCTATAGTATAGCTCATGGAAAGTACTTTAAATAAGTGTGTGCAGTTAGAATGTAAATGATAGAAAGTATTATATCTCTTTCACATCGCGAGCTCATTGCGAGCCTCTCCCCAGTCTCTCCCCTCAGTGTCTCTTTGCCCCCTCTCTCACCCAGTGTCTCTTTCCCCCACACTCCCTCCCCTGTGTCTCTTTCCACCCCACTCCCTCCCCTGTGACTCTTTCCACCTTCTCTCCACCCTCCCTCCCCTGTGTCTTTCACCCCGCTCTCCCTCCTCTGTGCTCCTGTTTGCATTTGCGGGTGTGAAATCGTTCATTTTCCCAAAGCCCGAAATGTGTTTCCAATTTACAGGCTTGAAAAAAAGTTACAGCTTTACGGCCGCCATTTTCTTCCTCGCTTAGCCGTTCTCAGACCTGTAACTCGTAAGCTGTTTGGAGCATCTCCCCTACTCAAGACAGTCACGTACAGGCCTTGCAATGAGCAGCTCCGGCCTTTGGCGCTCATTGCAGCCCCGTCAAGCCAGTTACATATGGGCCTCACGATGAGCGCTAAAGGCACTCATCTCAAGGCATGCTATGAGCGCCAAAGGTGCTCCTTACAGCCCCATCAAGCCAGTCATGTACGGGCCTTAAGATGAGTGCCTAAATCTTTCAATTCCACATACGCTAACCCAATCTTTTCCATACATTATATTCCAGTACTGTTCCATGCATTCTATTGCCCTTTGTTCCATAGAATTCTAACCCAATATGTTTCACATATTCTGTCACACTTTGTTCCATGCATTCTAGCCCAATATGTTCCATGCATTCTATTGCCCTTTGTTCCACAGATTCTAACCCAATCTGTTCCACACATTATGTCACACTCTGTTCCATGCATTCTAGCCCAATCTGTTCCATGCATTCTATCACACTCTGTCCAACACATTCTAATACAATCTGTTTCACACATTTTAACCCATTATGTTCCATTCATTATTTTCCAATCTGTTTCACCCATTATATCTCCATCTGTTCCATGCATTCTAACCCAATCTTTTCCACATATTCTAACCCAATCTGTTCTACACATTATTTTCCAATATGTTCCACTCATGCATTCTAACCCAATCTGTTCCACATATTCTATCTCAATCTGTTCTACACATTCTATCGCACTCTGTTCTACGCATTCTAGACCATTCTGTTAAATGCTTTTTTTCCCCAATCTGTTCCACTAATTCTATCCCATTCTGTCACACTCTATTCCATGACCTATGTCACACTTGTAACACACTTTGTAACCCAAACAATTCCATGAATTATATCACACTCTGTTCAACACATTGAAGACAAACGGTTTCACGCATTCTACCCCTTTCTCTTTCATACATTCTATCTCATCCACATACAGTGCCTTGCAATGGTATTTACCCCCCTTGACTTTTTACCTATTTTGTTACATTACAGCTTTAAGTTCAATGTTTTGTTAATCTGAATTGTATGTGATGTATCAGAACACAATAGTCTAAGTTGGTGAAGTGAAATGAGAAAAATATATACATAAAACTATTTTTAAGATATAGAAAACAGAAAATTGTCATGTGCGTATGTATTCACTGCGTTTGTTATGAAGCCCATAAAAAGCTCTGGTGCAACCAATTACCTTCAAAAGTCAAATAATTAGTTAAATGATGTCCACCTGTGTGCAATCTAAGTGTCACATGATCTGTCATTACATATACACACCTTTTTTGAAAGGCCCCAGAGGCTGCAACACCAATGCAAGAGGCACCACTTACCAAACACTGCCATGAAGACCAAGGAACTCTCCAAACAAGTAAGGGACAATGTTGTTGAGAGTCAGGGTTAAGTTATAAAAAAATATCCAAATCTTTGATGATCCCCAGGAGCTCCATCACATGGCACAACAGCAAACCAGCCAAGAGACGGCCGCCCACCAAAACTCACAGACCGGGCAAGGAGGTCATTAATCAGAGAGGCAGCATAGAGACCTAAGGTAACCCTGGAGGTGCTGTAGAGTTCCACAGCAGTTGTTGTCCTATCTGTACATAGGACAACAATAAGCTGTACGCTCCACAGAGTTGGGCTTTATGGCAGACTGGCCAGAAGAAAGACATTATTGTCAGCAAAAAACAAAATGACACATTTTGAGTTTGCGAAAAGGCATGTCGGAGGCTCCCAAAATGTATGGAGGACGGTGCTCTGGTCTGATGAGACTAAAATTGAACTCTTTGGCGATAAAAGAAAACGCTATGTCTGGCGCAAACCCAACACATCACATCACCCAAAGAGCAACAACCCCACAGTGAAACATGCTGTGGGGATGATTTTCAGCTGCCAGGACTGGTTAACTGGTCAGAGTTGAGGGAAAGATGGATGGTGCTAAATACAGGGATATTCTTGAGCAAAACCTGTACCACTCTGTGCGTGATTTGAGGATAGGACGGAGGTTCACCTTCCAGCAGGACAATGACCCCAAAAACACTGTTAACGCAATACTTGAGTGGTTTAAGGGGAAACATGTAAATGTGTTGGAATGGCCTAGTCAAAGCCCAGACCTCAATCCAATAGAAAATCTGCGGTCAGACTTAAAGATTGCTGTTCACAAGAGCAAACCATCCAACTTGAAGGAGCTAGAGCAGTTTTGGAAGGAGGAATGGGCAAAGATCCCAGTGGTAAGATGCGGCAAGCTCATAAAGACTTATCCAAAGTGAATTGGAGCTGTGACTGCCGTAAAAGGTGGCTGTACAAAGAATTGACTTTAGGGGGGTGAATAGTTATGCCAATTGACTTTTCTGTTATTTTGCAATATTTGTTGTTTGCTTCACAATAAAAAAAAAAAAAAAGCATCTTCAAAGTTGTGGGCATGTTCTGTAAATTAAATGATGCAAATCCTCAAACAATCCATGTTAATTCCAGGTTGTGAGGCAGCAAAACACGAAAAATGCCAAGGGGGTTGAATACTTTTGCAAGGCACTGTATGTTAACCATTTCTATTCCATGCATTCTATCCTTTCCTCTATTTTTTTTTACGTTTATTTAGACATTGGCATATTCAATGAAATCTATTACATTCAGTTTCTTTAATATCTATCCATATACGTATTTGATAGCATATAAAAGACAAACATGACAGTACATACAACATAATGCATGAGCGGGGTTAGCGATTATTATTTATTTTTTTGCTTGGTCCTATACTGATCCCATAAATGCCATTTATCAAGGATTTTACTTTGGGTTTTGCTTCTCATCAACTGATAATCTTTTTCTAGTTGTCTATTTCTCTCAGTGACAACGACTATCTCCTGACACGTGGGTATTCTTTCTGTTTTTCAGTTTTTGGTAATTAACCATTTTGCTGCCATTAAGCATTGAACTATCAAAATTGTTGTTTTGTATTTTATTTTGTTGGGAAACATATGGAATAATACCCAGTGGATAGAAGTTTTAATTTGGAATCCAATAATCCTGGATATTAGGGCATGCCCTTTTGTCCATCCTTTCTCCAACACAAGTCAGAATGCGTCTCTGAAAATATCTTATTTATTGTTACTGGTGTTCAATACCAACTTTGGATTAGTTTGAAATACATTTCCCTATACATTGCACATTGTGTTGTTGATTGTGTAATTTTTCAAGCTTCAAACCAATGATTGGTAGGTCAAGTTTTCTCTATTTCTCTTTCCCAATACTCCATTCTAGCTATTTTATTTATTTGAGATTTATGTTTCAGTATTTGTCTACAATGGGAAATAGAGAATCTCTTATCTTTTCCTCCCTGTTGGTTAATCTATGATTCCCACATAGTTAGCGGTCTATTATCAAAAATATTGTATTCTGATTTCTTTAATCTACTTGTAAATATGTTATATTTAAGCCAATCATTGTTTGGTATATTGCATTTTTTAGATATATCCTTAAATTTCTTAATGTCAACTCCATAAAATAGATCTCCCAAATGTTTGATTCTTTCTCCCCTCATAATTTTTGAGCAAAATTGTCATAAATAAACTCAATGGGGGTTATAAGCGAACAGGAATGATATGAAACTATATTTTTATTAAGTTTATTCCAGATCTTAATTCCAGATTTGACAGTATTAAGAGAATTAATAGGTACCTTATATTTGTTTTTATACCATACTAAATGTTAAATATTAATTTCAGTCATAGTTGCTTTTTCTATATACCACTATTTTGCTGGGGTGCTGCAAAAGTCCATTCAAGTATTTGTGATAGCCTTATTGCTTCATAGTAATCAAGGATTGATATTCCAGATAGTCCTCTTTTCTGAAGGTCTCTTTTAACTATTTTAAAATTTATACATGTTTTTTTATTTTTATATATACATTTATCTAACATAATTTGTAAGTTTCTCAGTAGAGATTTAGATATATCTAGTGGTATAGCTCTAATCAAGTATACCATTTTCGACAGTATGACCATTTTAATCACTGATATTCTACCTAACCAGGACAACAATAAATCTTTCTATTTTGCTTTTAGTTTTCTCATATGCCGATGTAATATCTCAAAATTATTCCAAACCAATTTTTTAAGATTCGGGACAAAAATAATACCTAAATAATTGATCTTATTTGCTTGCCAATCGTATTGAAATTGTTTACTTAATAAGTCTATAATTTGTTTGTCTAAATTTAACCATAAAGTTTCTGTTTTTTCCATATTGTCCTTATAGTAAGAAACTTTAGAGAACACATATAGTTCTTTATGTAATGCTATTAAAGATTTTATTGGGTTTGTTATCGCAATCAATACATCGTCCGTGAACAAACTGCTTTTTTGTTATATGGTCAGATATTTGTATACCTTCTATTTGTTGATTTAGCCTAATACTTTCTGCCAATGTTTCTATTAGCAAGACAAATATCAGTCTGGTGCCATTTTGTATCTCAAACTTCTTTGTTTCAAAGCCCATACCAGCTACATATGCCGAGGGTTTACTATAAAGGGCTCCTACGGCAGATGTTCCAAATCTATTAAAACCATATTTCCGTAGGACCAAGTCCATGAACTTCCAGTTGACCATGTCAAAGGCTTTCTCTGCGTCAAATGACATGGCCAACAATGGGACTTTCATGGACTTGGCATATGACAGTATATCTATAAACCTTCTGGTGTTGTCAGTTGTTTGTCTTTTTCTGACAAATCCAGTTTGGTCTAAGTTAATTAGATCATGTAGAATCTCATTCAACCTGGTAGCCACAATCTTCGAATAGAGTTTTGTATCTGTGTTCATTAACAAAATAGGTCTGTAGTTTTTGCATACGGAAAATTCATTTTTTGGGGGGGATTGTGACTATAGATGCTAAAAGCATCTCTGATGGAATTGTTCCCTTCAGTTTTATTTCATTAAACACTTTCCCCAAGTCAATATGGATGCAAGTCATTTATAATATTTATTAAGGATCCCATCTGGACCAGGTGCTTTGTTTATTTTAAGGTTTGTTATGGCAGTTTGTATTTCTGCTGCTGATATTACCTTGTTCAAATCTCCTAACTGTTCTGATATGGTAGGCAGTTGCAATTACTCCAGGAAGTTGCTGATATCTTGTTTAGTTGGTTTAACAAATTCTTCTTGCTCTTCCAGGTTATAAAGGGACTTATAATAGTCATAAAAGATATCAGCAATTTCTTCTGGATTCCTACATTCTTTACCCTCTTTATTTTTAAACATAGTAATTCTTTTTGCAATTCTTTTTTATTCAATTTATTTGATAATATTTTACCCGGCTTATTTCCAAGGAAATAGGGTTTTTGTTGAGCTAGCCATATAGCTTTATCAACTCTAAACTGCTCTATTTTCTTTATCTGTAATTTAATCCAATTTAATTATTTTATATTAGTCTGATTCAGTAAAATTGTATTGTCTCTTTCTGTTTTAACTAATTCCGTATATAATTTTCCTAAGGGAAGCCCTCTTTGTTTCCTCCAATTTTATCATAAGTCTTTGAAAGTATGCTTTGTGTGCATTCCAGACTGTAATGTCTGAAGTAACAGATTCATGGTTTCTTTTATTTATTTATTTATTTATTCTATTTTAGCTTTTATTTCAGGATCTTTTGACAAGAACATATTCATTTTCTTGTATTGTTTTTTATAAATTGGGGGGTCTGTCTCCAATCTGCATTAGTGTCAAATGATCAGACCAGTTAGCGGTTTTAATTTTGCTTTCTTGGATAGTTTCTAAAATTCTTGCGTCCACTAGGAAGTAATTCAATCTTGAATAGACTTTATGCCTATATGAAAAGTGTGTGTAGTCTTTTTGATTTCCGTGTAGAGCCCTCCATACATCATATATATCAAATTTAATTAATGTTTTGAAGAAATTATTTGATATCCTCTTTGCTTGTACATTTGGTTCAGGCTTAAGTGTTTAAGTCTCCACAGGCTATTAGCTTTCCATATTTAATTTTATTAACATGTTTCAGTATTTTATTCAAAAAAGCATTCTGTCATGTGTTTGGAGAATATGATGGTGTATTGTTGGCCATTTATATTTCCCGCCACATTATATATCTAGAATCTTTGTCTATTTCTCTATATTCTTCCGTTACGTTTATATCTTTACTAAATAGAATTGCCACCTCTCGTGATTTCTTTCTATAGCTGGAATTAATCATAAAAGGGAATCTACTGGAGTAAAGTCCAGGTTCTTTTTTAACCTTCCAGTGAGTCTCTTGGAGGCAAATCATTTCTGGATTTTCTTTCTGAAGTGTTTTTATATTTATTTTTTTATACAGTGTATTTAATCCTTGGACATTTTGCGAGATCTGTCTAAGACTCATATTTCTTATCCTCTATTTATTTTGCATACCCCACTCAGGACCCTTAAAAAACCCATCAACATACCACAAAAATTGCAGCAATTACATATAGTATAGAGAGAGTTACTCTCTATTAATTCCCTCAACAGGAGTAAGATTTTAATTCCTGTCTTTTCCGACATTAACCGATCAGGTTGAGAGAATAACCTGGTCGGATTGAGGCCTATTGTCTTGTAGATGTAATTTTAGGTAGACTTTTATATGACTTATATGACTTTTTTCCATTTATACTCCTCTATTCCCTTATCTTATCTATTTCCTTTTATCTTTGATTGTTACCTATTACTTCTCCTGTTTCTTTTTCTTGCCAAGTTATACCAGTGTTCAAAATTCATTCTACCAATATATAAACAAAAATATTAAGCCACAATTTGAGTGACATACAGTGCTTAATTATGCATACAATATACAAATTCCATTAGGGAAATTCATATTACCGTACATTTAATTTTGCAATAGAATAATCTGGTATTTTGTCACAGAACCAAATATTTCAAATGTATGATATTAAACAGCCTTGTGTCCAATGTGTAAATAAGATGCTTTAGTGCCATAAGATATTTACTAAAATGTATTGTGTCCTTAGGCAACTACTAAATCCATCTAATGAAGGAATTTATATTATATTTTTATATTAATAAATTAATACTGATATTAAATCCTTCTAGTAAACCTTATAGTTCTGCAGAAATGTTCAATATAGAAGTGTATAGTAGCACCTTGTTTGAAGTGCTTTAGTTTATTCTATACCTTATGTGTTAGTGAGATTATTCGTTTATTCAAGTCTAATACAAAATATAAATCCTCTATGTGATATATGAGTTACCCAGGTCTATTTTAAACTATATTTGAAATATATCCAGGAAGCATTACTACATTCCATTCCTTCTCTTCATCTTCCTTTAAAAAACTCAGAATATTCTTGTGTATTAATTACAAAGATGAACCTGTATTCATAGTCCTTATCAATTTTAATTTGTAAAAATGAAAACTATATAAAATGCCTTAGTGTTATATAATAAATTCAATTTTAAAGAATGCTTTAAACATTTATTTTGTGCTTACAATTTGTATAAAGTGTAAAAATAAAATTTCTATTGCACTAGTAGATTAGAAAATATTTAGAAAAAAACTCTTATCTCTACAAATTTATTCAGTGTAATGATCTACGTATATTAATCCTTACACAGAGTGCTACATCACTTTTTGTGTTATATGTGGTAAGTATATTGTGTAGGATAAATCCAAAGGCCCTCATTCAATTGCAATTTTGCAAATTGAATAGGGGTCTAAATAAGCACATCACATATATTTTTTAAATAAGTTTTTAGTTATTAAGCATCTATCCAAAAGCACGGTTTTCACTAACTAAAAACTTCTTTAAAAAATATATATAATGTGCTTATTTAGAGCCCTATTCAATTTGCAAAATCGCAATTGAATGAGGGCCATAAACTTTAAACTATATTTAAGGCATAGCTAATAGTCATTGATATCTTCAAATCCTTCTCTACATCTTTCTTTTTTAAGGAACTCCAAATGTTTTATATAAAAATAAAGTATTACTCTTAAAAACAAGTATATAAAACAAGAAGGAATGAAGTTTTATTGGACTAAAATCCTTTCATTTTACATTTTTGATCTTTATCAAACGAGGGTTCAAAAGGGATTTGCCATTCTTTTAAATATTTCTCTGATTTGGCCACAGAATTAAAAATAAATCTTTGATTATCTTTATTCACAAATATTTTTATTGGTAAACTCCATCTGTATGGAATATTTACATCTCTCAATGCCTTTGTAATTTTACGAAATTCTCTTCTAGCATTCAACGTGTTGCTTGAAAGATCAGAAAAAATGAATCTATTCTATGGGTTTTGAAAACTTTCTATTGTTCTTGAGGTTCTCAGAATTGTCTCTTTATAGGAAAAGGAGTGTAACCTCACTATTGTATCTCTTGGAGTATCCTTTAATAAATCTGCCGGTAATGGTAGTCTATGGGCTCTGTCAATTCTTCCTTCAACAGGAAATGCCAGTTTAACCAAAGACAGAAAGAAACCAGAATTATAAGTAACAGGTCTTTATTTAAGACTTCCTCTGAAATTCCTCTAATTCGCAAGTTCTTCCTTCTGGAATAATCTTCATTTTGTGTTTGTTTGTTTCTAGGAACCTTCAATTCTTTTTCCTTTTCGACTAAATAGTTTGTTTGTTTTTGATCATCAATTAATTTCTTATTTTTTATCTCTAGTTCTTCTGTTCTTTCGTCTAGTTTCTTTATGTGTTTGGTATTTTTCGAAATCTCCTGGGATAATTAAAATTTGGTAGAATTCTGAAATTTAGAGAATAATGACCTCATGACTGATAATGTAATTAGTCCTTCTGTTCTTTCTGTTAGATTTGTAGTCTCTAGTAAGCCTTTTTCGCCCAGATGGATCCTTCCAAAGAAAGATCTGTTTGTAGTGGAATACTAGGTTGAGAAATATCAGTCTTGGATTTGGGTAAAAAGAATTCACTAGAATTTCTTACATTCACATTTTTATCTCTCCCTTTATTTTTTACTGAGTTTTGTCTCATTTTATTAGATTCTATAAACCTTTATGGTTTGTCAATAGTTAATTTTTAAACGAGAACCTTGTTAAATTTACTTATACTTATTATTTAAATAATCTTTCCTTGATATATAGAACAGAGATTAGTTTTACTATAGTGTTAACTTGATCTTTTGTTATATAATACGATAGACAATTTAGTCAATCCCCAATAATAATCAATGTATCCAAGTAAGAAGAGATAAAGATTTAAACAAAAAAGCCCAATAAAAAGTCTCTGACTGCTCATCAAAGTCAATATGAATCAGCAAGGTCATTGCTCTATTTCCATATGTTGGAGTTAAGAAAGTCCTTCCCTTGAGAGTAGAATATTTATACACAGTCTTAAAACCTCTCTTAAAGTGTCTCTGTGGGGTTATAATTTCCTCTAGTGGTTTCTTGTCTGCTTTTTGGGCAGATCTGACACTCAGCAAGATTAAAGAATGCTCCCCCTTTGTGTATTCAGGCTTTGGCATTAACAGCAAAGAACCCCCATAATATAGAGGGCCTGAGTATTAATAAATTACTAAAAGAGTAATAGTTGCTCACGGTCTTGAAGTCTAAGCTAGTATCTCAGATTCACACCTTCCGCATCTTTCCCCCACTTTCACAACGCCCGGTTAAGCTTAGGGTTTCAGCAGATCAATATGCACTCCCAGTGCTCGCCCTATGTCTACCCTGCCGCCGTTTATATTACTTAGCTGCCTTCTCAGTTTTACATGTCCTTCCCTCCGGCAATACACAGCTTAATTGGGCTCAGAGCTGCATCAGCTCTGCATGTACTCAAACCTCTACCCCGTTTCTCCTCTACGTCCGTTAATAGTACACGGCTTTCTTCCCAATCTTACACAGTTCTCACCGGTGTTTCTCAGTATGGGCCCCAGGTGCTCAACTCCGTATCTCCACTATTTCCATTGGTAGTGCACGTTCCTACGGGCAATCGGCAGCAGAACTAGGACACGAGTGACCACTGTGTGTCCACCCGTGACTTCGCTGTGTACGTTGGAGTCACCCTACTTCCTTGAGCCCCAGGCGCTCATCACCTTATCCGCTCTGCCTCCATTGATAGTAGGCATTCTTGCCAGTAATCCCCTGAACGGCTAGGGTCAGAGCTGCATCCACTATGGGTACCTGTAGCTCTGCTCCACTCACTGATGTTACGCTGCTGTGCTCAGTCCGACTGAATACAGAGTTGCATCCACTCAGCATGTACGCCAGGTGCTCACCCCTATGTTTCCTCAGCTTGTGCTTTCCCGCCACTCATCAGCACCTCCACTTCACCCGCCAGCAATATACTGCCTAGTCCAGTTCAGAGGTATGTGACCCCTCTGTGTACGTTACATTTCACAGATGTAGGGAGCTGCATATAGACCGTAGATATTGTGCAGGTGGAGTAGCCAATATTCATAGGTTCTCTTTATTACATGGCAGAGAGTTCTAAGTTGCGTCTCCCTTCACAGCCGGACTCCCGCGCTAGCCCTCCGCTCTAGCCTCTTCCTGGGAGGAGCCTCATTTTCCTCATTCACATTCTATCCTTTCCTATCATGCACATTTGAGCTTTTTTATATAAATGATTTAATCTTATCAATATTAGATTTCATAGATGACTGCAATTGGGATAATAAGCAGTTCAACAGTTATTGCATCTTGAAGAGTATTATAATAAGTACAAAGGACACAATGAGAGACACTTTAAGTTTAGGAGGCTTATAATTGAAGGTCTCACTAAATAACAACCCAGACTATGAGAAGAGAAATATTTTAATATGACCCCAAGCTCCATTAACAGCTTTTAACCACATAAGTTTTTTTATGCTAGCATTGAATGGACATGGAAAATATTTTTTTTTTCCTTGTTACATCTGAAAGGGAATATTTGTTAATGTATGACAGTGTGTTTTCTTTTTACAACTGATACTTTCTGAGAACAATAAACTCACCTAAATGTTTAACTGCTCATGGGAACTTGCCATTCTCAGCAATGAGCAGTAACATAGCTATATGAGTCAAACTTGTCTGCCAATGAGATTTACAGACTAACACATGCTCTGTGCACTTCTTGTTTGTTTAAATTATTTTTAAACAGTTTTTATTTAATATTGTTTTCATGCAAAATATTATTATTATTATTATTATAGTTTATTTATAACGCGCCAACATATTCCGTAGCGCTGTACATAAATTAGGTTCAGACAATAAATACAGATTAACATTTAGCAAAGGAAGGACGGCCCTGTCTTGGAGCTAGGAATCCAATGTCTATGGTAAATTCCCAAAGTACTTAGGATAGAAACTCCCAGACCTAAAATCTAAGGTATAGTGAGTGGTAAAAGATGGAGAGAGAGGTGATAAGTGTGTCAGGGTGGAAGGTGATACGCTTCTTTAAAGAGATGTGTTTTAAGTGAGGTTATCTTTTTAGTACACCCTTGACAATAAAACTCAATGGAAGAGTAAGCTCCCATTGGATAACCCTACCCATCGCACTACAAGCACGGTAGCAATCCAAAAGGCATAATCAGAGTCCTCTAAATATAAGATTTTCTCTTAAAAAAGTATTTTGTTATTGCATACGTGTTTTGCTTTTATTGTTATTTTTACCAAAGTTTTACCAACCTACAGTAGTCTTTTAATATACATTTTAACACATGAATATGATAGTTTTATTATTTATATGGAATAACTGTCCATGCATTTAAAACATTATGTTTAAACATTAACAGCCTTATTAAATTGCGATTCGGCCAATTAAATAGGGCTCTATATAAGCACAGAGCATATTTTTTACAGAGTTTTTAGTTAGTGGACTTCTATCCAAAAGCGAGGTCTTCACTAACTAAAAACTTCTGTAAATAAATATGTTCTGTGCTTATAAAGAGCCCTATTCAATTGGCCGAATCGCAATTTAATAAGGCTGTAAAGTAGATACTTGTATGAAAATTAACAGCTTATTAGGTAGAAAAATGAGACAAGGTTAATTTAATTATCTTCCTCTTCTCCGGGCCTCTTGCATGATAGAGTGTCAGGAAACCTTGGGAATCTATTCTACATACACAAGTGTTACCTTTATTATTTCTAACTAGGGAATTCCCCGTCAAAAATGACGGCAATAAAATTTGAAGCCTGGTCATGCTGTTTGCCACAGAATGCGAGGTTCTGCCCCCTCTGAGTACCTTCGGCGCTCATCGCGAGCCTCTCCTCCCGTCTACTTTAAGGCGCTCATTGCGAGCCGCTCTTGGCAGCAACTTTTGTGCTTGGGAAGCCATGTGTCTTTTTCCACCATCTCTCCCCTGTCCCTTCCCTGTGTCTTTCTACTATGTGTCTCAAAGGCTTCTGCTTCGTGTATTTTCTAAGTCCGGCGTGCCTGGAGTTTCCCACTGTGCTTTGTGTGTGTTAGTAATTTTTAAAAATAATTTGGATGTTTTTGGGGGTCTCCTGAGTTACGCGGTTGAGACCTTTTCGGCCGTTTAAATAGTAAACTGTTGCGTGCTTCGCGATCAGTAGGAAAGTGCTACTCGTTTCAACGGTGATCGCAGCCATTGACATAAGCGCTCGCGATGAGCCCCTTTGTCCCCTGTCATTTGTAAAGTCTTGCGAACGAGTCCTTCGGCGCTCATTGCAGTCTAAAAAATGTGTAATGTATGCAACATGTTCTAATACATGCATGATAGAATATTTGGGAATTCACTGGCCATTTTAAGATAACAAAGTTTTCATCCAAAGTTGCATTTTTAACTGAATAAAAAATTCCAAGATTAGAGCACGTCCACGTTTAACTCAGGCTCTTAATTCAGTAGCATTTGTGACTTATACTCCAATTGAAATGTTTATTAGCATTGCTTAAATGACTCTGTGTAGGTTATTTATTCAGTTAACTGTTGTGCTGACTCACAATAAGTCTTATTGACAGTCTTATTAACGCTGGATCAATACAACTTGAACAGACTATAGAGAGGCATAAAGGATGACTATATGAAATATTGTTGTAAACACATACTGCCTATAACCCTACAGTGAAAAGATTTTACTTTCTATCCCCATAAACATGACCCCTACTCCAGGATAGATTATTTTCCAGTCGATAAAGACATTTTCTGCAAAATTCAATTCTCAAAAATTACATGTTCTGATCATTCTCATATTAGTTTGAATTTACATTTTCAACACATTGGAAACTAAATGATTCTCTCATTTAAAATCTTATTCACAAGCAATGTTTGGAAGTTCAGCTTCAAGATTATTTTGTTTAAATGGTATACATGATATTGCAGATGCTGCTATTTGGACGGCTTATGGCAGTCATGAGGGTCACCTTATTTCTTTCGCTTCACATACTCCTAAGCTACACACACAGAAATTAATCACCCTTAATCAAAAACTGTTAAAGTTGGAAACAATCCACAAGAAAACACATACTTTGCAGATCCTTTCACTAGAAGCATAATTAAACAATTGCATCAAATACAAACTATTGACACAATGGGCCCTATCCTATTGTCCAATTTGTAAATTTATACACACTGCTCTTAATTATTGCCACATATTCTATTAGCTACTCGCAATCCGATTACAAGTTACAAACCGACAATGACTACAGGCCAGCCAAAGACACTCATTTGGCCTAAGAACTCCATTGGTTTTAGCACAGCATAGAATATTACAATAATAATACGAGCTCTAAATAATTAAAGTTACACATTGATATTCTATTAGACCCATCGCTCTAGCTTACAAATAAAGTCTGACCCGCAACTGAAAAAAGTATGCAGTCTCTGTCAAAAATATTCAGAGTACTAAATAGGAAATGCACCAGCTTTTCCAGACACTTATTTAAGCTGTAACAGCAATTAAACACACAATGCTGTACATTAAAAGCAGGGGAAGGCATGTAAATACATTAGAATTAACAGTCTCAAACCCAGAAATATGCAATTAAACAATATTTTATGAGTAATATTGATCCCGGTACTCAAGGAGTTAATACATATCATGAATCCCACTTGGACTAGAACAGATGATCTAATGTATTTTATAACGTACTAGATTGCTTGATTGCGAGCCAGATCTGCAATATTACTTAGTGGCACTAATTAATACTTAGCTTCTGATTGCAGATTACGTGTAACTTCCATGTTTTACTGACATCATGATGACGTCTCATTTACTATTGGCTGTACGGACTTGCTTAAATATTGTCAGATCACGATTGCGCCACCTAAAATCCTACATAAAAAAGCAGGGTTTTACGAGTTTAGACTTAAGGAGGTAAATTGAGAGATTGAATCAATAGAATACATCTAAACATTTAGAGGAGAAACACACGTAGCCAAAATTATGAGTTTCAGGCATTTGCAAGTTTCTAATAGAATAGGGCTCAATGTTAGCTACCATGCTGAGACATAATAAAACTAGAAATATTATCACAATAAGCTTGTAATAGACCCTAATCAGATTGCTAAAGCTTTTGAAATATATTTTACAGCATTCTCCTATTATGTATGAACACACTGGAATTCTGGACAAATGAGAACTAAATTTGAAACACTGTAATATTTCCAAATTATCAATGGAGCAAGTGTAATCTCTTGAAATCTCATTCTAAAAGGCTGAATTGTTTTTTTAAATCTCTCAAACCCTCCAAATCCCCAGGAATTTGGTAACACCTATTATAAAACTTTGGTCTATATACTGGGTCCACATCTGCTCTGTCAGCAACAAAAAAATATTTGCCAAACTTATAGCTAACAGACTACTTTCCGTCTCTGATACACCCAGATCTGGTGCTTTTCATAAATAACAGACAAGCTCAAGATAATAGATGCCGAGAAGCCGTTTGAAAGGGTT
This sequence comes from Discoglossus pictus, assembly GCA_027410445.1. Taxonomy (NCBI): domain Eukaryota; kingdom Metazoa; phylum Chordata; class Amphibia; order Anura; family Alytidae; genus Discoglossus; species Discoglossus pictus. The sequence goes on along the minus strand of CM050166.1, from coordinate 421,178,831 downwards.
CTTTGGCCTTATCTTATTTAAAATGTAGCCATTTTTAGCATCTCTCCCTCTCTTATTATAATCATTCAAAATCGTATAACCACCCCTCAGCAATATTATGATAATCCCTCTTTAAAAATGTTAATGGAACAAGACAGGAATATCCCGTTTCTCTCTTTCTTTTTGCCCTCTCTTTGGAACCCTTTCTAAATCAAATTTGATTGAATTCTAATATTTCTGGCATTGACTATAAAGATTCCTCATATAAAATAGCCACATATGTGAACAATGTCTTGTTTACCTTGACGCATCTTCTTAAGTTTCTATTGCACCTCATGGATGAAATTAATATTTATACTAATCTTTCCTGATACAAACTAAATCCTGATAAATCTCTATTTTTGGATAAGTATCTGCCACCACATCTTAAGAAACTGATAGAAAGAAACTTCAGTTTAAATATCTGTAGTAACACACTCAGATATTTAGGTATTAACATTGCCAGAGCATATTCAGACCTATATCAATGTAATTCTCTCCAAATTGAAGAATGATGTTGATAGATGGAGATCTCTGTCCATTTCCTGGCTTTGAGAAGTTATGATCATAAAAATGAGCTTACTACCTCACCTGCTCTACCTCTTTTAAATCCTTCCAATCACCTTCAGATAAACTGATATTACATCATTACAATCACAAATTAATCATTTTATATTGAATAACAGGCACCCAATAATTGCTAGACGAGTCCTTCTAACCTGAGGAAAGGACTAGCTTTTTTAAATATCATACAAAACTGCCCAATTAGCTCAAATCCAAGTTTGGCTTCTTCCGCAATACACAAACAAATGGGTTGACTTGACTTCTCCAAATCTTTTGTCCCAAAAAATGTCCACCCCACATAAACCAAAAATGCCCTTCAATAGCACACTCCGTCTCATAATAGCATTCTTTAAATGTAAATGTTGATATAATTTGTCACCATCCCCTCTAACTCAACTTCTGCTAAATAGAATGTCTCCAATTGGACTAGATCTAATATACTTTTAGAGGCTGGAATCAGCTGACCTCACTAGATTTACGGACATGTGGTAAAATAATCTCTTTTGACTTACTACAGTCCAGAGCTACTCTATCTCCACAAGATTTTGTTCAATATACTCAGGTCAGAAGCTTTGCCTTGCAATTCAATATTAAAAGTCTAGTTTAGCACTTTTAAAAATGTTTTAACAAATATGGTTATAATATCATTTTCATAAGAACTTAATATCTACATTATATTCTCTCCTAATTGCCAAGTAATTCACTTTATGTTTCTAGTTGGGAAAGGGATTTAGGTGAAACTCTACCAGTGGAAGATTGGCAAGGGATCTGGGACACACAAATCTCTTTCAATCTGCTGTATTTTCAATGAGCAATCCTACAAGACCCTCATAATGTGGTATGTCCCTCCTTCAGGGTTGTACAATGGTGGATCCATAGGTAGCCCAGCATGTTGGAGGGATATTGACATACAGGTACATTTCACCATATTTGGCGCAATTGCTCCAAGCTTTCCATTGACTTCAAGTTCATTAGTTGATAACTGTCTACAAATTCCTTGGTTCTTTGTACAAGCACACCCTCATCCTCAGTAAACTGGAAGAGTAAATACTTTGGCATCCCAAATAGCCACGAGGAGAGCTATAGCCCAATCAATGGAAACAATCGGATGCTTTCTCTCTTACTCAAATTATAGACCTAATTATAGAAAACATGAAAATGAAGAAACTCACAGCTTTATGCCACAACTCTCTGTCCATGTTTTCATTAAAGTAGGCTTCATGGCTTATGCTTTTTTCACTCTGATGAGTAATGTATCTTCCTTCTATTTCTTTTGTCTGAAGTACTAACCCTGCATTTATTCTGTAATTGATATATCAATGGCATCGCTCCCCTTCCTCTTCCCCCCTTTCTTTCCTTTCCCACTCCTGTTTGTATTATAATATTATGCTCATTTCTCATTCTTTGACATATAAGTACATGGACATTAAAAAAATGTTCATATAGTGGTCTTTTAAAGAACCACTGCGGTCAGTTTTTTTCTATATGGTATTTTGAATAAAAAAAAATTGATAATGTTTAAAATGTTTTAAGAAAATAAAAAAATATAAAATAAAGCCTTTTATTTTTCCTCTGTCTCAGGAGGGTGTGTTCTTGCAAACAAATTAACCTTACATTTGTCTTAATGAAAGCACTTTCAGTGTTAGCTGTCACATTTACATTGCTTAGATAGAAACGTCATGTGCTTTTACCACCTGAATAAGTAGATCTGTGGAAACTATAATGGTAGCTTCCTCTACAGCACAATTGCATTTATTAGGTATTCTATTTTTTACAAGCTATAAATATTTTCCCCATTATCAAATGTATTTCTTCAAAAGAGAATATTTTAAATAAATGTATTGCTACAGCTGTTCTTTAATAATACTGTCACACATATACTGTAGTTGTGAGCATTGCGGGTTGTTGCTAATGCTTGCAAAGGCGATGCTTGCGCTGGTGGAGATGAGCGCCATAGGCGCTCATCCCTACAACCCCGTACGACTTAGGCAGTGAGCGCTGGTGAAGATGAGCCCATAACACTTTGCAAAAAGGAAAGTGGGCCTTAGAAACTCGCGTCACTTAGAAAACAAAAATACGAGGTAAAAAAAATACACACTTAAAGGCCGAACCTAACACATACAAAAACACAAATAAAAAAAAAAACAAACATCACACACAGCACGGGGGACAGCCAGGACATCTGGGAGTGAGGTTGCACGACAATTTAAACACAATTAGCAGAGTTTAGGCACTCGAAAATCGCCTAAGCGACAAAGAAAAATGGCGGATGAAATGAACATAAACAAGGCTACTCGATCCCTAACCACGCAAAACACCACCAGGCACATAAGACTTTTACCCAGGAACGTATGGAACACTTGCAACTAATAACATTACCATTCTAAAATGACGCTTTACCCAACTAAACAAACGGCCCTTGGGCACGCAGCCTATTTACACTGCACACTTGCCACATTGCTGACACACCTCAGCAACAGTCCAAATGTACATTGTATGCTGCAGGAAAATCAAAACAGATTGTTAGCTCTTCAGGATATTGATTGCTGCATATATTAATTACAAATAGGTAAAGTATATTATTTTATTAATTAATTAATAATTAATTAATTATTATAAAAAAATTCTATATGTAAAAAAAAAAAAAAGCAGGGGAGAGATTCGCAATGAGCTCCAAAGGTGCTCAGATGACAAAAAGTACACAAAGGGGTCAGACGTGTTTGTCTGAGCTCCGTATTGAGCTCCGAATAGGGCTTTTTATTCTGCCCTGGAGCGGTTGCTTGTGCACTGCCTGCACTCGGGGCACTACTGGAGGTTGCCCCTATCCCCCGGGGAGCAACGGGGAGCCTATTAGGCGGCCCAGCAGCACGGGAGACCCCCGGTCACGGGACGACGCCTGAGGCCCCAGAGGACTTCGGGGCTCTATTCCACAGCTCAAGAGAGTGTGCTGGAGCTGATCCCGGTGGCGGCTGGATCCGGCCAGGATCCCAGGGTGACCCCTCTGGCCAGAGTGTGGTCCCTGAACAACGGGGCAGAAAGCCCGCGAAACGCGGCCGCCATCTTGCGGGGCCGCCATTTTGAGCACTCACCCGACGGCTGCATGTAGGGGGGATCTTCCCCAGAGGGCTGCGACTCCCCAGAGGGGCCCCAGGAGAGAGCCAGACATCCCCAAATGAGGGAGCAGTGCACCCAACACAATTCGTGGTTACTTAGCACTCTCCCCACGTATTAGGCACTGTGGCTGCCATTAAAGAGTCTTGGTGGGGTAGGAAGAGGAAGCTGCTTGAATTTTCCCCAGCTTGCAAGGCACTCAATGCTCTATTTACTGTCACTTCCCCACACAACTCTGAGATCTGGGGTTAAGGCTGTGTGAATCAACTCTTTAAGCTACCTTCTCAGGACTGAGCTCTTGATATAGAGACTTATCTCGTAGCATTGCCAGAGACTGAATTGCATTTTCCAACACTTGCAACTAATAACATTACCATTCTAAAATGACGCTTTACCCAACTAAACAAACGGCCCTTGGGCACGCAGCCTATTTACACTGCACACTTGCCACATTGCTGACACACCTCAGCAACAGTCCAAATGTACATTGTATGCTGCAGGAAAATCAAAACAGATTGTTAGCTCTTCAGGATATTGATTGCTGCATATATTAATTACAAATAGGTAAAGTATATTATTTTATTATTTAATTAATTAATTAATTAATTATTATAAAAAAATTCTATATGTAAAAAAAAAAAAAAGCAGGGGAGAGATTCGCAATGAGCGCCAAAGGTGCTCAGATGACAAAAAGTACACAAAGGGGTCAGACGTGTTTGTCTGAGCTCCGTATTGAGCTCCGAATAGGGCTTTTTATTCTGCCCTGGAGCGGTTGCTTGTGCACTGCCTGCACTCGGGGCACTACTGGAGGTTGCCCCTATCCCCCGGGGAGCAACGGGGAGCCTATTAGGCGGCCCAGCAGCACGGGAGACCCCCGGTCACGGGACGACGCCTGAGGCCCCAGAGGACTTCGGGGCTCTATTCCACAGCTCAAGAGAGTGTGCTGGAGCTGATCCCGGTGGCGGCTGGATCCGGCCAGGATCCCAGGGTGACCCCTCTGGCCAGAGTGTGGTCCCTGAACAACGGGGCAGAAAGCCCGCGAAACGCGCCGCCATCTTGCGGGGCCGCCATTTTGAGCACTCACCCGACGGCTGCAGGTAGGGGGGATCTTCCCCAGAGGGCTGCGACTCCCCAGAGGGGCCCCAGGAGAGAGCCAGACATCCCCAAATGAGGGAGCAGTGCACCCAACACAATTCGTGGTTACTTAGCACTCTCCCCACGTATTAGGCACTGTGGCTGCCATTAAAGAGTCTTGGTGGGGTAGGAAGAGGAAGCTGCTTGAATTTTCCCCAGCTTGCAAGGCACTCAATGCTCTATTTACTGTCACTTCCCCACACAACTCTGAGATCTGGGGTTTAGGCTGTGTGAATCAACTCTTTAAGCTACCTTCTCAGGACTGAGCTCTTGATATAGAGACTTATCTCGTAGCATTGCCAGAGACTGAATTGCATAATATTTGGGAGCACTGTGGGTGTACCTGGTCTCAGAAACTGACGCTATCTTTAGGCACTTTTTATGGAACATTTGTGCATCAAACAAAATATTGTGTCTACCTATATTTGAGACCTGTGCTTTTACTGCCAGTTGCATAGACTGTGTTAATTTCTTACAACATCAGCGCATGTGCTGCCACCGTGTGGACGTTTACAATACTGCAGATCACCATTGGCCTTATACGAATAATGTGAGAGTGGAAGTCTCCTGGCCATTCATTGCTGCTTACTGTCTGTACTAATCTATTCTAAGGCTGAGTTCTACTTAACAGGCTCCCGTCAACAAAAGCAGACAGACCACCTGAAGAGGGTACAACTTTTTGTGCCACCCGTCTACCAAAGGACTATTCTCTGTTTGGCCGGATTTTCAAAGGCCTCTCCAGTGCCCCGGCTGGAGACTACACTCTAATTATGGAGTAAGGAGACGAATGGGAAATTGGCCTGGAAGCACAGCTATCACCTACCTCAACTCAACCTTATAATCTAGACAAACTCTACTACTGGGGCCAGCGGACTTTCACTCAGACCACTTGGGGCATAGCTTCCCTCTATTCTATACCTGGCTGATTCCATAACGGACCTTTTGCTGACCCCTACGGCCTGTATTCCAAAATGCCGAAACCCAAAAGAACTGCTTCAGCGAAGGGCATTAGGGAGCACTTTACACCTAAATCTGCCAGATGCTCCCTCCCTGCGGAGTCCGCCTCAGAACACTCGGATGGCTCGGACAGGGAAGGTACTCCTGACGTTCCTAGCCAATATATGGACCTCTCTGCCAGGTCAGTGGCTACTATTGAGCGGCTCCTGACAAAAGCTATTGATCCTCTAAGACAAGACTTGAAGGACCTGGGGCACCGCACTCAAATCCTGAAGGACGCATCGGATCGGATGGCCGAGGCGCAAGAAAGAGACCGATCCTCTATTGCTCAAAACTCCATTCATATCTCTGACCTCACGGATAAGATAGAGGATCTGGAGAACCGGTCCCGCCGGCACAATGTACGCATCCGTGGTATACCGAGAGCGATACAGGACCTGTCTGGCTACCTGAGGGATACAATCCCCATAATCCTCCCTAATCAGCCCGAAAGTGTGTGGGAGATTGAGCGGGCCCATAGAGCCTTGGGTGGTATGAGGAGCTTGGAGGCCCCCAAGGATGTTATTGTTAGATTTTTAAGGCAGCAGGCCAGAGATCTTCTACTATCGGCCACCAGAAAGCTGCATACCATCAAGGGGCCGGATGACTCAATCCTGCAGTTTTATGCGGACCTCTGCCCGGATACCCTGCATAAGCGGAGACTTATGAAACCGGCTGTTACCATTCTTATTCAGCACAGGATCCAGTACCGTTGGAACTTTCCGTTTGCTCTGACTTTCACCTATCATGGCAAGACTTATACCACCCGCTTTCTGGAAGACTGCCTAGATGTATTGCAGAGATTACAGCTATGCCCGGAGCCCACGACAGCAGCAAATCAAGAGCACCTTGTTTCGCCTATCCCTAAGAGGCAGCAGACCTCAAAGCCATCACAAGTTCATGGCAAACAAGTCCCTATCTTGGAGGGGCCCAGTGGCTTTCGGGACTATATAGGCGATCTGCAAGACAAGCGCTTGGTATCCTCAGCAGACTCTGGACTCTCAGTTACTTCAAAGTTGGGCCCGCGACCTGAGAGGCCTCCTACCTAGCTGGACTTTGATAATATTTTGCTGAGTATTTGATGTTCACTTTTCATTGTTTATAATCCAGATAGAATGTTGATAGCATAGTTCGCACTATTGCCATTTAGAATTAATATATTTTGCCAGACTAGTTTCCCACATTGCGTGGATTTGTCTTTTACTTTATTTACTATAAATAGAGATAGAAGGGTTTGTGTAGTCGAATGTTTTATACTTATCCTGCTATATTCTTGAAATTACAGCTTGAAGTTTAGTTGTACTGTAAACTTGTTGTTTTCCTGCTCTGTTTTTTTTTATTTATTTATTTATTTATTTATTTATTTTCTTTTTCTTATTTTTGTGTTTCTTGTTTCTGTTCTATTATTGGCTTGTTTGCTTTATCCCGGATTTATCTACCTCTCCGATATTAACCTGCCTTTCTCCCTTTCCATTGCTCTCAGCCCTCTTGATAAAAGAGAGATTTCTCCGCCGCCAACAGCATACCCGCTGGGACTTCTGTCTGCTCTCCGGGCTCCTCCACTCCTCGCCATTCACGTGCTCAGCTATTAGGTAAGGTTGCATACACCTACACTCCCGATTTTTAATGGCTACTTCTAAATACACCATAGTGACCCACAATGTGAAGGGCTTCAATTCCTCCTTTAAAAGGAGGAAGGCCTTTGCGTTCTACAAAAAATATACTCCCTCGGTCATTTTCATGCAGGAGACCCATTTTTCCCTTGGCAACAAACCTAAATTCCTACATAAGGATTACCCTACCTATTATCTAGCCTCTCTCCCCACTAAGAGAGCTGGCTGTGCAATTTTGCTGCATAGGACCTTTCCCTTCCAGGTAGAATCCACTCGGGTAGACGGGGATGGCAATTACGTTATGGCAACTGGGACTATAAGAGCGGAAAGAATGACGCTGCTATCTCTGTATTCTCCTACGAACTCCCCCTACTCTGTTCTCATAGACCTGTTGAAAAAACTAGAGGCTCAGGATTTGGGGAAATTGATTATTGGGGGGGACCTTAACCTGACCTTAGACCCGACACTTGACAGATCTGGAAAACCGACCAACAGATTTCCCAACAAGACTAATCAGATTAAGTCCTTACTAAACGGTTTGGGGTTAGTTGATGCCTGGCGGGGTAAGCACCCGGACAAGAGAGAGTACACTTTCTACTCCCAGACTCACCTGACATACTCTAGGATTGACGCTCTACTTATCACTTCCTCATTGTACGACTCTACCATAAACTCTGAGATAGTCCCTTGCCCCTGGTCAGACCATGCTCTGGTACTAGTTGAGCTGGATCTGGGTCCTAATCCTCGACTTCCCTATAAATGGGTTCTGAACGAATTCCTTCTGTCTAATCCGAGTAGTGTGGATTCCATATCCAAGGACATACAGCTGTTTTTCGAGACTAATGACACCCCCGAAACTGGGGCTGGATGGCTTTGGGCCGCCCATAAGGCTTTTGTTAGAGGAACTTGCATTAAGCTGTCCTCTATACATAAGAAAATTCTTAGGCAGAAGGAGACAGAGCTTTCTACCTCATTAAAGAGGTTAGAGGAGAAAAACCAACAGTGTCCCTCTCTTCAGGGGCGTAAATTAATTGACCAGACTAGGCTTGAGCTGGACGCTATTTTGTCCCATCAAACTGAACGGGCTATGAGAAAAATGAAGCACCTCTATTACTGGAAGGCAAACAAACCTGACTCCCTTTTGGCTAAAAGACTAAACAATAAATTCTCCCAACCCAGAACCACCCAAATTAGGATACCTGGCGGTCAAATCTCCTACAGTCCCAATGATATCCAAAAAACGTTTCAAAATTATTACCAAAAAATATACTCCTCGCAAACCCACTGCAGTGGATCAGATATAGACTCCTTTCTAAATTTATGCGACCTCCCTAAAATACCGGATTATCAACTGGATGATTTGAATTTAGAAATAACACAGGAGGAGGTTAAACTTACCATCCAGAATCTTAAATTGGGCAAATCCCCGGGACCGGATGGCTTTACTAACTTGTATTATAAAAAATTTGAACCTCTTCTTACCCCCCACATGACATCTCTTTTTAATGCCATATTAAACGGAGAGCCTATGCCCCCGGAGTTAAACCGGGCTGACTTGGTGATTTTCCCAAAAGATGGCAGGGACCCTTTAGAGGTGAAAAATTATCGCCCTATATCCCTAATCAATGGGGATGTCAAAATCTTGGCGAAAATTATGGCCACCCGCATCTCTAAATTTCTACCCGATTTGATCCACAAGAACCAAACTGGGTTTGTTCCCTTTAGAGAGGCCGGGGACAATGTTAGGAGGGTCATGAATGCACAGTTCATGGCTCAGAAGTCTAATATACCAGTCTGTCTCTTAGCTTTAGATATAGAGAAAGCTTTTGACACGGTAGAATGGCCATATTTATATAAGATTCTGGACAAATTTGGATTCAAGGGACGCTTTATTAATTTATTTAAGAGATATTATGACTCCCCAGCAGCCAATCTAAAACTCCCAGGAGATCACAAAGTCGACATCCACATTCAAAGAGGGACCAGGCAAGGGTGTCCGCTCTCCCCACTGTTATTTGCTCTTGCTATAGAACCCCTTGCACAAGCGATTAGAGCCAACCCAGTCATCCAGGGGGTACAGGTAGGCCTCCAGCATTTCAAATGCTCTTTATTTGCGGATGACATGCTTTGCACCCTGACCAATCCCCTTTCATCCATACCTGCACTCATGTCCACTGTCCAGGACTTTGGCAAAATCTCGGGTCTCAAGCTGAATGTTGAGAAGACTGAGGCGATGGGGATCAGATTGCCGCAGAGGGAGATTGACATCCTCAAAGCTAATCACCAGTTTATTTGGCCCGCACAGTCTATAAAATACTTAGGTGTTAGACTTACCTCCAAGTTTGGGGATATGTACGGGGCAAATTTTCCTCCCTTGTATAGATCTCTGACATTGGATATGCAGAAATGGAGGAGCTTTAAGATTTCATGAACAGGCCGCATTGCTGCTGTGAAAATGAATATCTTACCTAAATTACTATACTTATTGAGATCCCTTCCTATCCCTCTCTCCCTTAAAGACCTAGACAAATTCCAGAATAGCATTTCCCGGTTCATTTGGGACGATAAACGCCCTCGCATTCCCAGGCAGGTGATGTTTCGCTCCAAGAATAGAGGTGGCCTCGCGACTCTAAATTTAAGACTTTATTCCTAAAGCTGCACACTTGGCTCCTTTGCCTAGAGCCCACTCTACGAAACACCATCCATCTTGGGTCTTTATGGAAAATTATCAAATGTCCCCACATAGTTGGGATAAGTTGGTTTGGATGCCTGAGGACTCTGCCCCTTTCATAACTCATCAAAACCCCATGATCTCCTTGACGCTCCAGGCCTGGAGATGGGCTAGATCTAGGCATCGACTTAGCATGGAATTATCACCCCTTCTATCAGTTATGTCTTTCCCACAAATTCTAGCAGATTCAAGTTCTATGTCTAGATTTTGGTGGACCTCCAGACGCCTGGATCGCATAGGGAACTGGTTCGCCAATGACAAACTACTGACCTATGACCAATTTTGCACGACTCACGACTTGCCAACTACAGAACTCTACAATTACTTAAAAATTAGAAGTTGGGTTACCAAGATGGTTAAGGATTCCGGGCCCCCCAGAGCCTCCTGGCTATCAGTTATCTGTAAAAATCTCCCACTTGCCAAGGGTAATCTGAGTTCTCTGTATAACACCTTTCTGGGCACTTCGGGGGGCCAGAAACCCAAGTTTATGCTGCATTGGGAAAAGGATCTGGGGGTGGAGTGGGACTGGGACAAATGGACTGAATCTTGCTCCAATCTTTCAAAAGGATCACTTAATTCGGCTTTATTAGAAACATCAATCAAAGTTTTACATAGGGCCTACTGTACTCCCGATAAAATGCAGAAGTTTAGGCCACAGGAGAGTAACAAATGCTTTAGGGGATGCCAGGATGTGGGGGATCATATTCATGTTTGGTGGGCCTGTCCACGTGCCTAGAATCTCTGGGAACGATTGACCCGTTTAGCCTCCACACTTTTTCATAAAGAAGTAGCTCCTTCAATTGAATCCTGTTTACTGGGGGTCCATGTTAAAAACTTGTCGCAATCCCAGAACAAGTTGTTTCAAATAATGGCATTAGCTTCAAAGATTCACATAGCTAGTAGATGGAAGGACATGAATCTAAACTTTCAAGAGGTAATTAAGAAGATCAACTATTTGCTTATTAATGAGAGGCTAACTCATATTGTTTTAGATAGGATGCCCCAATTTCAGATAGTTTGGGACCCTTGGATAACATCCTCCTTTAGCGTTTCCCTAGTATAATGCCTGTATTTGCTTGAAGCGATTCTGAGGAGTGGACTGGAGTGGGGGAGCTTTGGAGACCTTTCAGTGGTGCTGGATGGCGGGAAGGATCTGAGGTAAGAGGGAGAAATAAGCCGGGACTGCTTTGTGGCCGCCATGAGGGGCCAATTATTCTTTTATTTAGTTTATATTTTTTTTTTCTCTCTTTCTTTTCTGGGGTATGGTATATGATAGTTTAGTTAATATAGATAGGTAATACATTTTATATTGTATACTCCTATCGATTGTGTACTCTAGAAGTTAATTGGCTTATTTTGCCTTGTATTTTTTATATGGTTGGAAAAACCAGCCTGGACATTAGAAAATGTTCTCACTAAAAATTAAAAAAAACAAGAAGGTTTAGTCAGTTAAATGCTGCAAAATGATAATTTTATGTTTAGAGGACTTGATAAAACTGACATTTATGACTGTTAAGAATGTTTTATTTATGTATGGATTTTGCATACCTTCTAATAAAAGAATATTTATTCAAAGTACACAAAGGGAGAAGCTCGCAATGAACACCGAAGGCACTCAGCACGAGGCTCGCAATGAGCGCCGAAGGAACTCAGAGGGCCAAAAGACTTACATTGCGTGGCAAACAGCATTACCTGCCTTACAATTTTATGACTAGTCCACTAGTCCGCTAGCCCATTATATTAGATAGCAAGCCGTGTATAAGGCGCAGGCGTCACATGTTGCTAAACACATGTTTGGTTGCTTTGTATACGAACATGCAAGGTTTCTACATGATCGTGCAAACGCACAGGAAAGAGAGAGAGCGGGCAGGCACACACGGAGAAGGGGGGAGAGGAGGGCAGAGACGGCACAGAGAGACAGAGGGCACAAAGAGAGGGCACAGAGAGAAAGCGATAGGACACAGAGAGAGACAGAGGACACAGAGAGAGACAGAGGGCACACAGAGAGACAGAGAGCACAGACAGAGAAACAGAGGGCACAGAGAAAGAGACAGGGCAGAGTCAAATGGCACAGACAGAGGGCACAGAGATAGAGGGGACAGAGACAGGGCAGAGAGAGCAGAGACAGAGGGCACAGAGAGAGCAGAGGGAGAGACAGAGGGCACAGAAAGAGACAGAGGGCAGAGAGAGAGAGAGAGTAGGCAGAGGGCACAGAGAGAGACACAGGGCACAGAGAGAGGGCACAAAGAGAGAAAGAGGATAGAGAGAGGGCAGAGATAGAGAGAGGGCAGAGATAGAGGTCAAAGAGAGAGACAGAGGGCACAGAGAGAGAAAGAGGGTACAGAGAGTGAGGGCACAGAGAGCCAGAGAGGACAGAGACAGAGTGCACAAAGAGAGACAGAGGGCACCGACAGAGGTCAAAGAGAGAGACAGAGGGCACAGAGATAGTGAGAGGGCAAAGACAGAGGGCACAGAGAGAGAGAGACAGAGAAGCACAGACATAGGGTACAGAGAGAGAGTGCAGAGACAGATGGCACAGATAGAGGGCACAGACAGAGGGCACAAAGAGAGACAGATGACACATAGAGAGAGGGCAAAGACAGAGGGCACAGAGAGGCAGAGGCCACAGACAGAGGGCACACAGAGAGACAGAGGGCACAGAGAGAGCAAAAGGTCACAGACATAGGGCACAGAGAGAGTGCAGAGACAGATGGCACAGAGAGAGGGCACAGACAGAGGGCACAAAGAGAGACAGATGACACATAGAGAGAGGGCATAGACAGAGGGCACAGAGAGGCAGAGGCCACAGACAGAGGTCACAGAGAGAGACAGAGGGCACCGAGAGAGAGACGGCAGAGACAGAGGGCACAGAGAAAGTTAGAGGGCACAGAGAGAGCCAGAGGGCAGAATCAGAGGGCACAGAAGAGACAGATGGCACAAACAGAAGGCACAGAGAGAGACAGAGGGCACAGCAAAAGTCAGAGGGCACAGTGAGCGCAAGAGGGCAGAGACAGAGGGCAAAGAGAGAGACAGATGGCACAGAGAGAGACAGATGGCACATACAGAGGGCACAGAGAGAGACAGAGAGCACAGCGAGAGAGGGCAGAGACAGAGGGAACAGAGAGGGCACAGAGAGAGAGAGAGGGCACAGAGAGAGACAGAGGGCACAGAGAGAGCAAGAGGGCACAGACATAGGGCACAGAGAGAGAGAGTGCAGAGACAGAGGACACAGAGAGAGACAAAAGGCACATAGAGAGAGAGCAGAGACAGAGGGCACAGAGAGAGGGCACAGAGAGAGACATAGGGCACAGAGAGAGACAGAGGGCACAGAGAGAGATGGAGGGCACAAAGACAGGACAGAGAGAGAGAGAGGACAGAGATGTAGACCACAGAGAGAAGCAAATGTCACAAAGACAGGGCACAGAGAGAGGGCAGATATAGAGGGCACAATGAGAGGACACAGAGAGACAGAGAGAGGGCAGGGACAGGGTGCACTGTGAGTGAGACAGAGGGCACAGAGATAGAGGTGGCAGAAACAAAGGGCAGAGAGAGAGGGCAGAGACAAAGGGCACAGAGAAATAGCACAGAGAGTGCACAGAGAAAGCACAGAGAGATGTGATATCCTTGAGGAAGCGGAAGTGACGCGAAACGTGAGCGTTGGACTTGTCTCGCAGCAGTGACGTCACCAGGACCTGGAGAGGAGTTCAGTGTTTACTGGCGCCAAATTGACAGCGATGGAGTCATAGAACTCAGATATATAAAAGAAAGCAAACATCAACATACAGAATAAGTCACAGTTATATTACTTTGTCAATATCATGTTCTTGTATAATTGTTATGATAATATACATAGAGAAATGTTGAACACTATCTCCAAATATTAAGTGATTGGATAACAATGATATGTTTATATAATGAGACAATTATACTACAGAGATATAATTTATATAATAATCTTTTCCTGTATGAGAAACAATATAGATTATTAAAAATGTTTCAATTTAGAGTACACTGCTACTTATTTATATTACTATTATATCTATTTAACACTTTATTAAAATTTGCTTATTATATAAAATTTAAAGTTTGCACAGCACTTTTAGAGTAGGTTCGCTTGCCTTGGTATGTTAGATAAGGGGGTAGTTGGTGGATCCCCAGTACCACCATCAGGATTAGTTTATTTAGTTTTTTCAGGTTTGTGCAGATAGTATATTTAGAATTAGTGTACAGGAGTAAATGGTGGGCTCTGCTACCACCAAATCAGAATTATAATACATTTACATCAATCATCACTTTATAGCACTTTTCACTTCATTTAGGTTATAGTAAAATATATAATTTTTTTGCGGTGTCTCTATTGTAATCACATCATTATACTTAACTTCTTTCAGTGTTCTGTTGTGTGTTCATTGCTGCTATATATTAATTTTTATTGTTTTTAACATGTTGTATTTATATATGTAATGAATAAATTGAGAAATTTTATTTATCAATATAAAAATGTTTGAATGATAATTGATTAATTACTACCCTACCTTAGGAGGCTAAATCGGTTTGGATATATAGGTGTTATTTTCTCTTCCTTTGTTTAGTAATCCATTTACACCTTTTCATTCCAAAAAATATGAATTAAAGAAGTTTAATTGGTATTTACCATTTCAACAGATCTATATACGGTAGTTCTTTCATACTACCTCCCCTCAGATTACTAATTTCATATTTTGTATTAATGCACAGAGAGAGACAGAGGGCACAGAGACAGGGCACAGAGAGAGACAGAGAGCACAGAGAGAGAACAGAGTGAGAGAGAGGACACAGAGAGAGATAGATGGCACAGAGAGAGGGCACAGAGAGCGCATAATACTGTAATTTATGATGGGCAAGTTACTAGTTAATAATAATCATCATCATTATCTTAATTAAGAAATAAAATATTTGCAATATAAAGTGAATGAAGTGTAATGTATATAAGAATCTTATTTACAAAGAGGAAAGCACTCAAGGTCAACTACATAAGGTTTAATAAAAAACTAACACATATTCTGCAGGACTCTTACTCCCTCTTCCTTAAGATTTGGACACCATGGCTTGATTCCCCATACAGTACTTCTATTAGGTAAACATATTTGCAATTCTCTGTCCTTGCTCGTGGCGGGGCGATGAGGCCAGGAGGATCCAGCCCTTGAAATTGGCTGCTGGAATAAAAAGAAAAGAGTCTGAGGGTAAGCTTGCCAGGCTAAACCCTCTCTCCATCTCCTTTCCCACCACCTTACTTCTTTTTTTCATAATTCATAAGTTGTCAAAATTCATAAGTTGAATTTATACCAAGTGTATAACAAAAAAAACCCAGAGGAAGACAAGTACTACTTAACTGATTTAGAAATTCTTTATTTACAAATATGTACACCAAGAGAAAGCAAACAACTACTATATTATACAAAGGCATGTATAATTTATCATTCTGATGTATAATGTACGTTGATACTATATAATCCCTTTTTTGCCTTATTCCTGAAATTTTGTTAAAAAAATAAAAGATTGCAACAAAAAAGATTCCCCACCATAGTGGTGAAACGGCAGTTAGGCATTTTGCTAAATAAGGTACTCTAGCAAGTTCAGTTATTCTGAATACAATATCTATACTTGTGAAGTTCCCAAGAGAGCATTTGGAAGGGCTAAGCAAAACCATTCCTGAATGTTACAGCCTGCAAGAAATGTATGTATGTATTGAAAACTGACAGCAGAGCCGTCGTTCCAAACAGAATACTATGGGCCTCATTCTATTATCGGCCGTAAACCGGCCGTAAGGCTGCGATTCCTTGTGGCCGTCTTACGGCCCCATGTAGAGCTACCTTTACCTTGCAATTCAAATAGACGGCGCCGCAAGGATATCCCCCTTACGGCCGGACGCATATAATGCAACTGGCCGCAAGGTCTGAAAACTTTAAATGCAAATATAAATTCAAGATGGCACTGTAAAGCTCTGTAAATGCTAGGGATCATAATGGGGGACATGAGGATTAATAGCAACCCCCTCTCAAGCTTTAATAATCTTGCTACCGGCCGTAAGCTCTGAAAACTTAAAACTCAAAAATAAATTCAAGCCTGCACTGTACAGCTCTGTAAATGCTAGGGATCATATTGGGGGACATGAGGATTAAAAGTAACCCACTCTCAAGCTTGCACATCAGCCCAAACCCGAGTTCAGATTAACTGTTTATTTTCCGGCTGCGGCGTGGGCGGGTCTGAAGTGCTCCAAGCACTCTGGACTTTTTACATGGATATTTTACGTATATTAAAAAAAAATTATTTTACGGATTTGAGTATAGGGTAATTATGTGCTATTTTTGCTAACACCTAAAATCACTTTATAATCTTCTCAAAGTGCAGGATGGCTTTATTTGGGCTATATTTCGTGCTTAATTGGTGCTAGCGGGACCTCTTTCCTGCAAGTAAGCTGCGGCTCGCTTTTAGCCTTGCTGAGAGGGTTCCCGGAGCAATTGAATTGCAAATAGGATTTTCTTACGGCCGATTTCCTTGCGGCCGTTTTAGATCAAAGGATTTCCTCCGGCGCGAGCGGCAGCAAGAGATAGCAAGGCACCGGCCGCAAGCCTGCCGGAGTCCCCGGCCGGAGGGGAATAGAATAGCAGAATAGCTTGCGGCCGGTCCTTGCGGCCCCGCAACGGCTGCGGCCGCTAATAGAATGAGGCCCTATATGTGTAGACAAATGCTTTGATTTTAACCTACACTAATTTCCCTTTTTTTCAGTGAAAGGACTTTCAAAAACACTCATACAGTGATTTTTTCTGTTTCCTTCTATTTATAGTAGAAAATGTAGTAAGCTTTAGAGAGCCTTCCAGGCAGGAGGATCCACCAAGATCACCAAAATGTCATGGTGTTTTTAAGGCATATATTTTTATAAGCACTGTGATTTGAATTTCAATCAAAGTAAATAATGTGACTTTTTTAGGTTTCATTTTTGTTTGTTCAGATAGAAAACTGAATGTCTACAGAAACAAAGCTATAACATTTTCCGTAAGTATAGACAAGTAAGCTGAGAGGAAATCTAGATAAATGCAAATGTACTGTATGTTGCCTTGGCCGCCTCCATTGGCAAGTAGGTGGAAACCTTGGATTATATTAACTCATTGCACTTAATAAACTGATATTTTCACTTTATAATAAACGCAATGACTTTGTTTATCTCCCCTTGAAACAGGAAACAACCTTGGAAGTTGAAACATGATAGATATAGGAACATCTCTAAGACAACAATGCAGATAGTGAAGTCTTCATATAATTGCACCTAACAGGTAAAAAATTAAAGGTTGATTTTATATTTTTAACACTTTAAAACTATGGGACTACAGTGCATCAATCAACAGATCACAATATAGAGGCTCTTATCAGCTAAATTAACCTGTAACTCATCTCTGTACAACCCTACCATTGACTCTCATCATAGCTGAATCTAACACAGTGCTACATTAAAAATCACTGCCAGATTATTTTTTGCAGAGAATATTCGCCGAAATGGGTTTTCGAGAAAATCAAACTGTTTCCCTCAGCAGATGCGGGCATGAAAACAGCTGTGACATTTAACAAAACTAAACTAAAATTCAAATGCTTTATGCGCTATTTATTTATTTGTTAAACCTTTTTTTATCTTGAATATCTCTTGTTTAGTAGATATGTATTTTTGTCCATAATTTTCTGCCACACAATCAGTTTTATTTCACTGCTCCTATAAGTATTGTAATGTTCCATTCCTGAAACAGAAGGATTAAAAGCTACTTGATCATTTAGCTCTGCACTAAACAGCGCACTATTCAATTTAAATTACAGCTATTACAGGGAAAATGCTACTTCTCAGAGCTACGTTTCATGTTCTAGAAATGTGCTTTATGAAGGGTACAGCAGTAAAAAAAGAATTCAGTTACATTTTTACACCACCTTGAGCAGGAATTGAATACTCTCTGGAAGATGGAGCTGTCATCAAAAGCCTTGATAACAGTAACTGAGGATTTTATCAAGTATGGTACTTTCTTAAAGTATTGCTATAATGTCTTAAACAAAAGCAATGTATTGTTGGTTAAGGAAATTAACATTTAATGATGATCCAGTTGACGTAATTATTGAAAGCCTCTTAAGATCATCAAGGGGTGGTGGATTGGTTGAGATTAGGTCTAAGAGAAGGTCTAAGAGAACCCACCACAACACAACAAGCCTCCAGTCAGTGGCAAGCATTGTACTGATATAGGGCCCTATTCAAATGGCCAAATCACAATTACTTGAACTTAAAAAGTAGCTTGTAAAGGTTATGGATATTTTATTGGCTACATTCAGCTACTTGCATCTGCCCAAAATCACCATGACCCAGCCAAAGATGTAACTCTGTCCTACCGCCTCCATTGATTTTTCGAGCCCACAAAAGTTACCAATGCTAAAGATGCAAAATCGATATTCAATTACAAAAGCTTGCAAATGAAATCTGACCCGCAAATTGAAAATGTATCAAATTTTTTATCTGACAATTGCAGCAGCTATTAAACACACTCTACTGTACTTCCAAATACTGGGAAAGCATGGAAAGGAATTAGAATAAATTGCACAAAAGTCTCAAGCTTGCAAATCAGCAATAAAAATGAATTATTTTTAACATATTTCCATGTTATATCGATCTTGTGACTCAAGGGGTTAATACATATCATGGAACCTGCATGGACTAGAACAGTTGCTTTAATGATTTTTATCAAAGACTACATTGCTGGATTGCAACTCCGATTACACATTTTACTTCTAAATACTAATTAATTGTAGTGTAAACTCCATGTGACGATGACTGTCTCATTTACTATTGGCTGTGTCTAAGAAGTGGATTATGGGCTTCCTTAAATCTTGTCAGATCATATGATCACACCCCCTGAAATCCTACTTACAAGTACATGTTTTCCATATGGAGGACAGTTGCGAGTTAGAGACAATTGAAGTTTAAATTAATTGAGTTTAATTGTTTAGAAAAAATTTAACACGCAGCCAAATTTTGGGTTACAGGCAATTGCGGGCAGCAGTTGAGTTTTATCTTTGAAAGTATGTTGAATATTGTTTTAAATCATTCAATATGACATTTATTAATGGTCAATACTTAATTAAAACTCTTGTTCCACGTTTTAGGGCACTACAGTGGTTATTTAATGAATATGAAAGTAGATTTACCAATAACTAAGAGCTAATCTGCTCATTCATTATATTTTTATAGAGGATATATTCATTATTTTCAGGTTAAATGTGGAAAATGTGGAAAAGCATAGATGTAAGTTTAGTTGCATTAAATTATTACCTAGCAGGGTAGGTAGTTTTTACTGCAAATAGGAATTTAAAATTTTATTTTGTTGTTGTTAAGTTGTTTATTCATGTCCTGCTCTTTGCGACTGAAGCATGCCAGGCAAATATGTGTCTGGTTGTGCGTATCCATATGATTTTCTTGGCAAAGATATTGGAGTGGGTAGCCAGTTCCTTCTCCAGTGGACTTTGATTTGTCCAATGCTGTGTAATATTAAAAAAAAAAAATTCTGTAGTATAGGAGCCTCCCTGGTGCCCCCATCCTAAGCTGACCTGCCACGGTCCCCCTGGTCCCCCCATTCCTCCTTCACTGAACAAACCCAGGTCTGAAATTGATATGTGCCTGTTTAAATAAGTACATTTCTTGCTCTGCACACTGCCAATTGCCTTCCTCATTTGTTCTAATATGTATAGGCAGGAATTAACCATATGTAACACCACAACTCAAATGCACATATAGAGATAATATATTAATAAACTATAATTTATGGTTATCCCACACCCAACCACCCTGCAGCTCAATGGATGAAGTCAATGGGTTCAGATGGTTTAACTAACAATTCACGAAGGCAAGATCAGTTTTAATATATTATTATTATTATTATTATTATTTTCTTTATTTATAAAGTGCCAATATATTCCATAGCACTATACAGGGATAAGTTAAAGACAAAAACAATATTAACACAACGCAAAAGAATGGAGGGCCCTGTCTTTGAGCTTAAAATCAATCTTACACAACATTTTCCCTAAAGCACTTAGCAAGATTGAAAACTTGCAAACTTACAATCTCATATTTTACCCAGGAGAAAAACAGATTAATTGAAATATAAAAGTACTGTTCCTAATGTTATGTTGTAAGAGGGTTATATGGAGGAAGGTAGGTGGAACAGTGGTTAAATGTAGGGATTTGTTAATATGTAGCTAATAGCATGTCTATTCTTGTTCTAGGAAATTCAAGTAACTATCATTACCTCCATCTCCTTCTACGTCAAAGGGATTTAATATCAGTGTTAGAGAAAAACATCACAACAATTGTAAAACAGTCCATTAAGACTATGTGAAGCATGACACTCCTGGCATATCCAAGCATGACCCAGTTAATGAATACAGCAATCAACGTAATGTCTCTATAAACATTAATTATAAAACATGGTTAATGGCTAAAGGCTCACCAATGTTTCACAAATGTTATCTTTCAAGTTGATTTAAATTCTAATCTTTATAATACTTAACTTAAATGACTATTGTAGTTCAAGAAGAAATGGCACATTTGTGAGGTATGTAACAAACAACATTACACGCTGTAAACGTAAGCATTATTTAACTCTAGGCAATTCCATTTGGTATTGGGTCAACACTTCCTCATAGCTTGAAGTCTGAAGAGTCTGCTTATCTTCAACTATTATTGGTTTGAGGGGCGGAGTAGGATGAAAAATGTTGGTTGTTAAACAATTTGATGTTTTAGAATTTGACACCCACCATGTTTCTGCACACAGATCCAGAAGCAGGCAGCTTGGATGAGTAAATACAAGCCCTGCTCTCCAGAAATGGAAATACCCTCCTTACACACACACAATCTTCACCAAAGTATCATGATGGCTCCAAGGTCCAGCAGAGGCATCAACATTATTTTGCTTTCTGGTTAGAAATGAGCTTTAAAACAGTTTCGCTGCTTAATGTTTTTGGATCAAAGTTTTCAAATATATATCATTGTACAGTGGTCCTTTAAATATCCATAATTTAACATGCACTGTACAAGAGGGAAATTGTAGCCGAAATATGGGCAAATGATGTTCTAGTGGGTGCCTCTTTGTCTGCCATCCATTTCAAGAAATATAATAACAAAATTAATGACTTATGACAGAACACCACAATATATATTTTTATTTTTTTAAGTGTTATTTTGTACCCGTAAATATTTCTTCCATTTTTA
The DNA here is from genome assembly GCA_027410445.1 of Discoglossus pictus. NCBI lineage: Eukaryota > Metazoa > Chordata > Amphibia > Anura > Alytidae > Discoglossus > Discoglossus pictus. The sequence continues at coordinate 421,157,386 of CM050166.1, read as the reverse complement.
CCCTTTTTGAGTCTGTCCTATATTGTGCTGAGAACGGGAAGATATGGGTGTCTTCTTAGCTATCAGTGGAGGGAGGAGGGAACAGTCCAAAATCCATAGCTTTTGTTTGATAACTGGATACAACTGAAATTGACACCAAACCTCTTCCAAAGTGGCACACAGGCAGATACCTTGCATCATTCAATGCAACCATACACCTCCAGAAATGCAAACATCCCTCTCATGCACATCTTCCATCAAGTTTCATGGATTCCTCCATAGTCCTACAGAGACATCAACATTTATTGTATTCGAATTAAAGACTAGCGGTATGACTTTATTGCTACTTAATTATGCTCTTAGTTAGACTCCAAAAAATAAAAATGTGTTTTTCCATTGTGCAGTGGCCTTTTTTTTTTACTTTGTAATAGTCACTCTCAAAGCCAGGATCTTTCAGTGTATAAATGTGTCTTCCGCCCACCTATATATGCTGCCATTGAAAGATTTCTGCTTTCAGGGATATAATAGGCTAGCAGGTAGCTTTATTCAGCTTTCAAGCTCACACGAAAACCTAGATCAACCTGTGTAATTATTACTTCTAGCTGAGCGTTAATTATTGGTATACCATACCTGAAAATGAATAAGTGAATCACTATTGTGGGAGTCTTAGTATAAATATATCACGTTAAAAAGTATTGCTTATAGTTTTATAGATGAGTAGCTTAAACATATATAGACCAATATAGTCCAATTAAATGGTGGCTTAATTTTATAAATGCTAGCTGAATCTGTAGCCTTAAATGACCACAGCAGAGGTCCCATTTAGGGTAGTAAAGTATTAATAAAAATATGAATATTTACAGCAGGAAGTTATTAAAAATGCCATTTAGTGACAGAAAAAAACAGCTTTGCATTTGCTACATTTTGGCTGTCTCTCAACCCAATAGATGCTCCCATTAGACTGGCTCTCTGGATTAATTTATTCCTGTTTAATATGGAAATGTAGGTGTTAATAGAATCTGACTGTTCACAGATTTCACCCAAGAAGCTTTTCACTTCCAACTACAAATCTTTCCCTCCCTCTTCTCCCTCTCTTCTGCCCCCATCCTCTACCTCTCTCCTCGCCCCATTCCCTCTTTCCTGCACCCCATTCCCACTCTCTGTCATATGCACCTATCATCTCACTTTATCCTGCACCCCAACTCCTCTCTCTGTCTCCTCACTCCACCCCCCTCACTCTCTCTCCCCTGCACTCCACTCCCTATCTGCCCTTCTGCCTTCTAACCTGCAGTCTATCCAGGTGGCTCGCAGTTGTCGGCATGCAGGTTGGCGCGCTCTTCTCTGGGGGTGCAGGTGTCGGCGCACTGTTTTCTAGAGCTCAAAGGTCGGGGTGCCAGGAAATAGCAACCCACTCAAGTATCTCTGCTATGAATCCCAAGTGGATCAGCATGGTGTGTCAATGAGAGTCGGACATGACTGTATGACACACACAGAGCGAGTTTTTTATGTGTCAGTGGAAGGAACAATGAAAGAGGGAGAGGTCAGGAGCATTTGTTAAATAATTAGATCTCATTGAATTTTACACCACCCCCTCTCCTCACACATGCTTAGAAGAAGGTATCTTGCAATAATAAAGGCAAGCCATGTAAGCAACAAAAAAAGAAACAACAGGGACCCCTATTCTAGTGCACACCTATATTGACTCAAGTATAGATATCATGAAAGGGTGAAAATTAAAACTTAGCTTTTAATAAATGAATATAGTTAAAAAATATATATATTAAAATTGCATAGGCAGGATATTGAATTTACTAATCGCTCAGGTAAGGTGAATAAGTGCTATTTAAGTGAAATAAGTGAAATAAATATAAAGGATGTTGTAATAAAGTGATATTTTCATGGGGAAATTTTCATTCTCTCATTGGAAGGATTTATTATCTCTAATAGATGGAAGAATTCCCTTCTATCCGGATTATACTTAAATCATTATTTGCCACTTCCCTAAAACTTTAGGGCATAGGGCAACTATAGTGGTTCTGAGTATGTCTAAGCGACTGGATAGGCTCCTACATTGTATCAATAGTATATACAATGTTGTTTGTAAAATTCTAATAATCGGAGCTAAGTGACTGCGTGCAACGCGGTTTAGACGCCTCGAAATGACGTCATAAACACACGCGCGCTCTCCTGCGTCTAACACAGCGCACGTTTCTGGATTTTTTCAAGGGTCATAAATTGCCATGGTAATGGTGAAATTATAAAATAATGTGATTCTACAAAAGCTTAAAACTTAAAATTCCTTTAATTATTACTATAGAATTCACAAACTATGTGTAAGATACCTTATGAACAAAGAAATGAAAAGGGGGCAGAACCCTTTAAAAAGAGGGCAAATATGTAAGAGTATCTGAATACCCTGGCTATAAAACATAAAATTGAATTTAAAATACCATATCACTATAGTTACTTTAGTCAAATTGGCTGCATGTTTTTGTCATAATAATACAGCCATATAAGACTTAATATTTAATAGGAGTACTTTAAATTATTTATATAATGAAGGAGCTATGTATAAAACATATTATATTTCCCTTATTATTATGAAGTACTCATATCATCTTTACTATGCTGTTAATATTAGGATATGTAATGATTGGAACCATAAGCCTTGAGTTTACAGAGTATATATCTAAAAAAAAAAAAAATATATATATATATATATATATATATATATATATATATATTTTAGGCTTAATAAGGCTGCAACATTGTATAGTGATATAGCTAAATTACATTAAAATACACTCAAATAGTGCTTTTATTAGAGAACTGTCACATGATTTATGTGTTCCATATATATGGCCATATTTTATTTTATTAGTTACAGATATTAATTAAGGCCTCAAACCTTCAAATAAATTTATAAAATATGTCAAAAGATGCTATAAGTATCCATAAGTACACCCATCAGATATATGTATGTACTCTTGATGGGTTAATATCTCCCATCTCTTTTGCATATTTTTTGATATTTTTTATGAAGGCTATCACTCATCATTATGAATCTAGTTCACAGGAAACAGACATATACATAATTCTCAAAATAGCCTTATTATGGGTATTTTAAATAAATATAGTAAACGTAAACCCTTCATTTAGGCCTAAAGGTTTCTTGGTACTTAATACATAAATCCATTTAGACTCTTTTTTCAAAAGTTATTTATCCAAATTCCCTCTTCTGATGGTCTTTTATTTATCCATAAAGGATAATGTTTTCACATCTCCATTGTGTTTATTGTTGACATGTAATGCCAAAGGGGTATCAAAACTATTTCTAATACTATAAACGTGTTCCAACACCCTCCTTCTGAATTCTCTGTAGGTTTTACCTACGTACCTCATCCCACATTGACATGATATTAAGTATACAACTCTTTCTGTTTTACATCTGATTAAATATTTCACTTTGTAAATCTGCTTATTGTCATAAGAGGTGAAAGTTTTTGAAGGTTTAATATATTGGCAGGCTTTACATGTTTGACATATATAGCATCCATTCAGTGGTTGTAACCAAGTGGTATTTTTTGGTAATTCTAAATGGCTCTTGTAAGCACCATACACACAAACGCGCCAAAGTATTATGGATGCTTCCTGGCTCCAGCCGAGTTATCAACATTTCTTTCTATTTAAAAACTAGTTTTATCACTGTTCTTAGACAGGCAGATATTTCAAAAATATATTTTTCAACATACAGTAGTGAATATGTAATAAAAAAAATAGCTAAGAACTATTTGTTTGATATTAGGCAAAGCTTATAAGCACTTTTTAAAAAATTAAGAACAATTAATTAAGTAAATATACAGTAAAATTCAGGAACCGTCCATATCCCTTTAATGTTTTCACTTGTCACCAGAATGTAATATTTTTTTTCAGATTTGCATTTTACATATTTCATAGTTGCAGAGTTACATAATAATTGAGGTTGAAAAATGACTTTTAGTCCATCGAGTTCAGCCACTATTGATCTTCTCTGATCTTTGTAATATGCAGATTAATTGTTAATTGATAATTGATCCAGAGGAAGGCAAACATTGCAAAGGTTCTCAAAGGGGGGAAAAATAAAGTTCCCTCCTGATCCCAGATTCTGGTAATTGGCTTCTTCCCTGGATCAATGCTCCCTCTCTAATTAACCCTGAATGCCCTTTTTATTCCAAAATGTATTCAATCCCTTTTTAAAGTTATCTATTGAATACTCTGTCAGCACCTCCTTTGGTAGATAATTCCACAATTTAGCCACCCTTACTGTGAAGAACTCTTTTCTATCTTTAAGGTAGAATCTTTTTCCTTCTAACCTCAAGAGATGTCCTCTTGTCAGTTGAAAACCTCTTGGCACAAAAACTTCACTTGACAAAGCCTTATATTGACCCTGGATGTATTTATATAATGTGATCATATCCCCTCTTAAACGTCTTTTTTTCTAGAGAAATTGAGTGTAATTTGGTTAGTCTTTCTTCATAACTTAGCCCCTCCATTCCCCTTATTAGCTTTGTTGCCCTCCTCTGTACCTTTTCCAGCTCTAAAATGTCCTTTTTATGAAGTGGTGCCTAAAATTATACTCCATATTCCAAATGAGGGCCTACTAGGGATTTGTATAGTGGCAGATTTATATTTGCTTCACTGGCTTCTATACCCTTCTTAATATATGCTAATATTGTACTTGCCTTTGCAGATGCTGCTTGGCATTGAGCACTGTTACCTAGGTGGTTGTCCACAAGTACTCCCAAATGCCTTTTAATATCAGATACCCTAGATTTGCTCTATTAAGATTATAAATTGCATGGCTAATTTTCCTTCACAAATGCATAGCTTTACATTTATTCATATATTATCTGCCATTTAGATGTCCATAGTTCTATAGTTTTATGCAAATCTTCTGATTTAATTACCTTGCACAAATTAGTGTCATTAGCAAAAATAATACTTTCCAGTCCTACTTCTAAGTCATTAATAAATATGTTAAAAAGGAGAGTCCTAATACTGAACTCTGAGGAACCCCACTTACCACATTAGTCCAGTCGGAGTATGTTCCATTTACAACAACCCTTTGATTCCTGACTTTTAGCCAGCTCTCAATCCATGGACAGATGTTTACTGCAATTCCTGTATCTCTTAGTTTGCACAATAGTCTCCCATGTGGCACTGTATCAAACGCCTTTGCAAAATCCAAAAAGACTACATTCACTGTTGCCTTGATCCAGGTTCCTACTAACCTCCTTATAGAAACAAATTAGATTTGTTTGACATGACCTATCCCTCATAAATCCATATTGACTCCTACTTATAATCCTGTTCAAATAGATATATTCTTGTATATTATCCCTTATTAACCCTTCTAAAAGCTTCCCCACTACAGAAGTGAGGCTCACTGGTCTATAATTCCCCGGATTTGCTCTTGCTCCCTTTTTAAATATCACATCTGCTTTTCTCTAGTCATCTGGTAGAGACCCCGTGTTGAGTGAATCTTGAAAAATTAAATATAATGGTTTGGCTATTAAAGAACCCAGTTCCCTCAGTACCCGTGGATGTATTCCATCAGGACCCGGGGCTTTATTAACATTTATTTTTTCCAACCTCTTTTGGATTACTTCCTGTGTTAACCAATTATTTGGCAAAGGTAGTGTAGCCCCATTATGTTGCAGTGTCCCAACCACTGGTACCTCCCTTGTGTATACCGAAGACAAGAACCTATTTAGCTCATCTGCCTTTTTCTGGTTACTATTTTTCAGATGGCCTGTTTCACATTCTAATGTTCCTATAGCTTCCTTCCTCGCCTTCTTCCCATTAATATACTTAAAAAATATTTTAGGGTTAGTCTTACTCTCTTTTGCAATTCATTTTTCATTTTCTTTTTAAGCCAGTCTAATAGCGCTTTTGCAAACCTTGTTGATTTCCTTGTACTCCCGTAAAGCAGTCTCTGTCCCCTCTTGTTTGTATAATTTAAATGCCTGTTTTTTACTCCGTATCTTGATCTTTAAATCATTGTTAAGCCACATTGGATGGGATTTACTCCTTTTACTTTTATTGCCTCATGGTATATGCGGATGTATATGTATATTTAGTAAGGATTTAAATTTTATCCATTTATGTTCAGTGTTTTTACCTATCAGTTCTCTGTCCCAGTCTATACTTTGTATTGCTGACCTTAGACCATTAAAGTTCCTATAAATTTGATTGCCCCTAAGGGTCTTGTTCGATTCTTGGGTACTAATAGTTCTTCTCTGGGAGTATATAGTGCCCAATGATATGCTCTTTTTAACATCATATGACTATATACTCTCTACCGCAATCTACAGATCAACTCTATTGATCTTTGCTTGAAGATGCCCAAGTCAGAACAGTTTCCACGAATTTGTAAAAACTCCCCTATAGGTATTGCTGTTTTAGTAGCGGGGGAGTGCGAAATTTGGTAATGTAGCGTACTGTTTGTGACCATAGGTTTGCGGAAGATATTGGTGTTTAGAGCCACATTCAAATCTTTAGAGATTGTCACGTCCAGAAAATCAGTTGTTTGTGAATCAATATGATGATTAAATCTTAGATTCAAAATGCCAATAAATTCATCAAAGTCATCTTTGATTCCTTCCCATATTATTAAAATATTGTCTATGTATCTCAGCCATAGACTAATGGGATTCTAAATCTGAGATTCTCATCCATGAATGCCTGTTTTCGCTCCCACTAGCCTAGATAAATTTAGGCATAGGTGGGCGTGCATGCCTTTCCCATGGCTGTGTCGCAGGTTTAAAGATAGTATCTTACGTCGAAAACAAAGTAATTGTGTTCCAATATGAATCTCAATGAATCAAGCAAAAATTTGTTTTTTTTCTCATTTGTGTTAGCTTCCATTCTCAGGAAATGTTTTATGGCCATGCATCCTGCATCATGGTCAATGGATGTATAAAGTGACTCAATGTCACCAGTCACCAATAGAGTGTCCATACTTAGGAAGATCCCTTCCACTCTTTTTAAAACTTCCCTAGTATCCCTCACATATGAGTGTAATGTCATGACTATAGCTCTCAATCTGGCGTCAATGTATTTGCTGGCCTTTTCCGCCAGGTTTCTATTGCCCAATATTATGGGCCTTCCTTGGGGGGGAAGGGGGGGCGGTTTCCTTATTTTTGTGTCTTTGGAAGCGTATACATTGAGGTTACTTTTGCTTTAGTTACATTGAGGGACAGACATTCCTTTGATGAAATCAATGTCTTGGATCTAGCATCTGACAATATCTTGTCATACTTTTTCAAATAGGTACCTGTTGGGTCCCCAGATAAAGGCTTGTAACAGGTTCTATCATTCAGCTGTCTTTGGGGGAGCACTTTGGACATTGGATTGTAAGCTCAAAGACAGGGCTCTCCATCCTTTGCAACATGTTGATACTGCTATTTTTTTGCCTTGATCATAACCAATGTACTTTGGAATATGTTGCTGCGTTACTCATAAACAATAATAATAATAATAATGTTCATTGCTTTATTGATCTCGTCTATCCATCTCCATCTCTGACTTCCCCTTCTTCGAGTGCCTTTCATCTTTCACAGCATCACAGTCTTCTCTTGTATATTATCCCTTATTACCCCTTCTAAAAGCTTTCCCACTACAGAAGTGGGACTTACAGGTCTACCATTCCTGGATTTGCTCTTGCTCCCTTCTTAAATATAGGTATCACATCTGCTTTTCTCCAGTCATCTGAAAGAGACCCTGTGGTGAGTGAGTCTTGAAAAATTAAATATAAGGGTTTGGCTATTACAGAACCCAGTTCCCTCAATACCCTTGGATGTATTCCATCAGGACCCGGGGCTTTATTAACATTTATTTTTTTTAAACTCTTTTGGATTACTTCCTGCGTTAACCAATTATTTGGTGAAGGTAGTGTAGCCCCATTATGTTGCGGTGTCCCCCCCACTGGTACCTCCCTTGTGTATACCGACGAAAAGAACCTATTTAGCTCATCTGCCTTTTCCTGGTCACTAATTATCAGACGGCCTGTGTCACATTGTAATGTTCCTACAGCTTCCTTCCTGACCTTCTTCTCATTAATATATTTTAAAACAATTGTTAGGGTTAGTCTTACTATCCTTTGCAACTAACTTTTCATTTTCTATTTTAGCCAGTCTAATAGCTCATTTGCTGCCTTCTTGATTTCCTTGTACTGATGTATAGCAGTCTCTGTTCCCTCTTTTTTTGTATAATTTAAATGCCTGTTTTTTTTCTTGATCTTTAAATTATGTGATTTACTCCTTTTACTTTCATTTCCACATAGTATATGGTGAGAAGTACCGTATTTATCGGCGTATAACACGCACTTTTTCTCCCTGAAAATAGGGAGCAAGTTATAGGTGCGTGTTATACGCCGATATTCATTCTAACCCCCCCCCCCTCAACCTAAACCCCCCTCTCCTCAACCTAAACCCCCCTCCTCAACCTAAACCCCCCTCCTCAACCTAAACCCCCCTAAATAACTCCCCCTCACTTACCTGCTTCTGTTCCGGCCTCCGCTCCGCTCCTTGACCCAGCGCGCATGTGACGTCACATGTGGGCCACGTCATTAGCATATACCGGGTGCACCCGGTATTTGCTAATGACGTGGCGCACATGTGACGTCACATGCTCGCCGGGTCAAGGAGCGGAGCGGAGGCCAGAACAGAAGCAGGTAAGTGAGGGGGAGTTATTTAGGGGAGTTTAGGTTGAGGAGGGGCAGAGGGGTTTAGAATGAGGAGGTGGGTTGAGTTTGAGGAGAGGGTTGGCGAAGGAGGATGAGGATGGGGGGGTTTAAGGATGGGGGTTTGAGAAGGGGGTTTGAGGAGGGAGGTTGAGGAGGGGGTTGAGGATAGGGGGGTTGATGAAGGAGGATGAGGATGGGGGGGTTGAGGAGGGGGTTTGAGGAAGGGGGGTTGAGGAGGGGGTTTGAGGATGGGGGTTTGAGGAGGGAGGTTGAGGATGAGGAGGGGGGTTGAGGATGAGGAGGGGGGTTGAGGATGAGGAGGGGGGTTGAGGAGGGGGGTTGAGGTTGAGGAGGGGGGTTGAGGAAGGAGGATGAGGATGGGGGGGTGGAGGAGGGGGTTGAAGATGGGGGTTTTGAGGAGGGGGTTGAGGAGGGAGGATGAGGAGGGAGGTTGAGGTTGAGGATTTTGCTTCAAAGTTCTTTATTTGAATTTTTTATTTTTTTCCCTGAAATGTCCTTCATAAAATGAGGTGCGTGTTATAAGCCGGTCCGTGTTATAAGCCGATAAATACGGTATGTATATTTAGTAAGGATTTGAATGTTGTCCATTTATGTTCAGTATTTTTACTTGTCAGTTCTTTGTCCCAGTCTATACTTTGTATTGCTGCCCTTAAAATTAAGAGTTTTTGTTGATCCCTTACAGTTCAGATTTTTTAATTCAATCTCAAATGAGACTGTATTGCGATCACTGTTTCACAAAGGTTGCCCTATTTCAACATTTAATACTATATAATTTCTAGTAGGTTCCTGTATAACCTGGGCCAGATAATGATCTCTGAGTGTACTCAAGAACCTGCTCCCCTTAGCTGAACTGCTGGTCTTACTCATCCAGTTTATTGCAGAGTAGTTAAAATCTCCCATAATTAGAATTTAACCATGTTTAGCTACATTTCCAATTTGTAACGGTAATTGCAGTTCCTCACTTTCAATTATATTTGTGGGGGGGGGGGGGGGTCATGGCATATTCCTGCCAATATTCTTTTCGAATTTGACCCTATGCTATTTAACTCTACCTACACATATTCAACATTATCTCTAGTTCCATAAATATCTTCTCTGACTATAGGTTTAAATTCAGGTTTAACAACAGACAAAACCCTACTCCTATTCGACCATTGCCCCTATCTTTCCTAAATATGCTATAACCATCCAAATGAACAGTCCGGTCATGTGAGTCATCGGACCACTGTTAAAATGTCCAACCTACACATCTTTCCCTGGTAAACTTCTGGCATTAGCGAGCATACACCTTATGTTGCTATGAAGTGCCTGCCACTGTACTTCAGTTACTTAGCAATACCTCGCTATTGACTATACTAACCTTCCCTCTTCTCCTCCCCCATGACTAATTAATTCATTCCTTACACTTTCTACCCCATTACTTCTATCTAGTCCATCCTCCCCACCCATTAGTTTCAAAACTACCACAACTGTTCAACCATTCACTCCCCTAGCTCCCTCTTCATTAAGGTGCATTCCCCTGCTATAAAGTTTGCACCAAAATGAGGTCAGCCCAGTACTCTAAAAACCCAAACCCCTCCTTAGTGCACCACTTTCTTAGTTGCACATTAACCTCCATAAGCTCCTTCTGTCTCCCTAAGACAACACGTGGCACTGGTAGTATCTCGGAAAATACGACCTTGGAGGTCCTTACCTTAAGCTTATTCTATAAAATCATTCTGTAGGATACTTCATCTTCCACTTACTTTGTCATTTGTACCAATATGTACCAAGACCACCAGGTGATTTCCAACTCCACGCAATAATTTACCTGATCCAAAACACTCCAAACCCGAGCACCGGGGAGACAGCAAACTGTTCAAATTCTGGGATCTGGTTACAAATCATCCGGTCTACCTTCCTAATAATAGAGCCCTGTACCGCAAAATACATAACGTTTAGTTATGTTATAGCAAAATATCGATCAACCAACAAAACAGCTGCCTTTCTGGTTACACAATGACTCCCATCTTTTTCATATAGGATTTGACGCAAATATGGTTATTTCATGGAACCAATGAAGAATTGATGAATAAGAACATAATTAAGGATGGAAAAGTCACAGTTCGTTTTTAAATAGAAAAAAAAATGTTACTTCCACTGCCTGGCTCTTGAGGCATCATGTTTGAGAGGAGCTTGGAGTTATTGTTGCAAGCTGCCTGTTTCTAAGCTTGTGCAGCAGAAAGATAGATATGCCTCTGGCTAAAGCTCTCAGGTAATGTTGAAACCAAATAAGATGAATATTCTATACATCAACAAACTCTTGAAAAATTCTGATTTTCTCTAAAAAAAAATTATGTCCAAGGCTTATACAGCTGCTAATGCAGTTAGTTTGTTATACACATGCCAAACATGCAGTTTTTCTTGAACTACAATGGTTGTTTAAATGGATAATGTTTTTCTTTCTATGTCAAAACAAGTGCAAGAGTAATGGACAGAGACAACATAATAGAATGGAGTATTTATCCAGTATAATTACACCACTTATTGTAAATAAACATACATCAATGCTCGCACTGTTCTCCTCTCTTTGTACAGCATGACTTGTGTATATTGTGGTATGCCACACTAAGATTAACTGTGATCAGGATTGCACAACACTGGCTCATGCATTTTATTAATTTTCACACGTAGCACATGCTGTACTTTGGAATTCTTTAACGTTTGTTGCAGAGACAGAAACCCACGCAGCAAAATACATCATTCTTTTAGAAGTAGGCAGAACTTAATTACATATTTTGAAAACCTGCTTATATGCTATTATACCCAGAAATTGTGGCTTTAATCGGCAGAGCAGATGTCAAAGGGAAAAAACAGAGTGTATGCTTCTGAGAAATGGATTATAACCATGGTGTACACAGAATTTATTTACTTACCTCCATGCATAGTTCTCAGTTCTAGTAATCTGGCATGAACTACTAGTATGTTATATGAGGTCTACAATTACAATATCCAGGTTTATCCACTTATTTTCAGATTACAATAGTCATATTTATTTACACACTAGTATACACAAATATTCACATTCCTTACATTCCTATAGAGAAAGACTAACCAAATTTAATTTATTTTCTCCTTATTTAATCCTTATATAAATACATATATACAATATAATACGTTAAGCCCTATTAAATTTGGCGATTTTGAGTTCCTGTAGCCCATAAACTATCCAGCAAAAGTTACGGCTATTAAATTAGCTGCCCACAAACGATCTGCGGGTTACAGGTGGAAAACACTTCGGGCCATCAAAATCTGAACTCCAGCCCAGCTAAACCTTTGGTCTGTCAAACCTGTAAATGTTAATATCTCAAATCGCTATTAAATTAAAACGATTCCCCAAAGACACGCTGGCGTTCAAACCCATAAATGGAAAATGGAGCCAAAAATCCTATGGGTACTACTGTAAAAGCAAATATAAATACAATACTGTATTTTAAATTACAGAGAAAGCGATGAAAGGTATTAAAATTAATCGCACAATATTGTCAAGCCCTCAAATCGACAATAAAAAATATAAATTTTATGTTTAATTTCTGGAATGCGGGCCGGATCGCAACTCAGACCTCAAACCCCTAAGTGATTTAAATCTAACCTCCTTTTTCAGTGTTGTAATAATGATGATCTCTTTTACTATTGGTTCCGTCTAAACCGTCTAACCACGGGTTTGACTAATTGATCATGTTCACGGCTGCAAATGCAACGTATATTGCGGGCTTGTCTAATTTAATCGCTCTGTAACTGCGCCAAATTTAGAGCCTGCAGGCTTTGCTGCTGTACCACGGCCGCTGTGTGCTTGGAATTTAATAGGGCCCTTTGTCAAGTTAACTTTTTGTGACAAGAGATTTTTAACTGACAAGAGGACATCTCTGGAGGATAGAAGGTAGAAGATTCCATCTTAAAGAAAGAAAAGGGTTGTAGAAATCAAATAAAAAGGTATAAATCATCTGTTCTAGTCCATTTGGGTGGCCTGATATGTATTCTGTATATATGTAACTCCTTGATTATTTTTTATTGCAGATTTGCGAGCTTGAGAATGTTGTGCAATTAATTATAATGTCTTTCTTTGCTTTACTAGTATTTAAGGTATAGTAGTGTCTTTATATTTGCTGTTACAGTGCTATGAACAGGTTTTTAACCAACTTGCAAGTCCTATCTAGTACTTGTAGAATTGTTTGATACATTTACTATTTTGAAGGCAATTGTGGGCTTGTTAAATTATTGTAACTGAATATGGATTTTACGTCTTTAGCACTGGTAACAATTACGGGCTTGAAACATCAAAAGAGGAGATAAGACGGGTTATGTTTTTGACAACCGCAGGGATTGTGATCCAGTAACTCGAAAATGGACTGCGAGTAGCAAAATGTAGCCAATCAAATGTCTGCATTACGAGCTTCTGTAATTGCGACTTGGACAATTATCCCCAAATTCTATTAACCTCTTCAGTCAATTCACATTTTTTGTTTTTCCTCTGCTGTTCATTTTAAAAGATAGTCTGTCTAATTTATAGTCAGTTTGCAATACGTTTCTAACTACACTTGCATTGCAAGGCATGATACACAGAGCAGATTTATACCATTCAGTATCTGCAGCCACTCCTAATCTAACTCCAATGAATCTCTGCTCTGCCTCCTGTTGTCTAAACCAACCAATGCAAACTTGTCACCCAAGGGGCTACACCTAGATCCTCAGGTTCCCCCTTCTAGACCTTTTTGATGGTGATCAGAAGCAGTTCTGGATTTTTTTTTAATGCCTGCCATATACAGGGCCTCATTCTATTATCGGCCGTAAAACGGCCGTAAGGCTGCGATTCCTTGCGAGGGTTCAGTTAACTCGCGATTCTATTATACGGCCCCGCAAGGATCTCCTTTTACGGCCGGCCGCATATCTTGGAACCGGCCGTAATCTGTGAAATATAAAAACTGAAAAATAAATTCAAGCCTGCACTGTACAGCTCTGTAAATGCTAGGGATCATATTGGGGGACATGAGGATTAAAAGGAACCCACTCTCAAGCTTGCACATCAGCCCAAACCCGAGTTCAAATTAACTGTTTATTTGCCGGCTGCGGCGTGGGTGTGTCTGAAGTGCTCCAAGCACTCTGGACTTTTTACATGGATATTTTACGGATATTAAAAAACAAATATTTTACGGATTTGAGTATAGGGTAATTATGTGCTATTTTTTCTAACACCTAAAATCCCTTTATAGTCTTCTCAAAGTGCAGGATGGCTTTATTTGAGCTATTTTATGTGCTTAATTGGTGCTAGCGAGACCTTTTTCCTGCAAGTAACTGCGGCTCGTTTTTAGCCTTGCAGAGAGGTTTCCCGGAGCAATTGAATTGCAAATCTCTTGCGGCCGTTTTAGATCAAAGGCTTTCCTCCGGCGCGAGCGGACGCAAGAGATAGCAAGGCACCGGCCGCAAGCCTGCCGGAATCCCCGGCCGTAAGGGAATAGAATAGCAGAATAGCTTGCGGCCGGTCCTTGCGGCCCCGCAACGGCTGCGGACGATAATAGAATGAGGCCCACAGGGTTTTGCTCTCTAGATTGACACTTAAGCCCTTTTACCTTCAGTTACTGTTTGACCAGTGGTGTATTTAAGTTTTATGCTGCCATAGACCAAATTGGATAACTGCGCCCCACACACCCAGTTACTACTTTTCGTTTCCTGTTTCTATACCCTAAATCATAGGTTTATGTATATATACACTGTATACAACAGTGTTGGGTAGACTTACTGTATTAGTATGGTGCAGGTTTGCAAAATTCCCAACCACAATGTACCAAGTTGATGAGAAGTTCTACCAAACCTCTCACCAACCTTTTACTTGTGGTGCATGTATCCAGCTCTGACAAATCAAACAACACAAAAGTAAATAATAATTGCAATGTTTATTATACTTAGCTTTGGCTGTTAATCACACAAAGCTGAAGAACCCCACCAAATCGATCGGGTCAGCAGAATAGCACAGACGGGCTAATTTCCTTCAAAGATGTTTCAAGGTTACAGGAGTTGGCGCAGCAAGGTCTCCATATTTATAGCAAACATAAGTTCTAGTGATTACTGTACATTTTTGTCAAATAAACAAGCCTTTGGTCACAATGACAGGGAGTTGTGTACAGCCAGACAAGTCACTGTCTTTGATACAGACTTCGATTTACAGACAGAAATGTATTTGTGACATTGCAGTGACATCTTCAGGCAGTCTGCTGCCCCATGAAATTCTGCTGCCCTAGGCCTGAGCCTCATGGGCCTAGTCAAAAACTCAACCCAGTTTGAGCATGTTGCTTGTGTGCAGAGAGGACTCTATCACTTCACATCTCATGGGCCTTCAAGCTGGTCCACTCTTCAAATATTACACTCAATAAGGAACTCAAGCAACTTTCCTGTAACTGAAAAAACACCATGTACATTCAAAGAATCCATTCCTAGTTATGTCCTTTGAGTAGTATGGGCCCAACCAAATGCCATCTATGTGTTACCTTGAAATAGAGTTCTCTATAAGAGTACCATATTGAAGACTTTTTAACCAAATGGAAAGCTCTATACCAGTCATCTGCTGGCCATGACTTTACTAAGTCAGATTCCCATTGTAGCCATTTATTAGATTAACTAGCATCTTTTTTAGCCCTAATGAGTTCATGGCATTTAGATATTGTGTGTGACTCTTGTTTTTTTATGATCATCTGTTCAAAGGGCAAGTAATCTCTTACATTGTCTAGGTGATAACCAAGAGATAATATTTTTATTTCAATTGCTAAGTGCTCAAGCCAAGAAATGTCTTTAACTTCAAATTTTTAAAAGAGTGCTTGAGTGAATAAAAAGGAATCGAGTGCAGATCCCCTATAATTCTTATACCAGATTTCTTCCATTTGGCAAGGATATTCTGTTTGTCTCTATCATATAGAATATCAATGGGAGCTAGTAGTGATGGGCAATCGACTAATTCCAGTTTTTCTATATAGTATTGAGTAAATACCTTAAATTTTTAAACATGATTTTATCAAATTTGGGAAGCCACAAAAAATAGTTTGTCAGAACCTTATTTACTAGGTCATCTTCAATTTAGCTGTATTATGTTTAAAGTTCCAACCAATTAAATGATTTAACAATATTGAATCGTGAATGTCTACAATTTAAGGGGAGGCTAAACCTCCTTTGTCAATTTTCCTTGTGACAATATTTATCCCTAAATGGGATATTTTACCATTATTTAGGAATGTGTTTAATAAAATTTGAAAATGATTTAACATATATTTAGGGATTCTCTTAGGGATACATCTCATAATATAGGTAATTTTAGGAATTATTACCATTTTTATAGCTGCAATTCTACCAGACCAGGACAAATGTATTGCCTTCCATTCTGAAAGAATCCTCTTAATGTAATCGTAAGTTGGCAATACATTTTCCTTTAATACATTTCCCAGAAATGGAGTAAGTTTTATTCCTAGATGATTAATACTTTTAGAATTCCAGTTAAATTTAGGTAATTGTTTCAGATAGTTTACTTGATCATTTTGAATACCTCTCGTAAATTCAAATTCATCTAAAATTTTGAGTAGATTTGCTAGAGAAGATACAGGTTATGTTATCATTAAAACAATGTCATCAGCAAATAATGAGAACTTGTATTGATAGAAGCCAATTTTGCATTCCTTTTATATTCTGTGAGGATCTAATTAGTTCTGCAAGGGGCTACATTGTCAGAACAAACATCGCCGGTGATAGAGGACAGCCTTAGTGTGACGCTTCTAATATTGGATCTTTCAGATCCAAAACCAAGACCTGAAAAACTCACCTATGAATCTCTATATAATGCTTTGAAATTTGGGTTCTGTTATTTTGGATTAAAAGCTATCAAAGCCTTTTAATCCAAAATCACCGAACCCAAATTTCTGCAGAAGTGTCTGTAATTTTTTTTTTTTTAAATATATTTTTTATTGTGATACAGAAAACAAAGTATACATTAAAAAGGTAACATACAACAAAAAAAACTTGTTACATTGATACATCATGTCCTGACCTAAACATATTATCTTCAAACCTTTCCTGATTATATATATATATATATATATATATATATATATTTATTTTTATTTTTTAATTAACTATGGTCTCTCATATCTTTTCCAAGACAACCTTTAGTAGTGACTTTCTAAGAAGAGTAAAACAGAAAAGAGAGTAAGAAAAAAAAGGAAATATAGAGGAAGAGGAATCCAGACCAAGTAAATGGACTCATACCTACATCTCCTATCAGCTCTCAGGGTTCAAATATCCCAACATGACGCCCATCTTCTATATCTCTTGGCAATTTCGGCTGATTAGATGCTTATTGATTGAATTACATTAATTTTGCGTTTTACCTCTTCATATGTGGAAATAATTAACTTCCAATGCTTATCAATTATGCTTCTGGCTGCCAGGAATATCTGATTGGATAAGAGCTGGGCAGTTTTTGGTAACCCTGGAATCGCTAGACCTAGAAATGCCTCCTCTGGTTTTTGAGGGATATTCATGTCTCACAGTGTCTCTAATGTATTATAGGTTGCAGACCAAATGTGTTTAATTTTGTTGGTCTGTAATTTGTATTATCTTCTGGATCTTTATCTTGTTTAGGAATGTTAATGATTCGGGCTTGGGTCATCTCTGAAAGAGTTAAGACTTTACTTTTAATTTCATTAAACAGATTAAATAAATGAGAGCTCAGTTCGGAATAAAAAAAGTTTAAAATAGCTATTATCAAAGCCATCTTTGCTTGGGGATTTCTTAAGTTTTAGATTATAGAATACAGATTCTATTTCATTTGTTGAAATTGGTTGGTTCATAAGATCTAAATCCTCAGATGTTAGTTTGGGAAGGTTAATATTAGCCAAAAAGTTAGAAACTGTGTAAGGATTTATAATAGATTTTACCAATCTTCTTAGGTTGAGAGAAAAGAATGTTATTACTATCTTTTAAAATTGTAATCCTTCTGCTTATTCTCTGCCTATTGATTTTATTAGCAAAGATTTTTTCAGCTTTATTATCTTTAATATAATTGGTCTTGTTGTAATCTCGTGATCATCCTATCAGTTAGTAATTTCAATGATTGTTTGATTTGAAGGTTAATGTTATTGATTTGACAATTGTATTCAATTTTATATATAAATCCCTTAGAGGAAGACCTCTTTCTTTTTCATTGCAGATGCTCTACTTAATAAAATACCCCTAATATATGCTTGTGTGCGCACCACACAATCGAATTAGATGAAACCAAGTTGGTATTTAATTACAAAAAAAGTTCTTAATTACAGCTTTTAAATTATCTATGAATTCTGAAGATCTAAACACCATAGTGTAAATTTTTCAAGATTTAGGACTAAATGTATCCAAATATTCAATAATATTTATACTGATCATAGAGTGGTCTGACCAACTAATGTCTCCTATTTTAATAGATTTAATAATATTAATGGAATGAGAATCGGTCAAAAAATGGTCTATCCTTGAATATGAACTATGTGTCATAAAAAAAAAAGTATAATCATTGATAACTAGGTTGAATGTTCTACAGACATCGTATAAATCATACTTCACAATTAAAAAAAAAAATTGATTAGCTAACTGTCTATAAGGTTTATGTGGACTGGTGTTAGACAGGGACATTCTATATTTTGCTGGGTAAAAGATCAAATTAAAATTCCCACAAATTATAAGGCTTTTTTTCAATTTACTAACTTTAGCTAGGACTTTCTTGATAAATTGAATTTGTTTTTTGTTTGGATCGTATACATTTACAATCGTAATGGACATGTTGTTAATTTTACCAAGCCATATGATAAACATTCCTTCGCTGTGTATTACTTTATGTTCTTCAATGATAACTCATTTTCTATTAAACAGGATAGAAACTTTGCAGAAAATGTGGCATTAATACATTCAGTGAAGGTTTAGGAGTTCATAAAATTCAACATAGCAAATTTCCTCTTATAAGGAGAGCTAAGACCATGGGCGTTCTGGGAAACTATTTTAATCACCATATAAGCTCAAATTTAGTGAGCATTATTCTTACACCGCTGTAAAGTATATAAGCGACAAACCCTAACAAAAACATTAAAACAAATACACAAAATTCTCTAGTTGCTTTAAGATTTTTTCCTGCAACTAGTTGTCATATTGAGCTAGCAAACAGAAGAAATGGCAAGCATTTGACCACTAAAGTGAGTAAGGAGGTAACGACAATCTAAGTCTCCAGCATTACATGAAAAAAAAAAGTCTGAGTTATTAACCATATACTATTGATGAAGTATTCCAAATATACAAAGAAAAAAATATTCATCATATTACAGAAATTCTCAGGGTTTATTAAATTTAAAAAAATTATTCTGTCTAAAAAGTACTACAATACCCTAGTGCTATTAGGTAAATTATTTAAAGTATGTAAGTGACAAACGTTTAACTTTTTTTGTGAAATCTCAATTGAGTTTGTTTAAAAAAATGACTAAACTGTTCACAATCATTGCAAAATTTATTCTTATCTTATTTAGTGTATTAATGCACAATTGTACTATTCTTACTTCATAATAAAAAAAAAGGAACTCCATAAACAGGAGAATTTTGAACTAAATAGTGTTTAACCAATTACTCATAATCAGTAAAGTATAAGCTCCTGTTTCGTTAAGTGTATTATTCATTTGTGACAATTGTGATTAATTCACAAAGTGCACATTAAAGCAGTAAAGATAAAAAAAACAAAGAAACACATAGACAGGAGAAATAATAACTTAATAACATTTCTAACTCATAATCCATTGTAATTGATTGGCAAAGTGCATATTAAAACAGTAAATATAAAGAAACAAGATGCTTAGAAGACCCACAGCATCACAAAGTTCATAAAAAATATGTAACAAATTGGAGTTTGGCACATGACAGTTAATGTGGTTCGAATTGCCTTTCCGATTTTTTTCAACTTTAAAGTGGGTGTAGTATTGATTTGTATAGATGGATCAAACAGGATCAACCATTTTTTTATTGGTTCTTCTGCTTCATTTAATGTTATCGGGAACCATCTCAAATCCTTCCATATCAATAATCATACTGGGAAACCCCATTTGTACGTAATGTTCTGCCTTCTCAGCGCTTGAGTGATATTTGAAAAGTCTCTACGTTTCTTTAAAGTAGTTTGTGAAATATCTGAAAGGATTTTTATGTTGTTATGGTTATGTTAAGGTGGATCTGGAATTTGAATCTGATATTTGGATTTTATCACTGAGTAGCTTCACCAAAACATTTTGTGATTTATTGCTGTCAGCATTTTTGGGCAGTGGTATCCTGTGAATAATATCGATTTTGTTGTCTTCTCTAGAGATCGGATCCGCAATTGTTTTTTAAAGCTTTGTGATATCTTTCTGTAGTTCAGAATCAGTTACAGATTCTGGGATGCCTCTAAGCTTTAAGTTATTCCTTCTTGATCGATTCTTTATGTTAGATAAGCTATCTTTAAGAGCATTCATGCTTTCTTCTAATTGAGACGCATAAAAGAGTAAAGTTTTTTGTCTTTTATTATCTTTTCCTGTTTTTCTTCCAGCTCTTCCAATCTTGAGTTAGTTTCTTTAATAGCCTAACAGCCCTATTAAATTCCCCCAACGTGAAAACCTGTAGCCTGTAACGGTGCTCGCTAGACTTACGGCTATTAAACCGGCCTCTTACAGCTACCCGCAAACAATCATTTGCGGGTTACAGACGTAAAAACCCTACGGGCTGTCGAACTCGGAAATCCGTTGCTGCAAAGCCTTTGATCTGTCAAGCCTGTAAATATTATGATTGCAAATCGCTATTAAATTGCTATGAATCTACTAGCGTTCAAACCTGTTAATGAAAAATGGAGCCAAAAAGCCTACGGGTACTAGAGAGGACCCGCAAGGGGGTTAAAGTCCGATCCGTAGTACTGTAAATGCAAATATCAACACACTACTGCATTTTAAATGAAAAGGAAAGTGATGTTAGGTATTAAAATTAATGCACAACATTCTCAAACTTGCAAATCTGCAATATAAAATACTTTTTTTCTGTTTAATTCCTGTGTTATATCGATCCCGGCAATCATTGTATTAATACATATAATGGACTAAAATATAATATTTACGGATTTATTAATATTGCATCATTTCCGGAATGTGGGTCCATTTGCAACTCGTAATTCAAACCCGTAAGGGATTGAAATCTAACCTTAATTTTTCAGTGACGTTATGATGACGATCTCTTTTACCATTGTCTCAGTCTAAACCCGTAACTACAGGTTTGACTAATTGATCATGTTCACAGCCACACATGCAATGAGCGCAATAATGTTTTATGGGTTTGGATGTTGGCCACATCTGTTGTGGGCTTGGCTAATTTAATAGCTCTGTAACTTCAGAATTTCAAGCCCACAGGCTTTGTGGTTGTACCGGTGCCGCTACGGGCTTGGAATTTAATATGGCCCTTAGTGTTGCCTAATATTTGTTTTTTAAACTCCAAGGTTAGTGAAAATTGAAATTCAGATGATGGGTCTTTCATTTTAGACATTGGAAGTTGCTCTTCACTTTCTTGAATAGCATCTGATTGAGAAGTTGATTCTAATGAAGTGTTTGCGTTCTGAGGGTTTGGTTGTTCTGATATTGAAGATTCCAATACCGAGGTGTCATTTTTATTATCTGGGAGGGGTCTTTGAATTGTTGTTTCTCTTATATTTTAACATTGTTTTTGATGTACAGTTATCTTTATTTTTCATTTTATATACATTTTACCTTTACCTTAAGTTATATCTCTTAGTGAAGACTGGGTCTATTTTTGTTCCTAGGCTTTAGACACAGTAATCTTTACTATTAACGTTATAAAGAGTGTTAGTGTTCCTCAATACAGGTTATTTCTTTTTAGATAATAACTCACTCTTTAAACTCTTTATCTCTTTTCTTTCTCTTCTCATTTCCCTTCCCCTTTTCTCTCATCTTTTATTCCAACCTTCTATTTTTCTTTCTTTTATCTTCCTTCTCCTGTTCCCCTATTTTCCCTTTATAGGATTGAATCTTTATTGTTTAGAAATGGGGTACAAAGTGAGGAAGGACATTGCAATTGTCTCAACTTTCAATTATAACATTCTTCCTTTAATACTTCTTCCATCCTTCACTTGATAATAGGAACTCTCAGAAGAATGTTTATGCTTTAAAGTAGTCAAGAACTCTTCAGAACTGCCAGAGTAGCCATCCGTGGATCAGATCTGCGCATTGAATGAACCATGGGCTTATGTTAGAAACAACTTCTCAATTTTTAAGACTTGTTAGGAGTAAAATATCACTTTTAGCAGGACTGGAGCAGTTCTAGTAATATGTTCATGTCAGCTGGTATATTAAATAGCCAGAGGTAGTTCATTTTCAATCCCTTATATTAATCATATTTAAATGTTCCTTTTAATAATGTATTTTCCTTCCAGGAAACAATGCCAAAGATACAGCGAGTCTATGGCTATTAATGTCCAAGGTTATATAAAAAAGTTGTTTAATAGTTTCACCTTAGCCTACCAGCACAATGTATTAGTTTTCTGTTCACCCTTTCAATATTCACAACGTCAGGATGAAAAAAATAATATAGACAGTCTTACTTTGTTCGTAGGCATTCATAATCACAGCCCACAACCCTCTCTTAAAATTAACGAGCCTTCAGTCTTCGTCGGGATTTTCTCACTACTTATCTCAGGCTTCACAGCATCTTGAGCATTCTGCTTCACTTAGCGTATCTCCACTGCCTGCATCCATGTGCACATCTGTGCCAAACATGAGAGCTTCGCGCCGCCCAGTGCAGCTGCTCCTAGCAACTAGGCATGCTCTGTCCACAGCCTGAAGACTTCCTGTTGGGTACTCTCCTCGATGGTATGCTGTGAACTGTCTCCCGTTAGAATGTTTGGTGGAGGAGGTCAGACGCCATTACCACAACTTCCTCACCTTGCTTGGGGCACGTTACACAGCAAAAATTCCCATTTCCGGTCCAGTACTGATAAACTTCTTGAGTTGGGAGGAGACTTTAATACATAGGAAGTTGCTATCCGCACAATGGGAATATGGCATCTACATCAGACAGTAAATTCATTAGGTCTAATGGAATACTGATTTATTTATAAGGACACAACTTCCAGAGAAAATTGAATAAAGAATTGGGTATAAAAAGATAAAAATGTAAAGGTTTTTTTTATTTATATATTTATTTTGCTTTCTAAAAATATTTTGCCCAAGCTTATATATTTAAAATACCAAACCGAAAATAATTGACCACAATGATCCTTTAACATGATCTTGGACCAAGGACCAAGAACTCAATAACATGGCTTGTGTTCCAAATCTTGAGAATTCTCGTAAGCCCTACATATTACATGTTGCCCATATCAAAACCTTATGAGTGATCTGTGAGAACTGTTCCTCGCCCTATGAGCAATTTCATCTAAATTGTGATAATATGTGTTAATTCAATCTCCGCAAGAGCAACTAAATCCCTTACAAGAAAATTCACTCACTTAATCATCAAATGCCAGTAATAAACTAGTAGAAGAAAAAAAATCCTGCAAAAAAACATTCAAAAACACCATACACAACAAAATAGGAGGCTAGGCTTGCAAATCACATAGTACAAAATATCTATAACATTTTCATCCATGCCCAGAACAACAGCAAATATCAATGATCCAAGTTCAGAAACCAACACATTTTGAAAATACTGAGTGTCAAAGTAACTGTGTTGTAGCCAGTGGCGGCTGGTGACTTTTCAAGTTGGAGGGGCGACAGGGCGAAACATAGCCACTCCCCCTTTTTCAAACCACACCCATTTTTATAACTCCTCCCCCTGACGTCATAATGACCTTTATAAGCCCCGCCCAATGACCTTATGCTTGTGAAGCCCATTGAAATACATGATCTGCAATGCAGAAATGTCAAGAAGTAAAGTAACAATGTGTTAAATTCATTGGTATACAATATAGATTGAAAAAACTCATGTGACAAGACTACAGCAATATCATAATTGCACCTATACGTATTAACAGAAAAATTAAAGGAGTGACACCTACCATTAGTCGGCTCTTCTTCTCAGGGTATTCATGTTCATTAAGTTGACCAATGAGTAGAAACAAATCTGCAGCCACATAGGGTTTGCACCTGGGGTTGAAAGAAAACAAGTAAATCAATCAGACCATTCAAGAACAAAACCATACTTTCAAAACCTTAAAAGACCAAGTGGAACCATATAGGCCCCAAACATACCTTAGAAGACCAAGTGTGACTATATAGGCCCCAAACATACCTTAGAAGACCAAGTGTGACTATATAGGCCCCAAACATACCTTAGAAGACCAAGTGTGACTATATAGGCCCCAAACATACCTTAGAAGACCAAGTGGGACTATATAGGCCCCAAACATACCTTAGAAGACCAAGTGTGACTATCTAAGCCCCAAACATACCTTAGAAGACCAAGTGTGACCATAGGCCCCAAACATACCTTAGAAGACCAAGTGGAACTATATAGGCCCCAAACATACCTTAGAAGACCAAGTGTGGCCATATAGGCCTCAAACGCACCTTAAAAACCTTAAATAACAAATTGGGACCATATAGGCCCCAACCGCACCTTAAAAACCTTAAATAACAAGTTGGGACCATATAGGCCCCAACCGCACCTTAAAAACCTTAAATAACAAATTGGGACCATATAGGCCCCAACCGCACCTTAAAAACCTTAAATAACAAATTGGGACCATATAGGCCCCAACCGCACCTTAAAAACCTTAAATAACAAATTGGGACCATATAGGCCCCAACCGCACCTTAAAAACCTTAAATAACAAATTGGGACCATATAGGCCCCAACCGCACCTTAAAAACCTTAAATAACAAATTGGGACCATATAGGCCCCAACCGCACCTTAAAAACCTTAAATAACAAATTGGGACCATATAGGCCCCAACCGCACCTTAAAAACCTTAAATAACAAATTGGGACCATATAGGCCCCAACCGCACCTTAAAAACCTTAAATAACAAATTGGGACCATATAGGCCCCAACCGCACCTTAAAAACCTTAAATAACAAATTGGGACCATATAGGCCCCAACCGCACCTTAAAAACCTTAAATAACAAATTGTGACCATATAGGCCCCAACCGCACCTTAAAAACCTTAAATAACAAATTGGGACCATATAGGCCCCAACCGTACCTTAAAAACCTTAAATAACATATAGGCCCAAAAAAATAATAATAATAATATATATATATAAATATATATATATATATAGATATATATATATATATATATATATATATAAATTGATATCAATATATCACAATAAATAAATATATATATATATATATATATATCAAATTGTTATATATATATATATATATATATATATATATATATTTATTTATTGTGATATTTTGATATTAATTTTTATATATATATATATATATATATATATATATATATATATATATATATATATATCCAAATATATATATATATATATATATATATATATATATATATATAAAAAATTACACATAAATATACATAAACATATACATACAACAATATATATTAATTGATATTTATTATTTGATTAATTGATGTTCTTTATTACATGGTATATTATATTGTTCATGCATTTCTATTACACTTTATTTGTTATACATATTACAGTGCTATTTTTTGGCTATACATGTTACAGGATATTATCCTGTAACATGTATATCACATAAAATAGCCCTGTAATATGTATAATACATACAGGGTCAAACAAGTTCACACTAACCTTTTTTACCCTTACAGGCTTCCATACCTGCTTGCTGATTTGCTAATTTTTTAAAGACTCTCATTGGTTGAAATCGATGTCAATCAAAAATTTCAGCCAATCAGAGTCCTTCAAAAATTAGTATATATAGCAGACCGTGGGAAAAAAACAATTAATCGCGGGAGGGGCTCCTTGTAGGAGGAGCTCTTTTAGTGTGTTGTTTTTTTTTTTTTAGAGCGTCGGTTTTTTTTGTGGAGGCCTCTTTCAATGGGCCAGAATGGATGGATGGACAATGGCTTCAATCAAGATTGGATTATTTTTGATCATTGGCTTCAATCAACATGGATTATTTTATTTTTGATCATTGGCTTCAATCAACATGGATTATTTTATTTTTGATCATTGGCTTCAATCAACATGGATTATTTTATTTTTGATCATTGGCTTCAATCAACATGGATTATTTATTTTTCATCATGACTATATCCAGAGAGGACAGAAGGCCAACGCTGGAGGGGTCAATTTTACAGGTAAGTATGTGCTGTTGTTTATTTTATTTTTTATTAATGTTTGTTTAAAGCTGTTTATTTTTGTATACAAAGTGTTGTGTTACTAACTGTACTAACAATGTGTGTATGTGCTGTTTATTTTATTTTTTATTAATGTTTGTTTAAAGCTGTTTATTTTTGTATACAATGTGTTGTGTTACTAACTGTACTAACAATGTGTTTGCTTACTGTGTGTTTAATTGTAATAATGTTGTTACTGTATTTTTTTTTTTCCCTTCCCTTATTTTTATTTTATCTTTAGAAGTGACATGCACATATACATGCCTGTTACTTCTAAAAATGGAATAAAAATAGGGGGGGGGGGGGGTAGGTAGTTGGTTCATCCAGGGTGGGGTCGGTCACGGTCAGGCGCCCATCGGTCGCCCATAGGCCACGACCAGGGGTGGCACAGGCCTCATGGGGGTGAACATCCACCCCCATGTGGCCTGGTCAACCCCGCTCACTGCCCGAATACCCGGGGTAGCATAGGCCGCATCGGGGTGGTGCCGGGGGCCCGGTGGTGATCGGGCCTCGGGGGTGGCATAGGGCGGCAACATGGAGGTCATCAGGGGTGGCACAGGCCTCATCAAGGGGGTGATACGATCACCCCCATGTGGGCCTGTGCCACCCCGCTCACCACCCGACTACCCCGATCCCGTGATCGGTGTAATCCGGTGGTGGCATGATGGCATAGCTAGGCTAGCATAGGGCAGGCCTGATCGGGGGTGGCACAGGCCACATGGGGGTGATGGCTGGGGTCGTCGGTGGTAGTTGGTGGGTGGCTGGGTAGGTGGCACTTGCAGGCTAGGCAGGCATAGTGGGGGACTGGGGGTAACTGGTCACCCCTAACTTTTATTAGGGGCTACTAGGGGTTTTGGTTTGGCCAGGGGCAGGGCAGGTGCCAGGCAGAGGCAGGTGTAGACTTACTGTGTTAGGCAGGCAGAGCAGATGAGTAGATTCAGCCAGGGAGGTCTCTCAGTCTCAGCGTGACCAGGGTCAGGAAACAGAAAGGGGGAAGGGACAGGGAACTGGTGGTTTAATTGACTGTATCAGTCAATCAAAATTTAAACTCGAGGCCCTATTTGCTGGCGGGCGCTCAGGGCTAACGGTCTGGGTGGGTTTAGATTGATCACTTAGTAACTGGACAGCCTTCCATCATTGATTGGTCAATGATGGAAGACTGTCATTTATTAATTGATACATTTATGACCGCCCATGCATATCGTCACTGTGATGGTGGGCGGCATGCATTAACGGTCAGTGGGCCAGGCCAGGACTCATTGAAGAGAGAGAAGAGTCTAAAGGTTAGTGTACACAGTGTAACTATTGTAATTTGATCACACAGGGTGCAGGCAGGGGGCGATAGATACACAGCATTAGTTAATGTAGCGCAAGGGTTATTTTAAAGTGACAGTGTCCCTTTTCTAACTTTACTTCATTTTTAATACTATTTAGACTTGAAATGATGATGTACACCTTATATTTATTTGTTTTTGGGTTATACTAATACATTGTTGTGTTTTTTTTATTGCAGGGTGAAGAAAATATTTGGGGGGGCGTTTGCCCTGACGCCCCAATGGACGGGCCGCCCCTGGTTGTAGCGCTAATATAGATTTTATTTTCTTAGGATGGATTTCAGTGTATTGCAAGTAAGCTGCTGTTTTTTATGATCTTATCCTTTGAATGGCTTTTAGTTAGCTTTGTTGAAAATCCCATTTGGCAATGCTTTCCAGTGAGGAGGAACCCCATAGCAATTTGCACCTTAAGCCTGCATATACTCTATTTTGATTGCAGATATTTAGCCTGTATTGTTACTAGCATTTTGATTGGTGCCATAAAGTGGGGGTGTCCCATTTGAGTGTTTTTACTAGCTTAAGGTTCAAGTGTTTTAACTAGCCCTGTATGTAATGTGCATCTTGGCTAGAATAGATGCTAGTGGATCTTATTGTGAGATAAGCCACTGTCTTATAGATCTTCTTGTAATATTTTTAATTATGAAAATAAAAGCGAATTTTTAAAGATGGTAACAGATCATCATGTACTGAGCTTTGAAAACAAGCACTATTATTTGCTGTGTTAATTTAGTTTTTGCAATGTACTTAACCCCTGTACAGCGATACGGAATATACTGGTGTGTTAAAAATAAAAGATAATAATATGTCTCATATTTACAGTAAACCCACCTTGTGGACTTTCATATTCTGCATTGAGTGAACATCTGATTGAAAGGTACTCCTATTTTCCTGTCTCTGCTTGACCTTCTTGTAATTCTGTTTCTCACTCACTTCCTGATTCCTATTCTAGTGCTAATGTGCCCTTCCCATCTGCCCTTGTATACATATTTATTTTGACCTACTTGACCTGTCATACACATACCCACATATATTTTCGTTTTGCTCTGTATGCCCCAACTATGACCATATAGTATTTCCTCAGGTTGAGTGTTGTATTGTAACTAATTGAACCAACCAATCAGCATGCATATCATTCTGATCCTCCTTGTCAGCATTAGGTCCTATCTCCATCCCTGTCCTCCAAACACTCTTTCCCTTTCCTCCACCTACAATGACCCTGTGATAGACAGCTCTGTATATTTCACTGGCATATGTTGAATGTTGTTATTAAAATATTTAAACAAATCTGGTGTGTGTAGGATTTTTTTTATTTATGTAGTACAACTATATAGACAGATGGAATAAATTCCTCTGGAAATGGAGATACATGGAATAAAAATGTTTTAAAATAAGTTTCACTTTAACTGTTTTAACATATATGTTATAACTTACTTTAAAAAAAAATCCTAATTCTCATTCATTGGCACTGTCCACATGGGCACTATGCCTTTAAAAAATGTACTTTCATACCGCCATTTAAACACACTATTCAATTGCTCAGTGTATGTGCAGGTATAATTGACCTCTTCAAAAATCTACACTAACATGCATAATTTTCAAAATGTTACTTAAAATGTATTAATATACAAATAGCATGATCATCGATGTAACAAGGCCATGCAGAAATATAATTAATGTGGTGCAAAGTGATCCCAGGAGGTCATGAGGCTGACTAAAACAAAGTAAGAAACCCAACCAATCCCTAACATTATTTAAACAATGCATAGTGCTTACATAAGAGTCATATCTGGTTAGTATACAAGAATGACTATCGTTTAGGATAAGGGAATCCAATTCCCCTACACACATCAAATGTCATTGAAACCAATATAAATAGTAAGACACTCTCTGGATGCTCTGTGTGTAGAAAAAAAAGGATATGTTCTGGTTAGTAAGGTTTTCCGAAAATAACATACCATAAAATAATATAATACACTGCTTAGTGTTTATCACTGATCTGGGATCTCTGGATGATGGATTGGGATGACACTCTAAGCAAGAGCACTTGCACTGTATAGAGGGTTGCTGTGGAAAGTTGTGGATTCTGCTGGGCTAGGCTCTGTAAGTTGAACGGTAAGATCCACTGGTAGGAAAGCAGCCCAAGATCCAGTATCCTCCCAAAGGCGCAGATGGGAGGTGGGTCAATCTGTGGAAGAAGGGGGTTGTGGGGTCAAACTCTACCATGGTGGCCGAGAGTCCAGCCACTAATTCATCCCCCTTCTCCTGAGTAATGTTATCCTCTCGTGGTGGTGGCTGCTCCTGCGGTACTGTAGAGCAAGGACTTATTTATTTTCTAAATCTCATAAGCATAACTTACAGTTAGTGTTCGTATTGAAAGTGTTCAATTGTGGGTAGCATAGGCAAGGATTAAGAGACATCTTGATAATATGAAAATCAGCCAATAATTATGTCATGGGTCTGAGGATTAACATAGTGTACACTGTCATCTAACTGATGTATCCATTCTTTGACATTAGAGTTATGTGAAAGCATGGATTTGTCTTGTTATACAGATAAAGTATGGCCTTTTTTTAGCATATTATTATTGATATCAGATAAAACAGTTTTGTGTGCATATCAAGGTAATATGATTAGTTGTATTGTAACAGAGATAAGCAAGGAGTGCCCATAGAGGTTGGGTTGACTAAAGATTCTGGAAGATTTCTCTTGGGAGAGAAAGAGTTAACTCAGGGCAGTGATCAGAGGCTAATTGAAGCCCAGGTGTGGACTGCCTTGAAGACACAACAGCAGAGAGAAGGGGGCTCTCACTTAGGCTCTGGCCTAAGCAGTGTGAGCAGTGTGTAGAGTCTGCTGAAAGAAGCCCAGTTGGTGTGCTGCTGTTAACAGCTAGAGCAAGCTACAGAGAAAGGCTTGCTTACTATTCCTGTGTGGATCTATAATCTGGGATTGATGCAGCTTGCAAAGAAACCATAATGACACAGGAAGCTTGTGGATCTGTGTAGTGAGGGAGAGAATCTCCAGCAAACAGAGGAAGTGCATTTTCCTGTGTGGGGCGCTAAAGACAGAGAGAGAGAGAGCTTGCATACAGAGGATTTGCAGGCCTATTTGCCAAAAAGAAGCTGCAAAGACTGGCAGAGACATTGGATAATATAAGGTATCCAATTTACCCCAGGGAAGAGACTGAGGCTTTGGACTTTCAGGGCAGTAAGAAGAACTGCAGTATCAAAGTGCCCTGGGATAGAGCATTAGGAGAGAGAGCGGGCCTATGAGCTGCCCGCTGTTATTACTTTAAACAGTAAAACGTATCCTGCATACTGAGGCTAAATGTGAATGCAGTGTTTTGTTTTTCCCCTGGGACATAAAAGCTGTCCAGGCACAGTCAGAGTGTTCCAGCAAGTCAGTAAGTCCGTTAATTTAGATTTTATTTTCATTATTTTTGTTTTTGTTTTTTTGGACCCTGAAAAATATTCTATTCAAAATTGGATAAACCTATGGAAGCCCGTTGAGTATTATGTACCTAAAATGAGAAGTGTTGTGAATACTACTCAAGAACAATCCTGTACGGCCATCCTTGTTACAGTATATATATATATATATATATATATATATATATATATATATATATATATATATATATATATAAAACAGCTAAATTACAGAGCCATATATGTGATGTAGGCCATATCAGTGAGAAGATGTGTATGTTTTGTGAACATGATTGATGATGGTGTTGTATGATTGGTGGTGCACATACTCACTATTCAGGGACTCGAGCCATGTCCAGTAACCCAGGTATCCCGACAATAGTGGCTATAGATTTTCTGCCCCTCAGAAGTGTAACAGCTCTCTGTAGGGGTTTAGCTGGTGTTACAGGAGGTTGAGGTTACACGTAGGGTTTAGTCTCTGCGCGACTCTTCCAGAACATGTAGAATTAGGGTAGATCTCTTATGGGAACTGTCACAACCCAGAGACGAGGTGTTCAGTACACTCCTAATTGTCCTGCTTTAGCTTACAGGAGCAATCTGTATGTTGTGACTTTATATTCATCTCAGCACCCAGCAATTCAGATCAGGACATCCCTCATGGAGAAGTAGAGAAATCAGATGAGCAACACCCTTAGTTATTGCATACAGACTGACCACTTTATTCTACCAGATATATTTCCCAAACTCAAAAATAACTCCCACACCTTTCCAACCACCTTCCTAACATTCCTTCCACTCAGATATATCTGAACTGGTTTGTTTCTCCTGTCCATTGGTTGGGGGAATCGGTTACGTTTTTCTTGGTCCCCAAACCTAAGTTGCTTTAAACTAACTTCAACTTTTATGACTAAGGCCAGAGATAAATCATCTGTCAAATTAGCTTGGCTTCCCCCTACCTGGAAATCTTGGGTGGAGGGCACACCTATTCCTAGGTCAGAGGCCAGATGTCTAGCATATTGCTCTTTCTAGTTTTACAAAAATATTTGTTTTTTATGTGCCATTGGGGAGGGAAACATCCAACATATTTCATGCAACAAAGATAGAAAATTAATATACCAATTAAACAAGCAACAAGATATTCACATTAGTCTCTTTTAACATAACATTGAATGTCCGTTTTGATAGCCTTGATGTTAGCAATCAGCAATCAGATGTGTAAGAGTCTCAGATAACCGGGTAACTTGTGGGGTGCATTTTTCTGCGGCCACAGGGAGTAACAAGCATTGGGGGGTGCTGAAAATAGCATCGCAGAGGACACCTATTTGTAATCCAATTAACCTGAAACATCCAGGCTAGCAGGCATCGTGAAGGGTCAATTAACTGTACTAGCCCTCCAATCTCGAGCAGTAATCCCATCTGCCCTGCTGAAACTGGAGGGTCACCCAGCTCCATTGGGGCAAATTTGGAAAGCAATTCCCCCAAGCCTCCCCCTGCACGGTACATAATCCTGGGAGTGCAGGGCAGATTTCTTGCATCATTTTCTTGTACAAATTCCAGCATTCCTTGCTTGGGCACACAATATGGAATGTGTTGCCAGTTTGGCTTAATAACCTGGTCTCTGTGTGTCAGGGTCTCAGAGCTCATTCTTTCTGGCCTGTGGGTAGCTCTATCAATGGTTTACTGTCCATTATAATCTTTCCTAAGGGCTGGTGAGCACATCGGCCCCTATCCAAACTTTTCTGCAAATAGCCCTCTGTGCCAGGATTATCACTACAGTCCAGGGGTGCCATCCCAACCCCTAAAAACCAGGGCCAATGTCCCCTTCGAACCCACTACATGGGTAATACAC
This sequence comes from Discoglossus pictus, assembly GCA_027410445.1. Lineage (NCBI taxonomy): Eukaryota > Metazoa > Chordata > Amphibia > Anura > Alytidae > Discoglossus > Discoglossus pictus. The sequence goes on along the minus strand of CM050166.1, from coordinate 421,124,644 downwards.
TTCCCTTGGGAGACCAAAAAAACAGCAATTCCAAGGAGGAATGTACTGGCCGGATCTGGAAACAGCACCCAATATGGTGGCCTTATCTGGAGGCGCCAATCGGTTGTACCTGGATCAGTTTATCACATCCCCCTTCCTCTGGAACCACTGCCTGGGCATAGCACTCCATAGTCACGGTTTTCACAGGCAGCACCTCACTGCTCTCATCCAGACTTCCACTTGGGCCATCCATCTGACAGACTTTAACTGTTTTCCTTACTGCAGTGTGGTAAGAAATATTCCCCAAGCAATCTGGGTATGGCTGCCCCCCTTGGTACGGCACAGTCTCAAGGTTATTTGCTTTGTTTGCCCCTGGATCCATGGCTGGCTCCTGGCCCATAGTTTCACAATTCATCTCTGGTTCCTGAACCCTCCCACGCCCTCCATCTGGCCTGCTATTCCCATCTGAGACTCAGACTTCACTGCTTTTGGGATGTACCCATAATGTATGGTACCATCCACATCTTTCCTAGTCATAGCAAAAAGTAACTGGGCCAGGCCCATTTTTACATGCATATTGGCATAGTCCTGGTCAGAGTCCATAACATCCTCTCCACAGACCCCTTGAGCATAATTACTCTTGTTCATAACTCCTGGTTGGTAGAGGTCCGATAACCAGTCCTCTTCATCCCTGTCTGCCTGACAGGGTTCATCCCAATTGGATGCCCAAAACTCCTCCATGGATGCCTCATCAAGTAATTTAACATACTCAACATACTCAGCCTCCAGCTGCACCTCTTGCTGAATCAGGGGTTCCAGAAAATTAACCTTGTGGGACCAGGGTTCTAGTCCGCGCCCTTGACATCGCTTAAGAAATAAGTAATTCTGCTTCTTTACAGTCCATCCATTAGCTTCAATCGAAAATTCAGGCATCATACTGCTTTTCCAAGGCAATCTCTTTCCATACCAGTTCCTCTAGCCAGCCTGACAGCTCATGGTCCTGCCACAATCCCAGGAATGCCATCCATTGCTATAGAAGGGCCATTCCCTGACAATGACCTGGCTCTCCTCCTCTCTGTCTCCAGCCAGCCTGCAGGAGATTTCTGCCTCTGCTGGGGATACAAGTTCCACATCCACAGAAAGTGGGAAGGGCAGTTAAGTACCCTTCTCTTCTCCCACTGGATCTCCTGCACTATTTGTGTCCGGAGAGTCACCAGCACTGGCAAAACAGCCCTCCACATCAGGAACCTCCTGGAAACCTCATCAGCTGCAAATAACCTGGGGCCAGGGACTGGGGCTGGGGTGACCTGCACAACTTTATCATCTGCCTTCAGTTTGTCCTCCCCTCTGCGGTGTTCATTCTTTGGCCTTAGTTCCTCCATCAAGTCCTTGTAGGTAGTCATCCTGCTGCTGGTTGCCGCACTGAGATGCCACCGACTGCCATGAATATGTCACCACCCAGAGACCAGGGGCTCAGTACACTCCTAATTTTCCTGCATTAGCTTACAGGAGCAATCTGCAGGTTGTGGATTTATATTCATCTCAGCACCCAGCAATTTATATTAGGGCATCACTCGTGGAAAAGCAGAGAAATCAAATGAGTAACACCCTTAGTTAGTGCATATAGCAGACTGGCCACTTTATTCTTCCAGAGATATTTCACAAACACAAAAATATCTCACCCACACTTCTCCCACCGCCTACCCAACATTCCTTCCTCTTAGATATATCTGATCTGGTTTGTTTCTTCTGTCCATAGTGTTGGGGGAGGGTGGGCTTAAATGCCTATTGGTCCCCAAAGCTGATTTGCTTGACAACCCCATAAAGCAATGAACTTCAACTGTTACGACTATCTCAGGCCAGAGATAAATCATCTGGCAAAATTAGCTTGGCTTTTCCACCTTGAAATCTTGGGTTGGAGGGCACTCCTATGCCTAGGTCAGAGGCAAGATGTCGGGCATATTGCAGTTTCTGGTTTTACAAGATTATTTGTTTAGATGTGACATTGGGGAGGGAAACATCCAACATATTTCACGCAACAATGACAGAAAATAAATGCACAAAATAAACAAGCAACAAGATTTTCACATTAGTTGCTGTTAACATAACATTTAATCCATTGAGTCAATTTTGCTAGCCTTGATGTTAGCATTCAGATGTGTAAAAGTCTTAGATAACAGGGTTACTTGTGGGGTGCAAGGGTGTCCCATCCTGGCGCCAAAATTAGTCATGCAGAAGCCATGTAGTAGGTTAATGCCCCATTGGCAGCAGGAGCCATATACATCACTTCTAAGGGTTTGCTGCTACATAGCACCCATTGTTTACAGGAGTTCTTACGGGAGCCATGTAATCAAGCACTTAATGCTATTGGAAATCAGACACTGACATCCTATATGTCTCTACATTCCGGATGAGGGGGGAACAGAAACAAAGGGGGATTCTGCAGAATCTGAGAATCAGTTAGACTGGGGGTTTCACAGAAGTGAAGTGTAAATTTTATATGACATTTACATTGTAGAGAAAAAAAATCAAACAAAAAAAATTTCACTAAAGATTCTCTTTAACAGTGTTTACAGTTTTGCAATATCCTCCTACCAACCTCTATTGGGACATGTTCAACAGTTAATTGTGTTTACCTACTTTGTGTTAGTTTTAATCAGCAACTCCTTCATAAACACAAGCATGATAGCTTGTGGTGATTGTTTTTCTCTTCTGGTGTTTTTGTTAGAAGATAATCCATTCCCACTGTTTCCAATACACTAACTTTAGTCAACAGTGTATCATAGGTCAGGTTTAGCAAGGTCATTAAAGGCTATCATCTCTGTTTCCTACAGTTGGACTGAGTGGTCAGGTGGAATATTTCCAAGCAACACAGCTAATACCATACTCTCCATTACAGTTAACTGAAAGGCCTGCAATACCAATTTAATGATTTACTTGAGAAAATCTGTTCACATTTTCTACAAAAGATTTGCATATTTCAAGAAGAGTAACACACATAAATGCAAACAATTACATTGTGTAGAAGTATATCATGAATAAATATATTAATAAGTCAAAAGTTAAATAGTATAAAGAAAACAAGCAAAGTATGAACAGTTATCAACAATGAGCATGCAGGTCAATACAAACTCAACTACAGTGTAGTCCCAGGTGAGTTATACCTCACTTGCGCCATTCTTCATGAGAAATATCCTGTAGTATATCATAAAGTCATTTTGTTTTTAATTGGCCAAAGAGTGTGAGAAAAATTCCACCATACAGTGTACAGTAAGCAAAATATATGTGTATATTTGCATGCCTAAAAGCATATCAGAAAACCTGTTTCCAGCTCAAATTGTAGTGTTTAGACAGCATTTTTGGATACTCGGTGGGGATATCCAATTACAATGAGATCACACAGTTTTTCTCTTTTTAACCCAATAACCACTGTATATCATGCAATACTCTACACAAGATAAATGGCAAAGCCCAGTCATGTGTTTCATCCTCTTGTGGCCCTCATCAATGAGACTGAGCTTCTCTCCCCTTGCCCAATGTTTCATACTACACATAGACTAACATATAAGGATTTTGTACAGATGATTAGACTGTGCATTTATATCACTGTGTTGCTTTCCTATCTGCATATAAAACATCTCATTATTTGTTCCATACTAATCATCACATATTATAATTGTTGAACTATGAGACGTCGTCACGCTTTGCGTGGTGCGTACAACTTAGGGCCTGTGGACCTCATCGCTTGCGAGCCTTGCGAGGCAAGCCATTAACGCGTAGCACTTAGGCGATGAGCGACAAAGGCGCTCATTGCTGCAAGGCCTTAGCACTTAGGCAATTAAACTCACAGCACAAAGGCAATGAGCGCCAAAGGCGCTCATTGCCTGCTAGCCTTGCGAAGTGAGGCGAGCACTGAAGGCAATGAAACATGTGGGACTTAGACACCAAATACTTAGTAAACTCGCATTCGCATTAGCCTACAAGCACTTGACAAACGCGGGACCATTGACAAAAATGGCCGCCGAAAAAATTGAAAACGAGGGTACACGACCCCGGACCGCGCAAAACACTGCCAAACACGTAGCATGTTCACACAGGAAAGAACGAACTACAAAATACACTATTACAAATGACGGGAAATGCTTGCAAGCGGCATTAATAACATTACGAATCTACAATCTACACAGCCAATTTCTAATGCACAGTTAGGACATTCATTACACTTTAGCATCAGAGCATCAACACTAAAACTATGCTGATGGGAAATATAAACAGATTGTTAGCTCTTCAGGCTACTCAATTGAGCAAGGGTGCGAGTTACAGACTGAAGCCTCAAGCCTGTAAAGCCTGTTTTCACCTGTAACGCTTCCGGGTATCTGATCCAATGAAGTGTGACAAAATCAGTCAAGGCTGTAAGTTGCGATCCAGTCACAGGTCAATTAACCAATAGGAAGCGTAGGACGCCAATCAACAGCACGGTAATTCTTTGATTGTGCTGTAGCTGAGAAAGTCAACACAGAGGATTGGCGTTGACTGAGAGAGAGCTAGAGAGTGTTAGAGAGAGATAGAGAGTGTTAGAGAGAGAGATAGAGAGTGCTAGAGAGAGAAACACTGGAGGAGGAGGAGAGGAGGAGAGTGAGGGGAACATCGGAGGAGGAAAGTGAGGAGAGGAGGAGAGATTGAGGTATGGAGAGAGGGAGAGGAGGAAGCAGGTCAGGGAGGGGAGGTACAGGTGGAGGAGAGCAGGAGGGGGAGGGATGTGCCCCTGATGTAGGCACACAAGGTGTAGGAGCAGAGGGTCAGGGGCCTAAGCCCAGGGGGGAAGGTAGTGGAGGTGAGGGTCAGGCCCCAGGGAGAGAACAGGGAGGCCAGGAACCCCAGGCACAGTTGGCAGGGCAAGAGGTTGTGCCAAAGCAGAGGGCCCAAAAATAATAGCCAAGAGTAGACAGAAACCCTCCTCAGGGAAGTCCAAGCCCGCCGTAGCATTATCAATGATGGTAGGGATGTGAGGCTTGGCGATATGTCACGTACCTGGAATGAGGTGACTGCAGCTGTGGCTTCATTAGGGGTTGCAAACTGTGATGTTAGGTTGGTTAAACACTGATATGATGATTGCCAAGATGGCAGCGGAGGCCATAGCAGTTAGTGGGAGTGGTGGTGGACCACCACTCAACATCACATACTGTGGATGGGAGTGGACTATCATTGGAGCCTGCAGCAGTAGTGGGCCTTCCAGGACAGTTTGACACTGGCTATCAGGAAATCCTGCAAAGTGAGTATCATACACACCATCACACCCTTATATGCACCCACCTGAGCCCCACAAACATAGATAACTGACATACAACAGCACTGTAAGATTTCTGATTCTGACTGCAGATATATGGGGCATCAATAACCATGTAAAATTATAATATATTATATTATCATCTTATTATCATCCTAATTGTTATCAATGAAATGTCTGTCCAATACCTGTAGTTAAAACGGATTCTGAATAGCAGTTGCTAATGACAGCTGCTACACAGCCACCCCAGTTGAATGCACCAATTAACCAATGTAGTCACAGAAGGTGTGGGCCCAGTGCTCAGAAAGAGTAAGTAGATGAGAAAGTCCCCCAGGTCAGTGGTTGTCAAACCTCTCCCCAGGACCCACCACACAGACCATGATTTGGGTGAAGCACTGTGTGATTACACATGTGAAGCAATTTGAGGCTTCACCACCTGTTGAATACAATTTGCCTCATTTATTGTTTCACATAAATCATGGCCCTTTTTAATGGCTCCTGAGGAGAGGATTGAGAACCACTGTCCTAAGTCCTCCTCATCCACACTCCACAATGAATAATATTTTGTATTAATGTTTTTTAGTTTTTTTTAATACATTTTTATTATGAGAAAAGTAGGTTACAACGCATTTGAACATGTCTTCATAATGAAAAAATACAAAACATTGTAGTATGACACTTTACAGCTTATAATAAACACATTTACTGCAACTCATTTTGTATTAATGTTGACATTCTAATTGCTGGCTAAAGAGGGTCTACACGTATTGTTATGTGGAATATTTCTGCAATTAATGTTCAATGGGGATTGCCGTTGAGATGAGGTGTTGCAGTCAATCCAAAAAGTGTTCTGATTTATATCTTGTTCTGTTTTGAGTAGGTCTTAATAGCCCAATCTCACGACCATGAATGCATGTTCCTCAACCTTCTCTTTCTGTGTCACATATTCTGCTAATCAATTTCTGATTATTCCTTAATATCTGACAACACACTGTGTGTGTATTAGATCTGTATGACATTATCCATGATTATGTCCATCTGTTTAATTGAGCAGATATAGACAAGTTGTAAGTGCTATGCACATTAATGGTTTCTGCAATTACATGGAGTGATTTCTGATGATCCTTTTCTCACCATATTCCGGTTGAAGTGGTGTAGAGACCACATGTGACCCTGGTAGGTGCTATGCATTATGCTTATTCTAGACCACGAGTCATGAAGGGCCGCACCCAAGCTTGGATTTGTGGATATCCTTGCTGCAAACATGTGAAACTATTGCTTCTTCAGTCATCCTGATTGACTCACCTGTGCACAGAAAGGAAATCTTCAAATACAGGCCTGGATGCAGCCCTCCAGGACCAAGTTTGGTGACCCCTGTTCTAGACTATGACATTACCCCCTTTAGGTATCCCCTTGTTCACAAGCACAACCTCTTGCCCCCTCCGGTATCCGCCCGCACCACACCCATGATATTAATGCACAGTCCATTTCTGACTGTGCTCTGTGTATGATATAAAGCTTTGTTATACCATTGTCAATGGTTGGGGTTTACTAGTTACTATACAATATTTAAATACATGGCATAACAATAATAAATAAAATAGTAATAATAGCATTAGATATCATATGATAATATATACTGTATATAATAATAATAATAATAATAATAATAATAATAATAATAAAAAAGGGTTAAGACACATGGAATGTCCAAATTGTGATACTGTGGAGTATCAACATTCCCTGAAGGCCTATTAACAATATGACAGGTGATAATGTGAATTGATTGATAGCAAAACTTAATGGGAACTCACCAAATGTGAATGGGTACATATCTTGGCACATGGCCACCAGCAATGGCATAAGACTGATGGAGGTGAGTTGGCTGTTGATCCACATGCCTCTGCACAGTCTCCATGTGTATTTGCAGCCCTTCCTTATGGGTTAGAGTAGATTAGTGTGGTGTATGGTCCCCTGGTCCCCTTCATTGCTACATATACCCACAGCCCAAGGCCTAGCTTTATTATTACATATGCTCACAGCCCAAGGCCTAGCTGTTTGGTTACATATACCAACAGTCTAGGACCTAGCTTTATAATTACATATACTGTCAGTCTTGGGCCTAGCTTTATAATTACTTATACCCACAGCCCAAGGCCTAGCTTTATAATTACATATACTCCCCTTCAGGATTGCTAAGTGGTGGTGGTGAAGGGGCTTGTGTACCTGAATTAAGCTGTGAGATGTACCATGTAGGGCCACTGTAGGTGGGCAGGTCATAGCAGAGAGGTCAGACAAATCACAGTCTACTAGAGAAGGAACTGGCAACCCACTCCAGTATCTTTGGCATGCAAACCTTGTGGATACGCAGAGACAGAGACATTAGTAGGTGTGCTGTAGTACATAGGTTCACGGAGAGTCGGACACAACTAAGGGACTGAACAACCATATGTGAAATGTTCCCCTGATACTTGATATATGCTATGTGGCGGTGTAATTTGGCCACTATTTGTTGTCCCAATGTAGATGTGATGAGTGAAATGTATATAAGATGATCTTTGTATTGTTAGGGTCCACATTAGAACCTCTGTGAGTGTGAAAGGGTTAATATGTCAGCCATTGGAATGTATTTGTGTTGCAATTTAATGAGGTAGTGTGTCTTTAAAAGTTTTCAGCATGTTGCAGCATGGTTTTTCATATTTGTATATGCATGACCATTACAACCTATGAGGAAAATACCTTTCAATTTTTTTTGCTATATTTGCCATTTGGGAGTTATTGTGCATGTAATTTTAATGCCATCCATTGCTTACCCCATGTTTTAAAGTGCATTAATGTCTTTATATTGTGATTTGCAGTGTTACAAACCAGTCTGTAAACCCTTTGCGGGTCCTATTTGAAACCCGTAAGCTTTGCGCCGCCATTTGCCATTTGCGGGCTTGAGTGCGGGTGCGGTGTTGAGCGATTTTTGCAATTGAATATCGATTTGCGATTTTAGCGATCATAAGTCTTGTAGCTGTGAAAGATCAACGGCTTCGGGAGGCTGTAAGTTACAGGTTTAACCATCACCATTTTTTCAAAGCCGTAACTCATAACCAGTTTGGAGCCCGCCAAAAGACGACAATTGAATAGCAAATTAACTTGCGACTTCACTTACGGGCTACAGTAACATGGAAAAGCTCAATTGAATGAAGCTCCATGTCCCCTCTAACTCTCTTCTTCCCATATCCCCATTGATAACATAGCCAATCAGGAGGCACCATGTAGCCTGAGAGAAGTGGGGATAAGAAAGGAGAAGTGGGCATAAAAGGGCACAAATTTTAGTCTTCTTATATTTTCTATGGAGCCTACTTATTATGTGTTATTAACATTTAACCCCTGAAGAATCCAAAGAAGGTTAAACACGTTGTGTGGTTTGCAATAGATCCCTGACAGGGCCTTCACACTCGCTGGAGATCATTATGAGATATTCTGTTTATGTTTCTTATTTATTAATTAAATAGAAAACATAGGACGTGGGAACATTTAACTCCACATTTTTAATCCCACTCAAACCCACCCTGCTAAATATACTGTATTATCTTCCACATTAGTACAACATTTTACATATTTTTTGCAGGAAAGCTAAACCTGTGCTTTGGAAAATTAAGCAATGGTAATATTAATTATTAAACATTAATCATAAAAAGGGAAACCTTCACATCTGGACATATATCTATTTTGTTTACAGTCTTGTAAAAGCTAATTTTACAGTTCAAGAACATATAAATAATCCCTGTAAATAATGTGTCATCAAGTCACTATAACTTCTCTTCAATTTCTGTAAAGACGAATGAAATTATTTGAAAAGTAATGAGCCAGTTATAGAATTTGAATATGCCTTTCAAGCTCCAGGTATTTTATTAAAGTATCATTCGATAATGCAGCTCTAGAGGTTTTTAAATTTGTAATATTTTTTTTAAATGTGAAAAAGTAGGTAATACAAAAATGTTCTCATTTGTAACCTGCAGAGATGATACGTTCTGGTACTATATTCTTAATATTCCTTTAAATTGTGGTTGAAGGCACTGTATCTCAAGATGTTTGATTACAGGAACTGGTTAAATACCAATTTATATATACATTTTTAAACATTATGCCACTTTTTCAATTTATACCCTTTTTAATAGAAGACTTCTTAATTATAGGCCCGCTGTTCATAAATGTACATGCTGTAAATAAGTACTGATTACTGTATATAATGGGCAATCCTTCCTAAGATGTCATCATCTCATGCCCTCACCGCCCCTCATTTACTTCTTTACTCGGGCTTCTTTCTAACCTCAATACAAGCTTGTTTATTTTGTTCAGTAGATGTTGCCTCTTTCCAGTACCATCTACTCTAATGATACTCTAACTTGTCCCCAGACCTATTTTCATCTAAAAATTTGAGTAGTCAAGTTTCTATCCAACTTCAACTACTGGATGCCTCCCACCACCTAAAAAATAACAGCTCTTAGACTAAGCTCTTAAAGGACTGCTGTGGTTATATTTTTTTAAATTTACTATTTTTAAGAACTACACTTACAAAAATAAGTGTTTTTAGAATGGAAGAAAAAATATAACATTAATTTAATATCTTTATATGCAATTATGCTGCTGCGGAATCTACTATTTCGGTTTCAGGATATCGGTGGAAGGAGGTGTTGAATATGGAAGAAGTATCTGTCTACTTAGCGGGGAATCTCATAATTACATCTGCTAGTAATCTGGAAGTTCATTATTTTACTAGGACACACTCTCCAGAGAAAGTAACTGACATTAGCAGGGAGGAAATCAAAATGTAAGCAAAATATAAAGAATAACTACTCAATACTGTATGAAATTTGTGTTCATTCATTTTTTCTTTCTAAATTATTTTGCCATATATAATGTTTATTTATTCAAAAAAAAAAAAAGAAAAAAAAATTACCACATTAATCCTTTAATAATTCTTCCCACTTCCACATCCCAGCACCTGACATCACCCTGATAGTCGACAGGTTTTATGACACCTATTTCCCAGGTTAACAGTCATACAATTAGTCTTGATACTGCTCCCTCCTTCTCTCCCCACATCCAGTCCCTTATGAAATCTTGCCAGTTGTACATATAAGGCATCTCCAAGTCCATCCTTTTCTCACACAGGACACAACCAAAAATCTAATTCACTCTTCACTCACTTAAGATGTTCCATCTTGTCTACTGTATCTCACCAGCCATTACTCAGTTGCTGCTCCACTTTGCCAACCTCTTCATTGGCTTCCCATGTCATCCTAAGTTAAAAGGATTGGTCCGAATATAAGCCGCACCCATATATAAGCCGCACCTATAAAATTGAAGGGGAAAAAATAGAAAAAAGATAGTACTCGAATATAAGCCGCACCCTTAAAATTGGAGAGAAAAAGACAAAAGTCAAGTAGATTTAGGGAATAAAATAGTGATTTTATTTTAACATATACTGTACCATATACAGTATCCAGTATTTGGAAAACATTATATGGTAACTCCTTAGGCAGGTTGTCAATATTAACATCAACAGAAAGTTAAGGTAACATCAAACATAAAGTAACAAGTAAAGTAACAAGGAAATGTTTTACTTAGGTCAGGTAACACATTTTAGTGTAATTGGCCTATTCAAAGTCATCACTGGTGTCACTACTGACTTCATCACCAGTATTCACTTCATCACTGTAACTGTTTTCTTCATTCTCCTCCCATAGCAAGTTGTCCTCGCTACCATTCAATGCATTTGACACGCAGCATTTTTTTAACCCCCTGATGATGGACTTAGATGATATACTTGATCATGAAGTAATAATCCATTGGCACAGAAGTGTCACTGACGGCTTCTTAATCTTGTCAGATGGTGTAAGAGCATGATCCCCTTCCCGAAGCCAATCTGAATACTTCTTGCGAAGGTTGTCTTTGAATGGCTTGTTCACAATGACATCAAGCACTTGTAGCTTTGAAGTCATGCCACCAGGTATAACGACGAGGTCTGTCTTCTGTGCAGCAACTTTATTCTTCACTTCAGGAGTGAGATGACCCTTAAAAGCATCTAAGACTAGCATGGCTCTCTTAGTGAGCACTGCTCTCGGTCTGCAATTCCAAACTACAGACAGCAGTCAACCATCAGTTCCGTCGTCATTCAGCCTTTATCCTGGCAACGAATCGCTCAGGAATGTTTTATTTTGGCAAAGTTTTTCGCTTCAGAATAACATAGGGGGGTAACTTTCCTCTGTCAGCAGTAACAGCTAAAATCACTGTTACTCTGAGTTTTTCATTGCCGGTTGTTCTTAAGGTGACACTTTTTGCTCCGTTCTGGTCTACTGTTGTATTGCTTGGCATGTAAAAAATACAGTCGTCTCATCAGCTTTGCCCATCTGGTCTAATGGGTATGAGTGACGCTGCCGCAATTGGATGACATACCTCTGGAAAATAGCCAGTATCTCCTCAAAATCTGCCGGCAGTTTCTGTGCCAATGAAGTGCTTTTCGAAGAGCGAGACCATTTCTCTGCATAAAGCGACGGCACCAACCAATGCCCGCACGAATTCCCTCTTATTTATTTTTAAGGTTTTTGCAATTTCTAAGGCCTTCAGCTGGATTACTTCACATGAAATAGGCATCCCATCTTTTCTCATATCTTGAATGTGGGAATAAACACCAGCTTCAAGTTCTGGATATTTTCCATGTTTTGGTCCCCTGAAAGATTTTCTGGTGGAAACTAAATTTTTCAATTTCTGCTCTGAGGCAACCCAACGTCGCACATTGGATTCATCCAATCCATATTTTTTTCCAGCCTCTCTGTTGCTTGTTGTTTTTGCATAATTAACAACAGCAAGTTTGAAACTTGCATCATAACTATGCCTCATTCCTAGGCTTGATGATGCTTTTCTCTCCAAGTGATCAGCCATTGCAAGAAACAGGCTTTCTAATACGTACTGTAACTTCTTTTGCAGGTTATAGGCCTTCCAGGATGTTAGAATCACTAAAACCGGAAATCGCTATGCAATTGCTACAATGCAGTCTCAAGCACGCAAATCGGCACCCTTAACTCGCAATCGCTCAAATCGGCAGTAATTTTACGTTTATGTACAAAAGATGTTTCTGGCATAAAAAAAATATGAAGTAAAAAATTTAAAAATTTCATTGGTACAATCAAGAAATGTATATACAGTGCCTTGCAAAAGTATTCACCCCCCCTTGACTTTTTACTATTTTGTTACATTACCGCCTTAAGTTCAATGTTTTGTTAATCTGAATCTTATGTGAACATAATAGTCTAACTTGGTGAAGTGAAATGAGAAAAATATATACATAAAACTATTTATTAGAAATAGAAAACAGAAAATTGGCATGTGCGTATGTATTCACCCCCTTTTTTATGAAGCCCATAAAAAGCTCTGTTGCAACCAATTACCGTCAGAAGTCACATAATTAGTGAAATGATGTTCACCTGTGTGCAATCTAAGTGTCACATGATCTGTCATTACATATACACACCTTTTTTGAAAAGCCGCAGAGGCTGCAACACCTAAGCAAGAGGCACCACTGACGAAATACTGCCATGAAGACCAAGTAACTCTCCAAACAAGTAAGGGACAATGTTGTTGAGAAGTACAAGTCAGGGTTAGGTTATAAAAAAATATCCAAATTTTTGATGATCCCCAGGAGAACCATGAAATCTATCATAACCAAATGGAAAGAACATGGCACAACAGCAAACCTGCCAAGAGACGGCTGCCCACCAAAACTTATGGACCGGGCAAGGAGCGCATTAATCAGAGAGGAAGCACAGAGACCTAATGTAACCCTGGAGGAGCTGCAGAGTTCCACAGCAGAGACTGGAGTATATGTACATAGGACAACAATAAGCCGTACGCTCCATAGAGCTGGGCTTTATGGCAGAATGGCCAGAAGAAAGACATTACTTTCAGCAAAAAACAAAATGGCACGATTTGAGTTTGCGAAAAGGCATGTGGGAGACTCCCAAAATGTATGGAGGAAGGTGATCTGGTATGATGAGACAAAAATTTTACTTTTCGGCCATCAAAGAAAACGCTATGTCTGGCACAAACCCAACACATCACATCACCCAAAGAACACCATCCCAACATAATGGTGGCAGCATCCTGCCATGGGGATGTTTTTCAGCAGCCGGGACTAAGAAATTGGTCAGAGTTGATGGAAAGATGGATGGTGCTAAATATAGGGATATTCTTGAGCAAAACTTGTACCACTCTGTGTGTGATTTGAGGCTAGGATGGAGGTTCACCTTCCAGCAGGACAATGACCCCAAACACACTGCTAAAGCAACACTTGAGTGGTTTAAGGGGAAACATGTAAATGTGTTGGAATGGCCTTGTCACAGCCCAGACCTCAATCCAATAGCAAATCTGTGGTCAGACTTAAAGATTGCTGTTCACAAGCGCAAACAATCCAACTTGAAGGAGCTGGAGCAGTTTTGCAAGGAGGAATGGGCAAAAATTCCAGTGGTAAGATGTGGCAAACTCATAGAGACTTATCCAAAGCGACTTGGAGCTGCAAAAGGTGGCTCAGTATTGACTTCAGGGGGGTGAATAGTTATGCACATTTACTTTTTCTGTTAATTTGTTGTTTACTTCACAATTAAAAAAAAAAAAAACATCTTCAAAGTTGTAGACATGTTCTGTAAATTAAATGATGCAAATCCTCAACCAATCCATGTTAATTCCAGGTTGTGAGGCAACAAAACACGAAAAATACCGGGGGGGGGGGGGGTGAATACTTTTGTAAGGCACTGTAGCATTCTTGTGTCTATAGACCTCATTGGCAGACAAGTATGACTCGTATCCCTGCTGCTTATTGACAGAGGCTAGCATTTCGAATAGTTAAACATTTAAAACAGTTTATTGTGCTGAGTCCTTCATTTGAAAAAAGAAAACCCAGTGACACATTTACAACTTTCAGCTATAACAAAAAAAAAAATTTCCATGTCTCTTCAGGTTTAAATTTAGGTTCAGCACTCATCAACATGCAGTATGCAGCCATGAACAATGTAACACCCTTCTATGATCTCCAAATACTACACTAACTACCATCATAACACTCCCTGCACAACTTACACCTCTTTTCAATATCAATTATCATGAAAATTACCAGACTTCAGGGCTTAGCACTACTAACTAGCTCCTTTATGTCCACTGAAAAAAATCTACTTTTTTGGCCTTTTGTCCTAAATGCATATTTTGTATTTTTTAGCATTAAACAATTGGTTGTATATGTGGAATGTATCTTCCAGTTTTTCTAATGAACGATGTAGTGGCCCTACAACTCTGTGTAGATAATTAGTAATAAAATCAGTATTTAAAGAAGTGAAAACACAATGTAACTTACATTTAATGGATGGATGGAACAGGAATAATGCAGAGGACATTGTTAGATAGTTGGATCAGACTGAAATTGACTTCACATCCTACTCCCTCACATGCCCAGAAGTTGACTGCTAACATAGATGTTCCTCTCACAGTCGGGTACACACTGCAGCTGTATTTCTTGAGTGGGCAAAATGTTTTATTGTTTTGGGTCCTTTATCTCACATCTCTTATCATTGACTGGACAATGTGGAGCCCACATCTGGGGTGGTTCTTAATTTTTTGAGTTACCCTCTCATAGTTGAATGGTAAACTCCATATGATAATGCTAAGAGTAGAACAAATAAAATGTATATTTCATCACAGTCAAGTCTACAGTATGTATGTAGGTTTTGCTAATGGAAAAGAACAAATTAAAAAGCAGTTAACTGATTTCATTTTAAACCTTCTCACGCTTGAAAAGCAAAATGCAGATCCTGGAGAGCCTCACACGAAGACATTTGTATAACCTGCTGAGAATACTTGGACTAATAAAAGGCTATAATTAGACTCATCCCTAAGCGATTACATTAAGAAACTGCATTGCAGTGAGGCCATGGGTGTTAATATGCCAAGCAATAATTACTTAACTGTCTTTAAACACAACCTAAAGCAAAACTGAAGAGTTCCATCAGGGGAGAAAAGCATGACAAGGAAATTAAATTAATGTTTCACAGGAAACCAGACAGTGTATATGAAAGAAAAAAAGAAAATTAATATAACAGACTTTTGTTTCAAATTAGTCTTAAAAAAAACTGTCTGCTTTTAATATTTTTTGTTTTGTTGATTTGAAATCATGACCCCGGCAAGATCCATTAGTCGTCTAGATAAATAAACACACTGACCAAGTGTTTCTTGGGAAATTACGGGCCACAGCTTTATTAAAGCAACCATAATCCAATAACCAATTAACATAATTAACATTGTTATATCACAGCTCAATTAAACATCCCGGAGGAGGAGCCCTGCCCGGTCAGTAACCTCACGCCCTGGGCCCGCGCCCAAAGCCTCCCAGTGCTTTACTAAGCACGCCCATGAGGCAGGGCAACGCCCACTTAAGCCCGGGCCGGGTGACTCACCTCCCGCCAACCAAAGTTATTCCTAACTTGCGTCCTAACCTCGGAATCCTAAATTCCTTACCCTTCTACTCTTGCCCCCCTTTTTTTTCTTTTTTTTTTTTTAAATTTAAGCCACCTGAACTGTGCTCAACCAACCTTACTCCCTTCGACTATACCTTATTAATATATCTACAACTTTTTCTTTTTTTTTTTTTACTAACCACCAACTCAAAGGAGAGGGAGGGAGGGAATCAGCTCAATGGCCGGCACGGAGAGAGGAGGAAGCCCGCAAGACGGGCAGAAGTCCCTCCTCCAGCCAATGAGAAGCACCCAGGCTCTGCTGACCAGGAGCTACATTATTAATATTAAATTATTTTTTTTATCGTTTTATTAACATTCCAGAACAGACATTACTTGTTATAGAAGTTGTTGTTAGGCATATAAACTCAACCCATTTGTATCATAACACCAAAAAATTAACATTAAAGAAAAAGTGTACTGCATTTACAGGTAAAGCTAATATGTTTGCTTGCTGGGCATATGCTATTAAAATTAAAGTTCAGTCTAAAATAAATGAAAAATAAGATTAAAAAATAAGTTAAAAAATGTTCTTAACTTTTAAACTGTCTGTTTTCTGGATGGCAGACATGGGGCCCAATTAAATTCGCCAAATCGCAGTTCCAGAAGCCCGTAAAGGAGCCTGCAAAAGTTACAGCTATTAAATTGTCCTCTTTTAGCTACCCGCAAACGATCTGCGGGTTACAGACGGAAAAACTCTACTGGCTGTAAAAATCGTAACTCTGACCCAGCTAAGCCTTTGATCCTTCAATCCCGTAAATGTTACAATCACAAATAACTATCAAATTGCTACAAGTCCTCAAGCCCTCAACTGTTTTCACACCCGTAAATGGCAAATGTAGCCAAAAATCCTGTGGCTACTAGAGAGGACCCACAAGGGGTTAAACTCCTGTCCGTAGACTGTAAATGCAAATAAAAAAAACAACACTACTGTATTTTAAATCATAGGGAAAGCGATGAGGTATTAAAATGAATAGCACAACATTCTCAAGCTCGCAAATCTGCAATAAAAAATACCTTTTTTATGTTTAATTTCCCTGTTATATCGATCCCGGCAATCAATGTGTTAACACATATAATAGAACTTGCATGGACTAGAATATAATATTTATTGATTTTTTCATATTACATTATTTCTGGAATGCGGATCCGATCACAACTCGGACTTCAAAACCAGAAGTGATTGGAATTTAACCTCCATGTTTTAGTGACGTAATGATGACGGTCTCTTTTACTATTGGCTCTGTCTATACCCATAATTACGGGTTTGAATAATTTCGCTTTTAACTGTTCCCGACTTAGGCCTTGACAGGTTTTTTCATCCTCTGGGTCAAACCACTGTATCATAGCTGTCTTGCTCATCTTTAAAACCCCAGAGCCAGAGTTCTCCACCAGTCCATAATATTCCCTCCCCGAACTCCTTGACACTTTATAGGGCCTTCTGAGGGCAAGTCCTCGGTATAGTCTTGTAAACCCTCAATTTCCTCCCTCTCGGTGGCAAGCCTCCAGTTACTTAAATACAAAACGGGGCGATCTTGGTCAGGCTCGCTTCCACAGGGCTGATTTGGGTAGTCCCTTTTCAAATGGCGCCGCTGCTGGCATCCACAGCACTGGGGTCCCAATTTCACCTTCTGCCCTGACAACCGACTGCCGGTTCCTGTTGAGGGCGTAGGAGGTACCTAGAGTGGGAGGATGCAGATTTTCCGGTCACCTTTCTTCTCTTCATCCTGGCAGCTGTTTTTTCTGTTGAAGGGATCCCGCTTCTAACACCAGTTGTGGAGATCTGCTTTCTTCAGTCGGGCTTGATAAGGCTGTTATGGCCAAACCTACCCAGCAGATACACCAGGTTCTTTTAATCCCTTCACCAAGACAGCTGCTGGTTCTAAAATGTCCTCACTCAGATGCAGTATTTAAAAATATAAACACAGGTTCAGCTTTATAAAAATCAGGAACTGTTTTTAATGCTGTAGAAACTTCTTAACAGGTTCAATGGGTGAATGTTTAACCTTGAACTGATATAAATTCTGTAAAACTTAAACTGGGTCTTCTGGGGTTTCTTTAATTGGCTAATACAGTCATTAATCAAAGTTTAATATGCCAGGCATCATAACATTCAATTCATTATGATCTTCTTTAGGAATGCTGACTTATATATACATCTTCTAGACAGGTCTCCTCCACTTCCATTAGGATTATACACACACTTCAGTTTCGTCCCTTTTATTAGGAGCATATACACAGTTCATTAATAGTACAGGATCAGGACAGCCATTTTCTTTACTATGGACTCTGACCCATATATATCCTCCAGATATCTTATTCCATACATATATAAATTAAGCCTCTCTACACTTTGTATTGAACAATGGAAGAAAAGAAAGGGGACCCTTTTAATAGTGCACACCTATGAATCTCAATAATGTAAGAGACCCAGTTGATTAAAACTTAGCTTTTAATAATTTACTTTAAAAATAGATGCTACAAAAGCTAAAAATTTGGACGCTGCAATTTAGAACAGGAGGTGGGAAAGGATATAGGGATATAATTGGACTGGACTTATTGGAATGGGCGTTAATACTCCTTTAAATATTGTCTTTAAGGTGCTGTGATTCTAAAGTGCTATAATAAAGGGCTATAATAAAGTGCTGGAGGTGTATGCAAAACAATCTGTGTTTTGCCCTGTTAAATAAATATTACATATAACTTGTGTTAACTTAAATACAATCGTGATAAATTGTATTTATAAAGTGCTGAGTTGTGCTATATTGCAGGAGTATTAGACTGACTATTACTTAGTTGCGGTATATCCCCTATATTATTCCTTTAATTCCCTATTATTAAACTCCTGTTAGGAGTGACTAGATGATTCAGGAACCTATTCTTAGTATTAGTTTGGCTTTATTGATATATCGCTGTGTCCCTGATACTCTGTTTGTCTCCTAAAGCATGGAGATCGCGGTTAGGACGCCTCGCGATGACGTCACTAACACGCGCCTCACGTTGCTGCGTCTCTCCCGATGCACGTTTCTCAATTTCCTCAGGGGTTACCGCCATGACACCAAGACATCCCTCTTTATAGTCTGTGTTGTCATGGGAACCAATTTTAATTAAAATCAACGTTTATTTAATATTTAAAATATCTTAAAAGATCTCAAAACTTAGAAAGCTGCTAACTCACATATTATAATGCTTTTAAAGGCATGCTTGTTTAAAAACTTACTATATTTAAATAACATTGCACTATATCTCTCCATATTGTTTTATTATATTATATTATATTTTGAGAGTCGTTGGATATATATACCAAGAGTGTCTTAGCTAGGGTCTCAGATGCGTTTCGCTCATCTATTGAGCTTTATCAATGGTAGTGGGTATCTATAGTGTAAGCTATGTAAAAAAAAGATGAGCGAAACGCTTGGTGTCTTGACTTTTTATCAGTATTTATTTTTATTCTTATTTTCCTCTATTTTTTTGTTTTTATTTTTACTTCTGTTTGTTTGTATTTATTGCTTCAGAAGTGTACTATTTATTTATTCTTTATTTTTTATTTGTTTATTTGAGTATATATTGATACATGGACACCCATATGGATTGATTGTTACCATTGGGTCTCTCAACTATGTCAATCAGTTGATTTTACCTGGGTTTTTATGGCCTCTCTGCTCTTTTGAATTTCTACAATATCAACAGAGTATTTGGCCACCTACTCTGATACTTCACACTCTTTGGGCCTAGCACCCCTTAGTGAATTAAAATCAGAGTTGATATTTCACAGATATCAAAAGGTGGGCTTTTATCCTCTGATAGAGCTTGTTGGACAATATTTTATACCTGATATATACGAGGTTAATGCTGATTTTTGGATTAATGTGACCACCGTGTTCATCAAGACAGTCTGGTGGAAACCGCATTGATAACACTCGTGGAAGACCAAGCACTATCCTATGTGTCATTTTTGATACCTCTAACTAGAGGGCCCTACATGTGAGTATCCAATTGTTACGCCTGATCTTTTGGAAATAAATGTATTGATCTGCACTAGGATTTGGTGTGCGCTTTCCCTTTCCTTTTTTCCATTTTCTACAGTATGACTCTGTGGTGACCAGAGTTTTTGGAAACAGCTGCCCTATGATCCAACGAGTCAGATCCATCAAGTGTATCCCCTCTTCATTCTATTAAGAACATCACAGAAGAAGACCCCCGAGATTCTACAAACATTACTAGCCCTTTTTTCGTCTCCTCTATCTGGACTCACTTAAGTATTTTTTGTATTTTTAGTAATTTCTAGTATTTTTAGTATTTATAGTATCTGTAACATTTGTAATATATATTTTTTCATTTTTGGTTTTTCTTCATTGATAATGCAATTTTTATGCAATTTTTGTGCATGAATATATATGTGTATATATCTTCTACATTTTTTATACATTCTTTTACACATCTTATATTTATTGTATTTATTATATATATTTCTTACATATTTTCTACATATATATATATATATATTATTTTTTTTAACCTATTTTTTACTTATTTTTATATAAATAGATTTATGTATATATACATATATATTCTTGTTTCGGTACTGGTCTAACGTGTTTTTATCTCCACGCTTTTAGGCGCTATAGTATTTACTAGGTTTCCTTACATAGGGAATTCTAGGTCTCCTTTTCGACATGGTTGACTGGCTAACACAGGACACCCAATCTTCTACAGCTTCTGCTCAGAACCTAGACGCACCATCCTCCAGCAGCTTTGCTTCGGGCACCTCTCCAGTTACTACTCGCCCGCCTGCCACCACCACCAACACTAGCACCACAGCCGCTTCACTTGATCCGTCAGCAGAGTTATTTACACATCCGTTGGAAGAAATGAGTGATGCGCAAACATTATTGCCAGAGGATGTAGATAACAGGGATATGTCCCAGTCAGGCAGCATTACACACATGGACGTACTGTCTGATGATGATGATGATGTTGTACCCGGTGCTGCTTCCTTTGTTGAGTTGTCAGATACAAGTGAAGCGGTTGATGATGACGATGCGTCCGTGGATGTCACGTGGGTGCCCGCTATAAGAGAAGAAGAACAGGAGGAAAGTTCAGATGGGGAGACAGAGAGGAGGAGGAGACGAGTTGGAAGCAGGGGGAGGTCGTCGCAAGTAGCTAGTGGCACAGTCAGACAGCATGCATCGGCACCCGGGGTCAGCCAGACAGCACGCCAGTCAATACATGCTGTTGCCACCACCAGAATGCCGTCATTGCAGAGCTCAGCAGTGTGGCAATTTTTTCCTGTGTCTGCCTGTGACAACAGCGATGCCATTTGCAACCTGTGCGAAAAGAAACTGAGTTGTGGGAAGTCCAACACCCACCTAGGTACAACTTCTTTGCAAAGGCACATGATGTCACATCACAAACGCCTATGGGATCAACACATGAGTACAAGCAGCACACAAAGTCAAAGCCGACATCCTCCTCCTGGTCCAGCATCTTCAGCCACGTCAACCACTGCTGCCCTGCTTGCCCCCTCTCAACCATCCGCCACTCCGTGTCTCGCCCTGAGCAGTCCCTGCTCATCTGCCCACAGTCAGGTGTCTGTCAAGGACATGTTTGAGCGTAAGAAGCCAATGTCACAAAGTCACCCCCTTGCCCGGCAACTGACTGCTAGCTTGTCTGAACTCTTAGCCCGCCAGCTTTTACCATACAAGCTGGTGGAGTCTGAGGCGTTCAAAAAATGTGTAGCTATTGGGACACCGCAGTGGAAGGTACCCGGCCGAAATTTCTTTGCACAAAAGGCAATCCCCAACCTGTACTCGATTGTGCAAAAGGAAGTAATGGCATCTCTGGCACACAGTGTTGGGGCAAGGGTCCATCTGACCATTGATACCTGGTCTGCAAAGCATGGTCAGGGCAGGTATATCACCTACACTGCGCATTGGGTAAACCTGGTGACGGCTGCCAAGCATGGAATACGTGGCTCAAATTTGAAGTGGGAGGACCGACCAAGCATCTTTTTCCATCTCCCGCTTCCAAAAATCCATGCCATATACACGTCCCCTGATAGGTGACGTAACAGGTATTAAACTGATAGGAATAAATAGTACAACTGAACACACCACTCCTATCTGGTGGCACCTTAGATTGCACGCGCAGTGCCCCAAATTTGAAGTGGGAGGACCGACCAAGCATCTTTTTCCATCTCCCGCTTCCAAAAATCCATGCCATATACACGTCCCCTGATAGGTGACGTAACAGGTATTAAACTGATAGGAATAAATAGTACAACTGAACACACCACTCCTATCTGGTGGCACCTTAGATTGCACGCGCAGTGCCCCAAATTTGAAGTGGGAGGACCGACCAAGCATCTTTTTCCATCTCCCGCTTCCAAAAATCCATGCCATATACACGTCCCCTGATAGTGGACGTAACAGGGATTAAACAGATAGGAATAGTACTACTTAACAGTACACACCTTATAATAACGCAGAGAGAGGCAATACAGAGAGAGGAGTCTGAAGAAGAGGAGTCAGAGGAGGAAGGTGGCTTTGAGGAGGTGGAAGACAAAACACAGCAGGCGTCCCAGGGGGCTTGTTGTCACCTTTCGGGGACCCTTGATGGCTGGGTGGAGGAAGAGACCTTCAATGACATCAGTGAGGACAAGGAACGGGACATGGCTAGCTTGGTATCCAACCTTGTGCAAATGGGGAGTTTGCGGTTGTGCAAAGGGACTGTTTGCCGTGCATTAAACAGGGAGATTGGTCTGTTACTGTGAAGCGGGCGTAACCCTTACACTACCTGATCGATACAACATCATACCTGATGTTTTAAAGCATGTTATTCCAAACAATTTAGGAATGTTAGGTGATTTATGCCCTTTATGGCTTAAAAACTTTAATTTTCCGTGGGAGTTTTGACATGGATCCCACTCCGGCATGCAACAGTCCAGGTGTTAGTCCCCTTAAAACAACTTTCCCCTTCACTATTGTGGCCAGAAAGAGTCCCTGTGGGTTTTGAAATCCGCCTGCCCATTGAAGTCTATGGCGGTTCGCCGGGCTATTCGCGAACTGAAAATTTGATGTTCGCGACATCACTATAACACAGTGATTTTCTTGCAGTTTTATTTATTTATTTATTTATTTATTTTATTTTGATCTTGTTCTTCATTTACGTCCACAGATCGATCAACAGGACAGATCACAATTAATGAAAAATACAGCAGTCAGTGCAGTCAGCACAATAACTATAAGGAGTCCCTGGTGGAAGCAGACATGCAATATATACAGCCACATATCAGCACAATACACACAAGCAGATACTGACAATACGCAATTGCGTGTTAAAGTCATGCACATATAAATCTATAATATAAATTGTTTAATTCTAGGCAAGCACAAAAAACAGATAAATAACCAAGTACAATAAACACAACCAAACAATGAGTAGAACTACAGTCAAACATGTTCTGTCCAACACAAACTTTATGACATGCACAAAATATTACTAAACATCATTATTGTTTAACAAAGTACCATTCATTTATTAAATATTAACGCTAATTACATTGTGGAGGCAGCTCGCATTGCCGTTTCTGATTATCTGCTTAGGACAAGAATAAATTGAGTGCCCTTTTTAACACAACTGAATGGGAAATATTATCTGCATCCAAGGTCCCCTTTAAACTAAAAAAAAACAACAACAGATAAGCAAATGAAAATAGTTGTTAATAAATTCATGGCTGAATTTTTTTTCTTCCTTTTTAAAACACATTTTGCCCAATATCAGATTAAGATTTTTTAAACTATACTATAAATACAAGACTTTTGTGGTCCTTTAAAGGATCACTGCAAACAAATATTTAAATTAAACTCCAACAAAGAACTACATTTGAAAATAGGCAACACGTTGTTAGAATGTAACAAAATAATACAGGTTATAATAATAATTTTTTTAATCTAATTTCCGCTGCTGTGAAATTTACCAATTTACAGCCTTATTAAATTGCAATTTGGCCAATTGAATAGGGCTCTATTTAAGCACATAGGATATTTTTTTTACAGAAGTTTTTAGTTAGTTAAGACCTTGCTGTGGGATAGAAGTTCACTAACTAAAAACTTCTGTAAAAAATATGCTATGTGCTTAAATAGAGCCCTATTCAACTGGCCGAATTGCAATTTAATAAGGCTGTTAGTTCCCAGTGATCTATTTCCTAAGGTGGGAGGAGACTTTCTATCTATGAGAAACCTCTACTGCACCATGGAAATGTGTAATTTGTAAGTGGTGTGCCAGCGTATTCATTAATAGTAATGAAGTAGTTTACAAGGCACGCCCGCGGGAGTGTAACAGACTATTTATTGAGAAAGGAAAATGTAAGCCCAAAGATTGTGATTTTTTTTTGTTTTCTTTGGGTATAAAAGACAAAACTTTTAGGGAAATAATTTACGGCTTAGCTACTGTTGGTGCAACAGGTGTGATACGATCAGCTACAAATATGCTTTGCTGTTTTATTGATTCCTATGAATTTGTTTCTCTTCAAGGATAGTAATGGGATGATATGATAAAAAAACTTCACATGCATCAAAGGATTTAATAAAGTTCAAGAAGGAAGAGGTCATAATTTGAAGTTGGAAGATTTAGGGCCAATGTGTGAAATTACTAATTAACAGAAAAAGTGAAAATGCCTTTTAGTTGAAGTTGTAAAGTCAAGCAAAGTTAATGATGTTAGTTATGCAAGGGGTAAACATAAGGCTATCTTGAGGCTTAAAGGAACCATGTACTATCACTTTTTAATAATGCATAGTTAGGCATTATGTAGAAGTTTATTTTTATATAATTATATATTTTAAAAAATATATTTCTATTTTCTTTTAAATTAAATACTTGCGTCTACGGGGTTGCCATTTAGCTGATCCACCACCCTCTGTGATTCCCCACCCACCCACGTCACAGGAGGCAGCTAGTCATATCATATGGGAGTGTGGTTGCAGTTACAGTCATCGTTCTCCAGCTCTCTTGCATGATCTCACAAGATCCTGTTCAATCTTATGTGACGTCACACGGTCATTTGGTGGTTGCCAGATGGTGTTGCTATGGAAGTTCTAAGAAGCTATGAGAATCGCTTCTAGTGCTTTCTAGTACCGTGCGTCAATAACGTCACAAGGTCATGTGGTATTATGCAAGATCTTGAATGTGCTCAATGCTCTGTGGTTCAACTTAGCGGTGGTACATATTGTACCTGCAGCCACACATTCCCTCATTTTTTTACTAGCCGCCTCCGTCCTGTGATGTGAGTGGAAGTATCACAGAGGAAGGGAGAGCTGGCAAATGATAGCCGCTTAGACAAGAGCATTTCATTTTTAATAAAATAGAATGTTTTTAAAACAGTAATAAATGATTATATAAAAATAAACCCTATATACTGCCTAAAAAAACATAGTACAGTGTTCCTTATATAAATCCAAACATTTAGGTAGATAGAATGCTTCAATTCAATTCCTCACATCCCTCTCACTGTCACCAAGGACATCATCACTCCCAGCCCCAAGCCCGTTGTCTTGGGGTTCTACTAGACCTTGCCCTTTCTTTCATCCCTCACATACAGTCACTAACAAAATCTTGCCTTCTCCATCTAAAAAACATTTCCAAAATACACCACTACCTTACACAAGACACACTGACATAACTAAGATTCTAATACATTCTCTCATCATTTCTCGTCTTGACTACTGCACCTTGCTTCTTGTTGGCCTGCCCACACCCGTCTTTTCCCAATTCAATCCATAATGAATGCCTCTGCTAGACTCATATACCATACACAACGTTCAGTGTCGGCAGCTCCTATCTGTCAATCACTTCACTGGCGTCCCTTAGCCTCCAGAATACAATTTTAAATCATGACCCTAACTTACAAAGCTCTCAACAACAGTGCACTCTCTAACATCTCTGCTCTCCTCTCCAAATACTCCCCCACCCACCCTCTTCGTTCAGCTAACTAACTTCTTCTTTTTACCACTCTTGTCACCTCCTCTCACTCCCGCC
This sequence comes from Discoglossus pictus, assembly GCA_027410445.1. NCBI lineage: Eukaryota > Metazoa > Chordata > Amphibia > Anura > Alytidae > Discoglossus > Discoglossus pictus. The sequence continues at coordinate 421,098,793 of CM050166.1, read as the reverse complement.
ATCAAGGCTTTTCTCGTGCTGCCCCTATTCTCTGGAACTCCTTGCCTCGCTCCAACAGACTATGCTCCTGCCTCAAAACCTTCAAAACCTCACTAAAAACACACCTGTTTACAGAAGTTTATCCTCTTCCATCCTAACATGCACAACACTTCTATCACCCTCCTGCACCACACACAAAACCTTTAGATTGTAAGTCTGCAAATTTATCTTGCACGGCACTTTGGGGAAATCACTATGGATACCAAATACTAAGCTCAAAGACAGGGCCGTCCATTATTTGCAATGTGTTAATATTGATTTTGCCTTTGTCTGGAAATGAACGGATGTATAGCAATACGGAATATGTTGGTACGTTACAAATAAATGATGATAATGGTCTGACCAGATGGTACTTTTTGGTTCCTAAAATCATTCTGCCATTATCATACTTGGCCCCTATTCTAATCCCCTATATTGCAGATGGCACCATGTTTAAGAGCAAATTAAATCTCCCTAGCTATGTTAACTACCCATACTGGAAATATTGCGAGAAAACTGCTACGAGTGACTGTGGCAAGACAGAGTAAAAAATGACAGCAAACTTTTCCACAGATTTTTGCACTGCCGAAATATTCTGAGTTACTCGGTTAGACTTTTACACCAAAGTTAGACTTTTACACCAAAACTCTATTCAAATAAGAGTTTATGCATCACTCACAAAATAGAGCAGTGCTGTAACATCAAAAATATTACTTATACTAAAGTCCACTCCCAAATGGTTTTGAAACCACTACTGAGTGGCGAAGCAGCAGTTAAATAGCCAGGATAGCACCAAAACAATAGGAAATCAGGAATGTTCATCATTATTTGACACTTAACAGTTCAATATAAACATATGTGTAATTACAACACATGGGGCCTCATTCTATTATCGGTCGTAGGAGATGCGGGGCCCCAAGGACCGGCCGCAAGCTATTTGCCTATTTTATTCCCTTCCGGCCGGGGATTCCGGCAGGCTTGTGGCCGGCGCCTTGCTATCCCTTGCGCCGGAGGAAAGCCTTTGATCTTAAACGGCTGCAAGTGCTTCGGCCGCAAGAAAATCCTGGTTGCTATTCAATTGCTCCGGGAACCATGTCTGCAAGGCTAAAACCGAGCCGCAGCTTACTTGCAGGAAAAAGGTCCCGCAGGCACACAAATAAGCACATAATAAAGCCATCCTGCACTCTGAGGAGAGTATAAAGTTATTGTAGGTGTTAGCATTAATAGCACAACATTCCCCTACACTCAAATCCGTAAATAAAATATTTTTGAATTTATGTCACATATCCATGTAAAAAGTCCAGAGTGCTTGGAGCACCTCAGACCTGCCCACGCTGTGGCCGGAAAATAAACAGTTAATGTAATCTCGGATTTGGGCTGATGTGCAAGCTTGAGAGGGGGTTGCTATTAATCCTCATGTCCCCCATTATGATCCCTAGCATTTACAGAGCTTTACAGTGCTGTCTTGAATTTATATTTGCATTTTAAGATTTCTGAGCTTACGGCCGGTTGCAAGATATATGGCCGGCCGTAAGGGGATAGCCTTGCGGCGCCGTATAATTGAATTGCAAGGTAACGGGAGCCCCGCAAGGAATCACAGCTTTGCGGCCGATTTACGGACGATAATAGAATGAGGGCCATGGTATTTTATTATTATGTCTGTTTCAATATACAACATCCAGGGTAATACACAACCCAGTACTCAAGGGGTTAATACATATCAGGAAGCCATGTGGGCTACGAACAAATGCTCTAATGCATTGTCTATTAATATATATACAGTATATAAATATATACACAGTAAACAAATATTTTTTTATATACAGTAAACTCCCCGTTATCCGGCACTCACAGGGACGCCCTATTGCCGGATAGTGTAGTTGGCAATTAATCTGGAGTCCCCAAATGTAAGGGTCTAAATGACCCTTAAACCCCCCAAAAAACACTAAAAATGCCTTTAAAGGGGCATTAGCACCTAAACTGTTTTTTTTAGACACAGAAAAAAACGATTAGAAAGAGAGGTAGTTTTTTTTTTTGCAGTCTCAAACTGCCGAATAGTGCCGGATACTGCTGTTTATGCCGGTTTAGCAGGAGTCTTTTTAAAATGGGGCATTGATCCCGGTGCCGGTTGCTTGAGAGTCCCGGTTAGTTGGGTGCCGTAGAACCGGGATTCTACTGTATGTGGTTTCCTGCTCAGCTGCAGTTACGGCACTTGTTGCTCACTAATAATAAACAAGACGTTCTCATTTTCCTAGAGCCGTTTCTCATCTGTAATGCTTGGTTTGGTGTAATATATACATACTTCTACACTAAAATCTCTTGTGGACAAGGCTGGATTTACGGATGTGGGCTCAGAGCCGTAATATTTCGAGGGAAAACATTAGAATAAACTTATAACATAGGGAAATAAAGCTCTCATTTTACGGTTTACCGCAAATTACACTCCTCAATTAGAATTGAGGTATTAGTTATTTTCGTACAATATAAGAAAAAACTGACCACAGTGGTCCTTTAATTATCCCATTTACATTACTATTTATTTTTACACTCCCATCAACAAGACAGATAGTAATTTTTGCAAAATAAGTAAACACACTTGTGAATTTGACATGCCCGGCACTCCATGCAGATGAGCCATATTTAAGCAGGAAGCTACCAGCAGCGAATCCATCATAATAATAACCTCTTATCTTCACATAATCTTTTCCTTTCATCTCCACTGTACATTATAACCATTAACGTGAATTCTTTTCTGAAAGTAATTACACAGTGTGATTCTCTGGAGCTGCGTCCCGAGTCTTGTGCGCTGAGGTGAGTCACAGTTCAGGAGAAACAATGAGATCTGCACCAGGAATGACAAGTAACAATATAATATTATGCTTCTTACATTTATAGGGTAATCATAAGCTGGTAAGATCCTTGTTATATTGTTTTGTTTTTATGTTTTTGTTCCGAGGTAAATAGTTTTTAAGTGGGTTACTGCACTGTACATTTATTCGTTTTTATGTGGAAAATATATTGACATGTAAAAATAACCTGTAAATTAGGTTATAGCATGAACTGTGCAGTTAAAGGGGCACTGAACAGGTTCTAAAAATTACATATTGCTGTTGAGAAATAATTGACATATTATATGCTGATTTTAAAACAGGATACAGTTTGGGAAACCCCATCCAAAAACATATTTATGAATGAATGGGCACCATCTCAATGGCACATTGATAAGTGGTGTGCATTCTTAGGTGTGTCGCTTTAGGTTTGTTTTTGATATAAGATATACTATATATTACTAATTGTTATGAATCGGTCAAATTGGTCTTCCATTGATCCTCCATCTAGATCACATATACAAAAAGAAAGGAAATATTCTCCTCCTTTTTTAGGAAGGAAACTAAAAAAAATACCTTCCAGGTGGGAAGCAAGAAGAACAAAACCTGGAAGAAAAAAGTATGCAACTTGTTTCAAAGATAAATGCTCAGACCTACATACTTAAAGGGATTCGATCAGAACAATAGGAAGCAGATTTCATTTTAAAGAGCATTAAAACAGTAAGTCATGTCTGAATTATTTAGAATTGTTTATGTGGCTCCTGTATGCTAATATGGGGCTGAGTATGCTAATATGTGACAAGCAGACTGCAATTCCAATTAGCAAAACAGCTACCGTAATTAATATGCATGAGCAGCTCATTTGCATATAACTACAGCAACAACAATAACATGTAATTTCCTAGTATTGATTCACTTTAGAAACAAAAAAGTTTTTTAAACTCTTTAAGTATATAAATAACCTAAAAAACAACTTGATTTTGGGTTGTGTCATGGCCATTGATGTATTGAGTGAGATACCACAGATTTCAAGGCTCTAAATGTAGAAGTATACTTGACTCTATTACTATGGCCCAGGTCATGTAGCATTAATTTTATTTCACCAATTTGGAACATGCCCTGAACCTGGCTTGGATATGTCTACTGTAGCACAGCAAAGGTGACAGCTTTTGGAAATGCATAGTCTTTCTAGGGGCAATGGATAACATGGGCGTCCAATATCTAAAGTTTATAATTTTCTAGGATTTGTTCATCACTGGAGAATCCAAGAATACAGTTTGACTCGATTTAATTTCAGACACAGCTTATTTGACCATGGGCAGGTGGCAGGATGGCCTTGTGAATAACTGATCCTTGAGCGGAATGACATTTGTCAGCTTATGGAAAGCACATGCTTAGCAACAATCAAGATTCAAAGGTTTACAGCCATATATATTGCGATAATGCTATTAGTTTAAAAATATAGTACAAGTCAGTAGTAATTTCATGGGAGTTAAATCTCCTGATCACGTGTTAGAAAGCCACCCAAAACATATTCAGGTAAAATCCTTTTAGAAAGTCAATGACCTCAGGGAAGCCTTCGGAAAAACCATTGCCTTAGTCTTGAACTAGATAAAAAAGTGGGTAACTCAGAAAAATAAATACGTTTTGAATATCTATAAAAAGGTTTATTTTCAAATAATTTGCTGCTGTTGAAAAATGTTCAATGATTTCTCAGGAAAGATCCCACTTCTAACACCAGTGTTGAGATGTTGTAAGTATAATCATGGATACATGGGAAAAATATAATCTTAGACATCAATGTCAACATCAGGTGCTTTATTAATACACTCATCTCGATGATTGTTTCTCACTAGCTTTTTAAGCTGATTCTCAATTAACCTTCACCTTTAAATGTCATATCAGTAAAATCAACCACTTCGACAATCAACCAGAAGTACATTTTTTGTAGCAGAATTTCATTTGATTCACTGAAACATTCAATATTTAATAGATGTTGTTTTAGAAAGTAAAAACTGACACCGAATCCATTTCAGATCAGAGCAATGGAATGTACATAGGCTGGAACAATAGCGAGTGTTATCTGATTTGGTGAGACAGACAGGCGCTTAGAGAGGAAACTGAGAAGGAATAGAATTATCTAGCAGTTTGCATACTTAAATACAGAAAATCATTTTTGTTGTTAAAAAGAAATCAAAGTGTTAGGTATTTTTTATGTGTTATAAATTTATTTTTTCACGTTTAAGTAATTTAGAGCATACAGTTTCTATAAAAATACAAGTTTATAAAGTTTGTCTCTCTAATATTTAAATGAATGTGTAATTCATCATTAAAAAAAAACATTGAAAAACAAGTGATTTTTTAAAATCTTTAATGGGACTCTATTCTGTCACCCCGAAATCATTTTTTAGGTTATTTCTAAACAGCATGAAAAACTGTCTATATGTTGCAAAATCCATTTTTTCTAAAGTAAATCAGTTCTGGGAATTTTTGTGTTGTTGTTGCTGCATTTATATGCAAATGAGCCGCTCACATTTATTAATTAGCAGTTTTGTTGTGCTATTTAGAATTACAGTCTGCTTATCTGTCTTAGCAGTGGCCAACTAAAAGACCTGCAATGTTATCAGGCAGTTAGATGCCTCTCCCACCCTTTTCAAGCACTCTGAGCTGCACATTAGCATAATGAGCCACACATTAGCATACTCAAGCCATAGAATCAATTCTAAATACTTCAGAATTTATTAATTGTAGAAATAAAATGAATAGACAGTTTTAATGTCCTTTAAAATGAAATCAACTACCTGTGTCGGGCGCGTTTTGATGACGTCATTGTCAAGCACCTTAGTAGTACAGACATAGAATGGTGTGGAACTCCGAACAACGCTATTAGGCTGTAAGGAAAGATATTATCATGAGGTCTTATCAAGCCATTCATTTATGTATAGTGCATCCAGCAAATGTATTATTTAATCAATATTAATAGGTTTATAGGCTTGTGGGTAAAGTAGTGGATGTAGAAATACATACATGAGGTAGCAAAGCACTCACTTTCCAGTCACTATCAAGCTAGATCCTTACAATAATTTCAGCACTAGTCACTTTCAGATCTGACTCCTATAGGAGCCCTGGTGATAGTTAGATACAACAATGAATGTCACATTAGGCAGTATATGGTATTAAGTAGTGCATATATAATTATATATCCATGAGGTATAAATGGTCACAAATACATATTTAATATATTACCCATATCTCACCTCACTTTGAAAAAACAAGCAGAATATCAACACACCATAGAGCACTTATAAAAAAAAATCATAATAATGATATCTTGACAAAACAATTTTTATTAAAAAATATTGCAATGAGCTTATCAGCACTTTAAAGCCCTATTATACAAGTAAGATTAGCCAACAATAAGATACCTAATAGTGGATCACAGATCTCCTTTGCACTACTATAAAATAAATGCAAAGTCATATAATAATACTTGAATGATTGACGTCATCTAACTAAGAAATAATAATCTTAGTTTTTTAATTGTTCAGATTTTAAAACTAAATTTTTTAACAAAGTAATAATAAAGTTTGAATTTTTAAAGTATTATTTTGTGGCAATAATTATGTTATACCACAAAAAAGGTGTTCTTTACTTTTGAATTGACTATCAATTCATAGTTCTTCAAGAGAGAGGGATGATAGAGTCCCTTTAAATGAAACCTACAATACTGCACACTATGGGCCTCATTCAATTGCGATTTGGCCAATTGAATAGGGGTCTAAATAAGCACATAGCATATATATATATTTTTTTTTTTCATAAAGTTTTTATTAAGGATAATCAAGAAAAAACTTTTACAAAAATAAGCACAGTCTATAAAACATAATTTCACATGTCAAGAAAGGAAAATTCCTATCCTAAGCATCTGCTTCTCTTTGTTGAATTATTCCTTAATATAATTTTAACGTTTTCAGTGCACAAATTGGTATAATTAAAAAAATAGTATTACAATCAATATATTCTACGAACATATATGAAAAGAGAAAAGGAGAAATAGAGAAAGAGGAAGAAGTGAAGAAAAGAAGAGAAAAATAAACAAATAAACAAAAAAATGAAGGAGTGAAAGGAGAAGAGCAAAAAGTAGACAATTGCTTCCCATCGGCCCCTTCTACTTCAGAAGATCAGGATTTGACTATAACGTGGCCTTTTCAGTTCCTGTACTACCCAACCTTAGTTTTACTGTCGTTACCTTTCGTCCGAAGAAGCCTCCAGTATCCTCTCCCGCTCCGCCTGTTCCAGTCCGCCCCCCGCTCCACTCCTCTTGTCAAATGCAAAGAGCCTCCCTAGCTAAAATTCAACTCGTCCCCCCACTACCTATGAAATGCAGTCGGGGGAGGAGATCCAGAGTCCCCATATTTCCAAAAATTTTTGATGTGTGTCCAATAGTGTATGAGTCATTCTCTCATTTATAAATAGGAAGTTTATTTTGTTTTTAATTTCCTGGAAGTTAATGGAGTTGTCCTTCCACCTTCTAGCTATGATGTTTTTTACTGCCAGATAAATCAGTTGTGTCAATTTATTGCCTACCCCTCCTAGTTCCTTATAATTCCTGCCTAAGAGACATGTTGCTATGGAAGGTTTAAGTGGGATATTAAATAATCTTGAAATTAGATCAGTCGCTCCAGCCCAGGTTTCAGAGATTAAAGGACATTTCCACCAGGCGTGGATGAAGTCCCCTCTTTCCTGACATCCCCTAAAACATTTATCCGAGTTCGTAGGCACAATTCTATTTAGTCTAGCGGGGGTCATATATGCCCTATGTAGGATTTTCAGCGAGGTTTCCAACAAGCTATAATTAAGGGACCCTTTAGAAAGGCTAGAGAAAGCTTTAGACCAGGAGGGCTCATCCTAGGTCTGTTCCAAGTCCAGCTCCCACTTCAGCATAAAGGAAGGCTTTGGTGAATCCAAGGGGGAAGCATTAATTATGTTATATATTGCTCCCAGATTACCCCTAGCATGGGCTGAGTGTTTGCATACTGTGGTGAGCCAAGAGTCTTTAGGCGGGCCAAATTCCCTGAGAATTTCTTCCACCCAATGCCTGATTTTAATATAGTTAAATATTTCCGTATCAGGAAACTCCCTCCCTCTGCATACTGTTTCTAGAGAAATAATCTTCCCCCCTTCCCACCATGAGCCTAATTTATCTAATTTTTGCAAAGTCCAAAAATGTTTAGAGTTAGAAGAGAGGCTAGCCGAGAGAGTGGGAGAAGTGAAAATCGAGGTGAGAGGAGTTACCGGGTATGCTAGATTGTGGGTTTTCTTGGCCCAGATCCAGATTTTTAAAGTAAACTTAGTGATTGGATTACTTATGTAAGAATTAAGAGTATTCGAATTTGGTGCCCATAGGATAGTGCCCCATGTGAGGGGGGCATTTGTGCCTCCTCTATGAAAACCCAATTAGGCTGGAGGGAAGTGGAGTGTGCCAGAGGAATAAAGGCCAGTTGTGCCGCTCTGAAATAGCTAGAGAAATTCGGGCATGAGAGACCTCCCTTGGATTTATGTCTATACATGACCTTCCTCGCTATTTTCGGGGGTCTATTCCTCCAGATGAACTTGAACACCAGGGACTGAAAGCGAGCTAATTCTGAGTTATTTACTTGGACAGGAAGGGTTCTGGCTAGATACAGGAGCCTCGGAAGGATGTTCATCTTCACCGAGGTTATCCGACCCGTCCAAGAAATATGCTTCCTCATCCAAATGTTCAAGTCCCTCTGGAGAACCCTGAAGAGGGGGGGGGGGGGGGGGAATTGGCCTTATAAATTCCCGCTAAAGAACTAGTAATATTTATCCCCAAGTAGTGAATATGATTGGCCGGCCAAATAAACTTGTGGCATGATTTCAACTGGGACAGAGTATCTAAGGGTATGCCTATGCCTAGTGCCTCCGTTTTGTCCTGGTTTAATCTAAGTCCAGAAAGAGAGCTAAATAAACCTATTGTGTCCAGCAGAGCTTCAATAGAGGGGCCAGGGTTAGTAAGAGTACACAATAGATCGTCAGCAAATAAGGAGCACTTTAAATGCTGGTTTCCCACTCGCAGCCCCTCTATAGAGGGATTTGCCCTAATCGCTTGAGCCAGCGGCTCTATTGCAAGGGCAAAAAGGAGAGGGGAAAGAGGGCATCCTTGTCTCGTTCGACGCCCTATCTCTATAACCGCCTTCTGGGAGCCCGGGAGTTTTAAGTTAGCTTTGGGAAGATTGTAATAGGTGCGAAGCAGGTGTAAAAATTGGCCATTGAACTCAAATTTATCCAGAGCGGCATATAATAAAGGCCATTCCAGGGTATCAAAGGCCTTCTCTATGTCCAATGCGAGCAGGCAAACCGGGGTATTTCTATGTCTAGCCAAATGGATGATGTTTAGGGTCCTTCTAATATTATCACTTGTCTGCCTGTATGGGATAATGCCAGATTGGTCCTTGTGAATCAGGGAGGGCAAAAAGACAGAAATCCTTTGTGAGAATATTTTTGCAAGGAGTTTGATGTCCCCATTAAGGAGCGAGATCAGTCTGTAATTTTTTGCCTCCTTTGGGTCCCTACCTTCCTTGGGGAAAAGGATCAGATCCGCGAAATTAAGTTCTGGGGGAGTTGGGTCCCCTTTCAAGATCATGTTGAAAAGGCTGCATAAGTGTGGGGTCAAAATATCCGAAAACTTTTTATAGTAAATGTTAGTAAAGCCATCAGGGCCAGGAGATTTACCCATTTTTAGGTCTTTAATTGCCTTCCTAACCTCCTCTACCGATACCTCTTTGTTTAGGTTTAGAAGATCCGACTCCGATATTTTAGGCAAATCTAAGGAATTCAAGTAGGAACTAATAGAGTTCCCTGGAGGGGAGTTGTGGGAGGAATAAATGTGCTGGTAAAATTCCCTAAAAGTCTTTTGTATCTTATTTTGGCTAAACGTAAGTACTCCCTCTTTGGTTCTAATTTGAGAGATTTTGGACTGAGAGTACCTTGCCCTCAGACTTTTTGCCAATAATTTGTCTGGTTTATTCGCTTTAGCATAGAAGAGGTGCTGTGTTCTTCTCAGGGCTTTATCCGTTCTAATAGATAGAATACCATCTAGCTCCAATCTAGCCTTGTCAATTTGGTCCCTTAACGAGGAAGAAGGAGAAATTTGATTCTGTTTCTCTAATTGAGCTAAATTTTTCATAGTATATATTTTTTAAAGAAGTTTTTAGTTTGTGAAAACCTTGCTTTTGGATAGATGCTTACTAACTAAAAACTTATTTAAAAAATATATGTTATGTGCTTATTTAGAGGCCTATTCAATTGGCCAAATTGCAATTGAATGAGGGCCTATGTTTGAGTGAATCAGGAGTCCCACATGACTACTATAAGAGAAATGAGTTGAGGAGTGGAAGTTTCTATTGTCAGCCTTCTGCACTTCTTTGTGTGATTATTTCTACATTGTAATTGATACGACAATTCTGAGTATTAGGAACAAGAACGTGGTATCATACCAGCATTGTAAATATTTTATTAGCATTAATTTTTTTTATATTTGCCTTTTTTTTTTTTTGTTTCTATTTTTTATCTTTTCATCTATGATAATAGAGAATAGGATTACGTTTTAAAAGTTATGTTTTATTGGGACAATATAGAATATAACCAAAGTGAGTGCACAAATAAAGCCAATATGCTATATTTCTATTTTTTGTTGAGTAGGTTTGTCCTATAGGTCTGGTTACCTATTCAGAGAGCGGCCTCTTTTAGCTTACATGTCATGCCCTTCACAGGGAGAAATAGCCTGTAGTAGATCAGTCTTATCATATTCAAAAGAGTGATCCAGCCCCGAAATACCAGGCAATTCTACCCTGAACAGGAGAAACAGCAAATTTCGCAACATTTTGGGACTTACGACAAACAAATACGAGACGCGGAACTTAGGAAAAAGAGCACTACGACCTCGCAACGATACGACTTTAACGGGCAACCCGCACAAACCTGAAAACATTAGAAACACAATAAATACACACAACAAACACATAAAAAGCTTACCCACAGCAAGCGGGAGCACCCAGGACCTCTGCAAGTGAACTTACACCTCGATTTAATTCCAAATTACAGAGTTTAGACACCCGAAAATCACCTAAGCGAAAGAAAAAATGGGCGCCTAAAAAATGAAAACGAGACTACATGACCCTAATGACGCAAAACACCACCAAACACATACAGATTTTCCCGAAAAAGCCACACGAGATCCAAGAACAAGGACGCAAAATCAGCCACAGCCGCATACCACACATTAGGCGCCATTTTACAACACTAACTTACACAATCCGGAAGTACACAGCTACCCTAACGGATTTTCCTTGCACACGCACACTATTTACACTACACACTGCACACATTACTGACACTTACAAAGCAGCTCCACAGCAGTGAAAACACACATTGTATGCTGCAGCAACATGAAAACAGATTGTCAGCTCTTCCACACAATGTTTCCTGCATATATTACTTCAACATAGGTAAAGTATATTCCTTTATTAATGCATTATTTATTTGATTACCATACACCAAACAACATTAGCTCACTTACAATTTCATTGCTGTCATTTTTTGACAGGCAATATTCTAGTAAAATATATAGAGGTGTACGGATAAATTCTGCTGAATTACAATATGTAGGTTGTAGTCATCTAGATGTCACGTATATAAATAAGTGACCATAGGCATCATTTAGCACTTAAATAAGTGCAAGGAGATAGAGATATTAGTATTTAGATAACAAACCAATTGGCTTTAAGTATAGGTTACATAAGGTGAGTCTATTGCTCACCACAGTGAATAGTGAATAGTGATCAGTTTCAATCAATAACATCCCAGACACATTAGGAAAAAATAATTAGGTAACAATATAGGGGAAAAGTCGTAAGCAAAACAGTCCATAAATAGCAATATCAATTATTTGTGAATTATGCGCCACAATATAAATAGAAATATGTAATTTAAGCTATGAAATTATTCCATCATGTGGTTAATCTCTCCTGCTTTAATAGACAATCTGAAATAGTAAATATTTATAATTCCTCCTATATAAATCCCTATATATCTTAATCTATATTTCCCTGTGACTCATGAATTTTTTTTTATCAAAATAGATGCCCTATAGCCCCGGCAAACAAAAAACTATTGTCCCTTTTCTGAACCCTTCTTGGCAAAGAAAACCTCAGCTAGTGCGTCTGAAAGTCCTGTCATGGAGAAGTGATGTTCTCTAATGCTCTGCAAGTGGTGAAAATAGTGGTACTATGAAGTTGTGTCGCACGGGAATTGGACACATTTGACTGTCAATGCACTGCAGTGACCATAGTTTTCTTATGTCCTCTCCATACAGCTTGTATTTGGTTTCTCTTTATCCATTGAAGTCAATGAATAATATTTACAACAGAAAGGGAACCTAGATTTGAACCAAGAAAATCATGCACTCCCATCAAATGCTCCATCACTGAGTTATTTCCCCACATGAAGAGTAACTGTAATTAACTATGCAGCAACAATGCTATCGATGTGTTATCTATCGTACTGGGTATTTTTGCAATATAGTGTTTCATGGGAATTGCAAGAGACCAACATCTAGTAATATAATATTTATAAAATGTTTTAAATATTATTGTGAAAATGATGTTAGTGTCTGGAACTCACATTTATATCACATTTTCCTACATAATGATTTTATTATAATGGAATTCAAACAGCACTAAAACAGTACATACTGAATAATGCCCTGAGAATTAACACAATTTATCTAATAACTTATTTAAGGATCTACTCTTAATAGAAAATAGCAGACTTTAAAAAAAAGAAGAAAAATATATTTTTCCACATAAAAAAAACATTATATGTTGGTATAGAACAAACAATGGTGTCTTCGTGGCCTTTTAATTTATCTCTATAGCTCTGTCTTATATACTATGCTGTGCACACATTTTCTTTTCTCCAGAAAAAGCCTTTTAGAATTATAGTTTATTTATAGAATTCTGCCATATTCTAATACTAAATCATGAGGCCATTGCTTTTTATTATTAATAATGATGCTCAAAAAGCAATATCCCACTAATGTATTCAACAATTAGCACTTACTATACTATGGTTAGATGACATAATTGGAGCTTTTAAGAGAAGTTAGCTTTCTACACAACTACTAATTATAGAAAGCTATTTGTCTTTGTTAGTGAAAAGAATATACGGTAATTAGAATAATCTGTCAGTGAGTTTACAAAAACACACATATATATATATATATATATATATATATATATATATATATATATATATGTAAAAAATACTGTTCAAACAAGCTGATAGCTTTGGCCATGGACATATTTAGGTTTTATGCTGCCCTAGGCCAATTCAGACTTATGGGCCCCCACATTCAATACTTGAGCGTACCACTTCCCAAGTTATTACTCCCGTCTCTCTCCTTCCTAGATCCCAAATCATAGATATATTAGCATTTATGTATATCAGAAAGTATTAGGTAAACTTAAAGACAAACATTTCACTATAAATAAGCATTTTTGTGCCTATGCAAATATTATTCATCGTCGGGCAACCTGCTGTCCACTAAAAATGTGCTGGCCTAGGCCCAAACACACCACTGGGAAATGGTTATATGATTGTAGATCCCAATTTTAGAAAAAAAGTGAAAACCCTTAATATACCCTTCACTAAAATAGGAGTATTTCTTATAGTGATTTTATAAGGTGTGGCCACATCATTAAATAACACATTACATAGCAAAATATAGAATATATATTGATGCTGTTACATTTTCAGGTAACATTCAGAGAACCAATATGGAGGACTGAAGGCTCTGATATGGCGTCACATAAGCTTAGCGCTCAGGACTAGTTTTACATTCGTGTTAACACAATATCTTGTATGATTGTGTCAGTGTGGCCCCAAGAGCTGGCGATCACTCTATGTTGTGTGGATTTTGTACTGAGACACACAATGAAAACAAGAAAAGCTTAAATTAAATGATTATTCTTTTAAAATTAAAAATGACTAATGAAAAAAATAATAAAAGCCTAGCTCCCATTCAGAGCCTACCTCACTTCTTGTCACCTCTCTATAAGGTGTGTGGCTAGGCCACTGTCACCTAAACATAACCAAAGTAACAAGTCATTTGGGGCACAATCTTCTGTGTTGATCTCCTTTTATGTCTCTCAGCCTCCTCACTTGCTATCTCCTGCAGACTCTGGAGACTCTCATGCAGCCTACACATGCAACTTCTGTGTTTCAGTGTTCAAGGCTGCTCAGCAACACAAAGTCTCTGGTGATATAAATCTAAACTCCATCACTACTTGTTATGGTTTTCAAATTGCCACCAAGATGGTAACTCCCCTAATGTTGATCCTTACCTTCAGGGGCTCTCAGCATCTTGTTTTTATGATATTCCTGATGGTTTTCAGCTTGTTCCAAGATGGCAGCTCCCATAATGTGGGTCATTCCTTGAGGGGCCCCCAGCATCTTGTTTTTATGACATTTCTGATGGTGTTCGGCTTGTTCCAAGATGGCAGCTCCCATAATGTTGATCCTTCCCTTCAGGGGCCCTCAGCATCTTGTTTTTATGACATTTCTGATGGTTTTCAGCTTGTTCCAAGATGGCAGATTCTAATTAGAAAAATAATAAATATTTACTTTTCCAAATAAATATGGCCAACATAGAATATATTTTTTTAGTAAAACTCCCTGAAAGAAAAGAGTTTATCTTCAAACAAAAGTACAATATGTTGATTTGAAACACCTTTTAGTAAAGTTATAGGCTAAGGATATATTCCCTATGGCGAGAGGTTTCTCACTAGTACATCGAGACCTCTATGGTTTATATTGTATTCTGTGAAGTCTATTTACTAAAATGTCAAGAATTAGCTTTTTTAGAATAACATCAGGATTTGAGGGGTCTCTCTTCAGTGTGAAACCTCTCAACTTATTCTATCTAGTTCTATGTACATCAGTATGTCAAGGTAATAATACTGCATCCCACTCATAGAGCATTCAATCCTTATAGATCCTCATCTCCTCCCGAGTCTCTTTACAGATCATCTCCTCCCTGATATCTATGATGTCACATCATCCATCACCTCCTCTCACTTTACAATAATAAGAACTCTTTACTTACATCCCAAACTCAGAAGCATATTAGGTTCTCTCCATCATCCTATCCCTTATATGCCAAACTCCCACAGAGACAATCTCACCTCCATTACTTGTATGATCATTATAACCAACATTTGGAAGATTGAGTTCCTCTCCCTCAGGTCTTCTTGCAGAGCCATGGCCTTCACATCGCTCTCCTGCTACAACCGTCTGGAAATGACTTTACCCTCATAACACAGCTACTTATATAGAGCTCAGGCTTTATGATGTCATGCACTGTGACATATGGTGATGTCATCCACTGTGACATATGGTGATGTCACCCACAGTGATTAGTATCAGCATTTAAGGAGCACAGGTGAGGGGACAAAGAGACACAGGAGAAGGAGAGGGGGAAAGAGACACAGGGGAGGGAGGGAGGACGGGGAAACAGACACAGGGGAGTGAGGGGGAAGAGACACAGCGGAGGGAAGGGGGGGGAGATACATGAAATATTATATAGTCATTTATGACGGGCAAACGACTAGTATACATATAAGAGACCACTCATGAGGGCTTTCATTTTTCTAATGAGGAGTCCCATATTGTATTTATTATCTGTAGAGGGGAGATTCTAGTGGTTTTCAAGTCATCACATTTTTATGGCAATCTCCTGGTATTCAGAGGAGCATAAAAACCCCCATATGAAAGAGAAGAATCTCTTCTTTTCTAAGAAGGGTCATTGCAACTTTTCATCATGCAAGGGGTGAGGCAAGGGTTCTTTAACAACCCATACACTGAGAGTAAAATGTCAGTCTCTGTGTGACCATGATCATGATGATGTCACTATGCGCCACCAGTTTCTACCAGTAATCTCTCATCATGTTCCACTGGACACTGGCAGGGACTAGACGTAGAGGAGATTCATAAGGGAACAGAGTTAGCACCCAAGGGGTTAATATAAGTACAGGTATCCAGAAAAGTAGAAAGATAAAAAATAACAGTGTTGTTTGGGCGTATTTATTACTCCTCCCATCCGCTTGCTATAACTCAAATAATAGGTTAATGTATGTTGAATATTTATATGTATCTGATATGGTTAGGCACACTGAAAGACAGAAGTGACACTACAAATAGGCATTCCTGTGCCTGTGCAAATATTATTCATTAATATTGCACCAGCATCTTTGGACAGCCTGTTGCCCCCTACAAATGTGCTGTCCTAGGCCTAGGTCACTTTTGCTTGGGCCTAACCACAGAACCGGCTTTGGCATCACTTGTAGTTGTTAGTACAAATTAATGTAATCACCTGTAAGATATTTAGGCTCTGCTGAGCACAAAGAGAGGATATAACATCAATCACTTTAACAGAACGGCATCAAAGTGACATACAAATGATAGCCGGGTTTTATAGCGAAAATTTGAAGGCGCACAGCCAAAGCAAAGTGAGTCACTTACAAATCTTGTCTGTTACAGAGAAGTTGGCAGAGGAAAAATACTTACATTTTAAATACTTAAAGGGAGATTTACTAAGACATCAAAACCACTGCTAGAGATTGCAATGCATCGGGATCCTGCATACCAGCCCATCACCAATCACTGTGCCTAGTAAACCAATCTCAATAAAGGTGTGTTATGGATGTGTTAAACTGGAGTTTAATCAATATTCCACTTTATAACATATTTTCGTGTATTGATATTTTTTTCAAATAAATTGATAACTTTCATAATAACAATTTATGGTTACTACTTTCCACTATGGGTGCAGGCATTTTGAGCCTCATTCAATGGAGCAATCGTACGTTACTGGAGCCCGTAAGTGAGGCCGTAAGTTCAGTTGCTATTCAATTGGTGTTTTTTTGCGGGCTCCGAACTGGTTGATCTTTCACAACCGCAAGACTTACGATCTCTAAAATGGCAAATCACTATTCAATTGCAAAAATCCCTCAAAACTGCTGCCCCAGTGAAGCCCACAAACGGCAAATGGCGACCCAAAGCTTACAGCTTCCAAATCGGACCCGCAAAGGGTTTACAGACTAGTTTGGAACACTGCAAATCCAAATTACCAATGGACTTTAATATATGGAAAAAACAATGGAAGGCATTACAAAATATATTTTTTCCTTATTGTAATGGTCATGCATATGCCAATATGAAAAGCCATGCTTCAACAAGCTTAAAGCTATTAAAGACACACTCCCTTATTAAATTCCAAAACAAATACATGTGGACCCTAAAAATACAAAGATCATCTAAAATACATCTCACTCATCAGATCTACATTGGGAAAACAAATAGTGGACAGATTACACTGCCACATGGCATATATCAAGTACCAGGGGAACATTTCACATATGGTTGTTAAGTCCCTCAGTTGTGTCCAACTCTCTGTGACCCTATGGACTGCAGCACACCTACTAATGCTCTGTCTGTGAGGTTTGCATGCCAAAGATACTGGAGTGGGTTGCCAGTTCCTTCTCCAGTGGACTGTGATTTGTCTGAACTCTCTGCTATGACCTTCCCACATACAGTGGCCCTACATGGTATAGCTCACAGCTTCATTCAGGTACACAAGCCCCCTCACCACCACCATTTTGCAATCCAGAAGGGGACCAGGGGAACATACACCACACAAGTCTACTCTAACCCATCAGAAGGGGCCGCAGACACACATGGAGGCTGTGCAGAGGCACATGGAGCAACAGCCAACTCACCTCCATCTCCGCTACGCCCATCCTGGAAAGTCCCATGCCATTGCTGGTGGCCATGTTCCCAGATGTATACCCATTCCCTTTTGGTGACATCCCATGAAGTGTTTTGATATTAATCATTTGACATTATCACCTGTCATATTCCTATCAGGCCTTCAGGGGAATGTTGATACTCCACAGTATTATTAATTGGACTTGTGTATTAACCCTTTATTATCAAGTATTATATATATTATTATATGATATATCATGATATTATTACTATTACTATTAATGTTATTATATCTATTAACCCATTGCATAGTAACAAGGGCTCATTAGTTCACTGATATAGAAATGTGACACAAATGTGATGTATGTGGATGTCCCATAACCCCAACCACTGAAAACACTCTGACACAGTGAGAATGGTATAGCAAAGCTTTATTTCATACACAGAGCACAATCAGAAATGGACAAGATTGTGCATTAATATCATGGGTGTGGTTTTGGCGGATCCCGGGAGAGCAAGAGGCTATTTTTGGAAAAAAGGGAATACCTAAAGGGGGTTTTGTCATAGTCTAGAATAAGCATGATGCATAGCACCTACCAGGTTCACATGTGGTCACTACACCACTGCAACCGGAATCTGATGAAACAAAGGATCATCAGAAATCACTCCATTTAATTGAAGAAACCATTAATGTGCATAGCACTTACAACTTGTCCAGATCTGCTCAATGAAACAGATGCTTAAACATCTGGACTGTGTAATTCAATCCAGTTTCAGACATACAGTGTGATGACAAAAACAAAGATCTGAAAAAAAGTGGTAAAAAAAAAAGGTGGAGGAGGATAAAAAATAAACAAACATGCATGTGCAGTACAGTGCAAAATACTGTAACTGTACCAATATACCAACTCACTTGACTTCCATCTGCAAGCATTACTAACTATTAGCTAGTTCTCAGGAGAACTCACTGGCCATGACCATTAATAAGGATGTGTCATCTCACAATGAATGCCAGCGTCAGTGGTCAAGGTATACTATCACCTTCTCCATCTGATATTGTTCATCAACATTGACATCACATCCATCAGCTATGTAGCTGTTTGCACATGTTAAAGGATAACCATGATATCTGCAATAGGGGGAAATACCCATTAATACGGAGAGAACACAAAGGTCAGCAGCTAAATTCACTGTTACTTACATCAGGTGCAAGGATCTGTTCTCATACTGATATTGAGGTCAGGATCATATGCTTCACTAGTGCATATATTAATGCTGGCTGTCATTAACATGCCATTGTGAGATTCTGCAAGTCCATTGCCATAGCGGTATTAGTCTACATTTAAGCTAACAACAATCATGTCTTAGATATCTGGCTATATGATAGCGTTAATATTGTGGGAGCTACAGTACATGGGGGGGGGGCTGTCATTGAAGGAATGTCTACCCAAGAGGCACTGTGAAAACCTCTTACATTTCCTTCACAATGCTTGCAGATGCATAAGATGCCTTCATGGAACTGAATTGTACCTAAAACAAAACAAAAGCATAACTACTACAAAAAATGATAGGGACTGCCGCATCTCTTCTCAGCAGCTTTCCTCAGTGACCATCAATTTGTGAAATGTTAAACAGAACCCTACGTATCCACAGAGAAGAGGATCATGGACCATGTGATGGGGAGTAGTCAACTGCATACAAAATATCACCATCACATAGGCCAAGATCCAAGACTCTGTAGCCAGCTAGATTAGGTTAACATTTGGACCAATAGATTGTCGCTGAGGAATGATGCTGAAAAAGCACAAACATCTGCGCAGCCCCTAGGTCCTCGTAGTAGTGGGGGCGGGGAAGAAAAGGCATCACCCCAGGAGGCAGCGGCACCTGCAGTGGCGGAGGCATGGGGGGAGGAGAGGAGGGGCCAGGCTGCGGGTGGATGGGTGATGCCTCCGGGGTGGAGGAGGCAAGGCTGGGGAGCAGAGAGCGTCACATGGCGTCTGCAGTCACTTCCGGGAATGCGCTCTGGTCCCCTCGAACTTGAGCAGCCCAGCCAGGTACTATTCAGTCATTTGGTGGTGCCTCCTCTCCTGCCTTTTGCGCCTGGCCAGGCTGCGCATTACCTCTGCATGATTGGAGGAGATGCTGGCCTGGATCCCTGGAGACACTCCATCTGCGGCCGCATGAGCATCTCCGCATGCACAGCCTGGCTTGGTGGTGGGGATGGAGGTCCCTGGGGCATGGCCTGGTGAGGAGGTGGCGGTGCTGGAGGCACAGTGGGGAGGGTCTGAGGCCGAGCTGGAGATCGGCTCAATAAGGGCAGTTCTGTTGGTAAGTAGTTCTGTGGGGGATGGGATCGGTGGATGTATGGAGTGACATAGCTCTATGTGCATCTATGTGTGTTCTTTAATTAATGTATATTGAAATTATGTGTAATCTGTAAATATGTGTAATCAAGGATTAAGTGTAAGAACGTAATTTGATGAATAGAAATAAACAAAACCACAATATACTGCTCTCACAAATCACCTACTCTCTCACTCTCACTCAACAACCTCCAACTCCGGGACCTGCGTGCTACTTTGGAAGAAAATACAACACAGTCAACATATGGGCGGGTGGAACACAACTTTATAATCTCCCTCTGTCAATTATCTGCTGCTAGACCGCTTTCTATTGGCTGAAAGGCCTATGTCGCACTCTGTTAGACCGCGAATGGATTGTAACAGAGGATCGCATCTCGGCCAGCTCATTAACAGTTTGCGGCCGGGGGAGGGGTTTACAGTCTTGAGGCCTCGGCCCGTAACTTGCAACCTTGCTTAATTAAATAGCTCTGGAATCCGAGACGACCAGGAGCCCACAGCACACCGGCAGACATGCGGCCCGGATCCCGCGAGATGCGGGCTTGCAATTGAATCAGATTCTTTGTTTTTAATAGTCCTCCCTTGATAGCAAGACTTCCGTCTTACTAGTGCTGAAGTTTCATATGAATATGCAACAAAAGACCCATGCCTGTGCACTCAATTTCACTTGGTCACTTTATGCCACCGATGACAAAGCAGCCATGGTGGATAAAAATGGGCCTGATGGGTACACAGGAAAAAGTGTGTATCAGCTTATTTTGCACCGTAATTTGTAACAGCAGCAATAGCAAGATGGAGCCCATTCTACCGAGGGACAGTTGATGGCTGCCCCCATAGTGGAAAATTGAAATCATGAGTAAGTATTGGCATGAATTTATTTATTTATAAAATATGTCATAAAGTTGAATATTGATTAAAGTGACAATGCCATTTCAGACTTCAAATGTCATTTAAGGGTGTGTTACATGGATATCAATATCCTCTATAACTAACTTTGGTAGATATAGAAAGTCTAAAACATAAATCAAAAATATTTACAATGAATTGGTGTTGTTGGCTTGAAGGTTAGTGTAAGGTTAAAAAACAAACTTGAATGCAGTGTTTCTATCGGTTAGTACCAGGTGCCTATGTAGGCACCTCTGGGATATGGAAACCAATTTTTTTTAAATAAAAGAATTCTGTAGAATGAATCAATGTAATGTAGGTTTCTGATATAAGCAGTTTGTGTTAAATTAGGCAAAGATAAAAACAGGGAAACCCTATACCTTTAATAGGATTGTAAAACTGGGCTTCAATGAAATATAATTCTATAACAATTATTATGTTAATATTGGATATGATATTCTGTATTCTAACCAGTTTTATGTAGAATAATTTAAAATCTGATAAACAAAACTAGTGAAGTTACCGGCATCTGTTACAATAATTTTGGTACCTGTTAATATCTAATTATACTGGTGTCTTTAAATGACCATGGAAAACCAACTTCTGTTGATATATCTAAAGTAGAAAGATCATATGCACTAACAAAGTGTTGGAGAATCAACAAAGTAATATATTAGTGTTGATTAAGCATGTATTTTATTTTTTTGGCCAGCTCTATTCCATGCTGTGGGTCCACCTTGGGGTTTTGTTGCTGTATTGACCCTAAATACAGGCATTCCCCAATCATTCCTTTTACTTGAAATTTAGGATGTTGTTCAGACATGTAACATATGATCAACCAGAGAAGTCACAAGGTTGTAAAATTTGCTCCGTCGATCTCTCCATGCTTGAGGTAGCACTTAAATCGACTCAATCACTGGTATAACCCCTTCACTCCAATCAACAGACATTGCTTAAGTTTCTGAAGATATAGGCAATCCTCTGTTCAGGTGTAGAAGAATACATCTTGTCTTTGTTGCAGAGCTGGGTCATGAGGCTTGTTTTTTTAACTACAGATCCCTGACGTCATCCTGTGGCATAATATGTAAATGTGCTGCTCATTTCCGCTGCACCTCCCCAGCACTTGTTGAGGTAACGCCTCTTTCAGTATGTCATTGGGCGGACTTTAAGACAAATTCTACCTTCTCTCGATGGAGCATGGAGGAGGAGAGGACAGCCCACAAGGAGGAAAGGAAGGACCATATTCCAAAACAGATGCCTTCATGTATTCAGATAGCATTTTTCATTGATAGATTTCAGGTACATTGAACATTTTATTATCTTTTGAACACTGTATATATTGTTTGTGTATACCCTAGTTAATTTGCTATTTTTTTGAAGAGTATTTTCCCATGATTTGGTCTCTTTAAGTGACAGCTTATTTGAAACAGGTCATGTGACTGTGTTGTGATGTCATAATTTGCATGCAAACATGGCTGGGATGGGGAATTAGAATATATGGCAATATAGTCGAGAAACCTTTAAATTAATTCAAGAAGAAGCCGAGATTTCCTATTCTAATGAAAGAAAGATCAAATGTGATTTTAAATGCCTATAAAAATGCATTATTTCCAAAAAAATACATATCAAATATGAATGATACCACTGCTCTTCAAACAGAAACCCTGAAACAAAAATAACTATCTGAATATATAATATAAATAATGAGCAATTCTTTAAACATTTTGCTTTTCCAGAACAGCTCAGAAGACGTGAACTGATATATTCTTGTTCATTCAGGTTAAAATGATTTAAATTGTTGCGCGTCAATTTCCTGCAGATGTTTTTTTATTTTATTCTTACCGCTACACAAAAGATGAGTTGAAAATCAAAGTGTGCAAGCCATTAATTATAACAACATATACTCTGAATCACTTGCAACTTGGAGGTATTTATTTGACTGGCTGAGTCATAATTCACGATTGTTATCAAGAGTGGCTCAAAACAGCTGCATAATGGAGAAACAGAAATGGAAGTTTAACCGGTATTTTATTCTCACTTTATCAGGAAGAAAATGACTGTCGAGTGCTACTACTTTATCTCGTACATCTCGTTGCAGGATTAAGTGTGTGTCAAGCAGAATTGAAATGTACGTTCACACCAGTGGCAAGAGCTCAACATTTGGTTGATGTAAAGAGGTTGATTTAGGATGGAACCACTTGTCTATGAAGTATGCAACAAACTAAGAAATGAAAATAACCATTTTTTCATGAAAAAAGAGTGTTGCAGTGGTTGCATTGTTACATTCCAATTGGTGTACAAGCTTATTTTGCTTTAATATCAGGACCACCCCCTAAACTGTTTTTATTTGCATCAGGTATAACCAGTAGAGGTATAGTAGTATCTAGTTTTTCCATAGACCTTCATAACTCAACTAATGCAGTGTTCTAACATGACTTAATTAGAGTTGATCTGAAGGAGGAAGCAAAAGTATTTTATGCAGAGAATGAAAGAATATTTTTAACACTTGTAATACAACATTTTTATACAAAAAAAACCTTCTTGTTAATTTTACAACCGACTTTCCTAAATGCATGTCTACAAATCTGTAACTTCAGTATCCCTTTAATTGTTAAAGTGTGAATGGGGATAAAGGGTTAATGCTAGGTGCCATGGGGGTCCATACAGACACTCATGGTGAAGGGATAGGTTACCATGGGGGTTTATAAGATAGTTTAGTATAAGGGGGTTAATGTTAGGTTCCCTAGAGGTCTATAAGTACCCCCATGGTTGCATGCTAGAATACCAGACCCCCATGGTATAGAGGTTAATCATAAGTGCCAAATGGGTCTATATAGGATATAGGCTATTATACCATGTGGGTCCATAGACATCCATTGTATAGAGGTTAATTTTAAATGTCATGCGGCTCCATTGGAACCTTTATTTTTAGAGTTAGTGGCCCAATAGGGGTCTGTATGGACCTCAAAGGGCTTAATGGGCCCCCACCCTATAGCAAAAGGGGTTGGGAAGGGGGACTCAAGAACCCCTGGGTGTTGATTGGGGTCTCAGGAGATACCTGGCATCATAGGGGTAGCGGGTCAAACAGAGAGGGGTTTATATAGATAGATGTATAGATATATGGGGGTATGGGAGGATAATACAGCTAGTGTATAATTAGTGGGAATATTTTGTAGTATATAGAGACTACTGAGATTCAGGTCTATGGGTATACTTTAGACAGGCAGTGAGCATATGTTAGAGCTAGTGAGCAATGGCAATACCCCCTCTGGGCGTGTCAGTAAATTGTATGGAATTTTGTCTTGCAGGAGACAGGGAATAAGCAGATTTGCTCATAAGAACTCTCATAGCTACTTCCCTCAGCCTGGTGGGAATGCTTATGGACCCACGGACTCAAGCCCTTAGTTTCTTTTGATCTACTTCCTGTGGTGGGAGGAGACTTTTAATGCAGATAGGAAGCTCCATCTACACAAGGTAGGTGGCAGTAACTACTGCCAGAAGTCCCATTAGAACTAATGCAAACATTTTCCAAAGACATACCCTGCTCAAATTTTCCGGCGCAGTATCAGTAAAGAAATATTGCATATAAAAATGTAAAGGCTGTGTTTTTTTTATCTAATCAAAATTAGATGTTCATTTTTTCTGTTATATATACCGTATATATATATATATATATATATATATATATATATATATATATATAAAAAATAAATTAATTAAATGTTAAACAATAAAGTCAAGAATATGATCCAATAACAAGTGTTTTGACATTTAATTTTTCTGTTTTATATTTTAAATTAGATTCTATTTTTTTTATTATTGTTTTTTTTTAAACTGCCCATCATTGCCATGTGTTTCAGTATGTTTTATGTGTATTGTCAAGTAATTTTAATAAATAATAAACGTTATATCTTAACCTTTAACAGAGTCTCCACATTTCTATATGAAGACATCTTTCCTTCTCTTATTTACTGTAAAATACTGCCATTGCTAAGAGTTATATATAGTGATAACGTTCACACATTACTTTAATTCATGATGGCAATGACAAGTGTGGCAGTTCTGTAACTTTATAACCTGATCCTAATAATTTCTGACAATCATTTCTGGCATGGTGAGACTTAAATATCACACTGTACTTTACTGTATTCGGTGTAGTTAAAGAGTTTTGTTCAAAATATTCTGCCCATGTAGGCAGTATGCCAAAGAATGAGAATTGAGCATATTGTTAAAAAAAATTTACTTTGTTGGAATGTTTATTCCACGTGATTCTATTTGCAGCTATGATCAAGCACTATATGCCCTCCTTTGCCACTGAGTCACTCTAGGAGGCTTCTATGTAAATTACGGGGAGTGGGTGTTGGACACTGTTCCTCTAGGATCTGTAAGTGAGCCCAGAAGTAGCTCTGTGCAAAACCATAAATACGCCCATAACTTATATAGAAGTCTCCTAGAATGACTCAGTAACGAAGGAGGGCATGTAGTGCTTGATCAGACTTGTAAATGGGGTCACATAGAATAAAAAAAATAAAGAAAATAAAAATAAGCAAGTTTTTTTTAATAATAGGCTCAATTCTCATTCTTTGGCCTACTGCTTACATTGTCAGTATGCCTTTTATTTTATTTATTGTTAATGCTTTTCATAGCCATTAGGACTATGACCTAGTGCTTTGACATGGTGTATGCGTCCTATTAAAGCTATCAGGAGAATTATGTTTAGGATGGCTCCAAATAGCAGCCCTTTCAATGGGCCTACCTCCAGTTATCAGATGTTGTCAACCGGTCCATATAAAAGACTTACATGAAGCTAACCTTAACATAAGACAGTGGGATGGTTAAGTACATTTTTGCATGTTAATTTTAATTAGCTTGAGCCCCAAAACAACCCATTTTTTACAGATTTAAGTTACCTGTGCAAATGTTTTGGTAGCGCAGATTACTTTTCTGGGTAACTTCCCATGTATGATATTGGCCACCTATCTTGATGCAACAAATCTTGATGCAATCTTGGTGGAGAGAGACTTAGCTTATTAGACCTTATCATTGGTTTACTAATGAAACTATTTTATCTTATGAAACTTTGAGCGATAAATAAAACCTTCCACTACAGGAACACTTTAGCTTCTGTCAAATCAAACAATTTTTAACACAACTTAGGTCTCCCACCGGTCACTTGGTTTTTACACCTATGCCCCATGACTCCTCTTTCTCGAGGCATATTAGGTACACTGTTTGTCAAATTTAATATACGAGGATCATAAAATAAATATATATACTTTTGGGAATCTGACTTAACCCATGGATGTGGACTGACTTATGGATCACTCTTTGTAAAATTTACTTAAACTTCCCTTAAGGTGTTACATCTTTTCTATATCACTCCTGACAGACTTCACATTTGGAATTCTAACTCAAATCCACTATGTTTCAGGGGGCTGGCCAGCCTGTGGTTCGTTTCACCCATATTTGGTTGACATGTCCATAAGTTCAGCATCTTTGGAAAGAGGTGATGCGGCTAGCCTCAGACGTACTTGGTTCCGACTTACAACCTGATCTAGGGGTTTGCCTTTTGGGCTCCATGGTTTCAGTTCTTCCTAATGTTAGTTGCCAAAGCCATATTGCTAAACATGGGAAGTCTACCTCACTGATCATTATAGCAGTGACGACTACTGGACTCAATGCCATTTTTTTACAAGATTTGGGAACCTGGTTAGACTTGACACATAGCCCATCCTTCCTCTAAGCCACAAAGGGGTTTGAATAACACCAATACATTTTTATCAAACTTTCCCTTGATTTTCGAGAGGTGGTGCAGGGTCAATGGAGCTGGGGTCTCAGCGCTGGCTACAGATTCTGTGGGGGTGACAGGGTAAGGCATATTTATTTAGTCTTGACAAGTGTGTGTGCACAGAATTTTATGTACATTTTTTTCTCTGGAGTTTTCTATCATTTGGAGTTTGCTAATGTTAGTACTGATGTGTTAAAATTGAATATGAAAGAAAAAGAAAACAATAGAAGAAGGTTAACTTGACATAATAGGTGAACAAGCTTTTATTAGTTGGAACAGCTTGCTCATAATGTTTCCTTTATTGGTCTATTTATCACCTGCACCAATGTATTTTACATTTGTCTATTGTGAATTGTACTTTCTTCTAATAAAACTGAAAAAATAGTGCTTAGCAGTAGCAACCATTGCTGCCTAGTCATGGAAAATATTTGTCATATAGGCAAAAGGTCATACGATACAAGGGATACATAGACTGTATAGGATGGTGCAATTATGATCTACTCATTAATGTGGCCTCAGAGCGGTGTAAACAGTAACACATCTTGACATACAGCTTGACATACCCGAGTCAAATGTCTCCCATAAAACCACTAACTCCAGAACATATAGCTGAATCTGGGTGATCACCAGTCTCTTTCTAACAGTAAGTATAATATAAGAAGATCAATGTCTCAAAGAGCATCTTAGGGACAGAATGTATGAAGAAAAGCACCAAGGTTCAGATGTGAATGCTGTAAACTGCATTAATAAGCACTGTGGTATTTCTGAGCACTTATTGCTTATTGACCAATAATTTACCTATTCCAG
This sequence comes from Discoglossus pictus, assembly GCA_027410445.1. NCBI lineage: Eukaryota > Metazoa > Chordata > Amphibia > Anura > Alytidae > Discoglossus > Discoglossus pictus. The sequence continues at coordinate 421,071,263 of CM050166.1, read as the reverse complement.
ATCAGTATCACTCACTCATATCGTTATGCAAGAATATAATGACTTCTAATCATTGCTAATCAGAAGCTCCCCATCTAAGGGCCTCATTCAAATGTGATTTGGCCAATTGAATAGGGCTCTATATAGGCACATAGCATTTGTTTTTAGTTAGTGAACTTCTATCCAAAAGCAAGGTCTTCACTGACTAAAAACTTCGATAAAAATAACATGCTATGTGCTTATATAGAGCCCTATTCAATTGGCAAAAACGCAATTGAATGAGGCCCATACTGCACATACTCAGATTAATGCTAGCAACTGTTTCAGGGCTTTTGGACATGGGTGGATCCCCAAGAAGATAAAAGCAAAGGCTAAGGGGACAGAACTGCTAAATGAGAGACAAAAACATCATGAATTTCAATGATAGTTTACTGTAGGAAAATGCAATTTATATTTTAATAATATTCAACTCATAAAATACTTGTTATTACCTAAAGTTTAAAATTATACCATTTGTATATCATTTTTTATACAATTTTTATACCATTTATACCATTACACTGTTTGGAACCTCTGCTGTGTAACTTATGATCGAGAAAGAGTTTATATAGATATTTTTATATATGTTTAGTGTTTAGTGATCTCAGGTGATAAGTAGAAAATGGATTTAAATGGAAGTATAATACTTTATTCTGGAAGAAAAAAGGATATTTAATTTAACTGCTGAAAAACATCAGTTTTCACATAATTGTTTTAAATCTGTTACTCTAATCCATCCCTTGGGAAATCCACCCTGCCGAGTAAAAATCCATTTGGTTTCTAATTTGAGAAAGTCATTCACAAAGTCAAATTCCTGAGTAATGCCTCTTTGTATGTTACTTTGTCTGTGTTTGCAATTTTATTGGAATGTAAATATAGAAACATAGATTTGACGGCAGATACAAACCAAACAACCACCAATCCAGTCTGCCCATTTTATCTATCTAAAAATGTCCTTATGCTTATCCTAGGCATGCTTGAGTGCCTTAAGTATATGTGACCCTACCACCTCTGCTTATCTACTACCCTATCTGCAAAGTAGTAATGTTGCACATGACCATAAATCTTCTATCTTACAATTTCAAACCATTGCTAATTACTGTTCTTGCATTCCTCTGGTTCTGAAAGACGATACTTTGCTTCTGCACTTTTTTTAATCTTTTCATATATTTGAATGTTTCTCTTATATCTCTCCTATGTATTATACATATTCAGGTCATGACGTTTTTCCTTATAAGTGTTGACTTTTAGACCATGCACCATTTTAGTTGTCCCCTTTTAATTGTTTCCAAATTTTCAATATCCTTTAGGAGATATAAACTGGACAGAACTAGACACCAGATTCTATATGAGACCGGACTAGGGATCTATAGAGTGACAATAGTACCTGTTTTTATGCTAACTATTGCCTTTCAAACACAACTAAGCATACTACTGGCTTTTCATGCAAAGTGCTGCATTGTTCAACAACTTTTAAATTATTGAATGTTGGTGACGTTTGCGATGTTGGTCACGTACTTGCGGCCCTCGCAAAGCAAGGGATGCAACTGCGAGCCTTGCGACGACCCGTGGGACTGGGAATAAGGCTGCAATGCGCACCGAAGGTCTCCCGATCAGTGCTGAAGCACCTAGATGCAACTGTATGGCTCACAAAATGAACTACGCAGTTGCGCGACTGCGCAAAATTACGACTTTAATGGCCTAACCAACGAACTGACAAGACCACCAATTAAATATGCCTCAAATTAAGTTACAGACTTACACACAGCACAGGCGGAGAGTCAGGTTGCCTGGGAGTGAGGTTGCAAGTTAATTCGAGGCATATTTAGCGTTTTTTCACGATCGAAAATCGCCTAAGCGAGAAAAAAAATGGCGGACGAAAAAACAGGATGAAAACGAGGCAATAGGCAGTAAAAAAGAGCCCAAAGCCAGTAACACTTAACACAACCCATTAACATTTAACCCAAGGCAGTAACACTTAACGCAAGCCAGTAACACTTACACCAAGGCAGAAACACTTAACCCAAGGCAGTAACACTTAACTCAAGCCATTAACATTTAACCCAAGGTAGTAACACTCATCGTGAGGCCCTAAACTACAGTGGTGGTGGTGGTGGGTGGGGGGGGGTAATAGCCTTGCATTGTGCAGCAAACAGCATTACCAGGCTTACAATTTTATGGTAATTTTTGATAAGCAATTTCCTAGTTTCATATAATAAAGCTTAACTCTCTCTATACTCTTCTGTTGCCAATCTTAAACAGGTATTAAATAGACCCCAGCAGATATAAAACTGACTATATATTGATGTCATTATTTTTCTAAAATTAATCATTCTTGAGAAAAACATTAGTTATTTAGTAAATGAACATAAACAGTTATGGGTGTGCTACATACTTCAAAAACATGTGAAGTTTTACGCAAATTGCAGTGGTCTTTTGATTTTAAACCTGCATAAAGCAGGTTTAACTAACGATTATTATTTAAATAAAGATTATTGTTTTTGGAACAGTAATACTAGAACATTTAGTTTTCCTTTACTTTTAGTAGCATCTTTTTATAAGGATCTACTGAAAATACAAATGAGTGACTTGAGTATAAGCCGAGGGTGGGAAATATGCTGCCCCCTGTGTCCCTCTTGTGCCCTCTGTGTCCCCCTCTTGTGTCCCTCTCTCTCTCCCGTGTCTCTTCTCCCCTCTTCCTTCCCTGTGTCTCTTCCCCCCGCTCCCTTCCCTGTGTCTCTCCGCCCCTCCCTTCCCTGTGTCTCTTCCCCCCCCTCTCCCTTCCCTGTGTCTCTTCCCCCTCCTCATCCTCAACCTCCCTCCTCATCATCCCTCTTCATCCTCAGCCTCCCTCCTCAACCCCCTCCTCCTCAACCTCCCTCCTCAACCCTCATTCTCAACCTCAACCCCCCATCCTCAACCCCCTCCTCAACTCCCTCCTCAACCCCCTCCTCAACCCCCTCCTCAACCTCAACCCCCCCATCCTCAACCCCCTTTCTCATCCTCCTTCCTCATCCTCAACCTCCCTATCCTCAACCTCAACCTCCCTCCTCAACCTCCCTCCTCAATCCCCCTCCTCAACCCCTCCATCCTCAACCCCCTCCTCAACCTCAACCTCCCCATCCTCAACCCCCTCCTCAAAGGCACTCATTGCGGACCTCGTGATGAGCACCAAAGGCGCTCATAGCTGGGCTTGCCATGAGCAGTGAAGACGCTCAGCGCAAGGCACGGAAATGGTGGGTTGGACGTCGTCTGCACTAAGCTCTCATTGCGAGGACCGTAAATCAGAGGGGGAGGCTCGCAATGAGCGCTGAAAATGCTTATTTCGAGGCATGAAAGTGGCGGCTTGGCCGAGGCCTGCAATGAGCGGCAAAGGCACTCATAGCGGTGCTCGAGATGAGCGCTGAAGCCACTCATCGTAAGGCCCCGTAAAGTAGGCGGTGGGAGAGTTCTCCTATCCCTATCTTCCCCATGTTAAACTGCCCCGTTTAGAGCTGTTTCGCTTAACACTCCTATTGCCTTGAACCTACCTACACAGCGTTAAACAAGGTATAGCTGTATATGTGTATATAGTATGTGTATATGTTTCCTTTACTATGTTGTGTTTAATCCCCCATATGTATTTACCTGATGGTGTCAGATGCTGTCTCCACTCTCTCTGCATCTGTTATTTTTATTCAAACTGAGAATTCCATCTCATGTTAGTATTACTTGAGACTTGATAAGAGAGGTTGAACCTCTCGATAGCTCGTCAATATCAATAAGATGTTTATTGAGGTATCATAATATACTGCAATACTCATTATTAAGCTATATATATATATATATATATATATATATATATATATATATATATATATATAGACTAATAATTACTAAATTACTATATATATATCGTGCTGAGATCCCGCTCCATGCTGATGATAGCCAGTAAGCTTGAAAAAGCTGTACATGGATTGGATACTCAGCCTGTGTTTATTCCAATCTTGGCTTTGCATTAAAGCTGTGTAATACAGCATGCATAAGCTTAAAGGAAGCCATGTTTGATAATGGCTACGGAATGAAGAGCGAGGCATTTGTGGGCACATTTGTGTGTCCCAGCTCAACTTCCCAGAATGCAGTGTAATAAATGTTTTTCTTGGAACTCTGAGCTGGAAGCAGGTTTTTTAACTTGCTTTAGACATTTAAATGTGAACACAGATGTACTTTTCATTTACTGTACTACTGTATGGTGGAGGGCTTCTATCGCTCTTTTGCCCACCATATTATAAATGATTGTTGTGGTGAACTACCTACTCATAATTTCCACAACACAGGCTGAGATCCCGCTCCATGCTGATGATAGCCAGTAAGCTTGAAACAGCTGTACATGGACAGGATTCTCAGCCTATGTTTATTCCAACCTTGGCTTTGCATTAAAGCTGTGTAATACAGCATGCATAAGCTTAAAGGAAGCCATGTTTGATAATGGCTGCGGAATGAAGAGCGAGAAATTTGTGGGCACATTTGTGTGTCCCAGCTCAACTTCCCAGAATGCAGTGTAATAACTGTTTTTCTCGGAACTCTGAGCTGGAAGCAGGTTTTTTAACTTGCTTTAGACATTCAAATGTGAGCACAGATGTACTTTTTATTTTATATATATATATATATATATATATATATATATATATATATATATATACAGTGCCTTGCAAAAGTATTCACCCCCTTGATTTTTTACCTATTTTGTTACATTAAAGCCTGAAGTTCAATGTTTTGTTAATCTGAATTTAATGTGATGGATCAGAACACAATAGTCTAGGTTGGTGAAGTGAAATGAGAAAAATATATACATAAAACTATTTTTTAGAAATAGAAAACAATTTGCATGTGCATATGTATTCACCTCTTTTGTTATGAAGCCCATAAAAATCTCTGGTGCAACCAATTACCTTCAGAAGTCACATAATTAGTGAAATTATATCCACCTGTGTGCAATCTAAGTGTCACATGACATGTCATTACATATACACACCTTTTTTGAAAGGCCCCAGAGGCTGCAACACCTAAGCAAGAGGAACCACTAACCAAACACTGCCATGAAGACCAAGGAACTCTCCAAACAAGTAAGGGACAATGTTGTTGAGAAGTACAAGTCAGGGTTAGGTTATAATAAAATATCCAAATCTTTGATGATCCCCAGGAGCACCATCAAATCTATCATAACCAAATGGAAAGAACATGGCACAACAACAAACCTGCCAAGAGACAGCCGTCCACCAAAACTCACAGACCAGGCAAGGAGGGCATTAATCAGAGAGGCAGCACAGAGACCAAAGGTAACCCTGGAGGAGCTGCAGAGTTCCACAGCAGGGACTGGAGTATCTGTACATAGGACGACAATTAGCCGTTTGCTCCATAGAGTTGGGCTTTATGGCAGAGTGGCCAGAAGAAAGCCATTACTATCAGCAAAAAACAAACTGGCACATTTGGAGTTTGCGAAAAGACATGTGGGAGACTCCCAAAATGCATGGAGAAAGGGGCTCTGGTCTGATGAGACTAAAATTTAAATTTTCAGCCATCAAAGAAAACACTATGTCTGGTGCAAACCCAACACATCACATCACCCAAAGAACACCATCCCCACAGTGAAACATGGTGGTGTCAGCATCATGCCATGGAGATGTTTTTCAGCAGCCGGACTGGGAAACTGGTCAGAGTTGAGAGAAAGATGGATGGTGCTAAATACAGGGATGTTCATGAGCAAAACCTGTACCACTCTGTGCGTGATTTGAGGCTAGGATGGAGGTTCACCTTCCAGCAGGACAATGACCCCAAACACACTGCTAAAGCAACACTTGAGTGGTTTAAGGGGAAACATGTAAATGTGTTGGAATGGCCTAGTCAAAACCCAGACCTCAATCCAATAGAAAATCTGTGGTCAGCCTTAAAGATTGCTGTACACAAGCGCAAACCATCCAACTTGAAGGAGCTGGAACAGTTTTGCAAGGAGGAATGGACAAAAATCTCAGTGGTAAGATGTGGCAAGCTCATAAAGACTTATCCAAAGCGACTTGGAGCTGTGATTGCCGCAAAAGGTGGTTATAGAAAGTATTGACTTTAGGGGGGTGAATAGTTATGCACATTGACTTTTTCTGTTATTTTGTCCTATTTGTTGTTTGCTTCACAATAAAAAAATAAAATCTTCAAAGTTGTGGGCAAGTTCTGTAAATTAAATGATGCAAATCCTCAAACAATCCATGTTAATTCCAGGTTGTGAGGCAACAAAATACAAAAAATGCCAAGGGGGGTGAACACTTTTGCAAGGCGCTGTATAAATATAAATAAATAAATATATAAATATATATATATATATATATATATATATATATATATATATATATATATATATATATATGCCCTTCTTTACTAAGCACATTGATTATAGCTTCTTTAGCTAGGCGTAGACACTTACAACAGTGAAGCTTTTTATCTGAGTAGCCAACTGAATGCTTGACCATACTACCTTATTATCCAGGAACTCCTTCTACTTCATAGCCTGGAAACAAATGTGTAGGATTTCATTGTTTTGTTTTTTGTTCTTTAAATTTCATATTAATTGATTGTACTAAATGTACTTGTTTATTCACTAATAATTATTCTATTAATATATTGGATCACATAAATATGTAGCTTTATTAACTCATATAAATAATAAGTGTTATAAATAAGTGTTTTAAAATATGTATGGAGTGACCAAATTGGTGTTTTGTTTAACTGATAACATTGAAGACTCCCATAGGTTATGTTTTAAATTGTTTTAGCTGAGGCAGCATTGCGTTAAAGATTTTGGGGTGTGGGTAACCATTTAGGGCATTTTTACAATAATTGTAGGTGGCTGATAGATTGGATAAGCTGTTGGCTGGTCAGCTTTTCACCCAAACAACCACTTTAGGCAGATACCTAATAACACTATGATTAACCAACCATGTTGAAATGTGAATGTCACTTATACATGTAGAATTGGACAGAAACTTTGATTGAAACAAAAACTTATTGTATTGACTATTTTGCTAAACAATTACCCAGAATGACTGGTTTATATAATAATTATTTCCAATATCCCTATGGCTTGTAATACTCTTCTTGGCTTCAAACTCACATGACACACACTCACATGCAGCTCACAATGCCGATTTCCATTTGCTCAGCTTGGCCACAGTCCACCCATTCTTCTAATTTGACTCAGCACATACAAGTTCATATATAAATTATTACACATCTATGTTATTGTAGTTGGCTTTCAGCATATCTTAAATTATCAGCTAGATATCCTCTTCCGCTAATTCTGTACTCTGCTTAAATAAACTTGTTGAGCTCATGCTTCCCCTTCAGAGAATAAAATGTTTTTTAGGCCAAATAAGTTAGATTAGTGTAGGAGTTGTGACTGCACACGTGCCCCGATTGGTGTGAAGCAGAATTCAGTAATGAACAGGAGTAACTTAAAATAAATTCTATTTTAATTATTTCTTAAATATATAATAGTATAATTATATATATATATTAGTATAATTACGTTTATCAATGAATGATATTTGTTATATACAGTATGCTTTCCATTTTAGTAGAAGCCAGCAAGGTAATGGGCGCATTGCATGGATTCAGTTTGTGATGTTGGATAGCTGCATTACAGTGGGCGAGAGCAGAGAAATGTTGTAAGGACTACTGTTAAGGTGATCATGGCTTGTGTACACATTTTAAAGCATATTTAACATGTGTTGTATGTAATATTCTAGCCAGGATCAACTTCACAATAGTCCATAATCCACCCAGATTTCTGAAGGTCTGAATATAACATAATGGGTTGCATTATTACTATAAAAACAGAGCTATTGTGAATGGCGGTGACGTGTGTTTATGATGCATCGTAGACATTCAAAGTCATCTGAACCCATGTGTTGGCTTAAGTGAAACATGTTCAAACAGGAACAGTACTCCTAAATACTAATACTCATTATCTATATACTAGCGACTTGCCCATGAAAAATTGACGGCAATAAAATTTGAAGCCATGATAATGCTGTTTGCCACCGAATGTGAGGTTATGGCCCTTCTGTGCAGCTTCGGTGCTCATCACGAGCCATGCGCTAGGCGCCTTTGGCGCTCATCACGTGGCTCATTGCGAGCCACAACTTGCTAACCTTTGGCGCACATTGTAAGCTTCTCCCCCTGTGTACTTTTTAGGCCTCACACTTGAGCACCCTTGGCGCTCATTGCTAGCCTCTGTCCCTATGTTACTACCTTGGGTTAAGTGTCACTACCATTGATTAAGTGTTACTAGCTTGAGTTAATTGTTACTGCTTGTATTAAGTGTTACTGTTTAGCGTTAAGTCTTAGTGCTTAGTGCTGGTATTTACGTCCTTTGGCCGCCTTTTCCGTCCTTCGGCTGCGTTTTACGTCCTTTGGCCTCCTTTTTGGTTTGTAAACATTTTTTCGCCCTCCATTTTTTTCTTGCTTCTGCGATTTTCGTTCGGAAAAATAAGGCAAAATATGCCTCAAATTAACTTGCAACCTCACTCACAGGCTCCCTGGCACTCCCCTTGAGCTGTGTGTGAGTGTGTAAGTAAATTTGGGGCATATTTGTTTTTGCAGAATGGCGGTTCGGCCGTCAAATGCGTATTTTTGCGTACTGTCATTTCTCGGCCGTTGCTAAGTCTCAAGTCGTCCGGGCCATAATTTTGCAGGCGTTGCTAAGTTGGGGTGAGCGCCTTCTGAGCTCTTTTCATCTAAGTCCCGCGTTTCTCGGGATTACCGTCTGCGCCGCTCATTTCCACCAGTGCAATTGCCTAAGTGCTGTGGGTGGTAGAGATGAGCGCCTATGGCCTGCGGTTGCGGCCCGCAATTTTAACATGACGTTACCAACAACTTTTGGCAAGCCTGCACTGCTCACAACTATATATGTGATATGTATTATCAATAATTTTCTCTTTCAGAAATTTTACAATTTTCTGTTAGATAAAATTAAAAAAATACATCACTGTGAGGACCTTTTAAAGATTAAAGGGCCACATATGAGGTCCTTCAAGTGAAATTGGTTGGACTTCACTGATCTAGTCTATATAACAATAGGTTATAAATGATCAATGAGAAACAACAGAGTATAGATTATTAAAAAAAATGTAAATGGTTTATATATGTGCTCACAATCTTTATATTAAGACCACTACATGCTAAATATTAAGATGGTAGGATTATGATCACCAACCAAGTGATTGGAGCTGAAAACATTCTTACACAACGATAGGAGTCATAAGGAGAAATCGCAAACATTGTATCAGTGTTCCACCAATGAATTACAGATATTGATATACAGACATGTTGATTGTCTATATATGTACCATGAGATGCCTATATAAAACCCACAACTGAGTGACTCTGTCATGAGATTTATCATCTGTTTCTTTTTAAAACATAGCCATTATCTACGTCAGGCTATATTGATAAACCACCCGAATATTCACAGCAATCTTATCTTCATGTAACATTACATCACAGTTAAATGCCACTGTAATGCCCTAACAAGAGGAGCTAGTTTTATATTATGCATTGGTCATTACTAACTGTGACGACACGTGTCCCCCTGCTCTACATGCGCCAGGGTACTCTAACATTCGTCAGCAAAAAAGTCTGCTCAAAGCGGGCCAGCTCACCAGGATTCATCTGACATCCACCGTAATAAGATCTTGCTGTTGAATAAAGAGAGTCTTAGAAGTTCAAAGAACACTCAAGAGCCAAGAAATAGCCTAAAACAGCTATATCACTTTATTGGGGCAAACATGGGACATTTATAGAGGTAAGACAAAAAAAAACTTTAAAAACAGGTTTGACCACTTTCAAAAAGCATCTTTGAGTTCCTTGGAAGGTCTGTGATTGGCGTGCAGGGAACAAATGGTCAAGATGACAGTAAACAGTTTTAAATTTCCCGCCCGGGGTGGGCGGACCGATTTCACAAGGGCTAATGTTAGTGCCTCTCTGATTGGTCCAGGTAGCTGGCTAAACCTACCAATAAGGAAAAAGCCTTCTTGGAAATGCAGTTAGACCAATCCCCCAGGACCTGTGGCGTCCACTATTCTCAATGAAAAGAAGGGCCAGAGATAAATGGATTATGGAGGACATTGAGGGGCAATGTAGCTAGAATTAGCAAGGTGCCCTGTTGACCATCAGTTGTCAGGGGTTAAAAGGTCTCTGAAAAGAGCTAATGAACTTTTGCTGATTTTTTGGGATTCTTCATTTGTCTTCTCTATTTTCCCCATGATTGGCCACTGTGGGGGCTGTTCCACTAATTCGCCCAGGGTTGACAACCCCAGGAATTTTGAATTGACCAATAGGAACAGCTCCTACAGTCAATGGGGATATTCATAATGCCTTCCAGAGCCCCCGGCCAGCTACATCCCTCTCCCAGACAGACCCCCGTGACTAAGCTCTTTCAAGGCCCTAATGGACTGTGTCTCCACACTAACATTGTATTTAATGAATTAATTGTTTCTGGAAAGGTTTGCATCGTGGGTGCAGTGGCCATATTTGTTACTGATACAGTGACTATTACATGTATGTGAGATGAAGTCAAGCTCAAGGTAGACAGTTGCACAACCATACAGCCTCATTAAATTGCAATGTTTTTGAAAATTGTAGCTCGTAGCGTAGCTCGCATGACTTCATGCTATTAAATTGGCCTCTTAAACCTCCCCGCAGACGACTTGCGGGGTAAGCCGCAGGACAGCCGAAAAATGCCTACGGGATGTGAACGTTCAACTTTGCAGCCCGCAAATCCTTTGATCTGTCAAGCCATTAACTGCTTTTAGTTCAATTCATCTATTAAATTGCAACAAAGTCACACGCGAGCTAGCGTGTAACATGCAAATGGAGCCCAAAGCCCTATGAGTGCTCGAGAGGACCCACAAGGGGGGTAAAGTCCAATACATAGCACTTGAAATGCAAATAAAAAGACACAACTGTACATTTAGCAAAAGGGGAAGTGATGTTAGGTCTTGGAATTAATAGCACAACATTCTCAAGCCCGCAAATCTGCACCGAAAAATACTTTATTTCATGCTTATATTTTGTGTTATGCGAGTTACAGTATATGTCGTAACACATTGATTGAGGGGATCGATATGTGATAGAATATCATATTTATGGCTTTATCAATATTGCATTACATCTTGAATGTGGGTCTGATTGCAAATTGTAATTGAATCCTGTCGGACTTTGAAAACTAACCTCCCCTGTTTCAGTAACGTAACCCTGACGATCTCTTTTTCCATTGTCTTCGTCTAAACCCATAACTTCAGTCTACACTAATTGATCGTTTGAACAGCTGAAAATCCAACATTCTACACACGAGCTACGATTTGCGTCTCCAGCCCGTAGCTCTCAGCTCATTCTAATTTAATAGCAACATAACTCAGCCACATGTCAAGCCCGCAGTCGTTACGTGCTTCACGTTGAACTTACGCTCCCCGAATTTAACACCATTTACATGAGAATTAGAACGTGCTGCTGAAAAGCAGGGTCAGACCGTTTAATATGACTCTGATAAAGTGGTTACCGTATATTTCGCTCCATAAGACGTAGTTTTTTCCCCCTCAAAAGTAAGGGGAAATGTCTGTGCATCTTATAGAGCGAATTTGTGTGCCCTGGACCCGAGTGCAGGGGCGGGAAGCATACTGAGATCGTGGAGGAGGGAAGGCTGCAGAGAGAAGGCTGCTGGGGTTACTGGGACCTTTCCCTCTTCACCTGTGAATTTTCCAAGCGTGTGGCCGCCGACTTCAGACGTGCCGCCGAGCGCCAGCGTGCTTTAGCACCATCTAGTGGCTCAAAAATGTATTGAAACTGCTTCAGGCATCGTGACACCACTGCACGGTAACAATACTTAATATACATGGAGTTATTATCCAAGAAGCATGGTACAAAATGCACGAGAAAGAGCCCTGCACAACATATGCATGTTTGGGAGTGCATGCAAGAGGAGAGTGAGGGGGATCTGCATGTGTTAGGAAGCTAGTAACACTCACTATGTGTATACATTCCAAACTGGTTAATTGTAACTCACACAAATCAGTATCTACTAAGCACATGGGGGACCTGGGGGGGTAGGAGATAAGAATGGGGGACCTGGTGGGCGCCTCCCGAGGTCCCCTATTCTGATCTCCTACCCCCCACCCCCACGTCCCCCTTTGGGTAGGATACTGTTTAAATAGTTTAGTACACCATTTGATTCAGAATATTTTTTTCTTGTTTTCCTCCTCTAGAAACTAAGTGCGTCTTATGGTCAGGTGTGTCTTATTGAGCGAAAAATATGGTACATGTTTTATGGTGGTCATATTAGTATTGACATATAAATTAATAATGGATTTTAAACTCTGAATAGCTTTTGTTCATTTTAGCTGACTTTGATCCTTTAGCATAGCCACACAAAAGTATTGCTAATAGATTTTATGATATAATAGTTTATGTTGCATTAATATGGAATATTCTGATTTTTGTTCAAATTTCTTGGCCATATTACGAATGGAAGAAAACATTTCCCAAGCCAGGAAAAAGGTATTTGATCAACATGATCCCACTAATGGATGGAATGTGGCTGGAATTATAAAGCCTATCTAAATCAAAGACTTGCTATTAGGATATTAAATTCCACTCCATTACAACACTTCACTTTTATGTCTCAGTATCTGTTAGATAGCTTTGGTATGTGTTTTTATGCATTTTTTACACCAGTCTTTAAAAGATTAAAGGGTTCTCTAGTTGTTGACATGGCACTATGATGTTATGCTATGAATATATTACTTTGTGATTGAGAGTGTAAAGAAGCTTCATTATTGACTGTCCAAGCTGTAAATTGTTTCAGCTCTGAAAGAGACTGTTCAGTGTCTCTAGCTTTAGTTTTTATCCCAACATTGGTATTTTGTTTGCATTGGCAACAGAACTGAACTCCTACTTGTGTTGCCGAATTCCATTCATATCACTGGAATTGTTGTATGGTATTGTTAATAAGTATTAAATGCAAATCACTTAGGGTATCTACAATTAAGGGAATTACAGTTTAGGAAGCTGAGGGGATGGTCAGTTATATGCATTTTGTAACCAATAAATAAATAACTTGATAAAGCTTGTCACTCTAATTTTTTTGTCCAATGAAATAGGTATCACTATATACTGCAATATTCTAATTACTCATCTAAACCAATACTTGCTGGATGTTGGTGCAATTTAGGTGGGCTTAGTGCTGTACCCAACTCCCTTGGGGGATAGTTTACAGCCCAGAGATATTATTTATACACTAGCGACTTGCCCGTCAAAAAATGATGGCAATAGAATTGTAAGTCAGGGAATGCTGTTTGGCACACAAAGTAAGTGTTTCGGTTGTGTGAGTACCTTCGGCGCTCATTCCAAGCCTCGTGCTGAGTGCCTTCGGCGCTTATCACGTGGCTTGCAATGGACACCTTCGGCGCTCATTGCGAGCTTCTGGGTTGGTGTATTTTTGGTTGTCAGAGCCCCTTTGGCGCTGATTGAAAGGTCCATGCTTAGCGCCTTTTGGCGCTCATTGCGAGGCTCTCCCCTGGTGTAGTTTTGCTCCTCTGAGCACCCTTGGAGCTCCTTGTGAAGCGTGCAGTGAACGGCTTTGGCGTTTATTGCGATACTGTTGTGTGGTGTTTTGTAATTTTTTCTGTATATGTACTTTTGTAATTATAATTAATTCATTACTGAACTGATAAATTAATATACTTTACCTATTTGTAATGAATATATGCAGCAAGCAATGTGCTGAAGAGCTAACAATCTGTTTTGATGTTCCTGCAGCATACAATGTCGGTTTGCACTTTTGTGGAGCTGAGGTGTAAGTGTCAGCAACGTGTGCAGTGTGTAGTGTAAATAGGCTGCGTGCGCAAGGGGAAACCGTTAGTGTAGCTGGGTATTTCTGTTTGTTAGTGTTGTACAATGGTGGCGATGGTGTGTGTGGTACGCGCGTGTGGATGATTTTGCGTCCTTCCTAATAGTGTATTTTGTAGCTCGTACGGGGTTGTGTAAAAGTTGTATGTGCCATCACTTACTGGATTTTTGAGGGCCTAAACACTTGAAATTGGACTTAAATTGACGTGTAACATCACTTCCAGACATCCTGCTGTGTGTGATGTTTTTTTTTTGTATTTTACAGCTTGAAACTGCTGTACATGGATTGGATACTCAGCCTGTGTTTAATCCAACCTTGGCTTTGCATTAAAGCTGTGTATGCCATTAGTCATATTTAAAGTTTTCAAATATATATATATATATATATATATATATATATTTGAAAACTTTAAATATGAATAATGGCATAATTAATTAAGAAGAAACAAGCCACAGCTAGTTTTTAATTAGGAAAATATAAATGTTGGTGGAGGGATCCATGATAAATTTGTAGACATTGGGCCTCATTCAATTGAGCCCTCGGGAGATGCGGTGTCTGTAAGGGAGCCCGTAAGTTATTTTGCTATTCAATTGGCGTATTTTTGTGAGCTTCGCCTGTGATACGGGTTACGGGCTCTGGCCTCCAATTCCTTGCAATGGTTAACATCGCAAGTTACAGCCCGTCCAAGCCTTGGATCTTTCATGTACGCAAGAGTTACGATTGCAAAAATCGCAAATCAATATTCAATTGTATTCACAACCGTAAACAGCAAATGTAGAAGATCCTCCGAGTACTAGAGAGGACCTGCAAAGGGGTTAAAGACATATCCGTAGCACTGTAAAAGCGAATTAAAAATCAATACTGTACTGTAAATAACGGGGAAAGCGATGTAGGGCATTAGAATTAATCGCACAACAGTCTCAAGTTCGCGAATCGTCAATACAATTTTATTTTATTTTATGTTTCATTTCCGGGTTCGCTCGATCTCGGGAATCAATGAGTTAATACATAACGGGCCACCCACATGGACTAGAACAGTATCGGCATTCATTTTTATTATTTAGTATTATGCGGGTTTGCAAGTCTGATCGAATATAGGATCCCGGAACCTAATTGATTGACATGTAACCTCCATCTTAGACTGCTGTAATGATGACGGTCTCATTTACTATTGGCTGTTTCTAAATCGGGAGTTACGGCCTTGCCTAATTGATCATGTTCCCGCCCTGAAAGGGTATGTACAAGTGCATTTGGGCTTTGTACAAGGCCGTTAGGGCTTTGTACAAGGCCGTCAGGCATCAGATAACACCAGACGTCTAATTGATCTAATGTTTTCCATTCGGAAAAAAAGGATCCCCACACTAATCCTGTCATTGGATGCAGAAAAAGCATTCGACAGGGTTAGTTGGGAATTCATGAATGCAGTATTACAAAAGTTTGGGTTCACAAATTTTGCTTCTAAAACAATCAAAGCTATTTATAAGGATACAACAGCCTATATTGCAGGTACAAACTTCGAAACAGAGAAGTTTGGGATCAGCAACGGAACACGACAGGGATGCCCCCTTTCCCCATTGCTTTTTTTGTTATTTATGGAACCATTAGCATCATTAATTAGGAAAGCTGAAAATATCAAAGGTATCAAAATAGGTAATAATGACTACAAAATAATGTTATTTGCGGACGATATCTTGTTAACATTAACAGATCCAATAGGATCCTGCGCCAATTTACAACAATTGTTAATAGATTTTGGTAGAGTTTCTTATTTCAAAATAAATCCTTTGAAATCAGATATTATATACAAATATATAGAGCAAGATACATTAAATAAATTTAAAAAATTATATGCGTTTAATTGGAATACAAAATATGTCACTCACTTAGGTATTAAATTTAGCTTCCAAAATAGTAAAATTATAGTAAATAACATAACAGAAATATTAAAACAGATTAGAATACTTTTATATGATTGGAATTCAACAAGATTTTCCTGGTCGGCTAGAATTGCCATAGTTAATATGAGTATTGTCCCCAAAATAACTTATCTAATGAGCTGTGTCCCGGAGAAAGTCCCGGAATATATCATTAAAATAATACAGCAAATAATAGACAAATTTGTTTATGCTGGGAAAAAAGTGAGAGTTAAAAAAACTATAACAAATAGAAAGTTCGATCTGGGAGGTATGGGATCTCCAGATATGAAAAGGATCAGCGAAAATATAGCAATATCCCACATAATTAATATGAATTTACAACATAGGACAATAGGATGGAAAAACATTGAGGAAGAATTGGTGGGAATTATCCCAATAAGAACACTGCTGGGTAAATTTAATGGAAATGAAACAATATGGGATAAATTACCAGAAGGTATAAGATCTATTATAAAATTTTGGGGGAAAAGTAAAATCAGAGCAGAGCTTTTTCATATACCTTGCGTTGCTACACCTATAGATATACTAAGAGATGAATCATTTAATTTAGAAATAAATTTATTGAAAAAAGCATCAATTTTGTATATAGCTGATTTATACCCAGCAGGCAGTCTACTAAAGCAAAGGGAACTTCAGGAGAAAGGAGTAACAAAATCCTTTTCATGGATAAATTATGGAACATTGCTAGAAAAAATGAAACAAAAGGGATTTATATACGACAAAATAGATAAATTGCACGACCTGGAAGCAATTATGATTAAAGGTCAGGTGAATCATCTGGTATCAAAAATTAGTAAAAGTAGGATTAAACTAATGAAATTTGAGAAAACTAAGAGTATAAAAGACTGGGAATACAACCTCAATATAGACTATAATGAGCAAGAATGGTTAAGGGCTCTAAAGATAATAAAGAAATCTTCTATTAACACCATGTATAGAGAATTGTACTTTAAATTAATACAAAAGTGGTATTTAGTACCAACAACTATGAAAAAGTTTGATTCCCAACAATCATCATTATGCTGGAAGGGTTGTGGTAAAGAAGGTAATACACAACATATGTGGTGGGAATGCGTTAAGATAAGGGAATTCTGGGAAGAATGTTGTGGACATTTAACCAGAATCGCAGGGACAAGATGTCCGTGTTCCCCGGAGTTGTTATTATTCCATATAGGGATAGATACATACTTCCCCAGTAATAAATCCTTGATATCTCACATACTATTGATCATTAAAGCAATGTTAGTTAAATATTGGAATAAATTGGAAATTCCTAAATGGAAAGAGATTATTAATAAAACCAATTATAATAAAGATCTGATGAAAGAAAATACATATGAACAGTCCAAGAAAATAAACATTTTTAATTGGACTATCTGGGAGCAGTATATGGAAGAATATTAACGGGGAACATGGAAAAAGATACAATTGAAGCCAATGTCTACTATGACTGATGAAGTTATAAACGCTGTCAAATCGTCCAGAGATTAAGGGAAAAAAAAAAAATTCCTACTACTTACCTTCTTTAGATTCAAAAATGGGTATACTTTGTCTATAGATATGTCTATTTCTATTGCGGACCGTTTTGTTGAACCTGGTTGCTTGTATTTGTTGGGTAATTGTATGTATGCTATGTGATCAAATATACTAGAAAAGGGTTAGAAAAGGAGAGGATAGAAGGGGAAAGCGCTGTAAGATAAATAAAAAACCTTTTATAATTAATCCTATACAGGGAGCTATACTTTAAATTAATATAAAAGAGGTATTTAGCCCCTGTTATTATGAATATGTTTGTCTTCCAGATTTCCCCTTACTGTTGGAAGGGCTGTGGATAAGTTGGTAGATCCTTCCATAAGTGGCGGGATCGTATTAGAATAAGCATTCAGAGGTTTAAAAATGTGGGAGGATCATTCTACACTTAAAAGATGTTATCCCTCTTTTCTGCTATCCCAATAATGTTCATTAAAATGTACTTAGATTTTAGAGCAATAAGAGATGAAATGCATGTATATGTTTTGTATGTTTTCTTTTTAATATTGAAATAAAAAAAAAAAAAAAAAAAAAAAGTGCATGGTTTACGGTTTCGGTTTGGTACAAACTTAACAAACATGTGACTTTTTTCTTGAATTGCGATGGTTGTTTAATTAGGCCAAAACCGTGCTTTTATTGAAATGCAAAATGGAGGTAGACCAACTCGACCATTTATGTCAGCTGTTATGCAGGTATTTCAAATATCATTGGAGTGATCAGTGGAATTCCCCACAAACTGATAAAAACATCATAATATCCAAATGATCTCTTCCACATGACTTAGGGGCAGGGGTGTAGAAATGCCCCCCAGATTAAATGAATAATGGGATACAAAAAAATAACAAAATTTAACTTAATCATGCATTAGCAGATTTGGCTACTAGAGCCTTTCCCATGAAAGCTTTGACCCATAATTTATATATATATATATATATATATATATATATATATATAAGTCTGAATATACAGTTGTGCTGGAAGTTTGCATACCCCAGTAGAAGTTGTACAATTTTGGCATTTATTTAGAAAATATGATTGATCATGCAAAAAAAAATCTTTTATTGAAGGATAGTTATCATGTGAAGCCATTAGTTGTCATTATGATAACAGAAATCACCAAAGCCAATGTCAGGTAGACCAAGAAAGATTTCAGCCACAACTATCAGAAGAATTGTTCGGAATACAAGGCTGCTCCGAAAAAAGACGGTGTGGTTGTTTCAAGGAGCACAATACGACGATACTTGAACAAAAATTAGCTGCATGGTCAAGTTGCCAGAAAAAAGCCTTTACTGTGCCAATGCCACAAAAAAGCCCAGTTACAATATGCCCAACAACACCTCAACATGCCTCACAGCTTCAGGCACACTGTAATGTGGAGTGACGAGACCAAGATAGAGCTTTATGGTTACAACCATAAGCGCTGTGTTTGGAGTAGGGTCAACAAGGCCTATAGTGAAAAGAATACCATCCCCACTGTGAAGCATGGTGGTGGCTCACTGATGTTTTTTGGGGGGGAGCTCTAAAGGCACTGGGAATCTTGTGAAAATTGATGGCAAGATGGATGCAGCATGTTATCAGAAAATACTGTCAGACAATTTGCATTCTTCTGCACGAAGGCTGTGCATGGGACGCTCTTGGACTTTCCAGCATGACAATGACCCTAAGCACAAGGCCAGGTTGATCCTCCAGTGGTTACAACAGAAAAAGGTGAAGGCTGTGGAGTCTCCTGACCTTAATATCATCAAGCCATTTTGGGGAGATCTCAAAAGTGCGGTTCATGCAAGACGACCAAAGACTTTGCATGGCCTGGAGGCATTTTACCAAGACACATGGGCAGCTATACCACCTGCAAGAATTAGGGACCTCATAGACAACTATTACAAAATACTGCACGCTGTCATTGATGCTGAAGGGGGCAATACACAGTATTAAGAACTAAGGGTATGCAAACTTTTGAACAGGGTCATGTCATGTTTTTCTTTGTTGCCGTGTGTTGTTTTATGATTGTGCCATTCTGTTATAACCTACAGTTGAATATGAATCCCATAAGAAATAAAAGAAATGTGTCTTGCCTCCTCACCCATGTTTTCTTTAAAAATGGTACATATATTACCAATTCCCCAAGGGTATGCAAACATTTGAGCACAACTGTGTATATCACATATATAGTTGTCGTTATTGCGAGTTTGTCGATCATGCATGCGCAATGCTGACGGTGCTCATCACCAGGCTCGCAAATTGCGTGCTTGCACATTCAAAGGGTGCGCCGTAGGTGCTCATTGAGGGTCTCACAATGAGCGCCAAAGGCGCTCATCACCAGGCCCGAAGTTGCGGGTTTGGGTAGAGGTGGGGAGACCCGCGAGGGCAGTGTAATCTTTTGCACGTCATGGAAGCGCCAAAATATACTGGCCCACTCATCCTGCCCTGGACACTGCACCCTGCTCTGGACGGCAGGTTGCGGGTTCTGGAGGAGGAGAAGCTCCTCATTTCCATCTGGCTGCAGGCCAGTATCATCGCCGTGCTGCTCATGCTCTCCGGGATCTTCATCGTCCTTAACCTGTTTCTCATGGCCCTAGATGGATCTGCGGGTGGTACAACACTGCAGCTCTGACGGGTGCGGGAGTATACCCAGAATATCGAGCCGGTGCGGAGGAAAGGAAACTACCTGTTGTGCTCCCTACTGCTGAGCAATTTGCTGGTCAACACCACGCTAACCTCCCTCATGGCTGGGCACACCGGCTCTGCGGTGGGGGCTGTGGTCACCTTTACAATGGGCATTGTGGTGCTGGGAGAGATACCGCCCCAGGCCCTGTGCTCCAGACACTGTGGCTCACCAGGATCTTCATGGTGCTCACATTCCCACTGTCATACCAGGACAGCCGCCTGCTGGACTGTGCCCTGGGGCAGGACATCGGGACCATGCACAACCGGGAGAAGCTACTGGAGATGCTCAAGGTGGGAGCTGTGGAAGATATGCAGTATATTATGTAGGGGAAAGGACCTGGTCATCTAGAGGTTAGAGGTGGGTCATGGAGGTGCCTGGGGATTCCCCAGGTGTGTATCATCACAATAACTTCAACTGGAGGTAAATCACCTGAATACAATTAGGAAGGTCTGTGAAGAGCACATATATATTTAGGGAGGGGGGGGAGACACAGGGGAGCGACAAGGAGGAAAAGGAAAGGGAGAGGTGGAAAGGAGACACAGGGGAGGGTGGAAGGAGACACAGGGGAGGGGGGGAAAGAGATGGGAAGAGGGGGAGAAACCCAGGGGAGGGAGAGGGGGGAAGAGACACAGGGGTGGGGGGAAGAGACACAGGGGAGGGAGAGGGGGGGGAAGATACACAGGAGACAGAGAGGGGGACACAATTTATAAAACTCTATCATGCCGTCATTTTTTGATGGGCAAGTCGCTAGTATATATATATATATATATATATATATATATATATGCAGTATATATTATTTATATATATATATATATATATATATATATATAACATTTATAATATACAATATGTATTATACATTAATTATATTCAGGGCTAGGAGCATTGAGAATTTAAAGAAAGAAAAAAAAAGTTTTGAAGGGCACTGCAGCACTGCCCCCCCCCCCCCCCTCCAGAGAGTGGCATTGTACCGGTTGTGCCCGCGGTACATCTGCCCTGCTTCCTGTCCTGGGAGTAGAGTTGAGTTATCCAGTCCCCCCCCCCCCCCAAGTTTTTTGCCCCTGCTTAGATTTACTGTTGGATAAGGCAATAAAGGTACAGGTATTATTTCATTGGTCAATTTACACAAGTGTCATTTGGTAAAACATTCAGCTAAACAATCCACATAACCCCAAGTCTGGTCTCCAATTGGTTTGTGAAATCACATGACTTAGCAGTCTGTCTGATAAGGCAACACACTTATGTGAGGTATTATTTTTGAGTTACTATTACACAAAATATCATTGGATTTGGCAGCCACCTACCCCATTTACCATAAACAACCTTTAACATGTCTCCCATTGGTTAGTGAAATCACATGACTTGGAGGTATAATTTAAACAAATCACTCATCTGACCTACAGTTAAAGTCTAATAGGTTGTTGTTAAATTGTGTGACAGTTACAAAGGACTATTTTTTTTTTGCATAATTCAGTCGTTTCCCATTCTCCGTGACCTCATGGACCATAATACACCAGGCACATTTTTATGTCCATGGTCATGCTGATCCACTTTGTTTTCATGGCAGAGATACTGGAGTGGGTTACCAGTTCCTCCACAGCATACAGCTCCTAGTATTCCTAGGTGGTCTCCCATCCAAGTACTGACCAGGCCCAAGCCTGCTCGGCTTCAGGCTTGTGTGACCTCTTGGTTCCCTGACTGGAATCAAACTCAGGTTGCAATGGTGATAGCCCTGAATCCTAACCACTGGACCACCAGGGAAACCGATTAGGACTATTTACGGGTGTTCAAATATAAACATTTGATTATTTTCATTCAGTCATAAAAGTACGAAAATGTAAATGGACATTCAAATATATAACCTAAAAACTGCTTTTTTCCTTGATTCTGATATGGATACAAAATTAAGTAAAATACCTAAATTGCGTCTTGTGACATCTATAGTAATCACTGTTATAATACAAATAATATAGTCAATATCATTGATATATAAGAGATGTAGAAGTAAATGGTAACAACTGAAGTATGGCCATACAGCTTTGAGCGTGTTTGTTATTAGCCTACTGGTAAACAAATAAACAGTAGCTTACAACAGCACAAAATGTGATAAGAAATCACATTAAACTGATTTAAAGCAGGTAACAATAAGCACAATCCTATGTCCCATTTCAGGGACCTCCTCTCTCCAGGGCTATGGTGTGCCCCACAAGCTGACTAGAAGCCCTGAAGTAATGTACAAAATGAGCCAAATAAGTCAAATATAACCAGTTCTGTCAATCCAAAGAGTGGCAAATCAATTTTGTGGTTTAAAGTTAACTAGCAGCAGAGGTTCATATGTCCCCCGCCCCCTTAAAAATGAGAATCTAGTCTTTGGTTAATAAGAGATTGTTGGCATTAATCAGTAATTAGCAGTTGCCTACACTACAGGGCAATAAACCCAAAGCTTCTGGGGCTAATCAGATATCATATTGATATTAAAGTAGATAAAATTAATGAATTTAGTTAAAGCGTTTATAGAAAACAATCATTTGTGTAAAGCTTGCCTTTAATAAGTTCTCGGTAATACATGCAATTATGGGTTTGTGGTACTTTTCTGTATTTTTGGTATAATATAAAAGAAAATAGAAAGCCTGTTACTTACTAAATCTCCTTATGTGTCTAGAACGATCCAGCAAAAATAGTATAATTTCATATATCTTATTTATTACCACTTATGAGTCAGTACAATAATGATTATGTTGCTGTAGCATTAACCGAAAAGCAAATGTACTTTGCAATACAAAAGGACTTATGATGAATAGGCCACTTGTAAGATGGGACAGTAAATATATACATTGCATTTGTATTCTACAAGATTCTGTTTTAGCCACAAAGACTTCACGTCTCAAAGCAATCCATTGTTCTAGAGTCAGCAAGACCGGAAAGTGATAATTGGAAGTGATTATTTGGAAGTGCTTCCCTGGATGTTGGTTGAAGCTATTAAAGGAAATATGTCTTAAGAAATATACAACCTTATTGTAAACAAAGAACAATACAGATCAGAAAAAATATTACGATATAGGATCACTGTGGTAGGAGTCTACCATATGGTCTTTTGAATAATTAAACTTGATAATGAGCAATAAGTATTTATTATTATTACTTCATTTTTTTTAACCTGTAGAACCGACACTCCAGGTTTCTATTCTTTTTCCCAGATTTGGAAAAAAAATGACTGGAGGAGCCTAAAATGTAGTGCTTTTTCTTCTTAAGAGGAACATTTGATAGGCTAAGACAGACAGGAATTTTACCAGAAAAGAGGGACTACCCCCCCAAAGAGGAGCAGTTGTGATTTATATTCTATATCTATATTTGTGTCAAGATAGTACATATGGATAGGCAGGGGAATTGAATATTCTAATTTTACAGGAAATAGAAGCAAGCTCAGAAAAAGTAGCATTAAAGTGATTAGTTTAAATGATGATTAGTGCATTAAAAGCACTTCAGGGTTGAGAAGGAGACAAAACACAACTTATACAATTTAGTGAATAAGTGGGAGGAAGGATCTGAAATAAAATACAAATTTGTAGAACTTCCAAATAATTCACACTGGTTTGACTTATTTATGAAAAAGCAAACAGTTTTGAATAATCCATTTACTAACTGTTGCAATTCTCAAAAAATAAGTGAATTGAGCTCAGTGGAGCATATTCAACTTACAATCAGCCTTCCAATATTTGGAAATTGTCACCACTGTATAAGACGTCTTGTACAGTTTTACTTTTAGGTAGAAGGGCCATTTACATCGTGGTCTGAAAGAACACAAGATTATATTTTAAAATGATCTATTTTTCTTATCTATACTAATAGCAGTTATAAATATCTAAAGTTTTAAATGTGTGTTAACATACAAGTCTTTCCTGCCCACTCCCTGTTGCATGAGTAATACATGATTGCAGAGTGCAGTTAGTATGTTGAATGCTGTGATTGATAAGCACAGCAACCTGTGGACTCAGTTTACACAGTACTGACCAGTTAACCCATAGCTTACCTGTTTAGGTGAGTGCAGCATTTCAAGCCTGCACAGTGTTGGGACATTAAAATTTTTATTATTTTTGTATTTATTATTATTATTAATATTATTATATGATATTCTTATATATATATATATATATATATATTAATATATACATATATAGATATATGTACCTCTAAAATTTCTATATATTAAAAGAAATGTCAGTGTTCTCACTAAAACAGACCTCCAATTGTTATCTGTTCTCTGTTAGGGACATTACCTCAACATTCCTTAACTAATCTTAAGAAATTAGTTTTATAACTTAGATTCATACTCCCTGATTTCCCATAGACAAGTAGACATGGGAGTGTTTTCTGAGATGAGATGTCTGGGATTTTATGCTTTCCTATTTAATATAGATATGTAGACACGTGGAACAAAGTTTGGTCGTAACAAAGCTAACAAAAGAATCCACATCAAAAGATTACAAAATTCAGGAGACGGAAGCCTACTGTATATCTTTATATTGGTAAAATATATTTTAATTTCTAATATTTTGTGTTACATTTGAAATATATATTATATTCAATTTATCAGTTTCTATTTTATGAAATGAATATAAATGTATTGTTAATCAGAGGGGGTAGAGCTAAAATTCAAGGAGAGAGGATGTTTGTTCCATGAGCTCTGCTGAAAAAACATATACATTCAAATATAAAGTGACTTATCTATCACCATATATAACCAGGATTGCACACAGAAGGACCCAGCTGGATTTAAAAATTAAGTTTGGCAACTTTTTCCCCTGGGATTTGCTGCTGAATCAGAACAAATGAGTCTGAAACATTGATCAACATCCTACTTAAGGTTGGTGACAAACCTGTACAGTTCTAATCTAGATGACTACTGGAGATTTATGCTATGTAACAATTTGAAGACTGTACACACAATAAGCTGTATAATTGTGGATCTTGATCAAGAGAAGACCCAATAGCTTATTTCTCAATTCTTTGAAGATGAAATAATTGTTTTTCTTGTTAAAAAAGACAGCACAGTGAGAGTTAAGCTCTGTGCAATTATAACTTCTTCAGTAATACCTAACTTAACGAATGAATAAAGCAGGCAAGATGGCATTCTTCAAAAAAAGATCCAACATTATTGCACTACAAAACAAACAGTGCATTCTTCCCAACACCTCGCTACTACACATAAACAATTACGAAACAGTGGAACAGAGACTTTCTCACCCAGCACTAAAGAAGATATTCAAGACTTGAAATGATTAAGATTAGAAATTACAGCTGCAAAGAGTTTCTGTGGAATTAAAAGCAGAAATAAAAGCATTGAATACCAAAGTTTTCAAATTAGAAGACAAATATAATAACCTTCTTAAGTCACATATAGAAATGGAAAATTATCTGATTGAGCTTAAAGAGGAACAAAAACAATTTAAAAGTGGAGCAAGACAGAAGATCTTGTATGCAAAACATTAGAATTAATAATTTACCAAAATCAGTACAAGATCTACCTCTATATATGAAAGATTTAGGTGCCACACTTTCACCAGATCTAAGTGAGGAAGAATTCAGTGAGTCAAAAGAGCTCCACTATCCTCCAATGAGAGATCAAGAGATGTGATCGTCAGATTCCATTTTTTTTCTACAAAAGTCTTATTCATTAAAGCAGCTAGATATGGTGTTCCTGGAATTGAAAAAGGTCAACCAGCTATCTTGTCGGACTTACAACCCACTACCTTATACAAAATGAAACTCCTGAAACCCTTTTTAGGGGTGATTACAAAGCATGGATACAAGTATACTTGGGGTTTTCCGTTTAGACTGATTATATCAAAAAAAGGTAGACATCACACAATTTATACTCCCGTGGAAGGTGGAGCAATGCTTCATTTGTGGAACTTACCAATTCCATACAACCTGGGACAAAGTCTAAATTCTCTAATACAAAGCAGACCAAAAGACTATGCATACTCAAACAACAGAAGAGACACCAGATCAGAAGTAAATAAAGAAGAAAGTGCCACACCACAATCAAATTAGAGTGTTCAGAAAACCTCATGTACTCTGAAAAGCTGAACCATGTGCCTCCTCTGAAAAAGTTTTGAAAATATCCATATGCCATTACTCTTAAAATTGTTGTTTTATTTTTACTCCCCAACTCCCCCTCCCCCCTCCCCCAAGAATATTTTCTATGCACTAATTGCTCCATACACTAATCAGGTCAATTGCCTCTGTATCCAATCTTAGGATACAATATGGCTCACCATAAAAAAGAGGACAGCGACTGCTCTCCTCTGAACTGAGGTTATTATTTTAATATTTTAAACTATACTAAGTAAATCAGAGAGTTTAATAACTCTCACAAAATACAAATATTATTAAGCTCTAAATATGGTTATAAACAGAAGTAGTTAAGAAAAAATTAGAAAAAAGGGTTTATGAATAATATGTTATTTACTTACTATATAACATGTTTACAATATTAGACTTAATATTTTGTTTTGCTATGTAAAATATCTGAAATATGAAAAGCATAAGAAAAATATAAACATGGTTCTGAGAAATGTTACTCATTTACTATATAAAATTTTTATAATCATAGATTTGTTATAGTTAGAATTAAGAAAAGATGAAAAAAGAAACAAGGAGAAAAGAATTACAGTAAAAAGATATAATAATCGGAAAATGTTATATCATAAAATTGTAATTGTGTTATCTTTTACTGTTATCATTTATACTGAAGTGCGTTTACAACACTGGTGTTGTTTAATTGTATTCTCTGTTTTCACAATAAAAAAAATATTTAAAAAATAAAAAGGTATTGTTAATCATAATCCGGATACTATTTTCAATCCGTATTTCACTTTGTGTCTTTTTGTCTAAAACAGATAAATTTGAGTTTGTTTAATAAATGTAATCAAAATCCTTTACTAAAATTATATTATACCCATAGATAAATGTTATTGGACTTCATATTGCAATATATGTTCTTTTATCATCATAATCTTATAATTTTTGTATTTGTATTATTGGTTTATATTGTTGTTTTATACTTTGATTGCGATATGGTTTTACTATCTACTGTATGTGATTATTGGTCATTTTATTAATTACATTAATTATGCAGTTTTAATTATGTTATATCATTGAGGTTTATTATCATGTATTTCTTTGTGGTAAAAACACTGTGGTGGTTTTGCTCTATAAAATATGATGTATTGCTATTGTTTTTACCTGGTTTATTATCCATAAATGTGAATTATTTTGCTAGTTTTTATAAATAGATTGTTTGTTTTGCATTACTATTAATCGATACTGAACTCATAAATATCATTCTAATAATTTATAATTTTTTGTCACAATATTATTGACAACAGATAGATTTGTTAAGTGTATTTTTTTTCTTTTTGATCTCTACACTGACAGCACCAGAGCAAGTAGAGTACTGCTCTGCATTGCTCAAATTTCAGAGAGGCAAGAGAGCAGCAGCCTGATTTTTTTGCCATAAAATGTACAAAAATGACAAGCTCTGTTCCCTTCAAACTGGAAATGTAAGCACCATTACTATTGACTTGAATGGGGCACACACCCCTGATCCTGATTGGCTGCAGTAATGCAAAAGCATGTGAGCAGTCTATTACACATGTAAACACATATATTTTTTTTTTATTTGGTTCCTCAGTGAAAAATGCACGTATTTCAACAATTCAAAAATAATTTTAACATGCTTTTAGCAGATCTTAACTATAATGTGGTACAACCTGTGCCGAATGAAGTGGCTCTTTAACCTCTTTTGTTCTTTCAATGCGCTCCTTGTTAAGAATATTTATCTATGCAGGGCGTCTTCAGGTATTTTTCTTCATTCTCAGATTCTGATCATTTAGCTGTTAAGCCAGTATGAGCAGCAGGTACAGGACTTTGAGAACATAGCTCACCACTTGATTTTTCAAGAAAATTGTGTGTAGCCATCTGTAAAAAAAAACTACCTGTGTGCTGGATCTAGGAGGTACTCCCTCCTATGACATGATTCACTTTGTTTGTCTGGAAGCAATTGAAGCTACTTTATTAATCAGTTGTGACTTCTTCTTGTGTGCCCTGTGCTCCTATGTGTTATCATTAGTGATATCAGTTTTTGTTGTTGTTGCATGATTTTACACACAATGATTAAAAATGGTTCACAATGAACTAAAACTCACACCCTTTTACCTGGTGCTTACACTGGCCCAATGGCTACTGTAATTGTTCATTTTCTATTATACCTCCAAAAGAGTTCGACTCAAGGATAGCAAAGTGATTTTGTGTGTGAAAAAATAGTGCTCTATAGGGTCTGAATTGGGACTCCTGGACCATTTTTTCTAGATCTTCACTGCTTCATCTCTTTTACTATGTGTCACTACTTAAACTTCTATATATTTAAATAATCATTCAAGATCTATAAATAACAATTTTGTTAAATGACCACTGTAGATCCTCAATCAATAGGGTTTTGTCTAATCATATAAGAAAAACTGAGTAGCAAATAAATATGTATTTGAATTGGAAAATCAATGTAGGGTTTAAAGCTTAAAACAGACGTTTACAGCTTTGAACTTTAGCAGAACTGCTTCTCTTCACCCCAATCAGGTATCCAGGGGGTGAAAGAGGATCTGCCACTAGGCGCTGTCCTGATAGGATTTATCTGGTGTCCTTATCACAGATAAAAAATATTATTAAAATCTTTTTTCTTTGTTGCATCCGGAAGAGGTTATTTGATAATGTGCCATGGTGTGTTTTCTTTTTCAAATAAAGGTCTGAGAGCACAAAAATACATTCAGAAGTTAAACTGCTTTTAGGGACTTGGACACTGCCAGCCAGATTTAAGTATGCTGTCTACATTTACTGTTGGTTTTAATGAAGTTGATAAATAGTTTACTTAATATTTTTGCATGAAAAAAATAACTTTGCATGTCTACACATGCTCTTTTACATGCTTGGAACAACCAGTTGTGTACCATATTCCTTTAATGCTTTAACGGATAAAGACCAGACCCATGCATTTTATGTTGGAGATAACTGGTTAGAGCCACTTAAACTGCAAGAAGATCAGATCAGTCAATGCAACAGAAAATCAAACCAAACAGTTCACTGGAAGGTTTGATCATGAGGCTAAAGCTCAAATATTTTGACCATCTCATGAGAAGACAGGATTCCCTAGAGAATACTCTGATGCTGAGAAAGATTGAAGGCACACGAAGAATGTGGAGGCAGAGCTGGATAGAAGAAGTAATTGATCAATGAATATGAGTTTGAGGGAGTTCAGTGGGCAGTGGCTGACAGATGTGCGTAGCGGGCTGCAGCCCATTGGTTCACGGACAGTCAGACACCATTGAATGACTGAACAACAGCAACAATGCATTGTATAGGACCATTAACAAACACTCTCAAACAGAATATGTATCAAGCAACCAATGAGAGGCAGTTATCAGTTCAGCATTGTGGAAACACCAGCCCCTACTACTTCATCTACTGCGGTTCATAGGGTCATGGAGAGTTGGACCTGATTGAATGACTAAACAACAACAACAACGCATTATACAGGACAGTAACAAACACTCTCAAACAGGACATGTATCAAGCAACCAAGGAGAGGTAGTTATCAGTGTAGCATTGGAGAAACAACGGTCCCTACTACTTCACTTACTGACTGCTCATACACAGATACAAGAACCTATAGGTCATAATAGTCCGGCTTTTGGCTTAAATCTTGGTATATATTCTTGAATTCCCTTACTGAAGTTTGTCAGTGTCAGTCATGATATTCTCTGATCCACTCACAAACATATTGATATTTTTCTGTATTGACTGCTCATTGCCATTAATTTACTTATTAGCCTAGAGCCAATGGTTCCATTGTCCTGAGTGAAGTCACCTACACATATAAAGTCTAGGCTTCCTGAGTCATGCCTTTTATGATTATTACTTTTATTTGTAATGCGCCAACATAATCCGTAGCGCTATACAGAGGAAAAGAACATGGAAAAATATAATTTTAACAAACTGCAGAAAATGGAGGGACTAGTCTTTTTTTGTGTCGGTGATTGCACAGAAGATAATATTGCACTGAAGAAAATATTAGGGGCTAATCAGTAATCAAATCTCTAATTAACAAAAATGATAAGTCTCTGTTTGTCGCTTAATCACAACGGATAATAATGGCAAACTTCAATATAGTTACATAGTAATTGAGGTTGAAAAAATACTTTTAGTCCATCAAGTCCTTTTAAGGTCTCCTCTGATCTGCAATATGCGGATTAGTTGTTAATTAGTTGTTAATTGATCCAGAGGAAGGCAAACAGAAAACAAAAACCCAAGTGAAACTTTGCCAATCGTCTCAAAAGGAAAAGCAATGAATTCCTTCCTGACCCCAGATATTGGCGATCAGATTCCTCCCTGGATCAATACTCCCTATCAAATTAACCAGAATAATCCTGAATTCCCTTTTTATTCAAAAGTATATCCAATTTATTTTTAAAGTTGTCTATCGTATCCGCTGTCACCACCTCCTTTGGTAGAGAATTCCACAGATTAAACACCCTTACTGTGAAGAACCCTTTTCTTTTTTTAAGGTGGAATATTTTTACTTCTAACCTCAAGGGATGTCCTCTTGTCAGTTGAAAACCTCTTGGCACAAAAAACTGCCTTACTGATCCTGGATGTATTTATATAAGGTAATCATATCTCCTCTTAGACGCCTTTTTTCTAGAGAAAATAAGTTTAATTTGGTTAGTCTTTCTTCATAACTTAGCCCCTCCATCCCCCATATTAGTTTTGTTGCCCTCCTCTGTACCTTTTCCAGCTCTAAAATCTCTTTTTATGAAGTGGTGCCCAAAATTGTACTCCATATTCCAAATGAGGGCGTACTAGAGATTTGTATAGTGGCAGAATTATATTTGCTTCCCTGGCTTCTATACCCTTCTTAATACATGCTAATATTTTATTTGCCTTTGCAGCTGCTGCTTGGCATTGAGCACTGTTACCTAGGTGGTTGTCCACGAGTACTCCCAAATCCCTTTCAATATCTGTTACCCCTAGATGTGCTCTATTATGATTATAAATTGCATGGATATTTTTTCTTCCCAGATGCATAAATTTACATTTATTCGTATTAAATCTCATCTGCCATTTAGACATTTAGATGCCCATTTCCTTTAATGTATGTAAATCCCTCTGGAGGGAAAGTACGTCATTATCTGATTTAATTACCTTGCACCACTTTGTGTCATCAGCAGAAATGGAGACTCTGCTTTCCAATCCTACTTCTAAGTCATTAATAGATATGTTAAAAAGGAAGGGGACCTAATACTGACCCCTGAGGAACCCCACGAACCTCATTAGTCTCATTGCTTCCTGACTTTTAGCCAACTATCACCCATGGGCAGATATTTACTGCAATTCCTGTATCCCTTAGTTTGCACAATAGTCTCCCATGTGGCACTGTATCAAAAGTTTTAGCAAAATCCAAAAAGACTACATCCACTGAGTTACCTTGATCCAGGTTCCTACTAACCTCCTCACAGAAATTAATTAGATTTGTTTGACATGACCTCTCTCTCATAAATCCATGTTGACTCCTACTTATAATCCTGTTCAGATAGACATAGGCCTCCATTCAATTGAGCAAATTGTAGTTACAAGAGGCCGTAATGGAGCCCATAAAATAATTTGCTATTCAATTAGTGTCTTTAAGCTACCCACAATCGGTTTGCGGGTTAGAAGCTCAAAATCCCAGTGGTTGTCAAACTTGTAACTCCGACCCATCTAAGCCTTTGATCTCTTAGGCCCGTAAATGTTCCAATCGCAAATCGCTATTCAACAGCTACAATTCCTCAAGCCCGCAATTGCCTTCAAACCCGTCAAGTGTAGAACAAAAGCATACGAGTAACAGATAGGACTCGCAAGGGGGTTAAACACCTGTTCGTAGCACCATAAAAGCAAATAAATAATCAATACTGCACTGTAAATCAGCTTAACATGTTCAATTAACTATGCAGCAGTACGGTATTAAGAGGATATGGAAGGTTCCCTGTTGTTAATATTGAAATAAACTAATCTAAATGTTTGTTTCCATATCTAAGCATAATTTTATTACCAAGTGCTTAAAACAGGGGTCACCAAACTTGGTCCTGGAGGGCCGACCCAGGCCTGGATTTGTGGATATCCTTGCTGCAAACAGGTGAGACTATTGCTTCTTCAGTCATCCTGATTAACTCATCTGTGCACAGAAAGGAAATCTTCAAATCCAGGCCTGGGTGCGGCCCTCCAGGACGAGTTTGGTGACCCCTGGCTTAAAAGCTCTGTTTTTACTCAATAGAACCTTTCAAATAGTCCCAACAAAGGTCCACCCCCTGTTCCTTGGTATAAATGCTATTGCTTGGTATAAACTGAACTACAGATCTCACTGATAGCCTTTACCCCATGTTTAGGGAAGAAGATGGATGTCAAATTCATTGAGATCAAATGATCTACCAAATCCACCTCACCTCACCTTCTTCCCTCTTTCACATATCCCTCTTTTAATACATAAAAGAACACTCTAAGATCCACAAAGGGTAACACAAAAACTATGTGCTTATAATGGTCTACCCCTTCCTTTCCATCTCCCCTCATTTTCTCCCCTCTTCCTTTTACTTCCCTCTTCCTTTTTCTTCCCCTTCCTTTTCTTCTCTTCTTCCTTTTTCTTCCCCCTTCCTTTTCTTCCCACCTTTCCGTTTTCCCACTTCCTTTTCTTCTACCCTTCATTTTCCTCCCCTCCCTTTACTCTGCCTTAACTTCTTCAAACATTCCTTTTCTCCCCCTTCCTTTTCTTCCCTCTTTTTAGTTTCTTCCCTCTTCATTCTCTTTCCCCATTCATTTCTTTTTTTTCTTTTCTTCCCCCTTTCTTTTCTTCCCTCTTGCTTTTCTCCCCCTTCATTTTCTTCCCCCTTCCTTGTCTCCCCACTTCCATTTCTTCCAACCTTCTTTTTTCCCCATTTTCCTCCATCCTTTTCTCTCTCCCTTCCTTTTCATCCTCCCTTCATTTTCTTCCCCTTCCTTTTCTCCCCATTCCTTTTCTTCCTCTGTTCCCTTTCTTCCCTCATTCCTTTTTTCCCTTCCTTTTCTTCCCCTGCTCCTTTCCTTCCCTCCTTTCTTTTCTTCCCCTTCTTTTTCTACCCCTACATTTTCTTTTCTCCCTAACCCCCTATTGTAACAATAAAACTGAAAACAGAGTTTAAAAAATCACCCCCCACTGAAGTTATTAGGCAGTGATGAAACAAAAACAAGATTGAATTTTCTATTAATAAACAGTCTAAAAAATTCAGATTTTTCTCTAAAAATGTTTTTACGTCCATGTCTTACACCATCGCTAATGTTATCAGTTTATTACATAGGTACAGTTTTTCTTGAACTGAAATGCCACTTTGAATAATATAAAGATTTTAGGGATTGAAATAGTTTTATTCTATGAGAAATAAAGCCACGTAATCAATATTAGTAAGGAGGATATATCTGAACAGAAACTGCTAAACTTGAGAATTTCCCCTGCTGGGTGTGGTGTTGGCAGCCCCTTCCTTCCCTAAATTGTTCTTTTTCTTCTTCCATCTCAAACTCTGGATTATTTTGTGCGCTAAAATATTTTTGTCTGTGTTTTCTAGATCCAGATAATTCTGCAGCCAACAAGCCCATTAATTGAAAATTACCTTATATTTCAGTTATGTTAGAAAATATAATTACATCAATCCTTGGAACATAGTTTAACAGATTGCATTACTGGTAAGGGCATTCGGAAAAAAAAAGTGTTAGTTTTATTATTTCAATTTTATTTAGTGGGTATAAACAATTTAAATCCAGACAAATGTACTTAAAAAACAAGCAAGAGTATCAGTGTAGTCATTAGTTATGCTTTATGGCATTGCTAATAAAGTTATGACTTTAAAGGGACTCTATCACCCCAAAATCAAGTTATTCTTAAAGAGCATGAAAAACTGACTATGTTGTGTTATCCATTTTTTCTAAAGTGAATCAACAATGATATACTTCATGTTGTTGTTGCAGCAAATGACCAGCTCATGCATATTAAGTAGCTACTTTAAAGTGCTAATTAGAATTACATTCTGCTTGTCTGTCTCTGTAATGGCCAAAATAAAGACTTACAATATTATATAGCAGATAGACCCCTCTTCCACCCTTATCAAGTAGTCACATATTAACACTCTGAGCCGCACATTACAATTAGAAAAAAAACATTACGAGCAACGAAACCAGTGCTAAATATTTCAGGACGGGCACACATGGTCCCCTCGCCAGTAGGTCGTTAAGCTGTTTATTAATTAACATGCTAAAACAAACAGAGAACAGGTATAAACTGTAAAGGTATGTGCAATGAATATATGGGCACAGCAGTCACCGCCACCTATCTGTAAAACAGTATAATTTTTACAACCACTTACAAAGCCTCATAGGTCTATACTTCACCCTTGCAGTGCTAAGACAGGATAAATCATAGAAAGCTTCAACATTTTGTAGCTGCTTGTCTCTCCTAGCGATTCACAACCCAGCTCCATTCATTTGATTGGTTGGCCATATGAAGCAGCTCACTCACTACCTGTGCTGCCAAGTCTCTATCCTCATCATTTGTGTACCTGTATTTTATTACTTCTTATAAGTGTATCCACTGATCAGTGTGAAATAACCACTGATCTAAGCTGAACAGACATTTTATCAACAGTTTTACAATTGTCCTGTCAATATTTTAAAAGTCCTTGCCAAATGCTGTTTTTGACATTAGAATTACTCATATTTACCTGTATCTCACTCTGTCACCAACAACAGGAGCTACAGAAAGACTGCGGAAGCAATACATTCAAGGTGATGGGAAATGGGTAATTTTCTATGTACTTGACAATAAAGAAAACACATTTTTTTTCCTATTCCAGTTAAAGTAAAATTGGTATAGATCACATTTTTGTACCTAAAGTTTCAGTTTGATTGAGCATTATCGTGGTCCTTTAACGTAAACATTTTATTAAAGAATATTAAAGTATTCAAGGGAGTGAACAAAAAAAAATCACTTAGCTCTCATCCATGTGCAACTGCAAAATGTTCATTCAAAACCTCACTAAAAACACATTTCTTTAAAGAAGCGTATCACCTTCCACCCTAACTCGCTCATCACCTCTCTCTCCCTGCTTTCCACACCCAATACCTTTAGGTTGTAAGTCTGCGAGTTTCAATCCTGCAGGGTGCTTTGGGGAAAGCACCATGGACATTGGATTTCAAGCACAAAGACTTGCTCCTTGCTTTGCTATTTGTTAATTTGCATTTACCTTTGTCTGGAACTCAACTTATGTACAGCGCTACGGAATATGTTGGCGCATTATAGATCAACGATAATAATAATAATCATATATATAGTTGTGGATCTTGCGATGTTGGTGATGTTTGCGATGTTTGTAGCGCAGTTGCGTCTCTCGCGAAGCGAGGAGAAGCAGCATCGCAGTACTTAGGCTTGGGGCTTGCGATGAGCGCCGAAGGTGATCAGTGCAAAGTAGGAAACTTGAAGTACACGGGGGGAGAGGCTCGCAATCAGCGACAAAGGTGATCAGAGTACCAAAAGCCTCACATTGTGTGGCAAACAGCATTGCCGGCCTTACGCTTTTAATCCTGTAATTTTTGATGGGCAAGTTCCTAGTAATCACATATAATAGTTGTCAAACTACGAAACGTTGTCACGCTTTGCAAGCTCGCAAATCGAGTTCGCAAGAACTGCGTCCTTCGCAAAGCAAGGGACGCAGTTCGGGCCGCATTTGCAAGGAGGAAGGCTCCCACGTCGGCTGTAATGAGCTGAAGGCTCATTGAAGGCCGCAAATGCGGACCCTCGCATTTGCGGAGGTGGAGGCTCTACGGCGCCTCACAAGTGGTTACAAACAGCCACAGAAGAGGGACTTTGAAAAAAAACATATAACACGCAATGACTAAATACGGACTTACACAAAAAAATACGAGCCTCGGGACTTAGACAGAAAAAATTACGGACTTACACTGAAAAAATATGAGCCGCTCGACTTAGAAAACAAACCATTACGAACTCGCAAAAATACTACCATAACTGCCGAACCGCGCTCAGTGGAAAACATAAAAAAAACACTAAATACAGACAAAAGTTAAATAAAAACCTTACCCACAGCAAGGGGGCACCCAGGACCTCTGCAAGTGATGTTATACACCTCAATTTAAGACCAATTTACTGAGTTTAGACACTCGAAAATCCCCTAAGCGAGAGAAAAAATGGCAGCCGAAAAAAACGAAAACGAGGCTATTCGACACCTAAAGCCGCAAAACCCAGACAAGCACATACGACTTTTCCAAAAAGTCGGACGAGGTACAACATACACCTTTAGCAAGGACGCTAAATCATCCACAGCCGCGTACCACATACACATTTGCCGCCATTTTACAACACTACCTTACAGAATGCGGAAGTACACAGCTTCCCCTCGCGCACGCAGCCTATTTACACTGCACACTGCACACATTGCTAACACTTACACCTCAGCTCCAGAACAGTGCAAACCTACATTGTATGCTGCAGGAACATCAAAACAGATTGTCAGCTCTTCAGCACAATGTTTGATGCATATATTAATTACAGATAGGTAAAGTATATTAATTTATTAATTTATTAATTATTTAATTATCATAAAAAAACAACATATACACAAAAAAATAACACTATCACAATAAACGCAAAAGCCCTTCACTGCGCGCCTCACAACGAGCGCCAACGGTGCTCATAGCACACAAACTACACCAGGAGTCAGCGTTGCAATAAGCATAGAAAGGAGATTAGCGCGGACCTTACAATGAAAAGCGCCCAACCAAGAGGCTCCAAAGGCGCTCAGCCCGAGGCTTGCAATGAGCACCGAAGGATCTCAGACCACCAAAACACTTTCCGTCTGTGGCAAACAGCATTACCTGCCTTACAATTTTATTGCCCTGTTATTTTTGACAGGCAAGTCGCTAGTAATAATAATAATAATTTGCCAAATAGATTCTACAGAGTATCAATAATTTACCAGCATACGTATATGTCATTGATTTTCCTCTTTTATAAAGATGGATTATGTACCATAGATATTTTATGCAGTGATGTCTCCCCAAAAGGTGACTTGTAAACTGACTGGACATACTGTCATGTTCAAGCATAAACATATTAAAATAATATATGCAGTCTGTATGTATAAGTTAAGAAAAAAGAAAAGAGGACAACTATTTCCTGGAACTCTTATTATTCAATATACTGTATGACATCATCACGGGAGAAAAATAATTAATGGTCTGCTCATATAAATGACCAATTGGTTATATATTACAACCATATAATGGTCATAGGCATTCAAAATCCCAGCTGGCTTACAAATAGCCTATATATCTTTTCTCCCATTTATTATTGGCAAGGACTTATCATATACTAGCGACTTGCCCGTCAAAAAATTACGGTCAATAAAATTGTAAGTGAGCTAATGCTGTTTAGTGTGTAATAATGAAATATATAATACATTAATAAATGAATATACTTTACCTATTTTGAAGCATTGTGTTGAAGAGCTGGCAATCTGTTTTGATGTTGCTGCAGCATTAGTGGTGTGGAGCTGCTGTGTAAGCGTGGTGAATGTGTGCAGTGTAATAGTGTGCGTGCGCGAGACCAAACCGTTAGCGTAGTGGTGTACTTCCGCATTGGCGTAAAATGGCGGGTAATGTGTGGTATGCGTCTTCGCGGATTATCCGTAGGTCTTTTGTGGTGTTTTGCGAGTTTCTTGTGGTGTTTCGCGAGTGTGTTGTGGTGTTTTGCGAGTTTCTTGTGGTGTTTCGCAAGTTTCTTGTGGTGTTTTCCGTGTTTAGAGTGCTGTAGCCTCATTTTCGTTTTGTTCGTCTGCCATTTTTTCTCTCGCTTAGCGATTTTATTAGTGTCTAAACTCTTTTATTTTGATTTAAATGAAGGTGTAACTTGCTTTTTTTGAGGTGCTGGATGCTCCCTCTTGCTGTAGGTAATTTTTATGTGTGTGTTGTGTGTATTTATTGTGTTTTCAATGTTTTTGTGTTGCGTCCGATTTTTGCGAGGTCGTAATGTGTGCTAACGTGTCTCGTATGGTGTTTGCGCGTGTAGCCTCGTTTTCGTTTTGTTCGGCGGCCATTTTTTCTGTCGCTTAGCACATTTTTTAGTGTGTAAACTCTTTTATTTTGAGTGAAATGAAGGTGTAAGTTGCTTTTTTGAGGTCCTGGATGCTCCCTCTTGCTGTAGGTAAGTTTTTTATGTATGTGCTGTGTGTATGTATTGTGTTTTGAATTTTGTAATGTTCGCGAGTTGCGTCCGAGTGTTGTGAGGTCGTAACGTGTGTTAACGTGTGTCGTATGCTGTTTGCGTTGCGAGGTAAAGTTTGTGAGGGTCGTAATTGGTGTGTCGTGTTGTTTGTGTTGCGACGTAAAGTTGGAGTATAGTAGACAGATGGATCTATAGAAGACAAAACAGAGGACAGTAGACAGAAAGGTGGATTGTTCTTGTAAATGTGGATAGCTTATGGGAGGGTCACCAGTAGACAAAAATGTAATACTAGACAAACTCCAGGGACAGAAGACAGAAGAGTTGAAAGTAGAGAGAAATGTGGACAGCTTAAAGAAGGGTAGATAGTAGACAGAAGAGTGGATAGAAGACTGAAGGATGGATCATAGAAAGAAAAGACAGAAGAGTGGATGAAAGGTAGAAGGTTGGATATGGACGTTTCCCTGGTGTAAATATTAAAATAAACTACCTTTTTATGTGTTTGTTTGAATACCTAAACATCATTTAGAAACAAGTGCTTAAAATGTCTGTTTTCACTCATTCAAACCTTCCAAATAGTCCATTCAAAGGTCTGCCACCTTTCAACAGCATTTTGTTTTAAACAAATACTTAGATGGTTTATTATAATATTAAAAACAGAGACAAATGCATACCCTTTAAGCATACCTACTTGTTAGCATCTAAAAAACTAATTGCACCAGGTGTAGCAATCAGTAGTGTAGGAAGGGGGTGGCAAAAATGCCCCCTCCTGCCTTCCACCTCACATTCCCCTTCCCCCAGTCCCGTGCTCCTGCCCCCTGCTCTCTGCTTGTGTCTACTGGCAGGGTGAGGAGCCAGCAGAGGGAAGAGCCAGCAGACCGTCAGCACGGAGCAGAAGTAAGAGAGAGGGGAGAGGAGGGCATGGAGGGGGAGAGGGAGGCATGGGGGGAGAGGACACATGGAGGGAGGGACAGGAATGGTGGGAGGGAGAGGCATGGGGGAGAGACATGGAGGGAGGGAGTGGCATGGGGAAGAGTGGCAACGGGGAAAAAGGGAGACACATGGAGGGAGAAAGGGAAGGGGGACACATGGAGGCAAAGGGGAGACATGGGGGGGGGAGAGGCATGGGGGGAGAGAAGGAGACATGGAGGGAAGGAGAGGTGTGGGGAAGAGAGGCAAAGGGCAAACAGGGAGACACATGGAGGGAGGGAGAGGCATGGGAGGAGAGGAGACATGGAGGGAGGGAGAGGCATGGGGGGAGAGAAGAAGACATGGAGGGAGGGAGAGGCGTGGGAAAGAGAGGCAAAGGGCAAACAGGGAGACACATGGAGGGAGAAAGGGAAGGGGGAGACATGGAGGGAGAGGATGAGACATGGGGGAGAGGGAAGCATGGGGTAGAGGGGGAGACATGAGGGAAGAGAAGGAGACATGGAGGAAGAGAGAGACATGGGAGAGGGAGAGGCATGGGGGAGAGAAGGAGACAAGGAGGGAGAGGCATGGGGAAGAGAGGCAAAGGGGAAAAGGGAGACACATGGAGGGAGAAAGGGAAGGGGGAGACATGGAGGGAGAGGATGAAACATGGGGGAGAGTGGGAGACATGGAGAGAGGAAGAGGCATGGGGGAGGGAGAGGCATGGGAAAAAAAAGGAGACATGGAGGAAAGGAAAGAGGGCGAGTGAAAGAATGAGAGGGGGATAGAATGAGAGGGGGAAGAGAGAGGGTAGAGGAGAGAAAAAGAAAGCAAAGAGAGTAAGGGGAGAGAGAGGGGAGGGAGAGAGAGAGGGGGAGAGAATGTGAGGGGGAGAAGAAAGAAAGAGTGAAAGAGAGGATAGTATGAAAGGGGGAAGAGAGAGAGGGGGGATAAGAGAGAAAGAAAGGGGGATAGAGAAAGAGATAGAAGGGACGGGAAAAGGGAGAGAGACATGGAGAGAAAGGGAGAGGGAGAGAAAGAGGGGGAGATATAGAGAAGGGGGAGTGTGCGAGAGAAGACTATATATATTTATTTATTTTTGCACTGGGGGGGCCGGCAAACTCAGTTATATTCCGGGCGACAAAAGCTCTAGCTACGCCACTGGTACCAATCGTGAAGTAATGGGGGAAGTTTTTTTAGGAGCAGTAAATTCTGACCAATTTGCAGAATTAAGTTCAGATGGGAGAGGCCATTCAGTATCACATATTTCAGATGCACCAAACACCCTTCAGAGCAAAATAGACACAAATATTTAATGGTAGGTAACAATTAAAGTTAGGTAGCCTAAAAAACTTGGCTCAAAAATCCTGAGGCCAGTCTTGTGTGTATCCCAGGCATATTTTATTTATTTTACTGCATCCTATCGATTCCTGCTACTATATTAGTACATAGCATCTGTTTACATACAAAGTGTATAATGCCTACTGGCTGTTCCAAGAGTAATAACAGAGCTGAGAAGTGCACAGTGTGATGATTGTCTAAAGGGTAGACAGTGATTAATAGCAGTTGTTCCCTGGACTCGGGGCTGCACTGACCAGTTAACCCATAGCTGACCTGTTTAGGTGAGTCCAGCATTCCATGTGTACACAGATACATTTGTTAAGAGTTAATTATTATTTTTGGATCTCTACACAGACAACTTCAGAGAACAGCAATTACCCCCCTGAGCTGGTCTGCATTGTTCAAATTGCCAGAGAGGCAAGAGAGCAGAAACCAGGATTGTAAGCTTTAAGAAATTACAAGGTCTTTTCCCTTAAAACTGGAAATGTAAACAGTCTTACCATTGACTTGAATTGGACATGCACCCCTGCATCCTGATTGGCTGCAGCAATGCAAAAGCAAGTAGGCAGACTATTACATGTGTAAACACAGATTATATTTTATTTGATTTCTCAGTGAAAAATGCACGTATTTCAAAAACGGAAAAAATAATCCTTCATGCTTTTAGGAGATCTTTTACTGCGATGTGGTCCACATTGTGCCGAAGTGGCCCTTTAAGCAAAACTTCCTATTATTCCATTGCACTTCCTTCTCCTTGAAGAGACTTTATACCATCCTTCTATAAACTACTAGCAAGATTCAAAATAGACCCTGCAGCTGGGGATCTGCACATATCTGTGGAAGATCCCTGTCACCATATTACACATTCTGCAATCTTGGCCAGCCCGGAATTATCTTGTAAGGTCACATAAGAGTCACAGCTTCCCAGAGCAAATGACCTACAATTCACCTGTACACTTGTATAAAATATCAAGCAATTTTACAGGCTTCATATCTACTGCAGTATATAAGTGGATCTCCCCGGTGCTGCATTAACCTGGATATAAGTTGTCTGTGAACCTATTGCTCTTGTAGCAGAACTGCAGAAAATTAGTATTTTGTTCAGTTTTCCTTCACATGAAGATCCAACCTAGGATTACTATAAAAATTAAATGATATAAACACTGTTTTTTTTATTTCATGTTCACTGAAAGTATTTAAAGTAATATAATAAATTGTAAATATTATATATTGCATAAAAAAACAAAACCAACAAAAACAAACAAACAAAAAATAAAAAAAAATAAAAATAAAAAAATATATATATACTGTATATATATATTAGTATATAAAATATAAAAATACAATATAAATTAGTGTTTGTATTTGTATTTAGGAAGTTATTTAGGAAGTTATTTGTTTAAAAGACCCTCCTGACTACTTGACTACTTCTATCTTATGTACCTAAAGGCCTTGTCTTTTGAATAACTAAGCTTGATAATGGGCAACATATTTTTCAAAGGAATTTTTTTTTTACCTTTTTCAACGCAGTTTATGATAATTTTATTGTATACTGACAAATGTGGTCTTGAAGTGAAAGCCACATGTTAATCTGTACTGAGAGAGATTTGGCTCTGTAGCCATAGGTTGCTGACCCCAGTAGAAGGGCTAGTTGCTCATTTTGCTGATAGTCATCTAGTGAGTAGTAATAATAAGTCTTTTAAAGTGAACCTGTAACCAGGAGTGGAGCTACTGATGGTACCGATGGTGCAATGCACTGGGGCCCACCTCCATGGGAGCCCCTGCCCCTTCTTTTTTTTCTGCATTGTAGTTCCTGGGGGGTTCTGATGGGCTGCAGGTCACGAGTGGGGGTAGAGGAGCACCAAAGCAGCAAGGAAGGAAGGTAAGTGCTGGAGAACATTTTGGGAGGGGGCCTTGGAGCAAGGCTCAACTTTGGGGAGGAGATCTGCTTTGGCAAGGGATCTTGAGTGGGGAGCTAAGTTTGGAAGGGGTCTTGGGAAGGGGGCTCTGCTTTGGGGAAGGAATCTGTTTTGGGGGTCTTGGGGAGGGTAAGGGATCTGCTTTGGGAAGTGGTCTTGGGGCGGGGGCTCTGCTTTGGGGAAGGAATCTGTTGTGGGGTCTTGCGGAGGGTAAGGGATCTGCTTTGGGAAGAGGTCTTGGGTGCGGTAAGAAAATAAAGAGGGCCAGTGTCATTTGCTAGTGGTGCTGCTAGCGGCACCAGAGGTGGGGGAGATGGTGACACTAGCCTTTTTTATCTACACTAAATCATTCCTGAGATATACAGCTTTTTTTGCATCTAATGTGCAGCTTGATATGCTAATTTTGAGTACTTGATAATTGTGTTGGAGGGGTTCTAACTAAATGTCATTGTTTTGGCCACCACAGGGATGGACAAGCAGATTCTAATTAACACATCAGCACTATAGCTAATTAGTATTCATATGCTTACAAATTCAGCAAAATAATAGGAAAATTTCTCATGAACGGTCCACTTTAGTTAAAAAT
Source organism: Discoglossus pictus (assembly GCA_027410445.1). Taxonomy (NCBI): domain Eukaryota; kingdom Metazoa; phylum Chordata; class Amphibia; order Anura; family Alytidae; genus Discoglossus; species Discoglossus pictus. The sequence continues at coordinate 421,028,073 of CM050166.1, read as the reverse complement.
ATCTAGTACAATATATAGACAGTGTTTGTGTTCTTTCAAAATAACGTAAAAAACAGCTTGATTTGGGGGTGACAGCGTCCCTTTAAGTGAAGCGAGCCTTTTTGCAATCTGATAATAAACATAAGAGCATTATCTATAAGTCACATCTAGTACTATCGGGATTCATTTGCTTTAGTGACGGCGCTAAAATGTATTTGGAGGGTAATCCCGTCACTAATGGAGTCAGGATGATTGCCTGCTACGAAATAATAATCATTTATCTTGCCTTCTTTTATAGTGATTTACATTTTAATAATAGGACTGGTATCATTACCGTGAAAAATAGGCTACTATCACTACCATTAAAGAGACTTATTATTGTACTTGAGCAAAATTAGCACTATAGTGTATGTGAATACCGATCTGCTTGTCAGAACCAACTCAATTGTACTGAAGAATGAAAATATATCTTTAAAAAGATCTCAATGCGGGTTAGTATATTTCTATTCAACATAACAAATCGTGCAAAAGGCAGTTAAATTAAACTATAAGGAACGTGAATCTCTTGAGAGTTTTTCTTCAAGTAACATCACGCTAAAAACGTTATTTGCATTAAAGCGACACAGAACACAATTGTGTTTTTCATGCATTTAAATAGAACATGTTTTAAACATTCGTGAGTCCTTGAAAAAAGGGTCCTAAAACCCCTCAAAATGCCTTTAAAAGGGCATTAGCACCTAATCTGGGCCATTTAGTATTTTTTTTTGCTGTCTCGAACTGCCGCATAGTGCCGGTTATGCCGGTTTAGCTGGAGTTTTGTTCAAATGGAGAATTGATGCCAGTGCCGGTTGCTTGAGAGTCCCGGTTAGTTGAGTGCCGGATAATCGGGAGTTTTAAGTATATGGACTTTCCCTGGTTTTATTGTTGTATAATCTAACACCTGGGTTCCCTGGTGGTGCAGTGGTTAGGACGCAGGTGCTCTCAACCCAGCATCCTGGGTTTGAATACAACCAGGGAGCCAAGAGGTCACACTGGTCAGTACTTGGACGGGAGACCACCTGTGAATACCAGGAGCTGTATGCTGTGGCCCACTGGAGAAGGAACTGGCTGTTGGGGCTTCCTAATCAGTAGTTGGCGGCTTAGAAACCCAGGGCCCAAACAGAATTCTGGGGAACCTGTACTGGATGTAACACACACACAATCAGCTGCTTACATCAGACACATACATTTACAGATTGATATTATTTTAAACAAATGGTTTCTACTCACTCATAGGTGCCTACTTAGGCACCTGGTACTAACCAATAGAAAAACTGCATCTCGGTACATTTTTAAACCCTATACTAACCTTCAAGCCAACAGCAGCACAATACAAAAGTCCACATAGCAATGTCTGACTCCTCCTTGCTTCCTTGTGAAGGGGAAAAAAATTAAAATCCCATGATGCTTTCCAGCACAGACTGATTTCCCAGACATTGATACAATGTTATAACTGTCTGTGATTGGCCAAAATTAATTATGAATGTTATGCTAATTTAGCCAAGGTTTTCAAGGGGCATTCCTGAAGAAATTTGCAAACGTCCAGGTAAGTTTATTAATGTTTATTTTGGGATTTTTTCATGCAATTGTTTTTTTTTCATACACTGCTGATTCTCCTCTGTCAGATACATTCATAATCCAGGAAACTTAAATATGCAGAGAATACTTTAGCCTGTAGATCTCATTGACGGACAGAGGGCAAGTCAACAAGAGCAGTTGAAATTCTTTGAGCGCTGAAATGTTCATTTTAAAAAAAAAAAGAAAACACACTTTAATACATCATCAAATGCATTGTTTCTAATGCAACAAAAAAATATTTTCATGTCCCTTTAAATTAAAAAAACAGGTATCTTTTGCAGGTATTTACTATTCAAATAGTGTTCGTGGTTCATGAATACGCAGATACAAAAAAATGAATGCATCTAGCTGTCCATAACCTTGTAAATCAGCTAAAACCATAAATACTCACACATATTAATAAGTTATAATGGAACAACAAAGTTGAAGTAGGATCATAAAACATTTTTAAAATGCGCCAGAAAACCCAAGTCCATGTTATATGACCTGTATCTTTAATGTTGAAGGATGTGATTATCTTCATTCAAAATGTTTTCCTCTCCTGGATGTTTTGGAAAGTCCCGCTGAGTATTTTTATTTTCAGGTTTTGGATCATCTGTATCAAATAATAGATTTCCTTTTCAGTTAATAAATTGTATGGTCTAGAAATTGGATCAGAAAACACTACATTTTTATTTGTGTGGAAACTTAATCCAATAAAGATTGTATTAGCCGCAGGAGAATAGGTACAGACTCTGTGCATGGATGTTGAGCCAATAATCTGCTGGACAAAGCTTGTGGCGCTTATTTCATTTCTCGTATTTAGCTTTATTTTGTTTTGTGATTTCTTGTACGTTTGCCCAGTTCCTTCTTATATTACTGTTGCCTTTATTGCTAGGAGACTTGTGTGCTTTTCTTAGGCTTTAGTCTTAAGAGTTTCAATTATTATTGAGATATTATCCAAGCCAGAAAGAAGCTTTTAGCATTAACATTTTTTGGTTTGTAGATGGGGAAATTGTTTTTATGAAGACAATTTGTGCTATCACATTCAAAATAATCTCTATTACTGAATTATAAATAGCTATCATTTTAAGTACCAGTCCCAAAAAACGTCTTTATGAGGTGACTTGAAAACATACCTTCTAACTGTCCTTTTTTGGAGGTACAGTTTGTCTTTTATAGGGCCACTGTATTTTAGGAAAATCCTCACATATTTGTGAAGCATGTAACAAACTAATAACATCAACATATGTGTAAATCATACACATAAAACCATTTTTATTGAAAATTTGATTTTTTTTTAAGATTCTGTGTGCATACACAAAGTCTCCATCTTGTCTCTCTTGAGCAGTTCCTGATAGATTTGAGACTGAGGTTGAAACTCATCTACTGAACAATGGAGGGTGGTGTTGGGAGGAAGGGTGTGGGGTCGGTGATGTCCTAAATGATTCAACCTTTTGAAATTTGACTTTTACCCACTTCACTGAACATGCTCAGATGTTTCAAACATATGTATTTTGTTCATAATACCTTTAAAAGACAATTCCTCTGAAACACCTCCTTAAGCTTTCATTTTTATTAGATTGGCTCCATGATTTCTAATTATGTCTCTGATTATGGAGGACCCTGGACATTTTTTTGATTACGACCCCAATGGTAAACAGGTAAAATAGGTGGGAAAGGCAGGGGATCTACCACACAGCAGGGAATAGGATCGCAGTGCCTTTTAATACTTTCATATTCCAAATGGCCCACTTGCTTTCCAAGCACAAAAGGGGGGGGTTATGAGGAGTGCAAAGATTCCAAAAATACAGTGTAGCACCTTCTGTTACCCCTGTACACCATAAGGTATTTGCTAGCATTATTAATTTGTATTTGTAGTTACTGGTTAGCAGTAAACTATGGGCCCCATTCAATTGAGATCCGTTAGCACGTTAGTGACGTCACAAGCTAATTTGCTATTCAATTGGTGTCCTTTTGCGGGCTCTGAACGGCCTTGAAAAAATGCTGATGGTTGAACTCGTAACTTACAGCCTCCAGAAGCCTTTGATCTCTCACTTTCAAAGCTAAAATCGGCAATCACTATTCAATCAATGCTCAATTTCCCCAAGCCCGCAAATGTAATCACACCCGTAAATGGCAAATGAAAGAGAAAATCCAAAAAGTGCTAGAGAGGACCCGCAAGGGGGTTAAACACCTATTCGTAGCACTGTAAATGCAAATAACAAATCACTACTGCACTGTAAATAAAGGGAAAGCGATAACAGATATTAGAATTAATTGCGAAACAGTCTCAACCTCGCAAATCAGGAGGAAATTAACTTTATTTTTATGTTTCATTTCGGGGCTAAATCGATCTCATGTATCAATGAGTTAGGCCCACATGGACTAAAACAGTATTGGCATTCATTTTCATAATTCTTTATTTTGCGGGTTTGCGAGTCTGATCGCATATCGGACCCCGAACAGAATTGATTGACATGTAACCTCCATGTTTTACTGCCATAATTATGCCAGTCTCATTTTCTATTGGCTGATTCGAAATGGGAGGTTACGATCTTGCTGAATTGATCATGTTCCCGCCCTGAAGTGCTCCGAACCAGTGCATGGTTTATGGTTTTGGCTTGGGGCCCGTAACTTGCGGCCTTGAGCAATTGAATAGCATTGCAATCGGAGACGAACGGGAGCCCGCAACACACCTTCGGCTGTCTGCGATCGAGTTGCGGGCTTCAAATTGAACATGTAGTAGTTTTTATAGGATCTATGTCCTGTTAAGGGATCTAATTAGTGGAGCTCACATTAACGTATTTATGTAAAAACACTTTAACATAAGTCCTTAAAGCATTAAATCATTGAACCTAATATGATTGAACCCCTTTGATATTATATCAACTGCTTTAGTGTTTTGTTTTCCCCATTGGATAAAAATAAGTATAACGATATGGAATAACTACTGTACTAAGACAAAATGAAAAGCTTAACCAATTATTTGTTTTCTATGCTTCTGCCAATTCACGGTGAGAGAAGCTTTTCAGTCAAATATAAGGGATCGTGGAGAAAAAAACATCAAATCTTAGAATGGTTTACAAGTCACTATGTGCTGTTTTGTTTAGTACATTGTCACAGACTTAGCTGGGCCCTGGTTAGTGGTTCCCAAACAATCCAAAAAAGGAATCTGGTCCGTAGATTTATAAACTGTGTACTATAATACAAACTCTGCTGGATCCGTATGCAGCAAGGGAGACAGGAGATTCTAGGGATGAGCCGACCCTGGGACCGTGGACCAAAAAAATACAATATGTTTTCTTTGTGGGACTTATTTTGGTACACCCAAGAAATGTGTTCATTGTAAGGAGAGACTTTATGGTCCTTTTGATGAAACCATCTGTGTTTTTGGCCATTTGTGTGGGGGCTGAGCATAGGGAGTACAGTTTCAGCTATGTACTGCTACTTAGCCTCATGTGTATGAGAGACACTGTTAATAGTAACATGTGTAAATGTAAAGGGAGGCATGTGAATGTATATTACATGTAGAATCCATGGCACAAGCCAAAGGGGGGTTATTGAAACAGACATGTACATGTCCCACATAGGAAGTCCCACATAAATTGTAAGTTTGCGAGTTTTCAATATTGCAAAGCACTCTGGACACTGGATTCCAAGCTCAAAGACGAGGCCTTGCGTGCTTTGCAATGTATTAATATTGCTATTGTTTTTTGCCTTGAACTTACCCCATGTATAGCACCACAGAATATGTTGACGGAATACAAATAAACAATAATAATAATAATAATTAGCTGGTCTTTGGCAAAGGACAATAAAGCTACCTGTGAGGTGGGCTTGGCGTTGTTAACTCTAGGGTATATGGAAATGTTTTTTCACGGTATAGGAATAAAGAAATGTGCAGGAGGAGACTAAAATAAAACTCTTTCTATCTTTCACTTGCTTCCTGACCCTTGCTATTCCTTATTTGTTACTCTTCCCCAGTTCTCTGCCCTTTAATTCCCTTTAGATTGTAAGTAGCGAGTTTCCAGTCTATAGGTTTGCTTTGGGAAAAAGCACTTTCTGCTAAGATTCTAAGCTCAAAACAGGGCCCTTCAACTTTTGAATTTGTTCAACGTGTATTTCCCCTGTTCTTATCTCCTGTACAGCGCTACGGAATATGTTGGTGCGATACAAATAAAAGATAATAATAATAATAATAATGTCTTGGGCTGCCCTCCTTCATCTCCAAGGATCATTTATCAAGGGCACAATCCTGAAAATACTGGCATATATAGTGTAAGGGAGGAATCCTGGTGGCAATACACAGCCAAACAAGAAGCCCTCCAACACTAGTTTTGCTGATTCTGTTCCGTCACATGCATCTCTTCCTCTATTTTCTTAGATATTTTAGCTGATTTGTGAAACATATTTTGCATTCCTAAAAAAATATATATTATTTTTTAGTTCTAATTATAATATCATAGATATGTCCCTTTTCTCTCTTTATTTTCTTGAAATATGGAGTCTATCTAGGAGATGACAGCTTCTAGTTCAGTTCACCTCATATTTTATTACAAATGGTTGTATCCTCAGGCTGTCATAAAGCACTGAGCATTCTTAAAGAATAAATTAGAAGTTTGAAAAAAAAAGTCCTGTAGAAAATATTTTAGGCATCTCAGTGCTTCTGTTAGGGATCTTTCATGTAAAAGCAAAGTTAGCACTAATAAAATATATAAATATGTAATTTTCAAAATATAAATAGTTAATGATACAAGACCAGGAAATTTAACTGCCATTATATGTTTAATTCTTAGCTATGGCAAAGAAACCAGAGAGCAGAGGGGCAAGTAAGGAGTTTGGTGAGATTGTTCTAGACTAGTGTTTCTAGTAGATTGGGTACAAACGAACAGGGCAGTAGTTGCCGAGTATTGATGGGTCAAGAGAGGTTTTTTTTGTAGGATTGGTGCCGTGCAAAAGTATTCACCCCCTTGACTTTTTACTATGTTGTTACATTACAGCCTTAAGTTCAATGTTTTGTTAATCTGAATTTCATGTGATGGATCAGAACACAATATTCTGTTGGTGAAGTGAAATGAGAAAAATATATACATAACAGAAAATTGGCATGTGCGTATTTATTCACCCCCTTTGTTATGAAGCCCATAAAAAGCTCTGGTGCAACCAATTACCTTCAGAAGTCACATAATTAGTGAAATGATGTCCACCTGTGTTCAATCTAAGTGTCACCTTTTTTGAAAGGCCCCAGAGGCTGCAACACCTAAGCAAGAGGCACCATTAACCAAACACAGCCATGAAGACCAAGGAACTCTCCAAACAAGTAAGGGACAATGTTGTTGAGAAGTAAAAGTCAGGGTTAGGTTATAAATAAATATCCAAATCTTTGATGATCCCCAGGAGCACCATCAAATCTATCATAACCAAATGGAAAGAACATGGCACAACAGCAAACCTGCCAAGAGACGGCCTCCCACCAAAACTCACGGACCGGGCAAGGAGGGCATTAATCAGAGAGGCAGCACAAAGACCTAAGGTAACCCTGGAGGAGCTGCAGAGTTCCACAGCAAAGACTGGAGTATCTGTACATAGGACGACAATAAGCCGTACGCTCCATAGAGTTGGGCTTTATAGCAGAGTGGCCAGAAGAAAGCCATTACTTTCAGCAAAAAACAAAATGGCACATTTTGAGTTTGCGAAAAGACATGTGGGAGACTTCCAAAATTTATGGAGGAAGGTGCTCTGGTCTGATGAAAATAAAATTGAACTTTTCGACCATGAAAGAAAACGCTATGTCTGGCGCAAACCCAACACATCACATCACCCAAAGAACACCATCTCTACAGTGAAACATGGTGGTGGCAGCATCATGCTGTGGGGATGTTTTTCAGCAGCCGGACTGGGAAACTGGTCAGAGTTGAGGGAAAGATGGATGGTGCTAAATACAGGGATATTCTTGAGCAAAACCTGTACCACTCTGTGTGTGATTTGAGGCTAGGACGGAGGTTCACCTTCCAGCAGGACAATGACCCCAAACACACTGCTAAAGCAACACTTGAGTGATTTAAGGGGAAACATGTAAATGTGTTGGAATGGCCTAGTCACAGCCCAGACCTCAATCCAATAGAAAATCTGTGGTCAGACTTGAAGGAGCTGGAGCAGTTTTGCAAGCAGCAATGGGAGAAATCCCAGTGGTAAGATGTGGCAAGCTCATAGAGACTTATCCAAAGCGACTTGGAGCTGTGATTGCCACAAAAGGTGACTCTACAAAGTATTCACTTTAGGGGGGTGAATAGTTATGCACATTTAGTTTTTCTGTTATTTTGTCCTATTTGTTGTTTGCCTTACAATAAAAAAAAAAACATCTTCAGATTTGTGGGCATGTTCTGTAAATTATATGATGCAAATCCTCAAACAATCCATGTTAATTCCAGGTTGTGAGCCAACAAAACATGAAAAATGCCAAGGGGGTGAATACTTTTTCCAGGCACTGTAGGTGACTGTTTGAAGGTAGAGGGGAATGTGCCAGTTAGAAGGCCGAGTTTGAAGAGATGAGTTAGAGGGGGTTAGAAGTAGAAGACATTGAGAGAATTAGTTGTGAGGGGAAAGGGTCAAGCAGACATGTTGTCAGATGGAAAGCTGAGAGGAGTGAGGCCACAACATCCTTTGTCACTGGGGTGAAGAAGCTGAGTGAGGCCTTTGAACGGGAGCTTATCAGACATTGAGAGTTTGCTGTTCAGTGTAATTGTCTAATTAATTTTATTTTTGAAGTTCTGCAATGTGCTGAGAAGGTGATGGTGGGAGGGGGTGAGGGGGGAAGAGTAGAGAGTTGAATGTTGAGAATAGGCATTTGGGGTTGGATAAGTGAATATGAGAGATAAGAAATATACTTGTTCTGGAAGGTTGAAGAGCAGCATTGTATGATCATATAATACATTTGTAGTGGGTGGAGCAAGTCTGCAATGCTGGAGCACTTTTTAAGGTAACATGTTTGTTTATATATGGCTGGACATGGTTGGAATGGCATAGTGTAGAGCTGTTATGCCAAGTGCAGAGGATAGTGTGGGGTTATATTGTAAAGCAGAAGATGTTGTTACACTGAGGTAGAGTGGAATTAGTAAGTTGGAAAATTGCTAAGGACCAGTGGAGGAGAGATCACTATAGGTTCTTGGAGATTGAGTGATAGGGTTGGTATGGGTGTAGTGATGATACTGCAAGTTAGGAGGTGGTGATTAGAGAAAGGATAAGGGAAACTGGTGAATTTAGAGACATTATGGAGATTAGATAAGACAATGGTGTGATCATCAAAGTGTGATGAGAAGTAGTCCAGTGTGATAAGCCAAATTAAGATGTTTTATTGAGAGTAGCCTGAAGGCAGATTGAATTACAGTGTTGTTGGTATAGATATTAGTCACCCAGGATCAATGATGGGATGTTGGAAGACACAAAGTGAGGGAGCCATACAGAAAAATAGTGGAAGGTGGCATTAGTCTTTCAATCAGTATGTGACTACCAGGACTGGTATGGAGAGATATCAGACAGGATTATGTGAGTAGGGTAAAGAGTAAATATGAGGCGAAAAGGAAAGAGAGAAGTTAGGATAGAGAGGGGATAGAAATAGGGGAAGGTTATAGAGAAGGAGAAAGTGAGGGGATATTGTCAGAGAAATAGGAAATGAAATAGAAACCTATTTGCAAGACGAAAATGGAGATATGGAATATTGATTGACAAAGGAAGAGAAGAAAAAAAGAGGGAAAGATAAGGGCAAACATGATGGGAAGAGCTATAGCAAGGGAATTGAAAAGAGGGAAATTGGGAATAAAAGGAGGCAAATGTAATGGTTAGTCCACTTGTGTGCATCATCCCTGGATCCTTTACTCTGTCCATGTGTGAAGGAAGCAAGTTCACTGAAAATTAGATGGTCCATTTCCAAGTACACTCAAAACTGGCACAGGCTGCATCAATCTTGTCAGGAATGGAGCAGCTATATAATGATGTCACACCAGTACAGCCGTGAAATAACAAGGACCTAGTCTGCATATGTGATATGTAAGTCATATCTGCTTTTTGTAATTGGATTTCAATTCAGACTGTGACCTATTTACTAATATTTTCTTGCTAGCCCTGGCCATTTGCCTGATTCTAGATACCCCTTGTCAGTAGCCAGCCCTGGCCATTTGCCTGATTCTACATACCCCTTGTCAGTAGCCAGTCCTTGACATTTGCCTGATCCTAGATATCCCTTGTCAGTAGCCAGCCCTAGACATTTGCCTGATCCTAGATACCCCTTGTCAGTAGCCAGCCCTGGCCATTTCCCTGATCCTAGATACCCCTTGTCAGTAGCCAGCCCTGGCCATTTCCCTGATTCTACATACCCCTTGTCAGTAGCCAGTCCTTGACATTTGCCTGATCCTAGATACCCCTTGTCAGTAGCCAGCCCTGGCCATTTGCCTGATCCTAGATACCCCTTGTCAGTAGCCAGCCCTGGACATTTGCCTGATCCTAGATATCCCTTGTCAGTAACCAGCCCTGGACATTTGCCTGATCCTAGATACCCCTTGTCAGTAGCCAGCACTGTCCATTTGCCTGATCCTAGATACCCCTTGTCAGTAGTCAGTCCTGGCCATTTGCCTGATCCTAGATACCCCTTGTCAGTGGCCAGCCCTAGCCATTTGCCTGATTCTAGATACCCCTTGTGAGTAGCTAGCACTGACCATTTTCCAGTACTTGACTACCCTTTTGCCAGCTGCCAGCCCTGGCCCAGATTTGTATTCTGACTTCCCTCTCCTACTGAACCTGGACCTCAGTTCCAGGGCTGGTCTGATAAATCTCTCCCTCTGCCCCGTGTTTCTCTTTGCTGTTCAGCGGTCACAAGAGTAACAGCCATGAAGAAGAAAGAAACAACATAGAAATAGAAAAAATAGTGAAGGGACATACATCCGTGAATCACTTGTGCCTGCCACGTCTTGATCTCCTGCCTTTACAGGAAATCTGGCCCTAAAAATGCGCTTAATTATGTTGCAGTGTCAATTTCAATAAGCCAAAAGGTAAAATTTGAATAAAAAAAAAGTCAACTTACAGGTGGTAAAGATTCTTGGCACGACTCTTATATAGTGTATTTGGTTATTTTTTATTATTTTACTTTTTATCTGAGTTGAATATAAAACATGTAGGTGAAATTAACATAATAAACAAATCATATATATTTTATCATATATATATTTCCCTTTTTTATGCTGCAATAAGGGACAAATTAATGTTGATTATACATAATGGCAAAATATTTAATACTGTATTTACTGGTGTGGAAGTTCGCCAAAGATACCATTACATTAATGAAATGTCTGAACTTGCCATTGTCAGGTTTCAAGAGTCAAATACATTGGAGTGTGCCAGATTTTAAGCTTGCATTCTGCAGAGGCATTGCATACAGAATTGAGATACAGAGTAAAATAAATGCATTCAGAATATAAACTTGATGAGACTAATATAGAACAGAAAAGGAGATCGTCACAGTTAAGGGCTGTTAAGTTAAGGGCAAGTATACCATGGAAGATAGAAACATATATTTGACGGTATATTGGAAATAAAAGGCTAATTTAGGCTCCTCTAGCTAAAAAGCTTTCTCATCAAGATAGCCAAATGCCAGTAACCTATGGCCCTAGAAGCAAATGTGGCTCAGAATAGATCAACATATACTGTAGCTCTTTTGTAAGCGCCATATGCATTAAAATTAGTTCATAATACAGTAAGCTTTCATTTAAAATCAGTGTCAATAATACCCTGCTCTAAGAATTGATTACTTTGACTCAGAGATGGTATTTGTACCCAGAACTGCATTTTTTTAGTCAATTGGTTTAACTGCTACACTATGACTCTATTTAAATCTTATTTCCAAAGATGGCTATGAAAGCAAATCCAGCATATCACTTTTAAATTGAATTCAGTGCATTTTAACTAAATGTTAGCTAACCTAAAATAATTAGGATATTAATGTAGAGACTAATTCAGTTGCCCTTCTTGGGATCAGGGTGGAAATAATTTTCCTAAAACGAGACATGTGCTAATGCTCTAATTAGATTTGTTTATTTACCTTCAGAGGTGAACTTGATGTTTTTCCACCTCAAATATTATTAATATATGATGTCATCGATGATTCACAATTGATTTCCATTCATTACACAGACTTTGCGAACAAGCAACTTCCATAAATGTATATTGAATTTATAGAACGATGACAAGAAACAGGTGAAATAACACTAGTGACGGCTCCTTAAAGATTCTGCCTGCCTGTCTCGCTTCTACCATCAAAGCTTTATAAAGACATAAACAATTCTTATCCCAATCTCTCTCTTTTAAACAATTTTCTCTCCTCACGTATTTGTAGGACACCAGCAGCTACCATAGATCCAGTGGTGGAGCTAGAGAATGGAGGATCATGGTGCGAAATACATTTATTTGGGCCCCCCTCCCCTAAAATACCAATACCTCTTCCTACAACAAATCCCCTCCCTAAGACCACTTCCCATAACAGCACCCCTTCGCAAGACCCTTTCCATAAATGCTCCCCTTGCTTTACCTCCTGCCTATGTTAAGCACACATATATATACATATATATATATATACACATATTATCTCCATATAGCCACAAGTCCCTCTCATTAGCCATCTACAATAGCACCTAGTCTCTCTTAAAATCCACCTCCACACAGCACCCACCCCTGTTATCATTGATTCCTACATAGTGCCCAATCCCTCTCAACACCCACCTCACAGAACCCATCCCCCTGTACTTTGCTGTCATCCAGCCCTTGCTCTCTCTCTCCCCTCTTCCCTGATACACATCCACAGAATGCTGAACTGCTCCACACTGCCACCACATATGAGGGCCGTGATCTTATGAGAACTTTAATTGCTCCTTAGATATACAGTATTTTGAAACTTAACTAGTTTTAGACTTGTATCTACATCTCCTCTCTGGGGAGTTATAGTTGGGAATCTACAAGATTAGAATAAATATAATAGTCTTTTTTTTTGGCAAAGATTAGAGGCGCATAGGAGTATGCACATTGTTTGCAAGTGGCGAGTCAATCTGTATCCATATCACTCAGTTCTATTAATTTATTCAAGTCATTCATGCCTTAAATGCCAGGCTTATCCTAGATAACTCATATATTACTTACAATGCTCTCCAAATATTAGAAAGTCACTGGCACTTACAAAATATACAGCTGTCCTGTATTGACCTTCTGTTGCAATAGCAAAGACACTGGAACTATTCAGCTATAGGAAAATGGAGGGACATGTCTACATGGATATGTAGTTAGACTTCCAGGCACCAGCTACTGCCAAAAAGAACTACCTATGGGTCTACTGAATGGTCCGATTTATCTGAGGGGAGTATGGGAATATTTATTGTGTTTCACTGTACAGAAAAAGTATGTGCCATTCAATAAATGATTGGTTGATAAGCATACATGTTTCTGGGCTGTACTCCTTGATCTTTAAGGATAGTATTTCAAGTTGTATAGCACTCTTTAAAGGCTTTTATTCAACTGGATCCTGAGGGCATTGGGGTCTGCTGGCATCTTCAATCAGCTGGTGTGAGATGGAATTGTAGTGAAAGGTCTCATGGTCTAACCAGCCTCGCTCCAGTTCTGGTCCAGCTGACCATGTTCCATCACAGTATTGTTTTCAGTATAAATCTATGTTAAACTGCAAAGACTGAGCATAGTTAGGATGATTAGGCTAATTACTTATTGGGGAATTTCACATGGTTTTAGGTTTTATGCTGCTCTACATTATAAACTTAGGATGGTGACACAGCTATATCACCCTGGCTATGTACATTTCCTAAGGTTACCACACACATATGTAAATATGATCAAAGGTATAGATGCACATTCTCTTTCTAAGATCAGGAAAATAATATCTAATATAATTCCATTTGTTAAATCTAAGAGTATAGAAGATTTGGAATCGGATTTAAAAGTCACACTGGATAATTATTCTTGGTCTAAAATATGTGGCCTGGTCAAAAGCTCTTCCATTAAGGCTTCATACCTAGAACTATTCTTTAAGATGGCCCAGAGATGGTATTTTGTGCCCATAACAATGAAAAGATTTGATTCAAAATATTCACCATTATGTTGGAAGTGTTGTGTGTGTGGGCATGGCAATACATATATGGTGGAAGTGCAAAAAAGTGTTGAGGAACTGTTGTTCCCAGCTATCTACTATGTTGGTAAAAGAGTTTCCGTGCACACCTCAGGTTGTCCTATTTTTTTTTTTATATGGATGTATTAATTTCTCATTAAAAGTATTCAATATCCTATATTCTGTTAACAGTAAAATATCTCTTGGTTTAAATACTGGAACCAACCAACACTTCCAACATGGGGAGAAATTGAAAATACGATAAGTAACAATAGAGATTTGATGAATGACAATCAATGAATTGCTCCAATTAATAAGAAGTTAGCTTCTAAGTGGCACCTAAGTAGAACCAATGTAGCCAGTTTTTGGCTTCTAAGAAATAATTCAGACCATAATCTGTAATCTCCTTTTCTATTTCTTCTGTTTCTTCTTTTTTTCTTCTTTCTCTTTTACAGAGATAATATGTATACATTTATTGTGTGTAGAATCTCCAGTTGCACGGCAATATGAAAAGTATTGCTTCTTTTTTGTTTGCTTGTATATTCTATATTCTATGTTTTTCTAATAAATATTGAAAGTAAAAAATAATAAAAAATACAATCACCAGGATAAGCTCATCAGATGTACAGGGTTTCCCAGTAAGCAGAGGCAGCCTATTATGTTAATTAGTCCCTCTCTATGTCTCTAAGGATGGGACTTTATGTTATTGGCCAGCAGGTGTGCCAGAAAATTGTATAAAATGTGACAATTAATAAAGTTACGACAGTTGTGTCTGGATTTACATAAAACAAGATGTAAATGTAATTTTGTTCTTTGATCCTAATTCTAAGGGATTATATGGTGTTCCTGATATCCTGGTGTTCCTGATATCCTTGAAGCAAGCTCCTGGGCGTGGTACTGGTGTTTGGTCCAACTTCTGCTATCAGTGGTGTAAAAGTAACGCACAATTCTGCTGGATAGGTTTGAACCAGGTTCTTACCAAGTCCATTTGATGTAGCAGATTGTGACAATTGGCTGGCAGTCGTGGGACCTCTGTATAACGTACAGAAAGATGGCAACTTTTAAAGAGATGTCCACAACAGAGGAGGATGGGGCGTTCAGGAGATTCCAGAGATGGAAAGCAGCCATGCCAGAGGATATTACTACAGAGCAGTTGATTGACCTAAGGACACAGATCATACAGGAGGTACAGGGGGGTTGAGAGAGGTAAGCAATGGCCCTTTCCCAGCTCCTGTGGATGGGGTGTGTTTATCCCCAGTAGAGACAGAGAATTTTGTCGTGACTGGAAAGGACTGTCAAGGAATGGGCCTTCTAAACAAATGGATGGCATTTCTAGGACTATGGCAAGGTCACAAGTTAATGGAATGGCTGAAGGAACTGGTAGATGAAGAGGTCGCCCTGGAGGAGCAATATGCTTATTGGGTGGGACCTGTTGGGATACCGCATGGGGGGCCCTGTTTTTAATTGGGGATGGAAGAGGCACTTTGGGACATTGTATATGGGGATCCAGATTGTGGCTTGTGGACTAAAAGAAGGCAGCTGTGTTTGTTTCCAAGCGCTGTCAAATGCTGGAACTGGAGACAGGCTCCCAGTAGGCTAGTTTACTTTGGCCTTTGATCCAGCAGGAGGTACAGCTGCAGGCGGAATATGTGGAATTGTTAGATGAAGCCTCTGTGGCTGGGTTGTGGCCACCTAGTTGGAGGGGGCCATACCAGTCCGGCATGGAACAGAACCACCTTGCAGACACTACAGGGACCAAGCTAAATTTTGCCAAGGCTGGGTTAGAAGAGAAAGGTATGGACTGTTGGGGGAATTTTGATCACATGAATTTTAAAAAGAACAAGGAATCCTTCATGCAGTGGGTTGACTGTGAAGAGGAAGAACTGGTCCCTAGCTTTAGGGGGCTGAGCCTCGCTCAGTTAGAGGCATGGGGACAGGCCCTAACCACAGCAGTGTCAGGGCCAGGGGAAGACATGGGGGAAAGCTACCCTGCTCCTATAGTCAGGGAAGAACCAAATGAGCACTGGGCCCTACCAATAGACTATAAACATAGTGGGGAGGTTAATTGGATCACCATTGTCAATTAGCCAGCCACAAACACTGGAGCAGAAACAGAAAGCAGCCCTGCTCTTCAGCCTGCACAGGAGGCAGTAGCAGCTGCTTTTAAAGGGCTGCCTGTATTTACATGCCAGGCAGTATCAGATGGAGACAGCCAGGAGATTGTGCCCAAGGATCCAGGTTTAAAGGTTCAGAAGGAGGTGAGAGCTGTGCACAGTCGGTGGTTCCAGAAGAAGGGAGCTGGGAGACTGTGAGCACAATACAGCCCCAAGGAGTTAAGGCCCCAGGCAAGGCCATCAGGAGGAGTGCAGACTGGCACATCCGGCAGATACAGTCCTCATTGGAGATACTGTTTTATTGGCCCCGGCTTTTGGGGAACGGGTGGTGATAACACCTGATGAGCAGTCACCTGAACTTGTTACCCCCAGGGAACTGTTTGAATTGGGGAAACCAAAAGGCCCAATAGACACCTCTCAAGCACTGGTCAGGGGAGGCAGAAGATCTGGGGAGGGGAAAAGTGTTTCCCACTTGTGACCATGTAGGGCCAGGGACTGTATTAGAAACATCAGGAGAGCTGTACTCACTGGATGGTTGGGAAAGAGGGTGTTGGCCCAGGACTACCCCAGATTGTTTCATGCCTGGATGGCCAACATTTCATGGGCTGGCAAAGAAGTTACCCCAGGGTGTGGTCTCTCCCCTGTACCTACTGCATTGACTCCCCTGCAGCTTTCTAAAGAAAGCATTTTCATTCCTCCAAATTGTGAAGAAGGCAGAATTTATATTGGACAGGAGGAGTTGGGGTGTCCAGAGAGCCAATGAGTTTATCACTTGCATGGATTTTTTCTAGGGGATTGGAGATGTGGAGTAACCTGGCAAGCCCCCAGTGCGACCCCAGGATTGAGCCACAGAAAAGCGGAGGGGGGGGGGGGGGTTGGACTATGGATGCTTCCTGCACTCCCTAGACTTACCACTACTAGCTGGTTCTGGGTTCTTGGACCCTAGAGATTGTTGGGACTGTGTCATAGCTTAAACAGAGGAGGACAAGTGGCGGCTGTGGAGCTGGAAATCTATCCGGCAGGATGTCTTCCCAGTCTCCACTAAAAAGAAGAGGGGAGGAGTTGTCAGGCCTGACTGGGCTGTTTTTGACCATGGCTGGTGTGTTTACAGCAAATGTTTATAGGTAATACAATCACCAGGATAGGCTCATCAGATGTACAGGGTTTCCCAGTAAGCAGAGGCAGCCTATTATGTTAATTGGTCCCTCTCTATGTCCCTAAGGATGGGACTTTATGTTATTGGCCAGCAGGTGTGCCAGAAAATTGTATAAAATGTGACAATTGATAAAGTTATGACAGTTGTGTCTGGACTTACATAAAACAAGATTTAAGTGTCATTCTGTGCATTAATCCTTATTCTAAAGGATTATATGGTGTTCCTGAGATCCTTGAAGCAAGCTCCTGGGCGTGGCACTGGTGTTTGGTCAATCTTCTGCTATCAGAGGTGTAAAAGGACTGCACAAATCTGCTGGATATGTTTGAACCAGGTTCTTACCAAGTCCAAATGAAGTAGCAGATCGTGACACATACCTGTTAATGTTATTTTGTTACATACTTCATAAACTACTGTATTTTAAAGTGATACAGCAGAAGTTCCAAACATATGATAACTTATAACTATAGATAATAACAAGAAACATTATCAATTACATAGTTACATAGTAATTAAGGTTGAAAAAAAGACTTTAGTCCATCAAGTTCAACCTTTCTAGATCTCCTCTGACCTGCAATATGCAGACTTATTGTTAATTGATCCAGAGGAAGGCAAACAGAAAACCCCAGTGGAACTTTGACAATTGTCTGAACGGGGAAAAAAAATAGAAAATTCCTTACAGATTCTGGCGATCGGATTAATCCCTAGGGATTTGTATAGTGGGAGAATTATATTTGCTTCCATGGCTTCTATACACTTCTTAATACATGCTAATATTTTATTTGCCTTTGCAGATGCTGCTTGGCATTGAGCACTGCTACCTAGGCGGTTGTTCACAAGTACTCCCAAATCCCTTTCAATATCCGATACCCCTAGATCTGCTCCATTAGGTGATAAATTGCATGGCAATTTTTCCTTCCCAGATGCATAACTTTACATTTATTTGTATTAAATCATCTGCCACTTCCTCTAATTTATGCAAATCCCTTTGGAGGGAAAGTACATCCTTTTCTGATTTAGTTACCTTGCACAACTTTGTGTCAGCAGCAAAAAGGGAGACACCACACTCCAATTCCACTTCCAAGTCATTAATAAATACGTTAAAAAGGAGGGGACCTAATACTGAGCCCTGATACCACATTAGTGTTCCATTTACAACAACCCTTTGCTTCCTGTCTTTTAGCCAGCTCAATCCATAAGCAAATATTTATGGCAATTCCTGTATCTCTTAGTTTGCTCAATAGTCTCCCATGTGGCACTGTATCAAATGCCTTTGCAAAATCCAAATAGACTACAACCATTGAGTTGCCTTGATCCAAGTTCCTATTAACCTCCTCATAGAAACTAAATAGGTTTGTTTGATATGACTTATCCCTCATAAATCCATGTTGGCTCCTACTTATAATCCTGTCTGAATAGACATATTCCTTTATAATATCCCTTATTAATCTTTCTAAAAGCTTCCCCACTACAGAAGTGAGGCTCACTGGTCTATAATTCCCCGGATTTGCTCTTGCTCCCTTCTTAAATATAGGTATCACCTCTGCCTTTCTCCAGTCATCTGGTAGAGACCCTGTGTTGAGTGTATCCTGAAAAATTAGATATAATGGTTTTGCTATTACAGAGCCCATTTCACTCAGTACCCTTGGATGTATTCCATCAGGACCTGGGGCTTTATTAACATTTATTTTTTCCAACCTCTTTTGGATTTCTTCCTACGTTAACCAGTTATTTGGTGAAGGTAATGTAGCCCCATTATGTTGCAGTGACCCAACCACTGGTATCTCCCTTATGTATACAGAAGAAAATAACCTATTTAGCTCATCTGCCTTTTCCTGGTCACTAATTTTCCAACAGCCTGTGTCACATTGTAATGTTCCTATAGCTTCCTTCCTGGCCTTCTTCCCATTAATATATTTAAAAAATATTTTAGGATTAGTCTTACTCTCCTTTGCAACTAACTTTTCATTTTCGAATTTGCCAGTCTAATAGAGCCTTGTTGATTTCCTTGTACTTACGTAAAGCAGTGTCTGTCCCCTCTTGTTTGTATAATTTAAAGCCTTGTTTTTTTAATCCTCATCTTCATCTTTAATTCATTGCTAAGCCACATGGGTTGTGATTGACTCCTTCTACTTTTATGTCACTTGGTATATGGTGATAAGTATGTATATTTAGTAAGGATTTAAATGCTGTCCTTTTATGTTCAGTATTTTTCCCTGCCAGTTCTCTGTCCCAGTCTATACTTTGTATTGCTACACCTAGACCATTAGAATCTGCCCTCTTAAAATTAAGAGTTTTCATTTGCCCCTTACAGTGATGTTTTTTTTAATTAAATCTCAAATGAGACTGTGTTGTGATCACTGTTTCCCAAAGGTTGCCCTATTTCCACATTTGATACAATATCAATATTATTTGTGATAACTAAATCCATGTTTCCAAATCTCATTTATTCTGTTTATTTCAGGGTAATTAAAATCTCCCATTATTATAAATCTTTCCTAAATAGGTTATAACCATCCAGATTAACAGTTCAGTCATGAGATTTATTCCACCATGTTTCGGTAATGCCTATTAAATCCCATTTCTCATTAACTGCTAATAATTCTATCTCTCCCATTTTTCCTGGCAAGCTACTGGCATTAGCGAGAATACACCTTATGTTATGAGTCTGTAGTTCTGAAGTGCCTGCCACTGTACTTGAGTTACTTAGCAATATCTCTTGTGACAGGGCCGGCCTTAGGCTACTGGTTGCTCTGGTGATTTTCCCATAAACCACGGAGTCAGATATACTTTTAGCTTTGTTTTAACAAAGGCTTTCAAAAATAAACAATAGCTTAACTTCAGCATAAAATAAACATCTGTTCACACAGAGGGGTGGTACCTTTAAGTTCAGTCCCTTTCAGCTTCTCAGCTGCAATGGATCCTTTCTAGGTCCTCCACTTTTAAAGCAAACAGTCTCTCAGTTAAGTGTTGTTGCAGTCACACAAACTGTTCCTCTTACTGGCAACTTCTTCTGCTGCTCTGTAAGTCCTGGTAGGTCCTGTTCAGGAGCTCTGTCTCGTTCTCCTCTCAGGTCACACAGAAATAGTCAGTGTCTCTTCTTAGGCTGCTGGCTGTATTCTCCAGGCAATCCAAGTTACTTGCCAGTGTCTCTCTGTACTTTAATCTGCATTATAAGCAGTCTTCCTGACTGTCTCACTTCAGAACTTATTTCAGCTCAGCCCCCAGGATCCAGTCTTCCTGACTGTCTCACACAGGTTCTCACATAGACTGCAGCTCCCCACAGACTCCTCACGGCACTCAGGCCAGAGCCTAATCAGCCTCTCCCCCATGTCTGCTTTCCAGGATTTAAAGTGCAGTTGCACCTGCAGCAATTAGGAGTTCTTTAGAAGTTTAACTCCATCACTCCTGTCAAGAACTCTTTACACTTTACTACTTTACTCATCTTCTAGGGGGCAAACGGTTACATACCGTCCCCCTCAGCTCAACAACATGGTGTTGAGCGACATGCCTAGAGGCCGGAAATCCGGAACACAGCAACCACATGGTGTAGAAGGCACTGTAGTTCCAGGTCGACACACTGCCATCTCTCGTGCAGTAACCCCTGCATCCTGTAGAGCCATTCACCACTCAAGAACTCTTTGCCATGCAAAACATTCCTCCTCTGTGCCGTCTGCATTGAGGTATGAGGCTGCGATTGAGTGGCCATTTGTAAATCCATCTTCACTCTATCCTCACATTCTACTACACAGCAGCTCCCAAGGTCTGTCCCTACTGCCTGGAACACCATGGCATGCATCTCATCCTGAACAATGAAGAGGTCAATTGGGATGGTTCTTCCATTTCAACATTGTTGTGGAGAGGTCATCTGTTTTGGAATAAGGGCCTGAGGTCCTGGTCCAGCCTGGACTGGTCTCTTTTGGTGTCTCCCTATCATGTGCTGGTGTCTCAGCATTCCCTATGAACTCAGAGTTCTCCACTTCTGCCAGTCCCAAGTCCATCTCACAAACCACTTCTGGGCAACTCCAGGCACTCTGATTCTCTTTGAAGCTTTGGACTAGAGCGTTTTGTTTTACACTAAGGATCATGACTTCTTTATTCACTAGAGAACTGTGAAGCTTCTGCACCTCATCTTGCCTATGGACATCTTTCTCGTTCTGTGCTTTTAGCTTGGATAACGTATGGGGTTTGACTTTTTCTCTTTCCAACACATCCACATTACTCTGTGGTTCCTCTAATGTCTCTAGATGGGGGTCGGTGTCTGGCTCGGGTAACAACTGACTCTCTAGTACCAGTCTGTGTACCCTTTGGACAAGCTCTGTGACATTCTGAGCTGGTTGGGCTCCTTTCTTCAGTATTTTAGGTAGAGTCTCCCACTCTCTCTTATTAGGTTCCCCATCTCCATTCTTATAGTTGTTATGAGATGGCAACTGTTCAGGCTGTTTTGCTTCCAGCTTTTCCTCCCAATTAATTTTGCAGTTCCAGGTGGTCCCATTGACTGCCTGGAAATTCTCACCAGACTCGATCAGCTTCCTATCGCCATCTTGTTTCTGTTCTGGTATGGTTTCCTTACTAGACTCCACCAGCATATCCCTTCCCAGGGTTGTGTCTACCTCTTGGATCTGCACCTCAACCATCTCATGGTTCGAACCGGGCATCCTCGATATCATGGTGCCTCCAACTGTATAAGGTCTGCGTCTCTCTAACTCTGCCAGGACATGTTTCTCAAATTTCTGATCTTGCTGGCACATCTCTAGCGGTACAGCAACTTCAGGTTTGCACTCAACCCATAGGCTAGTACACTTGTTAGAAGCCTTTAGAATAATCTGTTTCTTAGAAAAGCTGGTAGTATCAGTATCCTCAGCTTTCACCCATAATACATCTGTTTTTAATCGTTGCTCTTCAGCTTTTCTCTGTTTTTCTGCTTGCTTTGACTCATTCTTTACTTGCTTCAGCTATATTTTCTCTTCGTTAGCTTGTAAATCCAGTTTACTCTGCTGACACTGGATCTCTAGACGCTGTATATACAAATGAAGAAGTTCCTCTCTCTGTTTGCTCAGGTCCTCCCAGGATATCTTTGGCAGCTCTGCCACCCTTTCTTCATCCTTCTGTCTCTCTGGTACAAGTTCCTTCACTATGTCATGCATATGAGTTTCCTTTGAACATAGCTCTGTGTTCAACACAGCATCTTGTGTATATGGTTCCTGAAGATCAGGGTTAGTCTCTTCTGGACATGCATCACCCGGTTCCAACCGGATCTCCTTATCAGACGGATCGTTCATCCTCTGCTCTTGTAGTTGGGAGCATAGATCTTTTACTTGGCTGTGCCAAGTTTGTTTATTCGGCTCCCAATTGAGATGCTCCTCTGCCTTCTCTTGTGCCTCCCTATTAGAGCGATTGATCATATTCTGAGCTGCACGGATAGTGAGGAGATCTTGCTTCTCCTGTATGTCCTTTTGCGGCAGCTTCTGCATATATTCCTCTTTCAGTTTATGCACGGTAGGTCTCTTCCAATGCTCCCAACTAGACACCTGGGTCTTCTTTCTATAGGACCATCGGTTGTCCTTAAGTGCGGTCTTCCTTCTCCATTCAGGAATATAATCCGGTATCATCCTGATACCCTTCATTTTCATAGCAACTTGCCTGCCTTCCATTGTAGGCTTTTCCAGTCCCCCTAGGATAGGGTTCATCTGTACATCTTGCTTTATAGGTTTCTTGTCTTGGCTCTCCTTGTCCATAGTACTTTGTTTTACTGCGACCTGAGACAAAGTGCTCCCGGGATACTTTATATTTCCTTTAGGATCTTTGCTCATGTCTGTAGCTGCATTTATCTCACTAGTCTCGTGCACCATCTCAGCAGTCACTTTTGCTTTCTCTGGCATTTCATTCGTGGCTCCTGCAGGATCACTTGCTTTCTCTGGCGTCTCTGTGGCGCTCTCTGCCATCTCTGCGGCGCCCTCTACGGTCTCTCTAGCCGCTCCTGCGGTCTTTCTAGCCGCTCCTGCGGTCTCTTTTTTATCATGATCTGTTTGCCATCCCTTAACAGGGAAACTGCTTTTTAAGTTTGGGCAGATAAGCATGTCCCTTGGATAGTGATAAGTAGGTTCATGAAGAAAATCCCAGGAGTGCAAACGCTGTACCCCTTTCACTCCCATTCGGTTAAGGATCTCCTTCTTCAGGGTACAATAAGTAGTTGCCTTCTCTTCTGGCAAAAACACAAACACTTTCTGAGCTTCTCCACACAGATAGGGACCCAGTACTGTGGCCCAGTGCTGTTTAGGCCAACCTTTTCCTAGTGACAATCTTTTCAAAATTCAGGAGGTATGTTTCTATATCATCCTTACTGGTCATCTTCTTTAGGAAGTGGTTCGGATTCATAATCCCGCTTGGGTTTGAAGCCACAGTGTTCTTTTCTGACCTCATTTGCTCAGGTTCTCACATAGACTGCAGCTCCACACAGACTCCTCACGGCACTCAGGCCAGAGCCTAATCAGCCACCCCCCCATGTCTGCTTTCCAGGCTTTAAAGTGCAGTTGCACCTGCAGCAATTAGAAGTTCTTTAGAAGTTTAACTCCATCACTCCTGTCAAGAACTCTTTACACTACTTTACTACTTTACTCATCCTCTAGGGGGCGAACGGTTACACTCTTTATTGACTGTACTAACCCTCCCCCATCTCCTCCCCCATGACTAGTTAATAAGTTCCTTACCCCCTCTACACATACTATCCCATTACTTCTATCTCGTCCCCCCCCCCCACCTACTAGATTAACAACTCCCCCAGCCGTTCTATCCCCTAGCAGAAAAGCTCCCTCATCATTAAGATCCAATCCATCCCTGCTATAGAGATTATACCCAAGTGAGAAGTCAGTCCAGTGCTCTAAAAACCCAAACCCCTCCTTAATGCACCACATTTTTAGCCACGCATTAACCTCCCTAAGCTCCTTCTGCCTTCCTGGGCTAGCACGTGTCACTGGTAGTATCTCAGAAAATACTACCTTGGAGGTCCTTGCCTTCAGCTTTTTACCGAGTTCTATAAAATTATTCTTTAGGACACTCCATCTTCCACTAACATGGTACCAAGACCGCCGGTTCATTTCCAGTCCCTCCCAATAATTTGTCTACCCGATCCACAACATGCCGAACCCAAGCACCCGGGAGACAGCAAACTGTTTGATTGCTGGGATCTCCCATAGCTAGGGACAGCAGTAAGGACCGGATCACTTTCTAGTACGTACAGGGCGATACATAGCAAGGCAAAGCTGTCAGGACCTGATCACTATCTAGTAAGTACAGGGTGATACTTACTAGATAGTGACCCAGTCCTGACTGCTGTCCCTAGCTATGTATCACCCTGTACTTACTAGATAGGGACCCGGTCCTGACTGCTGTCCCTTGCTATGTATCACCTGTACTTACTAGATAGTGACCCGGTCCTAACTGCTGTCCCTAGCTATGTATCGCCCTATACTTACTAGATAGTGATCCTGTCCTGACTGCTGTCCCTAGCTATGTATCGCCCTGTACTTACTACATAGGGATCTGGTCTTGACTGCTGTCTCTAGGCTCTCTCACCAGCTCTCCAATCAGCCAAACATGGTGCCGTGGGTCTCCAGCGTCTGACGTCACTCGTTAGCGATGACACCTAGCGATTACCCAGCGGCCCACCATGAAAGCTTGAATTGCCCATTAGTGGGCAGTAGAGACCAGTTTAACTACTACTGGCTTAGGCCATGGGCTCATTTTCTTGAATGCAGTTACCTCCACAAAAAGACTAGGCATTCTCAGACCCAGGCACTCAAGACAATGAACCCAATGCCTCATGTTATTTAAGGCAATGATTTTTCATTAACAAAATATTAGACTATTTGTTTGTGGGTGGATCAGAATGCCTGACAGCTAAATATTGCAAACTTCAATGTTAGTTTGCTATAGGAAAACATTGTTTTAATGGCATTCAGTTGATAAAGCATATTACCTATAGTTTTAAATTATAACATATTTGGAACCTCTGCTGTGTAACTTTAATGCATGCTAAACAGTGTCATTTCAGGCTATATTTCCAAAAATGTTATATTATTATTATTATCCTTTATTTATAACGCGCCAACATATTCCGTAGCTCAAATATAAAATCAATGTATGCCGCCTGCCCTGAGTTTGGAAAGTGAAACTAACAAGGAGAAAAAAGAATTCTGGATCCAAATAACTGGCCAGTGCCAACATCTGGACTCCATTATTTCAATATTTAGCCAAACACCACTTGATCAGTGTTATGTATTGTATAGTTTTCATTGAAGATACAACAGATATTCTAGAGGATAAATGTGACACACACCATACAAACCCTGATGCATAAAAATATAACAATTTTTTCACTCTTTTAAATGCTTGGAAAAAATTGTTGTGTCCAATGTCCCTTGAAGGGACTACTGTAGTTTGGGAACAACTTCAGATGTTTGAAATGTGTACCAAATTAACAACATTAGCTGCTGAGTAAAATGTGGGATTAACTCGATTAACTCGCAGCATTTAGGCTTATCACCTGTGAGCCTCGCGTAGCGAGGTGAGCCATAAAGGCATTAAAACTTGCAACACAGCAGTTAGGTGATGAGGGCCAAAGGCGCTCAACGCGGAAGGCGCTCAGCGCGAGGCTCGCAATGAGCGCCGAAGGTATTCACAGTACAAAAACCTTCACATTGTGTGGCAAACAGCATTGCCATGGCTTCAAATTGTACTGACCGTAATTTTTTGATGGGCAAGTCGCTAGTGTTGTATATAAAACTCTAACTGTAATCTCCATCACGGTATTCACTATGAATTTGTCTCCTTTACACCTGCAGCTCCATGTTCATATAAAAATATACTGGCTGTGGACAAATAACAGAAACACTTAAGGATCTAATGACTCCCACAAGAATGCTGCCCAGTTGCGTGTATAGGCCTAGGCCCACAAGGTCACACACACCAGGGACTGACACTTTGCTCTAAGCATAAGGGATCTTAAAAGAGCATCTGTCTCACCCTTTGCATGATGAAGATGAAGATCGGTGACATCTGTAACTGTCGTATCTCCAAAATGAATGTCACAAAATCACCATGATGAGTGGATAGTGGATTTATATTATGGGAGCAGCCATATTAGAGAGAAGCTGAAACATGTAAGGCACCATTATAGATCATATATATATCCACAGGAGACAGCAAACATGGAGGCTGAGAGAATCCAATGGTGGACAAGCTGAGAGGCTGACAGACTGTAATGGAGAGCAAACTGGGAGGCTGACAGAGAGAGAGCAATATAGGATGCTGCGAGTACACTGCAAGAAGGACTGTGGCCTCAAGAGACTTGTTATTTATAGTTATATATAAGGGGACAGTAATCTTGCTACCCACTTTATAGAAAGGGGCAAAGGGTCTGAATGGGAGCTAGATATTAAGGACCTATCCTGTTATGTGCACGCACTGGAATCGCGCCACAGATGTCCCAATGTAGCCTTCTCTAAGCTGCCGGAAAGTGGTTAGGGGTTTTCGACTTAGGTTTACAGTGTTAGGGGCTTAGGTTTAGGGTCGGTAACTGGTGTAGGGGGTTAGGGCTGGCAAGTTGTATAGGGCTTAGGGTTAGGGGCTTAGAGGGTTAGGTTTAGGGCCGGTAACTGGTGTAGGGGGTTAGGGTTAGGAACTGCAAGGAGTGTAGGGGGTTAGGGTTACGGGCTTAGGGTTAGGGAGTTAGGTTAAGGGTTAGGGCCGATAACTGGTGTGGGGGGTTAGGGTTAGGGCCGGCAAGGGGTGTATGAGGTTATGGTTAGAGTCAGCAAGGGGTGTTGGGGGTTAGGGTTGGGGGCTTAGGGAGTACATCGGGACGCTGGACACGAGCGCGCCCGACTCCAGGAGGCTTCTCGAGCCGTGGGTGCACATAACAGGATAGATCCAATATTAATTATTTTCTTCTTCAGCATTTTTTATTCGTAAGCAAAAATATACATCTTTTTAAGTATCTGATTTTAGGTTTCCAGTTGCCATTTGTTTGAGAGCAAAACCCACATACAGTAATGGGCTCACCAGCCTTTGGGCCACACTGTCAGACATAGACAAGCTCTTTGGATGCTGATACTTCTCCCTTGTAGATGACATCACCATATGTCACAGTGGATGACATCACCATATGTCACAGTGGATGACATCACCATATGTCACAGTGGATGACATCATAAAGCCTGAGCATTATATAAGTAGCTGTGTTATGAGGGTAAAGTCATTTCCAGCCAGTTGTAGCAGGAGAGCTGTGTGAAGGCCATGGCTCTGCAAGAAGACCTGAGGGAGAGAAACTCAATCCTCCAAGTGTTGGTTATAATGATCATACAAGTAATGGAGGTGAGATTTATGTCTGTGAGAGTTTGGCATATAAGGGATCTAACGATGGAGAGAACATAATATGGTTGTGAGTTTGTGATGTAAGTAAAGTGCTCTGATTATTGTAAAGTGAGAGGAGGTGATGGATGATGTGACGTCATAGATATCAGGGAGGAGATGATGATCTACATGGGGTTGAAGCTCTATGAGTGGGATGCAGTATTATTACACTTAGAAATACTGATGTACATGGGACGATATAGAATAAGGTGGGAGGTTTCACAATAGTGAGGAGAGAATGTGCAAATCCCAAATCTATTCTATGGAGCAGATTCTTTATACTTTAGTAAATCTGCTGGGCAGAATAACACATAGACCATAGAGTCTCACCGCACTAGTGATAAACCATAGTGACTATATACAAAGCCGTTAACTTATTTAAAAGGTATTCCATACCCATATAAAGTACTTTTGCTACAAATAAAATACATTTTCTATTTTGTCCATATTTAGTTGAAAAGGTGTAAATATTTATTATTTTTCTAATTAGAATTAGTGAAAACCTTGAAGTGCTGTGTTCGCCAAGAGAGTCGGGAATGTTATAAAAACAGAATGCCAAGAGCCCCTGAAGGAAGGATCCACATTATGGGAGCAGCCATCTTGGAACAAGCTGAAAACCATCAGGAATGTCATAAAAACTGGATGCTGAGAGCCCCTGAAGGAAGGATCCACATTATGGGAGCAGCCATCTTGGAACAAGCTGAAAACCATCAGGAATGTCATAAAAACAAGATACTGAGAAGCCCCTGAAGGAAGGATCTACATTATGGGAGCAGCCATCTTGAAACAAGCTGAAACCATCAGGAATGTCGTAAAAACAAGATGCTGAGTGCCCTGAAGGAAGGATCTACATTATGGGAGCAGCCATCTTGAAACAAGCTGAAAACCATCAGGAATGTCGTAAAAACAAGATGCTGAGAGCCCCTGAAGGAAGGATCTACATTATGGGAGCAGCCATCTTGGAACAAACTGAAAGCCAGAAAAGTGGTGATGGAGTTTAGATTTAAATCACCAGAGACTGGTTGTTGCCGAGCAACTTAAATACTAAGTTAAAAGTTGCATGTGTAGGCTACATGAGAGTCCAGTCTGCAGAGACTGCAGGAGACAGCTAATCAGGAGTCTGAGAGACATCAAAGGAGACAACACAGAAGGCTGCGAGTGCACCACAAGGAGGGCTGAGCCACAAATGACTTGTTATATTATGTTTAGGTGACAGTGGCCTAGCCACACACCTTATAGAGAGGGGACAAGAAGTGAGGTAGGCTCTGAATGGGAGCTAGGCTTTTATTATTTTTAAAGAATAAATACTTGAATTAAAATGTGCTTGTTGTAATTGTTTCAGTACAAAACCCACACAAAGTAGAGTGATTGCCAGCTCTTGGGGCCACACTGACACAAACAGACAAAACAATGTGTGAACATGAGTGTAAAACTAGTCCTGAGCGCTAAGCTTGTGTGACGCTATATCTGCAAGAGCAGCGCCATCCGTCCTCCATATTGGTTCTCGGGATGTCACCTGAATGTAACAACCGCACTATATATGTTCTATATACTGTTATGTAACATGTAATTTAATAATGTGGTCACACCTTTTAAAATACATCACCTCATAAGAAAACCTCCGGCTTTAGTTGTGTATTAAGAGTTTTTACTCTCTCCAAAAATTGAGAGCTAGACTTTTATAACTATATCCTAGTGGTGGTTTAGGCCTAGGGCAACACAGTTTCAGGGGGCAGCAGGCTGCCTGATGACGCCAATGCATTGCCATAGAATAATGGTAGCACAGAAATGCCAATTTGCAGTTACTTTTCTGTCTGTAAGTGCACCTAACACTTTCTTGTATACATAAATACTCCTAAACCCATGATTTATAAATTCACGTGAATGGGGTAGCGGGTGCATAAGTCTGAATGGGCCCTGTTTTTGTTTAGTCTTTTAGTCATTTCCAATCTTTGGGGGCCTATGGACCACAACATGCCAGGCATATCTGTCAGCTACTGCCCTTCTGAGATCCATCAAGCTCATGTTCATTGCTGCAATGGCCTCATCAATCCATATTCGCCTCTGCCGTCCCCTTTTTCTTGTGCTTTTAGTTTTTACCAGCATCTGGGGAATCCTGTCTTCCTATAAAACCTAATTATAGCTATATGGTTGCCCTTACCATTACCAATCCCCACGATTTTTAACAGTTGGCCACAGACGTTGTGAGTTGATGTAGGAAATAGAATAAAAGACAAATCAGACCATGTTAACTTTTGTCAATTGCTTGGGGTCCATGTTTTGTGCAGCTTTACACCAAGTTAAGCGCCTTTGTGTAGTTTCCCAATGGAATACATTTATTACTGTAGTATATTTTCTGACTGATTTCTGCCTTAATAGAAGGATATACAAATATTTTAAACTTCTGCTTCTATTAACATAGACATCAGCTGACAGAGAATGTTACACTGTAATAAACATTTTCATATCTTGAAGCAAATACACAGTTCTGCTGTATAAGTCACATGTGTACCTGTACATTAGAGGGCCATTTACCTGCCTGTGAGTGCTCTTCATGGTGTGAAAGAACACAAGATTGTAAGTTAAAATTATTATTTGTTTAATCACACTAATTACAGCTAAAAAAAATAAAATCTGCTTACATAACAAAGTCTCTGCTATAGATATATATCACATATATAGCAAAGCGAGGGCCGCAGTTGCTGGCATGGAGCGCCTTCTGGGCTCCATGCCAGCAACTGCGACCCTCGCAAACTTTAGATGTAACGCAAAAAACAGCAACTGTAACTTTACGTTGTAACGCAAAAAACACAACGCAGCAACTGTGACCCTCGCAAACTTTACGTCGCAACGCAAACAACATACGGGACACGTTACCACTCATTACGACCTCGCAAAAATCGGCTGCAACTCGCAAACATGAAAAAATTCAAAACACAATAAATACACACAGCACATACATAAAAAGCTTACCTACAGCAAGAGGGAGCATCCAGGACCTCAAAAAAGCAACTTACACCTTGATTTCACTCAAAATAAAAGAGTTTAGACACTAAAAACTTCTCTAAGCGAGAGAAAAAATGGCCGCCGCACAAATCGAAAACGAGGCTACAGCACTCTAAACACGCAAAACACCACAAGAAACTCGCAAAACACCACAAAAGACCTACGGATATTCCGGTAAGAGGCATACCACACATTACCCGCCATTTTACGACAATGTCTAAGTACACAACTACGCTAACGGTTTGGTCTCGCGCACGCACACTATTACACTGCACATGTTCAGCACGCTTACACAGCAGCTCCACACCACTAATGCTGCAGCAACATCAAAACAGATTGCCAGCTCTTCAACACAATGCTTCAAAATAGGTAAAGTATATTCATTTATTAATGTATTATAGATTTCATTATTACACACCAAACAGCATTAGCTAACTTACAATTTCATTGCCGTCATTTTTTGACTGCAATTCTCTAGTAGATATATATATATGTATATGTGTGTATAAATACAGTATCTCACAATACAATACACCCCTAACATTTTTGTAAACATTTTATTACATCTTTTCATGTGACAACACTGAAGAAATGACCCTCTGCTACAATGTAAAGTAGTAAGTGTACGGCCTGTATAACAGTGTAAATGTGCTGTCCCCTCAAAATAACTCAACGCATGGCAACACAAGTGAGTATACCCCTAAGTGGAAATGTCCAAATTGGGCCCAATTAGCCATTTCCCCTTCCCAGTGTCTTGTGACTCGCTAGTGTTACAAGGTCTCAGGTGTGTATTGCTCTACATAAAGATGGCCAGGGCTATAAGAAGATTGCCAAGACCCTGAAACTGAGCTGCAGCACGGTGGGCAAGACCATACAGAGGTTTCACAGGACAGGTTCCACTCAGAACAGGCCTCGTCATGGTCAACCAAAGAAGTTGAGTGCACATGCTCAGAGTCATATCCAGAGGTTGTCTTTGGGAAATAGACATATGAGTGCTGCAAGCATTGCTGCAGAGGTTGAAGGGGTGGGGGGTCAGCCTGTCAGTGTTCAGACCCTGCATGGCTGTCATCCCAGAAGGAAGCCTCTTCTAAAGATGATGCACAAGAAAGCCTGCAAACAGTTTGCTGAAGACAAGCAGACTAAGGACATGGATTACTGGAACCATGTCTTGTGGTCCGATGAGACCAAGTTAAACTTATTTGGTTCAGATTGTGTCAAGCATATGTGGCAGCAACCAGGTGAGGAGCACAAAGACAAGTGTGTCTTGTCTACAGTCATGCATGGTGGTGGGAGTGTCATGGTCTGGGCTTGCATGAGTGCTGCCGGCACTGGGGAGCTACAGTTCATTGAGGGCACCATGAATGCCAACATGTACTGTGACATACTGAAACAGAGCATGATCCCCTCCCTTCGGAGACTGGGCCGCAGGGCAGTATTCCTACAGGATAACGACCACAAACACACCTCCAAGACGACCACTGCCTTGCTAAAGAAGCTGAAGGTAAAGGTGATGGACAGGCCAAGCATGTCTCCAGATCTAAACCCTATTGAGCATCTGTGGGGCATCCTCAAACAGAAGGTGGGGGAGTGCAAGGTCTTTAACATCCACCAGCTCTGTGATGTCCTCATGGAGGAGTGGAAGAGGACTCCAGTGGTAACCTGTGAAGCTCTGATGAACTCCATGCCCATGAGGGTTAAGGCAGTGCTGGAAAATAATGGTGGCCACACAAAATATTGACACTTTGGGCCCAATTTGGACATTTCCACTTACGGGGGGAATCACTTTTGTGAGATACTGTATATATATATATATATATATATATTGTTCAGTCATTCAGACGTGTCCGACTCTCTGTGACCTTAAGTACTGCAGCAGTCCAGGTAGAGATACTGGAGTGGGTTGCCAGTTCCCTTTATAGTGGACCGCAAAATGTTTCTGACCTCTCTGCAATGACCTGGCCATCTTGGGTGACCCTACATGGTATAACTCACAACTTCACACAAGCCCTTTCACCACGACAAAATAAGATAGCGATCTAGAAGAGGATATATATATATATATATATATATATATATTATTTTTTTTGTCAGTTGTCCCCCCCAGATTTTTTGGGATTCCTACTCCCTTGATTTCAACTAAGTTATAGCTCTCTTTTTTCACTTCTCTTTCTAAGCGCTTTGAGACCTTTCTGGGAGAAAAGTTCTATATAAATTAATTATTATACAGAATCCATATACTCAAAATCCTGAAGTTATGTTGTAAAAACATACTATCGATATTTTACTTAGTATGCTGCTAACAAATTTTGCCTAAACAGATGAAAGACCACACATTTCTGCACTTTAATTTTTTTCCCGCTTTCAAGTTTTATTAGTAGAGCATAAATATTTGGAATTACAACAAATTTGTACGATCATAAAATATAATAGAAAAAGGAATAAGTATTTATAAGAAAAAAAAGGATTCTAGATAAAAGATTACTTGGTTTAATGCATTTGTCTTTAGAGTGATTTTAAAATCCAGATTTAGGTTCTGATTGCTTAGGACTACTATACCTAAGAGACATATTACCATTTCTGGGATCAGATCTAGATCCAGGGTCTGGTTGATTAGGACTAGTGTACCTAAGAGACATATTACCATTTCTGGGATCAGATCTAGATCCAGGGTCTGATTGCTTAGGACTAGTGTACCTAAGAGACATATTACCATTTCTGGGGTCGGATCTAGATCCAGGGTCTGGTTGATTAGGACTAGTGTACCTAAGAGACATATTCCCATTTCTGGGGTCAGATCTAGATCCAGGGTCTGGTTGATTAGGACTAGTGTACCTAAGAGACATATTCCCATTTCTGGAATCAGATCTAGATCCAGGGTCTAGTTGATTAGGACTAGTGTACCTAAGAGACATATCCCCATTTCTGGGATCAGATCTAGATCCAGGGTCTGATTGCTTAGGACTAGTGTACCTAAGAGACATATTCCCATTTCTGGGATCAGATCTAGATCCAGGGTCTGGTTGATTAGGACTAGTGTACCTAAGAGACATATTCCCATTTCTGGGATCAGATCTAGATCCAGGGTCTGGTTGATTAGGACTAGTGTACCTAAGAGACATATCCCCATTTCTGGGATCAGATCTAGATCCAGGGTCTGATTGCTTAGGACTAGTGTACCTAAGAGACATATTACCATTTCTGGGATCAGATCTAGATCCAGGGTCTGGTTGATTAGGACTAGTGTACCTAAGAGACATATTACCATTTCTGGGATCAGATCTAGATCCAGGGTCTGATTGCTTAGGACTAGTGTACCTAAGAGACATATTACCATTTCTGGGGTCGGATCTAGATCCAGGGTCTGGTTGATTAGGACTAGTGTACCTAAGAGACATATCCCCATTTCTGGGATCAGATCTAGATCCAGGGTCTGATTGCTTAGGACTAGTGTACCTAAGAGACATATTCCCATTTCTGGGATCAGATCTAGATCCAGGGTCTGGTTGATTAGGACTAGTGTACCTAAGAGACATATTCCCATTTCTGGGATCAGATCTAGATCCAGGGTCTGGTTGATTAGGACTAGTGTACCTAAGAGACATATCCCCATTTCTGGGATCAGATCTAGATCCAGGGTCTGATTGCTTAGGACTAGTGTACCTAAGAGACATATTACCATTTCTGGGATCAGATCTAGATCCAGGGTCTGGTTGATTAGGACTAGTGTACCTAAGAGACATATTCCCATTTCTGGGATCAGATCTAGATCCAGGGTCTGATTGCTTAGGACTAGTGTACCTAAGAGACATATTACCATTTCTGGGATCAGATCTAGATCCAGGGTCTGATTGCTTAGGACTAGTGTACCTAAGAGACATATTACCATTTCTGGGGTCGGATCTAGATCCAGGGTCTGGTTGATTAGGACTAGTGTACCTAAGAGACATATCCCCATTTCTGGGATCAGATCTAGATCCAGGGTCTGGTTGATTAGGACTAGTGTACCTAAGAGACATATTCCCATTTCTGGGATCAGATCTAGATCCAGGGTCTGATTGCTTAGGACTAGTGTACCTAAGAGACATATTACCATTTCTGGGGTCGGATCTAGATCCAGGGTCTGGTTGATTAGGACTAGTGTACCTAAGAGACATATTCCCATTTCTGGAATCAGATCTAGATCCAGGGTCTGGTTGATTAGGACTAGTGTACCTAAGAGACATATTCCCATTTCTGGGATCAGATCTAGATCCAGGGTCTGATTGCTTAGGACTAGTGTACCTAAGAGACATATTCCCATTTCTGGGGTCGGATCTAGATCCAGGGTCTGGTTGATTAGGACTAGTGTACCTAAGAGACATATTCCCATTTCTGGGATCAGATCTCGATCCAGTGTCTGGTTGATTAGGACTAGTGTACCTAAGAGACATATTCCCATTTCTGGAATCAGATCTAGATCCAGGGTCTGGTTGATTAGGACTAGTGTACCTAAGAGACATATTCCCATTTCTGGGATCAGATCTAGATCCAGGGTCTGGTTGATTAGGACTAATGTACCTAAAAGACATATTCCCATTTCTGGAATCAGATCTAGATCCAGGGTCTAGTTGATTAGGACTAGTGTACCTAAGAGACATATTACCATTTCTGGGATCAGATCTAGATCCAGGGTCTGGTTGATTAGGACTAGTGTACCTAAGAGACATATTCCCATTTCTGGGATCAGATCTAGATCCAGGGTCTGGTTGATTAGGACTAATGTACCTAAAAGACATATTCCCATTTCTGGAATCAGATCTAGATCCAGGGTCTAGTTGATTAGGACTAGTGTACCTAAGAGACATATTACCATTTCTGGGATCAGATCTAGATCCAGGGTCTGGTTGATTAGGACTAGTGTACCTAAAAGACATATTCCCATTTCTGGAATCAGATCTAGATCCAGGGTCTAGTTGATTAGGACTAGTGTACCTAAGAGACATATTACCATTTCTGGGATCAGATCTAGATCCAGGGTCTGATTGCTTAGGACTAGTGTACCTAAGAGACATATTCCCATTTCTGGGATCAGATCTAGATCCAGGGTCTGGTTGATTAGGACTAGTGTACCTAAGAGACATATTCCCATTTCTGGGATCAGATCTAGATCCAGGGTCTGGTTGATTAGGACTAGTGTACCTAAGAGACATATCCCCATTTCTGGGATCAGATCTAGATCCAGGGTCTGATTGCTTAGGACTAGTGTACCTAAGAGACATATTACCATTTCTGGGATCAGATCTAGATCCAGGGTCTGGTTGATTAGGACTAGTGTACCTAAGAGACATATTCCCATTTCTGGGATCAGATCTAGATCCAGGGTCTGATTGCTTAGGACTAGTGTACCTAAGAGACATATTACCATTTCTGGGATCAGATCTAGATCCAGGGTCTGATTGCTTAGGACTAGTGTACCTAAGAGACATATTACCATTTCTGGGGTCGGATCTAGATCCAGGGTCTGGTTGATTAGGACTAGTGTACCTAAGAGACATATCCCCATTTCTGGGATCAGATCTAGATCCAGGGTCTGGTTGATTAGGACTAGTGTACCTAAGAGACATATTCCCATTTCTGGGATCAGATCTAGATCCAGGGTCTGATTGCTTAGGACTAGTGTACCTAAGAGACATATTACCATTTCTGGGGTCGGATCTAGATCCAGGGTCTGGTTGATTAGGACTAGTGTACCTAAGAGACATATTCCCATTTCTGGAATCAGATCTAGATCCAGGGTCTGGTTGATTAGGACTAGTGTACCTAAGAGACATATTCCCATTTCTGGGATCAGATCTAGATCCAGGGTCTGATTGCTTAGGACTAGTGTACCTAAGAGACATATTACCATTTCTGGGGTCGGATCTAGATCCAGGGTCTGGTTGATTAGGACTAGTGTACCTAAGAGACATATTCCCATTTCTGGGATCAGATCTCGATCCAGTGTCTGGTTGATTAGGACTAGTGTACCTAAGAGACATATTCCCATTTCTGGAATCAGATCTAGATCCAGGGTCTGGTTGATTAGGACTAGTGTACCTAAGAGACATATTCCCATTTCTGGGATCAGATCTAGATCCAGGGTCTGGTTGATTAGGACTAATGTACCTAAAAGACATATTCCCATTTCTGGAATCAGATCTAGATCCAGGGTCTAGTTGATTAGGACTAGTGTACCTAAGAGACATATTACCATTTCTGGGATCAGATCTAGATCCAGGGTCTGGTTGATTAGGACTAGTGTACCTAAGAGACATATTCCCATTTCTGGGATCAGATCTAGATCCAGGGTCTGGTTGATTAGGACTAATGTACCTAAAAGACATATTCCCATTTCTGGAATCAGATCTAGATCCAGGGTCTAGTTGATTAGGACTAGTGTACCTAAGAGACATATTACCATTTCTGGGATCAGATCTAGATCCAGGGTCTGGTTGATTAGGACTAGTGTACCTAAAAGACATATTCCCATTTCTGGAATCAGATCTAGATCCAGGGTCTAGTTGATTAGGACTAGTGTACCTAAGAGACATATTACCATTTCTGGGATCAGATCTAGATCCAGGGTCTGATTGCTTAGGACTAGTGTACCTAAGAGACATATTACCATTTCTGGGGTCAGATCTAGATCCAGGGTCTGGTTGATTAGGACTAGTGTACCTTAAAGACATATTCCCATTTCTGGGATCAGATCTAGATCCAGGGTCTGGTTGATTAGGACTAGTGTACCTAAGAGACATATTCCCATTTCTGGGGTCAGATCCAGATCTAGGATCTGATTGCTTGGCTGTAGCTCTGATCTCCAGAGATTGGATACCTTGGGGCAATTTAGTGGCATGAGATCTACTGCATCTGACTGGTGGCGAGAGGGTTAACGCCAAAATAGCAGCCACGCCCCTTGTTTATCATGGCTCCGAGTCCCATCCCCTGTCCGCCTCCATGTTGGGAAGGTCATGGGAGAGATGAAGGGAGGAAAAAGGGTGGAGTTGGAAGAAATGGCATAGGGAGGAAAATAAAAGCCAGTCACACCGCCCCTCCTGAGTAAATAAGGGGTCACAGCAGAGTCTAGAACCCCATGTTTGCACAGTTTAGCTGACTGAAATTATGTTGCAAATGAGCAGGAGTGAGGTGTGGGTAGGCTTAGCTTGGCAGGTCCTGAAAGGAATATAAAATACAAGCTAAGTGAAAATGACCACAAGTGTTTTCACTACAACCATTAAAGGTACATGGAAGTGTCACTGTTTTTAATATTAAAATAAGCTACCTAAGTGTTTGTTTGTATATCTAAACATAATTTTGTTAACAACAGATTAAAAACTGTTTTCATTCGCTCAAACCTTCCAAACAGTCCCTGCTAAGGTCTGTCCCCAGCAGCATGCAATGTTTCTGGTAGTAGAGGTTCTAGCCACTAGCAGACTCTTTCTCAACAATATTTTTTAAATACAGCTGAGAAGCAGTCATTGGCTTGATCATTTAGTACCAATAGAAAGATTGTATGCAGAGCTGTGGGGGCAGACCTTTGCAGGGACTGTTTGAAAGGTTTGATTGTGTGAAAAAACGTATTTTCTTCATTTTTTGACATTGACATTTTACACTGATAATCATCCCCATTAACTGTCATTAAGGATGGGGAAGTATGTGAGGAAACAATATAGCCATTTCCATATAGATAGTTTATGGTCCTTCCAGGACCTGCAAAGCTGGAAATGAATATTCCAAGGAGACAAAAGCAAAGTTGGTGATTTTTTGATACAATAAACTGACATTGATTAAAGCTGTGTAAGGATATGATATGCTTGTACATATTATATATATATTCCATTTATGGTCCTTCTAGTACCTGCATAGTTTAGGGAAGGG
The DNA here is from genome assembly GCA_027410445.1 of Discoglossus pictus. Taxonomy (NCBI): domain Eukaryota; kingdom Metazoa; phylum Chordata; class Amphibia; order Anura; family Alytidae; genus Discoglossus; species Discoglossus pictus. The sequence continues at coordinate 420,989,759 of CM050166.1, read as the reverse complement.
GGCGTGCATGTATTGACATGCATGTATTGGAGTGACACTTCGCCCGCCCATCTCTCCTTGGTGTGTCCCTCCCATTTCCGCTTCTTTCTGATTCGCTCTTCTTCCTTGTTTGAGCCCCGTCGGGCAAAGAGCACCGCCCTCTTTCTCTAAACCCTGCCTATCTCTGCACTCGGCCCTCTCCTCGCCTTACACCTTCAATCTTAACCCCGGTCCCCTAGCCTGTCTATTTTTACCCCGCCCCTTTCGCTTGCGCCCCTCCCTTACTCTCTTGGCCGCGCCCCTATACAACACCCCGCCTCTTTCTCCCCTCTCCCTCCCCGTGCTGTTGTTGTGTTGAGCTCCCATGCCCCGCCCACTCTCCACGCCCCTCTCTCCCTTCTTGCTCTGTTGTTGTGCTGAGTTCCCCCTGTCCCCGCCCCTCATCCCTCCATCACCAGCAGCGCCTCCTCGGCTCCCCCGCCCGCCATTCCTGTTGGTGTCCGGGGATTCCTCAGCAGCCCCCGCCTGGACTTCATGCTGAGGAGGGACAAGCAGGGAGCCCACCCGGCCTCGCACACCCGGGGGAGCCTGAGCGAGCCGAGCCAGGAGCTGGCAGCCGGGTAATAGCGGATTATACACAGAGAGCACTCATGGACAGCACGTCAATCATCACCCAGGTCAACAACCCTAAGGAGGAGGGCATCCTGTCCTGTGCCCAGGAGAAGGGTAAGGCCGGGGCTTGTTATATGGGGTGGCATGGGGACTGTGCCCAAGAGAAGGGTTAGAATGTGGCTTGTTATATGCGGTGATAAGGGGACCCGTGCCCAGGAGAAGGGTAAGAATGGGGCTTGTTATATGGGGTGGTATGGGGACTGTGCCCAGGAGAAGGGTGAGACTGGGGCTTGTTATATGGGGTGGCATGGGGACCCGTGCCCAGGAGAAGGGTAAGAATGGGGCTTGTTATATGGGGTGGTATGGGGACTGTGCCCAGGAGAAGGGTGAGACTGGGGCTTGTTATATGGGGTGGCATGGGGACTGTGCCCAGGAGAAGGCTGAGACTGGGGCTTGTTATATGGGGTGGCATGGGGACTGTGCCCAGGAGAAGGGTGAGACTGGGGCTTGTTATATGGGGTGGCATGGGGACTGTGCCCAGGAGAAGGGTGAGACTGGGGCTTGTTATTTGGGGTGGCATGGGGACTGTGCCCAGGAGAAGGGTGAGACTGGGCTTGTTATTTGGGGTGGCATGGGGACTGTGCCCAGGAGAAGGGTGAGACTGGGCTTGTTATATGGGGTGGTAAGGGGACTGTGCCTAGGGGAAGGGTAAGGCCGGGGCTTGTTCTATGGGGTGGCATGGGGACTGTGCCCAAGAGAAGGGTGAGAATGTGGCTTGTGGTATGGGGACTGTGCCCAGGAGAAGGGTAAGACTGGGGCTTGTTATATGGGGTGGTATGGGGACTGTGCCCAGGAGAAGTGGCTTGTTATATGGGACGGCATGGGGACTGTGCCCAGAAGGGACAGACTGTGGTTTGTCATATGGGGTGGCATGGGTACTGTGCCCAGAAGGGACAGACTGTGGTTTGTCATATGGGGTGGCATGGGGACTTTGCCCAGGAGAAGGGTCAGACTGGGGCTTGTTATATGGGGTGGCATGGGGACTTTGCCCAGGAGAAGGGGAAGACTGGGGCTTGTTATATGGGGTGGCATGGGGACTGTGCCCATGAGTAGGGGCAGACTGGGGCTTGTTATATGGGGTGGCATGGGAACTGTGCCCATGAGTAGGGGCAGACTGGGGCTTGTTATATGGGGTGGCATGAGGACTGTGCCCAGGTGAAGGGGCAGACTGTGGCATGTTATATGGGGAGGCATGGGGACTGTGCCCAGGAGAAGGGGCAGACTGGGGCTTGTTATATGGGGAGGCATGGTGACTGTGCCCAGGAGAAGGGGCAGACTGGGGCTTGTTATATGGGGTTGCATGGGGACTGTGCCGAGGAGAAGGGGCAGACTGGGGCTTGTTGTATGGGGTTGCATGGGGACTGTGCCCAGGAGAAGGGGCAGACTGGGGCTTGTGGCATGGGGACAGTGCCCAGGAGAAGGGTCAATCTGTGGCTTATTATATGGGGGCAGAGCACTGGCACTGTATAGGGGGGAAAGGACTGCGAGATGGACTGGCACTGCATAGGGGGTGATAGGGATCCTATATTAGCTCCTCTAGAGGCCAAGAATCATATGCCCAGAAATGAGGCAGAGGGCTGGCACTGTATGGAGTGCAAAGGAGTGAAGGAAGGACTGGCACTGTATGGAGGTGAAAAGGACTGGCACTGGATGTGAGGGTGTTAGGGATCCTGTCTTGCCATCTCTACGGTTCAATGATCAAGTGAGAAAAGGATGAGACTGGTATATGGGGGCAGGGACTGCTGCTGTTTATACAATTAAAGGGACTGGCACTATGTGTGGGGGTGGCATGGATCATGTGTCCAAGAGAAGAGTGAGACTGGCTCCAGTGTCCGTGATGGTGTGCCCAGCAGACAGACTGGCATTATTGGGATGGCAGGGATCATGTGTCCACAAGGAGAGTGAAACTGGCACTAGTGGCAGTGATTAGTTATCCAGGAGAAGATAGACTGGCACTGTGTGGGGGAGGCAGTGATTGTGTCCAGGGGAAGAGTGAGACTGGTACTATGTTGGGGTGGCAGGGATTATGTGCCCAGCAGAAGAGTGCGACTACCATTAGTGGGTTTGTAGAAACTGTTTATATATTTATATGTGGATCGGCCAAGATGCTGTCCTATGTCCAGGAGCTGGGTGAGCCTGGCACTTATTGAGTGCGGGTGGCATGGATCTTGAGGTGAGATTGGCGCTATCTGTATGGGGAGGATGGGCTGCTTCTATTTACACACTTGAAGATGGTCTGCCTCCTATGTGAGGGTTGTCAGGGATCTAGTGCCCATGAAAAGGACGAGTCTGCCACCTATATGTGTGGGTGGATATGCTGTGAGCATGGCATGCATTGCTGCTGTTTAGTCCCTCTCTTGGTGCCATGTGCTCTGTCCTTTGCCCAGATGGCAGCTGCTGTTCATACACTTAAATGTGGGATTGTGTATATGTTTGGTGAAGGAGAAGGCAGATCCTGCCAGATATGTGGAGGTGGCAGAGACTCTGTAATGTGCCCAGGAGGAAGTAGATCCTGCCATATATGTGGAGGTGACAGGGGCCCTGTAATGTGCCCAGGAGGAAGTAGATCCTGCCATCTATATGGAGGTGACGGGGGCCTTGTAGTGTGCCCAGGAGGAAGTAGATCCTGCCATCTATATGGAGGTGACGGGGGCCTTGTAATGTGCCCAGGAGGAAGTAGATCCTGCCATCTATATGGAGGTGACGGGGGCCCTGTAATGTGCCCAGGAGGAAGTAGATCAGGACTGCCATATATGTGGAGGTGACGGGGGCCCTGTAATGTGCCCAGGAGGAAGTAGATCATGCCATCTATATGGAGGTGACGGGGGCCCTGTAATGTGCCCAGTAGGAAGTAGATCAGGACTGCCATATATGTGGAGGTGACGGGGGCCCTGTAATGTGCCCAGGAGGAAGTAGATCATGCCATCTATATGGAGGTGACGAATGCCCTGTAATGTGCCCAGGAGGAAGTAGATCCTGCCATCTATATGGAGGTGACAGGGGCCCTGTAATGTGCCCAGGAGGAAGTAGATCAGGACTGCCATATATGTGGAGGTGACGGGGGCCCTGTAATGTGCCCAGGAGGAAGTAGATCCTGCCATCTATATGGAGGTGACAGGGGCCCTGTAATGTGCCCAGGAGGAAGTAGATCCTGCCATCTATATGGAGGTGACGGGGGCCCTGTAATGTGCCCAGGAGGAAGTAGATCCTGCCATCTATATGGAGGTGACGGGGGCCCTGTAATGTGCCCAGGAGGAAGTAGATCCTGCCATCTATATGGAGGTGACAGGGGCCCTGTAATGTGCCCAGGAGGAAGCAGATCCTGCCATATATGTGGAGGTGACGGGGGCCCTGTAATGTGCCCAGGAGGAAGTAGATCCTGCCATCTATATGGAGGTGACAGGGACCCTGTAATGTGCCCAGTAGGAAGTAGATCATGCCATCTATATGGAGGTGACGGGGGCCCTGTAATGTGCCCAGGAGGAAGTAGATCCTGCCATCTATATGGAGGTGACGGGGGCCCTGTAATGTGCCCAGGAGGAAGTAGATCCTGCCATCTATATGGAGGTGACGGGGGCCCTGTAATGTGCCCAGGAGGAAGTAGATCCTGCCATCTATATGGAGGTGACAGGGGCCCTGTAATGTGCCCAGGAGGAAGAAGATCCTGCCATATATGTGGAGGTGACGGGGGCCCTGTAATGTGCCCAGTAGGAAGTAGATCAGGACTGCCATATATGTGGAGGTGACGGGGGCCCTGTAATGTGCCCAGGAGGAAGTAGATCATGCCATCTATATGGAGGTGACGAATGCCCTGTAATGTGCCCAGGAGGAAGTAGATCCTGCCATCTATATGGAGGTGACAGGGGCCCTGTAATGTGCCCAGGAGGAAGTAGATCAGGACTGCCATATATGTGGAGGTGACGGGGGCCCTGTAATGTGCCCAGGAGGAAGTAGATCCTGCCATCTATATGGAGGTGACAGGGGCCCTGTAATGTGCCCAGGAGGAAGTAGATCCTGCCATCTATATGGAGGTGACGGGGGCCCTGTAATGTGCCCAGGAGGAAGTAGATCCTGCCATCTATATGGAGGTGACGGGGGCCCTGTAATGTGCCCAGGAGGAAGTAGATCCTGCCATCTATATGGAGGTGACAGGGGCCCTGTAATGTGCCCAGGAGGAAGCAGATCCTGCCATATATGTGGAGGTGACAGGGGCCCTGTAATGTGCCCAGGAGGAAGTAGATCCTGCCATCTATATGGAGGTGACAGGGACCCTGTAATGTGCCCAGTAGGAAGTAGATCATGCCATCTATATGGAGGTGACGGGGGCCCTGTAATGTGCCCAGGAGGAAGTAGATCCTGCCATCTATATGGAGGTGACGGGGCCCCTGTAATGTGCCCAGGAGGAAGTAGATCCTGCCATCTATATGGAGGTGACTGGGGCCCTGTAATGTGCCCAGGAGGAAGTAGATCCTGCCATCTATATGGAGGTGACAGGGGCCCTGTAATGTGCCCAGGAGGAAGCAGATCCTGCCATATATGTGGAGGTGACAGGGGCCCTGTAATGTGCCCAGGAGGAAGTAGATCCTGCCATCTATATGGAGGTGACAGGGACCCTGTAATGTGCCCAGTAGGAAGTAGATCATGCCATCTATATGGAGGTGACGGGGGCCCTGTAATGTGCCCAGGAGGAAGTAGACCCTGCCATCTATATGGAGGTGACAGGGGCCCTGTAATGTGCCCAGGAGGAAATAGATCCTGCCATCTATATGGAGGTGACAGGGACCCTGTAATGTGCCCAGTAGGAAGTAGATCATGCCATCTATATGGAGGTGACGGGGGCTCTGTAATGTGCCCAGGAGGAAGTAGATCCTGCCATCTATATGCAGGTGACTGGGGGCCCTGTATTGTGCCCAGGAGACAAAGTAGGCACTGCTACCCATGTGATGGGGTGACCCTGCCCTGTATTATTATAAGGCCCCAGTGTTTTCCGCAGCACTATTTACAAAGTAGAAAAAAGTACAGCGGGTACAATGTGCAAATACAATACAAATGGGTCAGCAGAAATTAGGTCCCTACCCCAAAGAGCTTACAATCTAGAAGCACCCTGGAGAAGACCAAGACTGATCTGTGTGAGGTGACCGGGCTAATTCGGATTACAGTCTGCTTGTCTATCTCTGAAGTGGCTAAAATAAAAACCTGCAGTATTATCTGGCAATTGGATGCCTCTTTTTCCCACCCTTATCAAGTACGCTCATAATCCATTCTAAATATCTCAGAAATGATTTACCGCAGAGAAAAACTGCTAGTGCAATGTATGGCAAGTTCTTCCTGAGCCTTTAGTACACTTGATATACTGTGGTATTATTGCTCTTTACTCATTCTGTTGTTACACTATAATGTTTTGGCGTGTCGTTTCTTTGCGCTGCTGCTCTCGCCGGATTCGCGCTTCCCTTTATTTCCATAGAAACATAAGAGCTTCAGTTACCAGGTTTAATATATTCGGTATAAGGCCATAAATAGCAGCCATTTAAAGGATTGCTGCTAAACACTGCATGGAGGAGAGACGCCAAAGGGGTGATATGATTGGATGTTGTTTGTTTGTTTGCTTGCACTTTAAAATAGTAAACAAAAACAATCATTTATTATGTTGTCAAAAAGAACACATCGCCCAAAAATGTGTATTTTCATACATGATTGGGATTTTATGTTAAAGGGACACAGCTGAGGTTCTAAATCTGAAATGATTCAAAACTATAGCTAATAATTAATTCATCAGTTAACTTGTTTTAAAAACTGGTGAACTTTTAATTGGAGGGAGAGAGGGGGTGGAAGAGACACAGGGGAGCGAGAGAGGGGGTGGAAGAGACACAGGGGAGCGAGAGAGGGGGTGGAAGAGACGCAGGGGAGCGAGAGAGGGGGTGGAAGAGACACAGGGGAGCGAGAGAGGGGGTGGAAGAGACGCAGGGGAGGGAGAGGGGGGGGGGAAGAGACGCAGGGGAGGGAGAGGGGGCGGGGAAGAGACGCAGGGGAGGGAGAGGGGGGGGAAGAGACGCAGGGGAGGGAGAGGGGGGGGGAAGAGACGCAGGGGAGGGAGAGGGGGGGGGAAGAGACGCAGGGGAGGGAGAGGGGGGGGGGAGAGACGCAGGGGAGGGAGAGGGGGGGGGGAAGAGACGCAGGGGAGGGAGAGGGGGGGGGAAGAGACGCAGGGGAGGGAGAGGGGGGGGAAGAGACGCAGGGGAGGGAGAGGGGGGGGAAGAGACGCAGGGGAGGGAGAGGGGGAGGGAGAGGGGGGGGGGGGAAGAGACGCAGGGGAGGGAGAGGGGGGGGGGAAGAGACGCAGGGGAGGGAGAGGGGGAGGGAGAGGGGGGGGGAAGAGACGCAGGGGAGGGAGAGGGGGGGGGAAGAGACGCAGGGGAGGGAGAGGGGGGGGGGGAAGAGACGCAGGGGAGGGAGAGAGAGGGGGGAAGAGACACAGGGGAGGGAGAGGGGGTGGTGAAGAGACGCGGGAGAGGGGGGTGGTGAGACGCGGGGGAGGGAGAGGGGGGTGGTGAAGAGACGCAGGGAGAGGGGGGTGGTGAAGAGACGCAGGGAGAGGGGGGTGGTGAAGAGACGCGGGAGAGGGGGGGTGGTGAGACGCGGGGGAGGGAGAGGGGGGTGGTGAAGAGACGCAGGGAGAGGGGGGTGGTGAAGAGACGCAGGGAGAGGGGGGGTGGTGAAGAGACGCAGGGAGAGGGGGGTGGTGAAGAGACGCGGGGCAGGGAGAGGGGGGTGGTGAAGAGACGCGGGGCAGGGAGAGGGGGGGGGTGGTGAAGAGACACGGGGCAGGGAGAGGGGGGGGGGGTGGTGAAGAGACGTGGGGCAGGGAGAGGGGGGGGGTGGTGAAGAGACGCGGGGCAGGGAGAGGGGGGGGTGGTGAAGAGACGCGGGGGAGGGAGAGGGGGTGGTGAAGAGACGCGGGGGAGGGAGAGGGGGTGGTGAAGAGACGCGGGGGAGGGAGAGGGGGTGGTGAAGAGACGCGGGGGAGGGAGAGGGGGTGGTGAAGAGACGCGGGGGAGGGAGAGGGGGTGGTGAAGAGACGCGGGAGAGGGGGGTGGTGAGACGCGGGGGAGGGAGAGGGGGGTGGTGAAGAGACGCGGGAGAGGGGGTGGTGAGACGCGGGGGAGGGAGAGGGGGGTGGTGAAGAGACGCGGGAGAGGGGGGTGGTGAGACGCGGGGGAGGGAGAGGGGGGTGGTGAAGAGACGCGGGAGAGGGGGGTGGTGAAGAGACGCGGGGGAGGGAGAGGGGGGTGGGGGGGGAAGAGACGCGGGGGAGGGAGAGGGGGGCGGTGAAGAGAGGCGGGGCGGTGAAGAGACGCGGGGGCGGTGAAGAGACGCGGGGGCGGTGAAGAGACGCTGGGGAGGGAGAGGGGGGAAAGACGCAGGGGGGGAAGCGACACATGTAATATTTTACTGTCATTTATGATGTGCAAGTTGCTAATAATATATAACATTAAATAAAGATTTAAGCCCATCTGTCTGTCCATTCTCCTAGATGGGCCTAGCTCTGTGATTCTACATCTTATAGGTATATTCTTGTTATAAAGTGCAGGCTTTTGCTATGGAAATGGCTACTGATCTGCTGTAGCCCCCTGACTTGCCTTGATATAATGTATCACTATAAAGTATTTCTGTACAGAAGCTGTGGAAAATACCTAAGGATGTAAACAAAGTGGGGAGGGGTGTTTCCAGAAACCCAAAATATATGCGTGTATTTGTAGAAAGTCTCGTACGCGCACTCAGATTTGGGCATGTGCCCGTGTCTACACATGTGAAACTGCATAATGATAAACATGGCTTGTAGGTCGTCCCCTCCCTTTGGCAGCAATGAAGCTTAATATTCAGCTCCGATTATTGTGAGACGAGCACGGGGTGCGCGCCGTATACTGTGGCACTCTATGCGTCGGGTTGCTGGTGATCACAGGGATAACGTGCCCAGGACTGGCATCTACGTGGCACCGGGCACGGCTCTGTGTCTTTTTGTGGCGTTGTTGGGAGATGATCTTCTGTAACTTTGGGAAAATACTTTCCGACAAATAGAGTTGAGATGCTCTGCAGAGGGAGGCTTTACATAAGGAGCTGCTGTGCTCGGGTTCCTAAAATATGGAATGTGGGGCTAGAGGTTAATGGCGGCTAAATGTGGCACCGGCAAGTCGTGGTATATGATGGTGCCAGCTTAAAATAGTTTGTGTACCTTAAAGTGACACATGAAAGGTCTCCCGTTATTGTAGACAAGTGTTAAAGTACCGCTGTAACCTGGGAAAAACCTCAGGTATGATCATCTTTAGAAAGGAATGGCTAATCCAATGTAGAATAACCTGAAAAACACAACAACTTTGAAGAGTCCCTATAAGCCAGAAGGAGTTCCCGGGTGGTCCAGTGGTTAGGATCTGGTGCTTTCACCTCTGCGACCTGGGTTCGATTCCAATGCTGAGCATTAACGTATGATCACTTACCAATTAAAGTGCAGCCGCTCTCTGAGCCCCATCTTTATCCTTGTAGCTCAGCCTAAGACGCGCCGTCTCTTTATTGCAGGCAGCACTTTCATTTCATCCCTTTAAATCGCGGCAGACAGGAGAAGCACCGTGATAATGTCTTGTAACAATTTGTACGCGTTTCAGACGTGTCAAGTGTTTGTATTCTGCGCGGCTCCTGTCCTATGAATAATAGATCCGATGCCACAGGCCCTATGTTCTGCCTCATATTTAATTATGCTTGGAGCCTCTGTGGGTGTGTTTATATATCATCTATAATTGAGGAGGGAATGGGGGATTTGTATAATCATTGGATCTTTTTGAATTTGATACAGCTTGGAACTATAGATACAAGCCTGCTCCTGCAGTAATGTAAATGCCCCTATCACACACACACAGTTTCATGGGTGCACAATTTGCCAAACGTAAACATTATTTTTCATCATATAGTAATCTTTCCATTCCCAGAATTCCTCATCTGCCCACCCCTGACCTGAATACCCAAGTATGTAGTGTTGTTTCCAATTGTGTCTTTAAGGAGATCTGTTTTCATTTATGTACATTATTTTTATTAACACACGTTTAAAAGCACTGTTTTTCTGGCCAAAATCATACAAATAGTCCCTGTATGGGTCTGCCCACTTCAGCATATGCAGACACAGACTCTGTAGGGCTGGATGTGCATTGTAGTGCCCTAGCCTATCGGGGACAACGTCTCGGCAGCATGCTGCTAAGTGATTGTCACTGATTGTTTAGTATGAGCACAACAAGTACAGCAGAGTCTGTATCTTCATGAGCTGCGGAGGGCAGACCCAAGCAAGAACTATTGGTTTGATTTTAGGCGTATTACCTGTATAGGTTTGTGTGTGTGTGTGTGTATATATATATATGTGTGTGTGTATATATATATATATATATATATATATATATATTTAATAATATTATTATTATTATATATTTTTTTTTCCCAGTGAAATACCTTTTTAAGAGGCCAAACAACCATTTTTGGCTGCCCCCCACAGCAAAAGCTTGTAACACTATAACACCGCTCGCCTCCAATCAATGAAGAGCATTGTGTTGATATAACCTTGTGCCTGAAATTAGATCAGCTCCTGCTAGACAAAAGCCGCCTTATGTCGGGGCCTAGACCTGCAGCAAAGTCCGATCTGGTATTTGTTTTAATGACAATGCATTTCGTTAATGATCAGTTCCTAATTAAAACATCTGTCTTTGTTCTTACGACATTACAATTGGTCTTAAATGAGTAAATAATATAATTATTCCCCAAAGCATTCCTAGCCCGTCCAGCCTGCTGCGGTATTGCATTGTACAGTCCTGCTAATGCTCCTCTCTATATGGCAGGTATAGGACTGAGCAATGTTATAGGGGATGGTGCTGTTTATCCCCTAATTACAGCGCAGCTTTGCTCTTAGCATCTTTGCAATCAAGCATGCTCCAAGTGTTAGTGCAGAGATCCACATTACAGAACCTTCCTCTATGCTTTTGGGGAGCCTAATTCTGCAGCGCTTCTTAATTGATCATCTATTAAAGCTGGCGGCGTCTTCCTCGCCTGAGAGCGTTCACTCCATGATTATGACTGACACGGGGAGGTCTGCTGCTTGGAGCAGGTCCCAGGACGTCTCAGGATGTCTCAGGAATGTTGTCACCAGATCTAGATCATCTGGAGAGGTTTCATTGGCAGATCTCTCTTTTCCACTCTGGGTATCCATTTACTTTTATGTAGTTTATTTTATTAAGAAGGGCTTATAAACTATGTTTTTACTGCCTAAACTCAAAACAAATAGTCCCTGTATGGGTCTGCCCACTGCAGCTTATGAAGACACAGACTAAGTGCAGTGTCTCATACTAACCAATCCGTGTGCATCTCTCCGAAACCGCACATCCAGCCATACAGAGTCTGTGTCTGCATATCCTGCCAAAGGCAGACCCATACAGGGACTATTTGCTTGATTTTAGGAAGTAAAACAGAGCTTATAAGCCCTTCTTAATATAATAAAGAATATAAAAGTAAATGGATACACAGGTATATTCTATACCTAGAACATCCAATAAACCTCCACATCCCTTTAAGTGATCACAATGAATTATTTCCCAAATAGAATGGAAAATACATTGTACTAGCCTTTTTTCTCTGTAGTAAATCATCCCTGATTGTTTTTTCAGCTAATGTTCAGTTTAATAAATTCATATGCAGCTCAGTATACTTGATGGGGAGGGGTTCTAACTGCATGACAGCATTAGGAGTTATTGTTTTGGCCGCTACAAGGCCAGACAAGCAGACTATTATTCAAATCCGCACAACAAAGCAAATATTCAGTATTTGAAAGGCACACAGTACAAATAATAGTGAATTTCTCAGGAATGGCTAATACAATGTAAATCCATTATTTATTTATTTTTAAAGCAAGGGTTTGACTAATTATATATCTATGTGAGAGGGTTAGAAGTTTTTATTCAAAAAAGGTCATATAACAGCATACAATAAATATTGTACTGTCGCTTTAAGAAGCAGTAATGTCTCTTTGTACCATAAACAGTACATCAGGTTGTTTGTTGGTTATTCTTATTTCAGGGTAAAACCAGCTAAAACTCCTCATTTTGTTTGTATTGTATACAGTGAAGGGGCCGGCCACCCCAAAAGGGAGCCGATTTCATTTTAAAGAGCATTACAAGCTGTCTATACATTGTACTAGCAGTTTTTTTTTCTCTACAGTAAATAATTTCTGAAATATTTAGAATTGATTTTGCAGCTCTCGCGCACTATCGTGCGTCTAGTGTCCGGCTCCGAGTACTTGATAAGGGTGGGAGAGGGGTCTAACTGCCAGATAACCTTGCAGGGTCTTTATTTTGGCCGCTACAGAGACATTTAAGCAGACTGTAATGCTAATTAGTGCATCAAAGCAGCTAATTAATACGCAGGAGCTTCTCCTTTGCATATAAATACAGGAACATGGAATTTACTAGGATTTATTCACTTTAGAAAAAATGCATAGTACAACATACAGACCATTTTATGCTCTTTAAAGAGACCAAAAAAATCAATTTATTTTTTATTTTTTACTTTAAACTTAAACTTAAAGACACAGGACAAGGTTTACTTAATAGGAGTAATAAATATTAAAATGGTTAATAAAGGCAGATTTTATGGATTAAATTGTTATATTATAACTTTTTTTAAAAGAATATTGCAAGAAAATAATCGCCATATTGTCCAAATTTGTTGTTGCTGTTTCGTTGTTCTGTTGTGTCCAACTCTCTGTGACCCGATGGACAGCAGCACCAAGAAACATTGTGCCTATCCATACTGGAGTGGGCTGCCCGTTCCTTATCCAGTGCACTGTGATTTGTCTGACGTCTCTGCTATGACCTGCCCATGTCTGGTGACCCTACATGGTGAAACTCACAGCTTCATTGAGGTACACCAGCCCCTTCACCACAACAAGGTAGCGACCCAGAAGGAGATTGCCCATATGCTGTACCGTAAATGCAAGTTTTAAGAGAGAGATATGCGTGTCACATACAGCTTAAACCTTGGAAGGAGTGTCAGATCTCCAGTCATTTTTATTGAAAGACTGCCATTTTACATACCCTGCTGAAAATAGAAGTCTATGTCCTAGTAGGATGATCCTCCTCCTCAGTCTACAAGCAGACTAAATGTTTTTTTTTCATGCTCATTTATTACATGGCTGTTAATGTTGTTAGTTTAGGAAACACTTCACATGTTTGTGTAGGATGTACCAGACTACAGCGGCTCTTTTAGAGCTTTCTATTGATTTGTGCAGTAGGGTTTATTTCAGGTAGGAAGTGTTTCCAGGAGGGAATCCCCACCGTCCTTCACCAGACACAGAGATGTCATGAAGATCAATATGTCTGGTGGGTCAGTAATGGCTTCTCTCCTCTTTTAATGTATAATCCAGATGAGCGATCCCAGCGCTGATATATTTATTATAGAGTTATTTCTGACCACATTCCTCTGTACGGCTCCCACACCCATATTTGGCTGCTGGCTCCTAGTCTGGATTTAATAATTCAAATTAAACCCTCATAGCAAACGGTATAGGTCCAATATACAATCTGAAGGCTCGTCCAGTGGGTTCCCTGGTGGTCCAGTGGTTAGGATTTGGTGCTTTCACTGCTGGGATATGGGTTTGATTCCAGTCAGGGAACCAAGAGGTCACACCAACCTGGAACCAAGCAAGGTTGGGCCTGGTGAGCACTTGGATGGTAGATCACCTGGGAGTTGTATGCTGTGGCCCACTGGATAAGGAACTGGCAACCCACTCCAGTACCTCTGCCATAAACATCAAGTGGATCAGCATGACCATGGACATAAAGATGAGGTCAGGGCGAGTTGGACAGGATTGAACACTCACACACTCTGGTGCTTATAAGCACAGGCTACATGTTGGTCAGATTCCCTGGTGGTCCAGTGGTTAGGATTTGGTGCTTTCACCACTGTGACCTGGGTTTGATTCCAGTCAGAGAACCTAGATGGCACACCACCAAGCCAAGCAGGGTTAGGCCTGGTCTGTATGCTGTGGCCCACTGGAGAATTAACTGACAACCCACTCCAGGATCTCTGTGTTGTGGTCCATGAGGTCACGGAGAGCCAGACATGACTGAGCGACACAAATACACAATACAATAGAAAAAATCCATGTTTGAAAAATGGAAAGGTCCTTTATAATAAAACAAAAAAACATATAATGCACAACCCGAATGTCATCCATAATGAAACATAAAAAGTTTAAATCATTGTTCGTTATGTCTCATAAAATATAGAGAAAATAAACATGACGTTAACCTTCTAACTATAGAGCAGTAATTCACAGCGCTCTCCTCCAGGCCCACCAGGCACAGCATGAGTTAGGTGTCATGCTATATAAATACAAATAAGACAAATACAGGGTCCCCAGCCTGTTGGATATTAATCGTCTCGCTTATATCAACAGTGTTAAACCTAAATCTTGGCCTATCTGCTGAGCTTTGGAACCACCGCTACAGAGAATGCATTAAATGTATATATCATATTAAATAAATTAGTGGAGGTAGGGTGTGGAAGAGAATGAGGCTTTTAGGATATAATTGCATTTCACTAAATTTGACCCCAACCCCATCCCATACAATGCTTAGAAACAGGCAGCTTACTTCAATAAATGCAAGCCCTGATGTAAATGCCCCTCTCACACATCCCTTTAACCAAGGTATCATGGATGCCTCTAGGGGCCAGCAGAGCCGTAACACTTTAGTTGTTAAATTATAACTTACATATTTAAGAAGAAACTTATTTTCTTTGTACAGGGATCCTTAAAGAGACATGGACGTTTTCTGTATTTTAGTATGTATATAATATCCCTGTGTATCTATGTACTTTATTTTATAAGAAGTGCGTATAAGCTCTATTTTTACTTTCTAAAATCAAACAACTATTACCTGCTTTAATCGGCCTTCTGCAGCTCACAAAGACACATACTCTGTAGTACTGGCTATGTCTCATATTAACCATTACGCAAAATGCTGCTGAGAACGTGGCCCTACAGAGTCTGAGTCTGCACACCCAGCAGTGCGATATACATATTATATATACAGCGGTATTATATACCTAGTAAAATCCAGTTTAACCCATTACACCCTAGCTTCTATTTTATGGTTGTATTAATAATGGCAAAAAAAATCCGAATTTGGAAAAGTCAAGTTTTAACTTTAGTGCAGAACTACATCCCAGTGGTAATAAATCACATCCAAACATTGTAAGCACATTGTGACATAAGCAGAGGTAAAATATAATTGAAAGTGCAGCATTGTTTGTGCGCTTAATAAATCAACTGGGTTTTCCCTCTTTCCTCCTGTTTTTTTTTTTTTTTTTTTCCAAAAGTTCCATTTTCCAGACACAATAAGACGAGGCGGCAGAACTAATAATGCCGGGTCTGCCATTGTTGTCGCTGGCAAAGAACGATGTGATCTGTAAATCCTCTCCCTATTCGCTTTCATTTCTGTGCATTTTCAGCAGATATTTGCAGCGTGTTGCTATGTAATTACTGATACTATACAAGAAAAGAGTGGAGTAGGAATGCAGGTTTTTGAGAACTTATAAATGCGCAAGAGACAGCTACCACTGTAATAATCTCAAATATGATAAGGGAGAAATATCCATAAAGGTATATAGAAGTGTCCTCGATTATGAATGCATCTGATATAGGAGAATCAGTAGTGTATGCAAACATTTTTTTCCATGAGAAAATTGCAAAATAAACATTAATAAACTTACCTTCATGGTTTTCAAAATGTCTTCAGTTTTTTTGGCAATCGATTTTGAGAAGAAAATCCAAGCTAAATTAGCATAAAATTCATAATTTGCTACCGCCAATCAGAGGAAGCTACAACATTGTAACAGTGTATGGGATTTGTCTTCCTATGTTCCCACCATACACACTGTAACGGAACCCATCACTGTTTTACCCTGTTTTATGGGTATTTAATTCTTGGTTAAAATATGATTACATTGCTGTACTGTAGATATGTTGGTTTATGTTCTACAGAATATATTGGCTCAGAATATTACAGCTACTAGGTTAATAGATAATCCTATTACAGAGACTCCTCATAAGATAAGGAAGTCTATTGTATAAAGTGTTTTCATTATGAGACATAAGAACAAAGAAGGATGATCTAATCAATGTCTGATTGTATCAAAGTAGCCAGGTAGCCTCAGGGAGGTGTGACCCACCTATTGTCCCTCTATGTGTATTGTGTGGCCAACTATGGGGGATGTGTATTGCCTGTGGGAAGAGATGTGTATATATATTTCTGCATAACAAAATAAAGACAGTATTCTTTGACTCCCAATTGAGTGTCGTCCAATATGGGAGGTTGGGGATGGTGAGACTGTAGTGCTTCTTGGATATTTTACTGTATACCAGCGGAGATATTGGATTCGTGTTCCAACTCCATTACACACACCTCTTCTCCATGGAATGAAGCAGCTAAGGCAGTGCTGCTCTGTACTGTGCTGCTGTTGGATGAAAGGTTAGTATAGGGTTAAAAACTGTACTTGAATGCAGTTTTTCTATTGGTTAGTATGAGGTGCCTATGTAGGCAGCTCTGGGGGTGTGGAAATATATGTATATATGGATATATGTGGATATATGGATATATGTGTGTGTGTGTATATATGTATGTGTGTGTGTGTGTGTGTGTGTGTGTATATATATATATATATATATATATATAAATGTATTTATTTTAACTAAAATTAATCCCTGTTTATAGAATGAATTAATGTAATGAGTGTTTCTGGTATGAAGTAAAACAGGGAAACTTTCAAATACCTTTAAAGGGACACAACCAATGCCATATGACCTGGCAGACTTTAGTGGGGCTTTGTAATCTGGGGCTGGGTGTTTTAATTAGCTGCACTTCAGGAAAAAAGACACTTGTTTGTTAAGTATGCATCAAACTAACAATATTAGCAGCTGTAAAAGAAATGGACATAACATTTTTTAGGTGGAAATCTGAATTTTTGAAGATTAAAGTACAGTGTTTGTTATTTCACATCCCGGGAGATTAATGATAGGGGTGTGTTTTTTTGTAGTTATCAGTGGAGGAGGAGGCGGAAGTCCAAGCTATTTGTTTGAGCACTGGTTAAGATTGATACCACCACCCCTTCCCCCTAACTAGCCCAGAATGAGGACGTTGCAACAAAGGATGCTACCACCGCTCTACAGAAATATAAATGCCCCCTCACACAAACACCTTTCACTAATGTGTCACGGATGCCTCCAGTCTCCTACCGAGGCATCCGTGATTAATTAAAAACAAACTTTTTCCTGATTAATTATTCAGTTTCAAAGTGTTCAAACAAATGTGTCCGGAAAATAGCGCCATTTCTGGTCTCAATTTTTATCAACCTTGGTTGTCTTAACAATAAGCAATTTCTATCTAAATTAGTATTAATAAATGTTCAATTTTACCAACTGTTTGTTTTATTTTTTATTTTATTTACCGTATTGAAGTTTTGTGTGTCGCTTCAGTTTTTGAATTATTTTTTTTTGTATGATTCATTGAAATAGCGAGGGACCAATCAAGGGAGGCGAGGGACCAATCAAGGGAGGCGAGGGACCAATCAAGGGAGGCGAGGGACCAATCAAGGGAGGCGAGGGACCAATCAAGGGAGGCGAGGGACCTCTCAAGGGAGGCGCGAGACCTCTCAAGGGAGGCGCGAAACCATTCAAGGGAGGCGCGAAACCATTCAAGGGAGGCGCGAGACCTCTCAAGGGAGGCGCGAGACCTCTCAAGGGAGGCGCGAGACCTCTCAAGGGAGGCGCGAGACCTCTCAAGGGAGGCGCGAGACCTCTCAAGGGAGGCGCGAGACCTCTCAAGGGAGGCGCGAGACCTCTCAAGGGAGGCGCGAGACCTCTCAAGGGAGGCGCGAGACCTCTCAAGGGAGGCGCGAGACCTCTCAAGGGAGGCGCGAGACCTCTCAAGGGAGGCGCGAGACCTCTCAAGGGAGGCGCGAGACCTCTCAAGGGAGGCGGTTCTTTTACACCTACTGGAGCCACAAAATTGCTTTAAATATATATCTATATATATAATATATATTAAAATGTCTGCGTTCATGTAATTTATTTTATGGCTATTTACAAATGGTCAAATCTATGCATCTGGAATTTACATTATATGGTCTGCTGAGTACAGACTGTAATTCACATTATATGGATTGGTATCTTCGCCTTATATAGAAATGTTTGGAGCAAAAATACAAAAATAACATCATTATCTCAGTATCTTCCAGAATACGGAAAAATAATTAGTTGCAAGTAGTGGCGTCTGGTAGAGTTAACCTGCTTTTAGTATTTTAATTCCTTGTATTAGGGAGCAATTTATGCATTAAAGCAGTGCTTTATATGGAAAGGAAATCGTGACCTTTTTATAGGTATATCACTTTTCTTACCTTTTTATCTTATCTAACACCTGCTTTTTATATCAGACACACACATTATATGGAGCCATTCTATACACACACACACACACACATTTATTATATTTAAAAATAAAACTTGTTTTCCACACCCTCAGAGGTGCTTACATAGGCACACTGAACCTACCAATAGAAACACTGCATTTGGGGATGCATTTTAACACTTTACTAACCTTTCAGCCAGCAGAAGCTCAATGCCGAGATCCACAGATCTGGTTCCTCCTGCTAACGTTTGCAAAGGGAATACACATCCCATGATTCCTTCCTGCACAAACTGCCATCATGAGTGATACAATGCATTAGTTGCCTGTGATTGGCCAAAACCAATTATGAATTTTATGCTAATTTTAGCAGAGATATCCAGGGGTTTTAACTCACAAAAGCAACTGCTTGGAAAATCAAGAGATTTAGCAAACATCAGGGCGATTTTGTTAATGTTTATTTTGGTATTTTTTTTCATGCATTGCGGATTCTCCTCTATCAGATGCATTTATAATCCTATTTACTGCACATCCACTGTAATAGTTGTCGTAATTGCAAGTTGTCGTCACGCAATGTTAAGTTACAGGCATGCGCAATGAGCTCCAAAGGGCACTCGTCGCGAGGCCTGACAGTTATGGGTTTGACGTGCCTGGCTCAAAACGGCTGACGTTTTTTTTTTTTTTTTTTTGAAGCCCGTAACTCTGAAGCTGGGGGAAGACTGCCAAAACACTCCAATTAATAATAAATTTTTAGCTTACAACCTCACAGCACAGGAGGAGAGACCGGGAGCCTGTGAGTGAGGTTGGGGGGGGGATGGCGCCCCTATAGACGTAAATTCTTTTTTTTTTTTTTTTTTAAGCTCATAAATCGTAAACGCATCTTGGCTTTAGGGAAATTGAACAATTTCCCAAGTTCGCAAATGGTTTCACACCCGTAAATGCAAACAGGAGCACAGAGAAGGGAGAGGGTGGAAAGAGACACAGGGGAGAGAGTGGGGGGGGGGATAGAGACACAGGGTAGGGAGAGGGGGCAAAGAGACACGGGAGGGAGAGAGTGGGAAGAGGCTCGCAGTGAACTCTGAAGGTGCTCATTGCAGGGCACAAAAGTTGCCGGTTGCCCGCTCCTTGCAGGGCTCGCAATGAGCGCCAAAGGCACTTATCGTGAGGCCCACAAGTTACAAGGGGGTGATTCTCGCATTGAGTGGCAAACAGCATGGCTAGGCTTCAAATTTTATTGCCGTCATTTTTAACAGACAAGTCGCTAGTAATTTATTATAACTCTTTTTTAAAATACTTTTTTTTTTTTTCCATGAGTGACTAATTGATGTTTGTTTTCCCTACTGGCACAATAATTTGTTGTAATATGGAAATTAGATGAACAAGGGTATGTAGATGATATACATATTCACTTTTGTCGGTCTAAAACAAGCCGGCAAACTTTTTTTCCAGATCCCAAGAAATACAATGTTTATAAGTGCATTCTGGGAAATGGAATGAGGATATGTGTATTGTGGGCTCATTTGCATGTCCCTGTCCAGTTTCCCAGAATGCATTTGGAATTTTATATTTCTTGGGATTTTGAGCTGCAATCTTGAAGACATTCATTTGTACACTTTGATTACTGTACTTTATATGGTGGGCGGCTTCTCTCATACTTTACCAAAACTTAATGAATTTGTGAGTTTTTTTAATCTTGTAAGATGCTTTGAGGAAAACTTTATGTAAGTTTGATTTTAAGCTCAAAGACAGGGCCCTCTATTCTTTTGCAATGTGTTAAAATTGTGTTTGCCCTGTACTTACCCCGTATAACGCTATGGGATATGTTGGAGCGTTGCAAATTATGATAAAAAAAAAAGTATTAATAGTTTATTTATAATTCTACATACCCCTGGAAAAATACTACATTTTCTAGATCCTAATATGTTTTTCTAACTCCTGAATGTTTTGGCTATAAATCTGTCAAGCCCCAATTTATAAATAAAATGGAGCCTATATATTCATTAACCACTATATTTGTCAAGTCCAGAATTAGTCACATTTGTTAGGCAATAAATGCTCCTATATTCATCCAAAAATCCAATATTAGTCATAAAGTTTAAAAAACAGAACAGTCTTTGCCAAATCGATTGCTGGTGAATCATCGTGAAACGGATGAAAATAGACCTTGATCACCAAATTTGGGGCTACCTGATGTATAATGGGAGGTGACTCCTCCTTTATACAATAATTAATTGGTTCCTCTTCCATCATCGCTCCTCAGTAACGGTAAAGGTCTGGTTATATTTTAATTTATTTATTTATTATTACGTTTGGAGCTGGGGTCAGATTATTCCAATTTTAGTTAATTCCGAAAGAAAAAAATTGATTCGGTAGAAATCTGATTCGGTATCCGTCCGTCCCTCAGGAAAGGCGCATATAACGGGTTAACTGTAGATATTTTCTACTACCCAGAAGGAATGAGGGCTTTTAAATCTGGATATGGGTGTCATATACAGGGGTGAGCCAAATTATTTCACACTTGGTAGGCCTCAATAAAAAGAGTAGAGGTGCTCATCTGGAAATGAACAACACATAAGTCGGTAGTATATCAGTCTGGTCCCACTCACATCCAGCCCCAAAATACCAGGCAATCCTACCCTGAACAGGAGAAACGGCAAACCCCAGACGTACGTTTCGGCCTAAATGGGCCTCTTCGCTGAGGTGCAGCTGTACTCCCTATGGCACAGTGAGCAAGGAGTCCAAGCCTGGGGCCCGGATCGCACTAAGGAACCTGCCAGTGGATACAGCCAGATATTGTGTAGAAGCCAGTAGTGGGTGCATTAATATAAGTAAAATAGGTTATTAGAAATAAACATTTAGGAGCTATTGGCTTCAGCCTACTAGGCTGGTCAGTCCCTGGTGTAAGTCCCTTTATTGGTTTAAGAGTGGTTTTCTAAAGGGAATGAGTAGGGGTATGTCAGTGTATTAAATGTGTCAATGGTCAAAATTAATTATAACTCAAACAAATACAGCCTTTCATTTATTTACTGCTTTTTCAACATTTTAAAGGGTTTAAGAATAGATCAATAATAATTCCTGCAGTCCCACTGAAAGCTCTGACACTAGGGAATGGCAACTTGCATTACAACTGAATCCTTATTTGTATTCAAGGAAAACGGAAAGTAAAAAGAAATACTTAGTTTAAGTGATTTTTTTGTTTTTCTTTTATAATATCCTTCTACTAGAGTGTATCATGTGAGCCAGCTTAAAATTCGGCTTGTGTATTTGTAGAGCCCGAGGTCTAGGGGGCACATAGCTAAACTATGTCATCTAAACAGCTGTTTTCCTGTTTCCAAAGCAAAGGACGGCTGGTGAATGAATGACAGAATTAGTGTGTCCTCTGGTCCTTATATGGATGGGTACAGTCAGCTAAATAATGCGCCTGTTAGAGGCCTGCACTCAGCTCCTGTTTGGACATTGTGTAAGAGAGGATTACAGTGTTTTACACATATGTATTTTTAATCATTTTATGGTTAATGTGTCCCTTGTTGGCTGACATTTCAGTTACTGGCACTTGGAAAATGCCGCCAAAATGCGAGGCCCGGAAAGTAGTGGGTGGGGGGGGGGGGGGTCTCTCCCTCCTGTGTCTTTGCCCCCTCTCGCTCCCCTGTTTGGTTGTTTTTTCCCCTATTTCCCTCCCCTGTGTCACTTTCCCCCCACTCCCTTCCTTCCCGTGTGTCGCTTCCCACTCCCTTCCTTCCCGTGTGTCGCTTCCCACTCCCTTCCCGTGTGTCGCTTCCCACTCCCTCCCCAGTGTGTCGCTTCCCACTCCCTCCCCAGTGTGTCGCTTCCCACTCCCTCCCCAGTGTGTCGCTTCCCACTCCCTCCCCAGTGTGTCGCTTCCCACTCCCTCCCCAGTGTTTCGCTTCCCACTCCCTCCCCAGTGTGTCGCTTCCCACTCCCTCCCCAGTGTGTCGCTTCCCACTCCCTCCCCAGTGTGTCGCTTCCCACTCCCTCCCCAGTGTGTCGCTTCCCACTCCCTCCCCAGTGTGTCGCTTCCCGCCGCCCTCCCCAGTGTGTCGCTTCCCGCCGCCCTCCCCAGTGTGTCGCTTCCCGCCGCCCTCCCCAGTGTGTCGCTTCCCGCCGCCCTCCCCAGTGTGTCGCTTCCCGCCGCCCTCCCCAGTGTGTCGCTTCCCGCCGCCCTCCCCAGTGTGTCGCTTCCCGCCGCCCTCCCCAGTGTGTCGCTTCCCGCCGCCCTCCCCAGTGTGTCGCTTCCCGCCGCCCTCCCCAGTGTGTCGCTTCCCGCCGCCCTCCCCAGTGTGTCGCTTCCCGCCGCCCTCCCCAGTGTGTCGCTTCCCGCCGCCCTCCCCAGTGTGTCGCTTCCCGCCGCCCTCCCCAGTGTGTCGCTTCCCGCCGCCCTCCCCAGTGTGTCGCTTCCCGCCGCCCTCCCCAGTGTGTCGCTTCCCGCCGCCCTCCCCAGTGTGTCGCTTCCCGCCGCCCTCCCCAGTGTGTCGCTTCCCGCCGCCCTCCCCAGTGTGTCGCTTCCCGCCGCCCTCCCCAGTGTGTCGCTTCCCGCCGCCCTCCCCAGTGTGTCGCTTCCCGCCGCCCTCCCCAGTGTGTCGCTTCCCGCCGCCCTCCCCAGTGTGTCGCTTCCCGCCGCCCTCCCCAGTGTGTCGCTTCCCGCCGCCCTCCCCAGTGTGTCGCTTCCCGCCGCCCTCCCCAGTGTGTCGCTTCCCGCCGCCCTCCCTCCCTTGGGGAATTGTTAATTTCCCCCAAGGCCGTAATGTGCTTCCGATTTTACGGGCTTGAAAAAAAAATTACGACCTAACGGCCGCCATTTTTTTCCTTGCTTAGCCGTTTTCAGACCTCCCAAGAATGCCAATTAAGTATAAAATTATCTTGCAACCTCACTTGCAGCCTCCCTGCCTCTCCCGCTGTGCTGTGTGTGAGGTTGGAGTACATTTTTTAATTAATTACCGTCAAACCTGTAACTTTTGGGCCTCGCAATGAGTGCCTTTGGCGCTCATTGCATATCCGCAAGCCCGTAATTTTTAACATTGTTTGACCAACACTCACAATTACGACAACTATATATGTGATAAAGGGGGAGAGATGTGTTTGTGTGAATATATATGTACAATTATAGTCATTTTTAAGCATTTTTTTATTTGAAGAAGAAACGCACTCCTATTATACATTTTCACGGTTTCCAAACGAAAACCACATTCTCACTAGAGCAAAATGATGATTTTGTGCTATTTTTTTAATGAGGTCATTGATAGGTGCATCATTTGCTGCTTTATTTGGGGTAGTACACACCGGAAATGTTAGGGGACACAGAAAGCCCACTCCTGCCCTTTGGTCTCCTCCAAGGCTGCTCAGAATGAAGATCAAAGTGGACGTCCCCTATAATTCACGGACAACAAAGAGATTCTTCTCCTTCCTGTTACTTTTGTTACTGGAGGAATATAATGCAGTTTCCAGACACTCCACATCATTTAGCTGTTGACAGTTTTCTGGCTAGACATGTAATTTAAACTTAAGATGTTGGGTTCCTATCTCGGCACTATCTGAAGAGGCTCGCGCTGTAGTCCCATTTGTAGCTTGTAATGTATGAACTGAAGATTACGGAAAAGATTGTCTTTATCAGCCACTAACCTGATTTAAGCACAGCCAAGATGTGATAAACTCTTGAAGGTGCAACCTCACTTTTGCTGGATAATAGTTCTATGAAAGGACTCTGAATGTGTGGATAGTGCTCTGCACCATCATTTAGAGCTGTTCAAAGCAAGTAGAAAAGGTGTAAAAACATTAACATTATTGGCATAGTAATGTAATAATTGTGGCACAGTCTGTGGAGACATTGTCAATAAGTTATGTTTATCCTGTCTTAACGGACCACCATGATTTTTATCAAAAATAATTGATGTTAATAGGCAAATTGAGAGTACTTGCTCTGTAATTACCCCCTCATGCATTGAATATGAAGTATTACCATCATGAGAGCTGCCATGCGCCATGATGGTAATACTTCCATCATGCACCACCATACCTTGAAAAGGAGGTATTGCCATCATGGCAATTTCCATGCCCTAGCACCACAACCTTATGCCTTAAAAATAAAGTATTATCATCATGGGAGCTTCCATGCTGCAGCACCACAACCTCATACCATGGAAAGGTGGTATTTCTATATTTGCAACTTCCATGCTCTAACACCACCTCCTCATGCCTTGAAAAGAAGGTATTACCATAATGGCAACTTCCATGCCCTAGCACCACCTCCTCATGCCTTGAAAAGAAAGTATTACCATAATGGCAACTTCCATGCCCTAGCACCACCTCCTCGTGCCTTGAAAAGAAGGTCTTACCATAATGGCAACTTCCATGCCCTAGCACCACCTCCTCATGCCTAGAAAAGAAAGTATTACCATAATGGCAACTTCCATGCCCTAGCACCACCTCCTCATGCCTAGAAAAGAAAGTATTACCATAATGGCAACTTCCATGCCCTAGCACCACCTCCTCATGCCTAGAAAATAAAGTATTACCATAATGGCAACTTCCATGCCCTAGCACCACCTTCTCATGCCTTGAAAAGAAAGTATTACCATAATGGCAACTTCCATGCCCTAGCACCACCTCCTCATGCCTTGAAAAGAAAGTATTACCATAATGGCAACTTCCATGCCCTAGCACCACCTCCTCATGCCTTGAAAAGAAAGTATTACCATAATGGCAACTTCCATGCCCTAGCACCACCTCCTCATGCCTAGAAAGGAAAGTATTACCATAATGTCAACTTCCATGCCCTAGCACCACCTCCTCATGCCTTGAAAAGAAAGTATTACCATAATGGCAAATTCCATGCGATAGCACCACCTCCTCATGCCTAGAAAGGAAAGTATTACCATAATGGCAACTTCCATGCCCTAGCACCACCTCCTCATGCCTAGAAAAGAAAGTATTACCATAATGGCAACTTCCATGCCCTAGCACCACCTCCTCATGCCTAGAAAAGAAAGTATTACCATAATGGCAACTTCCATGCCCTAGCACCACCTCCTCATGCCCATGGCTGGATTACCCATTAGGCCAACTAGGCAGTCACACATGGGCGCTTGTCTGAGGGGCGCCACTTCTTAAAACAGTATTACCGTCATGGCCGTTTTAATGCTCTAGTACCACGCACTCCGTCATTAAAATGAAATATTACGGTAATGGCAACTTCCATGCTCTGGCAGAGTCTGCTAAAATGAAGACTTTCTATGAAAATATCTTTACGCCTGTGGCAAGCTCCATAGTGCAAGGATTATTTGAACCAATTTTACCTAACTACTGAATCCTTTCACTCCATGGTCATATTCAATTTTCTTCTGCCACCCCCACTTCTCCATACTTCATATAATATACATTCTTCTAATCAGTTATTGGCGTATAATCTTGGCTTATTTTTATATAAAAAGACCATTCTTCCTGGCCCTATTTATTACAGATGTCTGGTAATCCCCTTTTTAATGCCTGTAACAAAAATGACTTATTTTCCAAACATTTTGTAAAAGGAAACCATCTGCTCGAGTACAACAATTTACAAGAAGTTGGGTGACTTTCATGTTTATTTTTATATCTTTATAATCGGAACAAGAGTAAAGAGTCTTTATTATATGAAATCCAGCTATAGAACTTGCTAAGATAAACTATGAGAGAGGTTATGTTCTTGTAAAATTAATATACAGGCATTTGTTTAATATACTCCTAGACACTCATTTTATATTCCCTCGCCCCCTCTCTCTCCCTCGCCCCCTCTCTCTCCCTCGCCCCCTCTCTCTCCCTCGCCCCCTCTCTATCCCTCGCCCCCTCTCTATCCCTCGCCCCCTCTCTATCCCTCGCCCCCTCTCTATCCCTCGCCCCCTCTCTATCCCTCGCCCCCTCTCTATCCCTCGCCCCCTCTCTATCCCTCGCCCCCTCTCGATCCCCCGCCCCCTCTCGATCCCCCGCCCCCTCTCGATCCCCCGCCCCCTCTCGATCCCCCGCCCCCTCTCGATCCCTCGCCCCCTCTCGATCCCCCGCCCCCTCTCGATCCCCCGCCCCCTCTCGATCCCCCGCCCCCTCTCGATCCCCCGCCCCCTCTCGATCCCCCGCCCCCTCTCGATCCCCCGCCCCCTCTCGATCCCCCGCCCCCTCTCGATCCCCCGCCCCCTCTCGATCCCCCGCCCCCTCTCGATCCCCCGCCCCCTCTCGATCCCCCGCCCCCTCTCGATCCCCCGCCCCCCTCTCGATCCCCCGCCCCCTCTCGATCCCCCGCCCCCCTCTCGATCCCCCGCCCCCTCTCGATCCCCCGCCCCCTCTCGATCCCCCGCCCCCTCTCGATCCCCCGCCCCCCTCTCGATCCCCCGCCCCCTCTCGATCCCCCGCCCCCTCTCGATCCCCCGCCCCCTCTCGATCCCCCGCCCCCTCTCGATCCCTCGCCCCCTCTCTTTTTCTTTTCTCCTCCGAATGGGATTTTAGTACTCGTGTTTTTTATTATTTATTGTAAATTGGTAAAGATCTAAAAGTTGTAGGCATTTGAACAATGAGTGTTTTCAAAAGTGACCTATATATGTAATATATTACTGTGTTGTATCGATTTGGGCTAAAAACATACGCAGATGTGTAAACTATAAACATGAACTTATTTTTAGAAAAAAACAGAATTTGTGAAAAAGCTATTTTTATATAGAGGATTCGGTCTTGTGTTATGTCAACAGACAGCCTGCGGCCTGAGGGACATGCTTATTTTTTTAATCTAGCTGTGGAGGGATGGGGTAGTAGGAAAGATGGAGAGGACAGTGTTCGGTAAAAGATGTTACAGGGCCCTCACGTGGGAGAGTATTAATGCCCGGGGTACGCTCTTAGTGAGTGCATCTCGTGCCATTCTTCTGCTTCTTGGTGTGAAGCCTTCAGGTCCCCTTGCCTTGAGCGTTTGAGGACCCCTTTAGGCTTCTGGGCTCTGAACATAAGGTAGAAGTAGCCCAGAAGATCTTAGTTTCTCCTCCTTCATCCTAGGAATGAGGGGGTCTTCCCACCGTCTTCGGCTGGAGCCCTCAGACGTGGACTGGATATTCACCAGGAGGAAAGCTGCCACCAGTCCACTCTGGCTCAGGCTCCTGGGGGAGCTTCTGCCACCTACTTTGCCCAGATGCTTCCAATGGGTCCCCGGGCCAAAAGGCTATCAAGGGCTAGTGAGACTCCTCTGCTCCACTGGTGTGTGGAGTACTTAGGTACCCAAATCACAAGACGTACTCCGTTCAAAAATCGTGCCGTGGTCATGTGTCCGTAAAGCAAAAGTGTGCTAGATAGGCTACCTATTACATACCCTATCAAGCATAAAGTGAGGCCGGAGGAACATCTCTCACCTGGACCTTCAACTGGGTGCTGGGGTGCAAAGTGATGCGGTCCCCCAACCCGTAGCCCCTCTTCAGCAATACAGAGCCCATTTTATCACTCCAAAAATCTGGCTCTTTTGCACCCTCATGATCTCTAAATCTGTTACCACAATAATCATTTAGCTTATGGTGAGCAATAAGGGTGAAAGAAGTTCTCCACCGTACAGAAAATAAATAGTACATTTTATAATCCCATTTGAATATCTAAAATATAGTTAAAAAGCGTATTTCTCACTCAGGTTTCCCAAAAATACAGTCGCTGTACTGCACTCTGGGAGACTGGGCGGGGATATGCAAATGAGAATACAATCTATTACAAGTTCTTCTACCTCTGTGTGATTTTACCATTTTTTGTTGTGTAAAACCATTGTGCTGGCCTTTTTGCACATTCAGGGACCATATATGGGGGGTTTCATATGAAGCAGGTTCCTGGGGTAGGAGGATTATAATATAATTGCATATTATAGAATTTGACAGGATACAGAAGATTTCTCATTTTACTAGGAATATAATACACCTCTATTTACTTATATTTACACTTTATTTTATTAAGAACTGCAAAAAAGCTCATTTTTTTTCTCTACGTAAAATCATACAAATGGTAACTCTAAGGGGCGGCCTTCTGTCGCTAATGAAGACACTGTACATATATATATATATATATATATATATATTTATTTATATATTTATTTATATATATATATATATATTTATTTATATATTTATTTATTTATTTATTGTTATCGGACTGTTCCTTAGATCTCCTGCCCGGATATTGCTGTTTACACTCCGGTGATTTCTATCGTTTGCTAAATTGCTAGTAATAGAAGTGAAGACTGTGTATTTTCTCACATTTAATCTTAAAAAGAAAGTGATGAATATTTTATAGGTTCTTTGATTTTTTTCATGTTGAGACAAAATACGTCTTGGAAGGGCCGCTCTTATCCCACTGCTGTCTCCGTGAAGGACAGCGCTCTCTGATCTGCGCAGCGCGTTAATGGAGCTCTCCTGGTGCCTTTTATCCTTTGTCTTAAAAGCATGTCAGCCCAGATTTTCATGGCCCGTCTCGGTGACAAGTTGTCATCTCCAGCCCAGCGATTGTAAGTTTTTATGATTGCAAAGAGAGTTTATTAGGGATCAGTAATCCATATGATGTTGCAAGCATGTCGTGCGTACAAATAGCGCGCTAGAATAGCAATGACACGGGACATATTGCTGTATCTGTACCCTCTGATAGGATTAAATAGCACTGTAAGAATGTTACCCCGTGCACATCACTTCTTATTTTATACTAGCCTGAAATAATACCCTGCAGTACTTGAGCAATAAGGGATTGTTCTAGATTTCTATTTTTATTCAAATGGCAACAAAGTTGGAGTTGGTCTGGAACATATTTCTTGGTGACTAAATAGGCAGCCGGACAATATTGGCTCAATTCGTAATAGAATTGTTATTTAAATTTAAATAGTCTCAGTCACCCAGCACAAAATTACATTTCTTTTTTTTTTTTTTTTTTCTTCTTTTTTATTTTTTTTTATTTTTTTTTTTACATTTTTTTTTTTTTTTTTACAAATACTGTTTAATAGTAATGAAGGGGATGCAGGAAATCTGCACCTTTTGGCACCAATCTAATTCCAAAAGAATAGAAAGCATAAAAAAACAGGTTAGATAGATAGCTAGAACAAGACCACAAGTATCTAAATCATTTATAACATGAAGATATCACATGGCCCATTTATAATGTATTTGGGTGTTTTTAATAGGCTGTTGAGACATGGAGGATTTATGGATTTACTAGGTATATAATATCCCTGTGTATATATATATTTACTGTCATGTATTTTATTTTATTAAGTGCTTATAAGCTCTGTTTTTATTTCCTAAAATCAAACAAATAGTCTCTGTATGGGTCTGCCCTCTGCAGCTCACACAGACGCATACGGAGTGTGCATTTTCTTATGCTAACCAATAGATGACCATCTCTCAGGATCATGCTGCTGAAATAAGTACCTGCCTAAGACACTTCACTGCACATCCAGCAATGCAGAGTCTGTGTCTGCATAAGATGCAGTGGGCAGACTA
The DNA here is from genome assembly GCA_027410445.1 of Discoglossus pictus. NCBI lineage: Eukaryota > Metazoa > Chordata > Amphibia > Anura > Alytidae > Discoglossus > Discoglossus pictus. The sequence goes on along the minus strand of CM050166.1, from coordinate 420,960,133 downwards.
ATTTGCGGACTTTTTGTTTGATTTTAGGCTGTACATAGAGAGTTTATAAACATGTCTTAAAAACCACAGCCAGGGTTGCTCTTCCATAGCGTTTTATCATCAAAAACACTTGAATTCACCTTAAGTTCCTGGCTTGATCCGGTCGACTCTTCTCACTTAAGAGCATGAACAACTTGCTGTATATTTTACTAGCCGTTTTTTTCCTGGAGTGTATCATTCCTGAGATTGAGCATTGTTGTGCTACATTATTATGCTAATGCATGACTCCCAAATACTAATTAGCTGGTTTGATGTGGCAATTAATAATACAGTCTGGTTATATCTGGTGGAAAAAACAATATGCCCCAATGTTGTCATGGGGTTTGATCCCTTGCACTCTAAGCTTTGCATAAGTGTACATAGAGTTTCCTAAACAATACTGAATGTCTCTGGGTTGTTTTTTTTTGTACCATAGAGAGAAAAAATGCTAGTATAAGGCAGATGTTAATGCCCTTTTTTAATGGTGGGGGTATGGGCAGTGGTGGGGAAACATTAAATAAAAAAATAAATAAAACAAGGATTTTTTTTTTTATTTACTACCATTGCTCAGATTTACATTAAAGGTACATTGAAAGCATTTTTTTTTTCCTTTTGTTGCATCTAAAAGAAGCTATTTGATATTGTACTGCTGTGTTTATAAATGATGCTTTCAAGCAGATAATGGATTCAAATGTTTACCTGATGTGGGTGCTTGCCTGTGTCAGCCAATGAGCAGTGATAATCATTCCTGTTATGATTGCGCCAGCGGCATGGAGCTGCTGAAATTGTTCATAGTTTGCAAGCGCTGCTAAGATCATATACAATTTCCAAGCTTATATATACTATCTAAAGGGACATGGAAATATCCCTTTCTTTGTTGCATTTAGTAATGTTTGTAATGCTTTTGTGTGTTTGCATCATTCAGTTGAGTCCGACTCTCTGTGACCTCCATGCACTGCAACATACCATGCAGATCGACTTGTTTTTTTATGGCATAGATACTGTAGTGGGTTGCCAGTTCCTTCTCTGGTGGGCCACAACATACAGCTCCTGGTATTCCTAGGTGGTGTCCCATCCAAGTAATAACCAGGCCCAACCCTGCTTGGCTTCAGGGTGGTGTGACCTCTTGGTTCCTTTACTGGGATCAAACCCGGGTCGCAGTGGTGAAAGCACTGCATCCTAACCACTGGAACCCATTAATTGTTCCATGTGCCTTTAAATTTGATAATTGCTTCTTTAAGCTTTTTTTTTTTTTTTTTTTTACTCAATCTTTATTTGGTTCTAAGTCCTGTGACATCACACTTTCATTCACAGACTGCTCACCACAATGATGGGATTGGTTCCCAGGCTGTGTGACCAATAGGAAGGGAACAAAGTCAGCAGGAATCATGGGAACCAGGAGAGAGGAAACTTCCCAGCAAGAACAGAAAATCTATCACTAGAGCAGCCAGCCTTATTTATATCCTTGGCAATGTCTTGGGTCACCAGCTACACCTGAGCTGAGGACCACCGGCACAAAATATTCTCCTTAGAAATTACTGAATGCTTGGGGAGGCCTCATGTGATATAATATAATAGGTATTTTAACAGTTTCTATTCTAGTAATAATCAGTTATACAGCCTTTCTGATCCGCCTCTGAGAGAGTGATATCTCTTGGTTATGGGAGATAATTGCTAATTACCCCCTGAAGCTCTGAACCTTTTGTCTTCAGTGTAAAGCCATATGCAAAGAAAAGACTGGGCATGCTCAGTCCCCAGGGATATTATCTAACCAGCCTAGTTACCTCTTGCGGTCTGAGCATGCCCAGTCTTTTCTTTTTCACATGCCTTTACACTGAAGACAGAAGATTCAGAGCCCCAAGACATAATTGGAGATGATCCCATTAGCAAGACATATGAGTCAGACGTTTTTAATAGAAACATAGATTTAACAGCAGTTAGGCCCATGTTGTCTGTCCATTCTCTCTACCTAAATGTCTGACCAGGCCTGCTGAACGTTATTAAATAAATAAGACGTTTGTCCAATACAAAAGGTATCAAATTAAATTGCAATACTCATTATGAATCTAATATATATATATATATATATATATATATATATATATATATATATATATATATATATATATATATATATTCCAGTTTATGATTGCGCCAGCAGCAGCAAGGAGCTGCTATATGGCGCTGCCAAGATTGCGCATAGTTTGCAAGCGCTGCTGAGATCATATACAATTTCCTAGCTTAAACCTTTACACTAACCCTTAGCCTGAAGCTATGATATCAGCAGTGACATCTAGCGGATGCTCACTGCTGCTGCCAGTGCTGGAGGCCCGCCAGCGCACTCCTAACCGGAAAGGACCATAAAGTAATCACTGGTGGTCCAGTGGTTAGGATTCGGTGCTTTCCACTGTGACCTGGGTTCGATTTCAGTCAGGGAACCAAGAGGTCACACCACCCTGAAGCCATGTAAGGTTGTGCATGGTCAGTACTTGGATGGGAGACCACCTAGGAATACCAGGAGCTGTATGCTGTGGCCCACTGGAGAAGGAACTGGCAACCCACTCCATTAATAACAAGTGGATCAGCATGGTGTTATGACTCATGAGGTCACAGAGTGTCGGACATGACTGAACAACATAAACATATACAATATAGATAGATGTGTGTATTTGCTATAGTTAAACACTTTTCTTTAAATTAACATTTATTTGATCAAATTGTCAATGAAATTAAATGACCCCATATTTTAGACCTCCTGCTAAATCATGTAACTGCTTGTCCTTTACGTGTCTCTGTATATACCCATCACGCGTGTGCTGTGGGCAGGTCCTGTGATTTACACGCCGCGTTGCTGGGCTATGTATATACTTCATGACAGTTGTGCTGACAAGGTCCAAATGACGGTGCCACTTCCATGCAGAGGCCCCCGAAGGAAGCGCAGCTCTACACAAATGTCTCCCATGCTTCAGGAGGATCCAGTTTACAGCCTTTAATGTTGACAGAGAAAATCATTGGCTGCTGACAAATGGGGACAGCTGCTGTGTGCGGTGCGCTGTGTAGCTCTACAGAAATAGATTAGCTGAATAAGAAAACCTCCCCGTGTTTGATGCACGTTTTATGTGATAATGCAGGAAAAATACCCCCCCCCCCCCAACACACACACACCTGCTAATAATAGTGATTACTAGGTATATATTATTCCTGTGTACCTATGTACTTTTATCTACTTTATTTTATTATAAGTACGTATAAGTTCTGTTTTTACTGCCTAAAGTCAAACAAATGCCCCCTGCAGCTCATGAAGACACATGCTCTGCTGTACTTGCTGTACAATATCTCATACTAACAAGTCTGTGACCATCTCTCAGCAACCTTCTGCAAAATGCTGTTGAGAGTTGGTCCCTGATAGGCTAGGAGGCTACACTACAACATGCAGCCCTACAGAGTATGTGTCTGCATAGGTTGCAGTGGACAGACCCATACAGGGAATATTTGTATGATTTAGGCACATAAAAGTAAATAGATACACAAGGATATTTTATATATTTTATATATATATATATATATATATATATATTTTCTTTTTTTTATATATATATATATATATATATATAAATAATGCTTCCCGATTCCTTTAATTAATTAGTTTATTTAATACATTAATTTAATTAACATTTTGCGGAAGAGATTCCCTGTACATTGTTAATTACGTCACAAATTCTGGCTTACCAACAAGCAAGTGGTACCATCCTTGCCTGTTTGGAGCTTGAAGGGAGGGGGCTATATTAGTAGGTTTATTCTTTTAACTGAATCTAGCTGGTTTCTAATCCTGTTAGAAACAAAGCCTGAATGTCTGCTGCCTCTAACGCAAAACTAAATGGAATACTTTAAAATAAACATGGCTATTAATTTTAACTATTTTGCACATTATTAAGTTAACCTCTTCAAAAGAGAAATCCATTGTGGACTCCTTTGCATGTCCCTGCCCAGATTCCCAGAGTGCAGTGCAATAACTGTATTTCTTGGAATCCTTTGCAGGAATTGTTTATCTTATTTTTAGAAATGTAAATGTACTATTTATTTTAAGAGCATATATTAGTTTTCTGTGGTCCTTTTAAGGACATTTAAGGGCTTCTAAGGTTACACATTTGAATGTAGCTTATAAAACTTGAGCATTGCAGCCTGAATACTGCTAAGGGTCTTCTCAGACTACTTGAATGCTGTTTAGGGTCTTCTCAGACTACTTGAATGCTGTTTTAGGGTCTTCTCAAACTACTTGAATGCTGTTGTGGGTCTCCTCAGACTACTTGAATGCTGTTGTGGGTCTCCTCAGACTACTTGAATGCTGTTGTGGGTCTTCTCAGACTACTTGAATGCTGTTGTGGGTCTTCTCAGACTACTTGAATACTGTTGTGGGTCTTCTCAGACTACTTGAATACTGTTGTGGGTCTTCTCAGACTATTTGAATACTGTTGTGGATCTTCTCAGACTATTTGAATACTGTTGTGGGCCTTCTCAGACTACTTGAATGCTGTTGTGGGCCTTCTCAGACTACTTGAATGCTGTTGTGGGCCTTCTCGGACTACTTGAATGCTGTTGAGGGCCTTCTCGGACTACTTGAATGCTGTTGAGGGCCTTCTCGGACTACTTGAATGCTGTTGTGGGCCTTCTCGGACTACTTGAATGCTGTTGTGGGTCTTCTCAGACTACTTGAATGCTGTTGTGGGTCTTCTCAGACTACTTGAATACTGTTGTGGGCCTTCTCAGACTACTTGAATGCTGTTTAAGGGCCTTCTCAGACTACTTGAATTATGTTTTAGGGTCTTCTCAGACCACCTAGTAAGTTTCTGCCTATTTCTTAACAATTATTATATAATGTTATCTATTAGAATACCGCCTGTACATGTATAAATCATATAATCTAGTATTTCAATGCTTCTGTATTTATTTTATATGTATTTTTATTCATTTTCTAAACTGTTTTTCTTATTTTTGTAATTTCTTGGGGTCACTATTTAGTTGTCTCTGGCTTTGTAAATCTTCCCCAGTGACTTCTACAATGCAAAATGTTTTGCACCCCATACAAGTTTAATATCTGGAGATGTTTGGGAAATCCAGTGTGCTCCATAGTGGACACTTGTCATGTTCCTCCGGAAGAGAAATGAGCATGTGCTTTTACAGATGCAGTAAAACAATTTTTTTTGTGTAAGGCACTTCTTAGAGGTATATTAAAGTTTTTTGGCTGTTCCATGATTAACATCTGCTGACATTGAGCGGTGAAGGCTCTGTGAGCACAAAGATTTATAGTTTCTTGCTGAACTTCAGGAATTTTTTTTAGCTGATCCCAGCAGTCCTTTCTCTGCACAGATTAATTTGTGAAGGATTGACTATTTCTTCTTCTGCTCTCTGCATGGAGCTGCTGTTAGGGATTTGTCTGGGAGAATGTCAGAGTCTCATGTAAACAGACATTTAATTTATAAATTTCTTGGTGAAAAAAGAACGTATTGCAAAAATTCAAAAAGTATTTCAACATGGTTTTATGAGAACTTTACAGTTGTGTGCTCCAAGCTGTACTGCCCCTTTCAGATCAGCTTCTTGTAAATAAGTTAACTCTTAGCAACTTGCTGTATAATCATATATTTATGCAACAAAGTGATTGTGTTCACAATCTGAAAATTTGATTTAAATAATTATATTTCTAATTCAGTCTATTAAGCTTAATTTTAACTACAACGCTGTCCTAGATTTTTTTTTTCATCAAATGTAATTAAACTAATGTTCTTAAATTAAATTATATTTAACATTGTGACAAATTATTGTTTTTCTAAATGTTCTTTGACTAGGAAAGTGGTATTTAAAGGTCTAGTGTAGTTCCAGAAAAGTATATAACTAACAATAGCAGCTTTTTGGAGAAAATGGGAATTTTTGAAGATTGTCTGTTTTATCACTTCCTAAAATCCTGGACCAGAGAAATGTTTTATTTTATAATCGATCAGTGGAGTGAGGGCTTAGGAAGCAGTGAGGAGGATTAGTTACATCATTGGATCTCAGTGAATTTGACACCAACTCCCTTCCCTGCACATGCTTAGAAGTAGCGTGCTTGCATCACTAAATACAGGCCCTGCTCTCCAGAAATATAAGAGCCCCTCTTGCATATAAGAACCTTCATGAAACTATTAAGGATGCCTCAAGGGTCTAGCAGAGTGATATGTAGTATATGTCTTAATTTCATTAGTGTTTTCAGACATGCATATTTTTATTTTATGGAAGATTTCTAGATTTGACTACGACTAGAACATACCTGTGTATCTACTTACTTTTATGTACTTTTTTTATTTTATTAAGAAATGCAGTGGGCAGACCCATACAGGGACTATTTGTTTGAATTTATGCAATGAAAACAGAACTTTTATAATTACTTCTTAATAAAATGAAGTACCTCAAAGTAAATAGACACACAGGGATATTATATACCTAGCAAATCTAGGAACTTTCCTTTAAACCCCAGGACTGGCATCCTGTGTGATGATCAAATACTGGTCTCTGTTCCAACACTGTTCTCATTCATATTAAAGAATTGGCAATCAATATCTGTTTATCTTGATGAGTCACTTAAGAGAACCACAAGGCTCTTCTTACTGCTGTCCTTGGCCAACTGGAGTTGAACAATGTTTTAATAAAGAGATTTTCTTGAAAACCACATCCTTATTTTTATGAGCAGATCTAAAGACTTGTGTTTAACCAACAAACATAATTGTAAAATACCCGACAGAGACACTTCCTACAATTGCTGCCAAGCTGCTCTTTTGAACTATGTGCAAGGTAGAATCAACAATGACATTTGTCTTTTGTGTATTCTCAGCAACAGAGTTGGTTATTTTATAAGTCAAAGTTGCTGTTGCATGTGCTGCTGCTGTAGTTGCCCCTGTTGCACGTGCTGCTGCTGTATTTGCCCCTGTTGCACGTGCTGCTGTATTTGCCCCTGTTGCATGTGCTGCTGCTGCTGCTGTATTTGCCCCTGTTGCATGTGCTGCTGCTGTAGTTGCCCCTCTTGCATGTGCTGCTGCTGTATTTGCCCCTGTTGCACGTGCTGCTGTATTTGCCCCTATTGCATGTGCCGCTGCTGCTGTAGTTGCCCCTGTTGCATGTGCTGCTGCTGTAGTTGCCCCTGTTGCATGTGCTGCTGCTGTAGTTGCCCCTCTTGCATGTGCTGCTGTAGTTGTTGGTGTGGTGGTTGTGGTTGCTGTTGCTGTAGTTGTTGGTGCTATAGTTGCTGCTGTTGCATGTGCAACAAAAACAAAGCACTTATTGTTCAGATTGGCTTTGCCAGAAAAGCTCTTCTCCTGGTGCTCATTTGCCGTTTTATCTGGGTGTTTAATTTTTTCCTGGCTCGCAATTCTATTGTTGGAATGTGAGAAGTGAAAGTAGTAGATGTCAAATTATTTAAGTGTGTGTGTGATTTTATATATTATATATCTATATTATATATATATATATATATATATATATATATATATATATATATATATATATATATATATATATATATATATATATTAAGCCTCTCAGGCTCCAGGGGAGTGTTAGTCAGACAAACTTGAGCTTTCTAAACACAAACAAACTTCAGAAATTAAGATTTCTCTTAACAAATATACTCACAAAAGTGAGTGTTGAAGGACCACCATAATTCATGAAAGTCACCTGTTTGTGAAGGTACAGTGGATATAAAAAGTCTACACACCCCTGTTTAAAATGTCAGGTTTCTGTGCTGTAAAAAAATGACAAAGATAAATCATTTCAGAACTTTTTCCACCTTTAATGTGACCTATAAACTGTACAGCTCAATTGAAAAACAAACTGAAATGTTTTAGGTGGAGGGAAGAAAAATAAAAAATAAAAATAATGTGGTTGCATAAGTCTGCACACCCTCTTATAACTGGGGATGTAGCTGTGTTCAGAATTAAGCAATCACATTTCAAATTGTGTAAAATAGGAGTCAGCATGCACCTGCCATCATTTAAAGTGCCTCTGATTAACCCCAAATAAAGTTCAGCTCCTCTAGTTGGTCTTTCCTGAAATTTTCTTAGTCGCGTCCCACAGCAAAAAAGCCATGGTCCACAGAGAGCTTCCAAAGCATCAGAGGGATCTCATTGTTAAAAGGTATCAGTGAGGAGAAGGGTACAAAAGAATTTCCAAGGCATTAGATAGACCATGGAACATCAAGTGGAGAAAATATGGCACAACAGTGACATTACCAAGAACTGGCGCTCCCTCCAAAATTGATGAAAAGACGAGAAGAAAACTGGTCTGGAAGGCTACCAAGAGGCCTACAGCAACATTAAAGGAGCTGCAGGAATATCTGGCAAGTACTGGCTGTTTGGTACATGTGAGAACAATCTCCCGTATTCTTCATATGTCTGGGCTATGGGGTAGAGTGGCAAGACGAAAGCCTTTTCTTACGAAGAAAAACATCCAAGCCAGGCTACATTTTCCAAAAACACATATGAAGTCTCCCAAAAGCATGTGGGAAAAGGTGTTATGGTCTGATGAAACCAAGGTTCAACTTTTTGGCCATAATTTCAAAAGATATGTTTGGCGCAAAAACAACACTGCACATCACCAAAAGAACACCATACCCACAGTGAAGCATGGTGGTGGCAGCATCATGCTTTGGGGCTGTTTTTCTTCAGCTGGAACTGGGGCCTTAGTTAAGATAGAGGGAATAATGAACTGTTCCAAATACCAGTCAATATTGGCACAAAACCTTCAGGCTTCTGCTAGAAAGCTGAACATGAAGAGGAACTTCATCATTCAGCATGACAACGACCCGAAGCATACATCCAAATCAACAAAGGAATGGCTTCACCAGAAGAAGATTAAAGTTTTGGAATGGCCCAGCCAGAGCCCAGACCTGAATCCGATTGAAAATGTGTGGGGTGATCTGAAGAGGGCTGTGCACAGGAGATGCCCTCGCAATCTGACAGATTTAGAGTGTTTTTGCAAAGAAGAGTGGGCAAATCTTGCCAAGTCAAAATGTGCCTTGCTGATAGACTCATACCCAAAAAGACTGAGTGCTGTAATAAAATCACAAGGTGCTTCAACAAAGTATTAGTTTAAGGGTGTGCATACTTATGCAACCATATTATTTTATTTTTATATTTTTTCTTCCCTCTACCTAAAAGATTTCAGTTTGTTTTTCAATTGAGTTGTACAGTTTATAGGTCACATTAAAGGTGGAAAAAGTTCTGAAATGATTTATCTTTATCCTTTTTTTACAGCACAGAAACCTGACATTTTAACAGGGGTGTGTAGACTTTTTATATCCAATGTATGTAATAAACTATCAACATGAACAACTATGTAAGCCATTGGCATAAAAACATTTAGTCAGAAATCAGAATTTTTTAAGCTTGTTTGTGAATAGAACAATAGTTTTGTGCTTATTGCATCGCTTCCTGAGAGCTGACCCATGCGGGTGTGTTTATCAGTGGAGAATGCATGGTAGATGAGGTAACAAGGGGAGACCAGAGGTTACTAGGTCAGAAATTGCCTCTTGCATCAGGAAATGCAATTTACACACACGCGCACAGACACTGTAAAGGGAATTTTTGCAGAGAGTGTATGTACACGGGGATAACTCTAAACCTCCTCTTCATATGCACATAATCTGGAATTCCCCAAGCTTCCCACAAGGATAACGTTTATGAGATCAAGCAGTTTAAGCTCTATCCTTTGTGAAAACACAACCTGACTCTCATAAGCTTATCACTAATATGAAACTTCTTGGGCAAATGTCTAAATAATTACTGTTTTAAATGTTGCATTGTAAACTTTTATTTCTGGCTCTTGCATATACTGTATGTATATACTTGTGTCCCTACCTCCCTACCTGTCCCTACTTGTGTCTGTGCTGCTTACTAATACCTATATTTTACATAAAGTTTTCTGTTCATCCATGTGTAAAATACCAATTCATATTTTATTATTTCTATATAAAAACCCTGTGTTGTGACAATAATGTTCAATGTCTAGTTATGGACTAGGATACATACTTTGGACTGTATTTCATGGTCCTGAAGTGACTCGTTGTTTCTGATTACTCTTGCCATACAGTTTCACTATTTTATTATTATCTTGTTATATATTTTTATATTTATTAATGTCTGCATATTTTGCTCCAAAAACAAGTATTTATTTACTGTGGGATTGCAAAACACTCCAAACTATATCCAGTAAGAAAAAAATACATTCTTGTTGTACGTACATGCCTCCGGTATGGCAGAAGACCTGTTTTTTTTTTTTTTTTTTCAAAATAATTTTCTGTAAACAATATTTTCGCTGCCACTAAGCATTCTGGGTCATGACATGCAAATGAGTCAAAAGGACCAACCTATTGCCTACTTAAGAGCACTGTTCAATGAAAAAAATATATGTTTGAAAAGCTTGATTAAGAGCATAATTAAAAGGAAAAAACATATTTTTTTTAATTTTGAAAACATTAAATGTTGATGTGTCCGTTGGATCATGGAGGACTCCATGATACATAGGTAGACGTTGTGTACGGGAGAGGGGCGTTTACATTCCTGAAGAGCTGTGTTTGTATCTATTAATGCAACTTGTTTCTAGGCCTGTAAAGAGGGCTGGATGTGGTTGATTGCAGTTGTATGCAATTATCTAACAAAGGCTGTTGACTTGTCCCTCTTCCCTGTCCATCTCACCCTCCACTGAAACCTAGGAAAGCACACCTCCATGACCCAGCTCTCAGGACATGATGTAACAAACACAAAATGGATTTCCATGGCTTCCACAGATACTACTATTGTTTGGTAGATACTTATCCTTCTTCCTTGAGCTGCAGTGGCCCTTTAATACGGATCCACTTATTCCTATGTACATTGCTCTCAGACAGCCCTAGTAACCTAATGAAACCTCTCGCTCCCAGTCCTGTTATTTATACCAAATATTCTAATTTTCTCTGGTATTTGGGCTGACTCACTGGCTTTCCATGTCTATAACACCTGTATTTATAGGTAACTAAATATAACTCCCTTTTCTGCTTTGCCTAAAGCCATTATTAAAATGCTCACATTGCAGTCGTGTTCAAGATTATTTCCTGCTTAAAAATTCCTTAAGATACTACAGGAAGGAAACATTAGGACTTTGGGCTCTTTTTATCATTTAAATACTGTGGCCATTTGTCATTCAGGTTTAGTATGCCAACTGCAAGGAGTTAAAGGGATATGGATGGTATATAATATACCTGTGGATCTATTTTCCTTTTTTATGCGCTTTTATTTTATAAAGAAGTGCTTATTAGTTGTGCCTAAAACCGAACAAATAGTCCCTGTATGGGTTTGCCCACTTCAGTGTATGTAGATACAGACTCTATGGGAGTGCAGTGTGTCATAGCCTATCAAGGACCTTGTCCCAGCAGTATGTTGCGGAGAGATGGTTACTGATTGGTTAGTGTGAGGCACAGCACAGTCAGTAGTACTTATGCTGCAGTGGGCAGACCCATACACAGACTGTTTGATTTTAGGCAGTAACAATTGAGTTTACAAGCACTTATTAATACAATCACATAATAGTGGTCAAACTGCGATTCGTCGTCATGCTTGCGAGCCTCACAAAGCGAGGTGAGCTGTTGACGCATAGAAGCCTTCCGAGCTCGGATCACTTAGATGGTGCTCATAGTCCTGCGAGGTGAGCTGTTGAGGCATTGAAACACGCAAGACTTAAGCAAAATGAGCGCCAAAGGCGCTCCTGCGAGGCGAGCAGTTGAGCCATTGAAGTACGCGGGACTTAACCTGCAAGCACTTGAGGAACACGGGACCTAGAAAAAAAAAATCCGACCTCGGAATCTCGCGGGCAAACGGCCGAATAGCGGAAAGAAAAAAAAACAAAAAGAAAAAAACACACACACAGCACGGGGGGAACGCCAGGACGCCTGGGAGTGAGGTTGCATGCAAAATTAAGCCAGCTAAGCGAGGAAAAAAAATTAAACCGAGGCTAAAGGGGAGACAGAGGTGCGCAAATCACTGCCAGGCACGTAGGAGATGCAAAATGTACCATTACAATGGACGGAAAATGCTTGCGAGCCAAGTAACACATAGAATAAAGACGCCATTTTACAACACCAACTTGGAAATAATAACATTATGATTCTAAAACGGTTTGGCCTCGCGCACGCATCCTATTTACACTGCACATTTGGCACACTGCTGACACTTTCTCCTCAGGTGATCAGCAGTCCAACTGTACATTTTGTGATGCAGGAAAATCCAAAGAGATTGTTAGCTCTTCAGGATATTGATTGCTGCATATTAAATATAAATAGGTAAAGTATATTCATTTATTATTTCGTATCAACTTAATTCACTGTACTAAAAAAATTGTATATTTTACACTGTACTTATATATCTGTTTTTGCGATGAGCGCCGCAGGTGATCGTTGCAAAGGAGGAAACTTGAAATTTATGAGGGGATAGGCTCGCAATGAGCGACAAAGGTCCTCAGAGGAACAAAAGCCTATAATCTATTAAAATCCATAAACCTTCCATATCCCTTTAAAATGAATCCATTATGTAAGTTCAGTACATTTTTCACAATTACCATCCCACTTAGACCTGAAGCTTATTTTTATATGTTAAATCATCACAGTTGGCTCTACTCTCTGATCCATTTGATTTTCAGGGCTTTGACCATTGATTGATTATAGCCATTTGACTCATAACCTTTAATGTATTGCAGACTAAATGGTGCTAAAGGGTTTGTAACATCCCATCTAGCTACCATGCATAAAAATGTTGTTTTAAATCATCCCTTTTTAGTGTCTGACTCTATATACAGTATTTAATCTAACACGGCATTGATTTTGCAGGCTTTGGAAATTCCAGGAGATAAGGAGCTCTTATAATGTGACTGCTGGCTCCTTAGTCTGCATATACTTCAGATATAATCCCTTCTCTGACTCCTCATCAGCTTATTTTCATAGTGCAAAGTAACTTTACTCCTTAGTGATGCAGAACATAAGACTGCTTTCATACCCGTTCATGGATAGTCAAGACGTACCTGCAAATTGGACCCTTTTTTTCTTACCGTACTGCCTCAAAAATCTGAATTAGACTACAAGAATCCACAGTGGCTTTCATCACTTCCTGACAGATGAACAAAAGTGGTGTTTTTTTGTTTAGCAGTGGAGGGAGGAATGGGGAGGAGGGAAAAAGGAGAGGTAAGGAAAATGTGTTGGATAATTGGATCTCATTAAATTTGACTGCACCCCCATTCTCCTGGATATGCCCTAAAGCAGGAAGCTTGCATCAATAAATGCAAGCTCTGCTCTCCACTTATGCAAACCCCACTCACACACATGCAACCAAAGTATCTTGGTTGCCTCCAGGGTCCAGCAGAAGTATCAACAGTGTTTTTAATTAAATACTAGCTTTATTGCTTCTTGCCTACCTGAATATTCGGTGCTTTCACCACTATGACCTGGGTTCGAATCCAGTCAGGGAACAAAGAAGCCATGCATGGATGGGAGGCCACCTAGGAATACCAGTAGCTGTATGCTGTGGCCTAGTGGAGAAGGAACTGGCAACCCACTCCAGTATCTCTGCCGGGAATACCAAGTGGATCAGCATGGTGTGTTACAGTCCATGGGGTCACATAGTCTGACCCGACTGTGAGACACACACACACACACGTGTCCTTTGCCTGGGGTTTTTTAATATGTCAACGTTCTCCTTGTACTTTTCGCCATGTCGTTATTTGTTAACCTATTGCATGTTTTTTTCTTAAAAAAATATGAATTCACAAATAGATTTGGACCCAGGCAAATTTTAGGAATATTAATCGAAATAGGCCGATCGCCAACCCTGTTTATATGGAGCAATAAACTTATGAAGCCACAATACACAACCAGTATTGTGGAGTGTACACTTTTTCAACTGTATATTTCCTATTTTGCTCAGTGACGGTCCCCCATGTTTATATTCCCTTATTGCTCCTGCTTACAAGGATACCTAATGTACATAGTTCCTTATTTCTACTAAATACAAGACCAATCTCTTCTATGCCAGGCTGGTATTTCCAGTTCTACCTCCATGTTTGCCTGTACCGTAGTGTTTATATTGGCACACAATTATATATTTACTCTTGCGCCATCCAGAAATCCAGAGCCAGCACTTTTTATAGATACTAGATCAATACAGTTAGTACAGCAGATCCGTTTGTCAAACCATTTGGCCAAAGCAAGTGATAGCCCATTATTTATCAGTTAAGCACTGCTGTATTTATAGGCAATCAATTTACTGTTTTGTTTTGCTTACTAAAACGTGCCCAATATTGTTATGAATATGTAATGATTGAATTAAGCTTTAAGGCATTAACTTATTCTCATCATCAATTCTGAAATACTAATAATCTCAAATGATTTTCTTGTACCCGCAGTCTTAATACATTTTAGTTTTACTACTCAAATGATCTTTTATAAAGGGGTGTGCAGTTTGGAAATAATGTATAAGGGGTAGGGGGGTTGGGTGTCCTGCCAGTTAGGGGCTGGGCGGGAGGGCCAGTGCCTGACCCCCTTTATAGTGCGTGGAGATAATCACAGTTTGAACACTATATATATATATATATATATATATATATATATATATATATATATATATATATATATATATATATATATATATATATATATATATATATTTTTTTTTTTTTTTTTTTTTTTATATATATTTATCTATTTTTTTAAATAATTTTCATCTTAATTTTGTTAATGATCAATCCCTAGCTGAAACATTTGGATCATCTTGTTAGGGAATCGCAGTAGTCTTTGAACCATGACCTTTAGTGACCTGTTTAGTAAATTTACCTGTGGTGTTTAATTATTGACCACATTTTTTATATATGTAACCTGAAAAAGGGTGTATAGTATATTGTGGTTGACTTGTTATATTATCTGTACAGGAAATGTTATGCTTAGTTGATTTGTTCTGTAGAGCCAAAGTGCTGTTCATCTATATTTACCTTTGTTGGCCATATGGTAACTGAACAAGATTATGGCTTTATGTGGTTATCGGTGAACTGAACTGTGTAACGGTTTTATTCCCATGCTTAATAAATAGTACATTTGTGCTCACATTTGAATGTCTAAAAATAAGTTATAAAAAAAAATGTTAGTGATCAGAATTTCAAGAAATACAGTTTTTGCTCTGCACTCTGGGAAACTGGGTGGGGACATGCAAATCTGCTTTTATGAATATTTCTTCATGATGTGGGCTCATTGAAATCTGGTATACTTGAGTGAAGAAGACAAGGACACTGAAATGAATATGAAAAAAAAATAATATATATATATATATTTATATATATATATATATATATATATATATATATATATATATATATATATATATATATATATATATACACACACACCCAATGGTGCTGCAATGAATTTGGAGGAAACTGTTTATATTTTCAGTGATTAATAATAATGTGTGATTTTTCAGCTTTTTATGTTAAACGAGAATATTAAAAATTTAGGAGCAGCCTCTATTTTTATACAGCTGAAGAATCGGCCATTTAGGTTTTGGATGATCAATGTCCCGAGAAGGGAGGAGGTATCGAATGTGCAGAAAATGTCTGTCTGCACCTAAAGAAGTAGGCTCCAAATAACAATATAGGAGTAATATAGGTTTTATGTCACCAATGTAAATTCAGCTCAGTGTTTAAAGGCATATTTAACTTTCCTGGATTATGAATGCATGTGATAGAGAAGCATCAGTAGTGTATGTAAACATTTTTTGCATGAAAAAATAACAAAATTAATATTACCCTAAAGTCTATACATTTCTTCAGTTTTCTGTCAGTTGATTTTTAGAAGGAACACCCCTGAAAATCCAAGCTAAGTTAGCATAACATTTGTTTTGGCCTATCGGAAGCAGCTACAACTTTTGTTGCAATGTCTAGAGATCAGTCTCTGCAGCAAAGCATCATGGGATGTTGTAGTCTTTTGTTTCCACCACAGGGAAAAGGGAAGCCGCTTTAGGCAGTGCTGCTCTGGATCACTGCATTGTGCTGCTGTTGGCTTGACTATTAGTATAAGGTTAAAAACGTACTTGAGTGCAGAGTTTCTATTGGTTAGTACCAGGTGTAAGCAGCTCTAGGGGTGGGGAAGCCATTTTTGTTAAATAAAATATATCTGTGTGTATATAATGACTCCATGTATTCTGGGTGTCTGATATAAGCAGAATGTGTTAGATTAGAGAAAGGGAAACCTAATTATACCTTTTAAAGAAGCCCCGAGGAATGGAATATTTTGTATAAACAGCATATGTTATGACTGGATTTAAATAAATTAGACAGCTTTTTTCTTTTTTTTTTTTTAAGACCGGGATAGTCCTTTATAAAATATGCTTATATTAAAAGTGCATTTTCAAACATCTGACTGAGCCTCAGACTGATTTTTAATCTGCTGATTACGTCACTTTTTCTATATTGTTTTATGTGGGAACTAATTATATTACATTGCATGAAGGGAAATGCGCTGTAGTTTCCATAGATTTGTAGCAAGATACTCCATAGCCTCTACTTCCTTGTTTTATTTTAATTCTACACACTATGGGCCTCATTCTATTACGGCCGCAGCCGCTGCGGGGCCGCAAGGACCGGCCGCAAGCTTTCCGGCTATTCTATTCCCCTCCGGCCGGGGATTCCGGCAGGCTTGCGGCGGCGCCTTGCTATCTCTTGCGGCCGATCGCGCCGGAGGAAATCCTTTGATCTAAAACGGCCGCAAGGAAATCGGCCGTAAGAAAAGCCTGGTTGCGATTCTATTGCTCCGGGAACCCTCTCTGCAAGGCTAAAAACGAGCCGCAGCTTACTTGCAGAAAACAGGTCTCGCTAGCACCAATTAAGCACATAAAATAGCTCAAATAAAGCCATCCTGCACTTTGAGAAGACTATAAAGTGATATTCGGTGTTAGAAAAAATAGCACATAATTACCCTATACTCAAATCCGTAAAATATTTTTTTTTTAATATACGTAAATTATCCATGTAAAAAGTCCAGAGTGCTTGGAGCACCTCAGACCCGGCCACGCCGCAGCCGGAAAATAAACAGTTAATTTGAACTCGGATTTGGGCTGATGTGCAAGCTTGAGAGGGGGTTACTTTTAATCCTCATGTCCCCCAATATGATCCCTAGCATTTACAGAGCTGTACAGTGCAGGCTTGAATTTATTTTTGCGTTTTTAGATTTCAGAGCTTACGGCCGGTTCCAAGATATGCAGCCGGCCGTAAGATGAGATCCTTGCCGGGCTGTATAATAGAATCGCGAGTTAACAGAACCCCCGCAAGGAATCGCAGCCTTACGGCCGATTTACGGCCGATAATAGAATGAGGCACTATGTAAGTGCCCTATGTTGGTGTGACTGTGTAGTTGAAGCTTGATTTAATTACTATGCCAGTAATAAACATGGCCGCTGCGCCCATTCTACAAACACATCCAGGAACAAATATGGTCGGCACAGGAACAGTAAGGCAGGAGCTGCTTCATGGCACAACATTGAGGTGTTCAAGACTAATACAAGTGTTAAAAATATAATATATTCATATTATAATTAAAATTAAACCAGAGAAACATTAAATGCTACTGGGTCTTTTTATTTTTATTTTTATTTATTTATTATAACTATAAATAATAATT
Organism: Discoglossus pictus; assembly: GCA_027410445.1. Classification (NCBI taxonomy): domain Eukaryota; kingdom Metazoa; phylum Chordata; class Amphibia; order Anura; family Alytidae; genus Discoglossus; species Discoglossus pictus. The sequence continues at coordinate 420,942,405 of CM050166.1, read as the reverse complement.
TATAACTATTGTTTATTAACTAGTTCTGTCTGTTACTCACTCTGGAGGGTGTGCCCTTGTATACTAATGAGCTTTCTGTTATTGCTACTGTAAGGGCCAAAATCAACGTTCTATACTCCCACCACAGGAAGTTGATTACCGGAAACTAAAATGGTCGATCGCACAGCAGCATAAATACATGTTAATGGTAATACATTATAGGCTGAATTGTATTTTTCATTCTAAAAATGTAATGGACATTTTAAATAGCAAATGTGTTTTATTAGTCATTTTTCCTATTAAATGTTTTTTTTTTCTGGTTGCATCTGAAAGAGGGCATTTAATGTTGTACATTGTGTTTCTTTTTTTGAAAATGAAGCTCCTGGAACAGAATAAACTGCTTTGAATGTATAGCTGGATCTCATTGGCAGACAATTATACCTCATTCCCCCAAAGACACAGTGCTATTTCCTGGCATTTATTTGTTTCTGATACATTTTTAACCAAGTTTAACTAAAATACACTTTTATAATGTTTAAAACATGCTCCTTTAAATGTATGATAGAAACTTTAGCATTCCATGCCCCTTTTTAAGGTTCCTTTTTGGAATGCTCTATAAAAATAACCTCCGTAAATAAATAGTACATTTATGTTGACATTTGGACATCTAAAAATAAGTAAAAAAAACAGTATTTCCTGCTCAGAATTGTGAGAAATCGTTATTGCACTGCATTGTGGGAAACTGGGCAGGGACATGCAAATGAGTGCACAATATATTTACACACTTTTATCCAATATAAATCAATATAATGCTTGAAAGCTGTGTTATACAGCATGCATATGCCTAGAAGTATCCGTGTATGAAGTGGTTTTGGATTAAAGAGTGAAAATGCATTGTGTGCTCTTTTGCATGTCCCCGCCCAGTTTCCCAGAGTGCAGTGCAATAACTATTTCTAGGAATTCTGAGCAGGATAAACAGACAAAAAAATAAGTAAACACAAATGTACGGTTTATTCACTGCACGCTGTATGGCCAAGGCTTCTCTTGCCCACCATAAGCTGATGTTAAGAAATAGCCACCTCCTACCCTTTTGCAGCGGTGGCCAGTGGAGCTCTCCGGATTATATTTGTGTCCCATAGACACAATGTTATTAACCTGTCAGGTTCCTTTTAACAAGACTGTGACTTAAGATGATTTATTGCTTCTTGCATTTCAGTGATATTGCATTGTGCGACAGACCAAGCAATGTAGTTAAGAACATTAAATATCTAATTGCATTTCCTTCTGCAGAAATTCCATGTATTTATGGACATACCAGCGGATCAGGGATCTTCCTGCAGCTTGTATTGCACACCCCCACATGGTTACGGCCCACACACACTCTCTGTAGTACTGGGTTTGCTGTGTCTGATACTAACCAATCGGTAACCATCTCCGCAGCATGCTGCTGAGACGTGGCCAGTGACAAGGACACTGCACTGTACAGCCAGCCCTAGAGAGTCTGTGTCTGTATACGCTTCATTGGGCAGGCCCATACAGGGACTATTTGTTTGATTTTTGGACAGCAAAAACAGAGCTTATAAAATAAAAGTAAATAGATGCACCGGTATATTACATACCTAGTAAAATCCAGAAACCTTCCATATCCCTTTAATTAAATATATTTTAAATGGAACGCTTATTAGTGTACAGGGAGACCAAAGCTGTCAGAAGCAGCCAAGTAAACTAAATGGAACCCCAGTAAATAATAATTGCATATAACAGTGACATATGTTAGTAATATGAAAGTGCATGCATAAGTATACTTGTATTATAATGCTAGTAGTTATTTAAAGCTCTTGTTTTATAGGTTTCTGGCTGACATACTGTGCTGCTTAACTCCACCCCTTTTGCATAACTAGGAGCAGACAGGAGCAGATCTGAGGGCTGATCTGCACGAGTCAGGCACCAGAAAACACGTCAGGAAGTCCGCCCAGCTGCCCTGCCCCTAATTATACAAAAGCGGTGGTTCTAAGTAGCACAGCACGTCAGCCACAAACATATAAAAGTAAGCGCTCTAAAGCAGATCAACTAGCATTACAAAGTTTCAACCTTTATAAATAAAGTATACTTTATTTGTGTACTTTCATTTTAATAGCCATTACTTTTATAGAACAGTAGTCCTTTAAATGTTTTTTATTTTATTTATTTTTATATTTTTTTTTGCTGAGAGAGCATATAGTTTGGGTTCATATTGTAAGATTTTCTTGCTCTTCCTCTCTCTTTTTTTCTCTCTGTAAAAGATAAGTTTGTTGGAAAAGCTCTTAGGGCGGAAAAGGAATGCGGTGCACGCTTGCACTGCGCAGAATTTCCTGTTCCCGCCATTCCAAACCACGGTTCTTGGCACCCGTCCAAATTAGGGTAACTCGGTCTTTGTTTCAAGACTAGGAAGACGTTGAGCAAATATACAGACACTGCTGATAGTGTCGCTGCTTTTCATGTATACACATTTTTCAGGTAAATAGGTTTCAGTATTTTAAGTGGCACTTTTAAAGGGACTCCCTCACCCCAAAATCAAATAGTTTTTTTAAAGTTTTTCTTATAGAACATGAAATACTAGCTCTACATTGTACTAGCTATTTGATTGTAAAATCATTCCTACGCTTTTTTTCTGCTATGATGCAAATTGCAGCTTGTTAATATTAATTAGCTTAAACTGCTAACTAGCTGCTCATTGGTAAATCTCCTCCTTCTCTTACTAATACCAGAAAAATATTGTTCTAAAAATTTGCACCTTGGCTGTAATCAGACCCAGAGATCCTCCCATCTAGATGCATTTCCCATCCGACACTTGCAGCTTAATGCGTTGTGTAAGAGTCTTAGGCCCTCATTCAATTGCAATTTGGCCAATTGAATAGGGGTCTAAATAAGCACATAAATTTTTTTTGATGAAGTTTTTACTTAGTAAACATCTATCCAAAAGCAAGATTTTCACTAACTAAAAACTTATTTAAAAAAAATATGTTATGTGCTTATTTAGAGCCTTATTCAATTGGCCAAATCACAATTGAATGAGGGACTTAGAGAATATCCTTGGAACTAATTGTTAATTGGTTTCAGAAGGTATGATGAGTAGCAAAAAGTGTCTTTGACAAAATGTGTTGTTTACCAAATTTGATGAGTTTTGAGGTAGACGAGTGCCAAGGAATGATTTTAGAATCAAATGGCTAGTACACATACACCCCTACACACCTACACACACATCTACACCTTCGTACTAGTACATTACTCCTTATGGTAACTAACGTTGTGCCTTTTGGAGCTAATTAACGACAAGTACCAAAATACCACTGTATATAGAAACACACGCACTCGCGCGCGCACACAGCCTTAAGTTCAATGTTTTGTTAATCTGAATTTTATGTGATTGCTAAGTTGGTGAAGTGAAATGAGAAAAACATATACATAAAACTATTTTTTTAGAAATAGAAAACAAAAAATTTGCATGTGCGTATGTATTCACCCCCTTTGTTATGAAGCCCATAAAAAGCTCTGGTGCAACAAATAACCTTCAGAAGTCACATAATTAGTGACATGATGTCCACCTGTGTACAATCTAAGTGTCACATGATCTGTCATCACATATACACACCTTTTTTGAAAGGCCCCAGAGGCTGCAACACCTAAGCAAGAGGCACCACTAACCAAACACTGCCATGAAGACCAAGGAACTCTCCAAACAAGTCAGGGTTAGGTTATAAAAAATATCCAAACCTTTGGTGATCCCCAGGAGCACCAAGAAATCTATCATAACCAAATGGAAAGAACATGGCACAACAGCAAACCTGCCAAGAGACAGCCACCCACCAAAACTCACGGCCCGGGCAAGGAGGGCATTAATCGGAGAGGCTGCACAGAGACCTAAGGTAACCCTGGAGGAGCTGCAGAGTTCCACAGCAGAGACTGGAGTATCTGTACATAGGACGACAATAAGCCATACGCTCCATAGAGTTGGGCTTTATGGCAGAGTGGCCAGAAGAAAGCCATTACTTTTAGCAAAAATAAAAATGCCATGTTTTGAGTTTGTGAAAGGGCATGTGGGAGACTCCCAAAATGTATGGAGGAAGGTGCTCTGGTCTGATGAGACTAAAATTGAACTTTTCGTCCATCAAAGAAAACGCAATGTCTGGCGCAAACCCAACACATCATCACATCACCCAAAGAACACCACCATTCACCACATTCAACAGCCGGGACTGGGAAACTGGTCAGAGTTGAGAAAAAGATGGATGGTGCTAAATACAGGGATATTCTTGAGCTAAACCCGTACGACTCTGTGCGTGATTTGAGGCTGGGACGGAGGTTCACCTTCCAGCAGGACAATGACCCCAAACACACTGCTAAAGCAACACTTGAGTGGTTTAAGGGGAAACATGTAAATGTGTTGGAATGGCCTAGTCACAGCCCAGACCTCAATCCAATAGAAAATCTGTGGTCAGACTTAAAGATTGCTGTTCACAAGAGCAAACCATCCAACTTGAAAAACTGCTCCAGCTCCTTCAAGGAGGAATGGGGAAAAATCCCAGTGGTAAGATGTGGCAAGCTCATAGAGACTTATCCAAAGCGACTTGGAGCTGTGATTGCCGCAAAAGGTGTCTCTACAAAGTATTGTCTTTAGGGGGGTGAATAGTTATGCACATTGATTTTTTTTCGGTTATTTTGTCCAATTTTTGTTGTTTGCTTTACAAAAAAAACATCTTCAAAGTTGCGGGCATGTTCTGTAAATTAAATTATGCAAATCCGCAAACAATACATGTTAATTCCAGGTTGTGAGGCAACAAAACACGAAAAATGCCATGGGGGGGGGGGGGGGTGAATACTTTCGCAAGTCACTTTGTGTATATATATGTGTGTGTATGTGTCTGTGTGTATGTGTGTGTGTGTGAATATGTATATGTGTAGATTTATACACACACACACACACAGCCTGTTTTTCAAAATACTTTTTTAACCATTTATATTTAATACTACTATTGGTCTAGTGGGAGGGTCTTTTGAATAAAATGTTTTTTTTTTTTTTAATCTTCAAGCTATTTAATTATACAAATAAATTCAAGTATATCTGTATCCTCTTTGTCCATGCAGGTCGTCATGCGGGATCCCTTTACGTTCTTGCTGTTTTTGTCTCTTATACTATTAGTTTCCCACCCAATAACATGGTCTTCCTCGCCGTGCTAGGATTATAATAATGCATTTCTATCGCAGCTAATCGCTCGCTTTCCTTTAGAGCCACTTTCAAGCTTTATTTTGTATCCAGCTGGAAATAAAAATAAATAAAACCTCTGTGCCAGGGACCTTTAGTGGAACATGCTAATTATAAGTAATTAAGGTTTTATATTTATGTACTTTGTGCCTACTCCCTTCTCCATGGTGGTAAAGCAATGTATACATATATATAAAGCAGCAGCGCCACCTAGTGGAAGAGTATGTAGCAGTATAGATGGAAGGCAGGTGTAGATCATGTGCTCTAGAGGCACCATTCTAGCAAAATGCATGACCCTCTTTTATGTATTTGCTTTAAATGTAATATTGGCTGGGCCGTTTGCCATCAGATGAGCTATTCATCACCGTGAATGGCCTGCTACCAGAAGGCAGTTCTTTTGTGATATTTGCTTTTTCATTTAAAGGAACACGGACGTAACTATTTAAGACCATGTATAAATAAAGTGTTTTTATAATAAAACATTCCTTGTCTTGGATCTGCTTCAATACTCTAGGACAAATCCTAGTAGACAGGGAGCCATGGCTCCTATTTTTTTTTTTTTACTATTGGCTCCTAAATTATATTTTTTCATGAAACAATCCATATTCCGGCTCCTAACTAACCTGGCTTGCTATTAAAAGAGCACTCGTGCAATTACAGGAAAGGCTCATGTTTCTTTGCTGTGTTTAGGCTATGCTCACTGTTCCTTGGCGAGTACATCTACACCTCACTGATGAAGCCCAAGACAGGGCGAAACGCGTCTGTGGTTTGCAGTTTCTCCTGTTCAGGGTTCATTGCCTGGTATTTCGGGGCTGGGTCACTCTTTTGAATGAGACCAGACGGATATACTACAGGATATTTATCCCTGTGAGGGGCACAAGTGAGCTAAAAGAGGCTGCTGTCTGGGTAGCTGACCAGACCTATAGATCAAACCTACTAAGGTGTTGTTTGTTCTCAGATGAGCACCTCTATTCTTTTTGTTCTATTTTAGTATTAGCCACCTACCCCTTCCCCCACACATGCTCAAAAGCAGGTTATTGCAAGGCAATTTGCAAACCCCTCTCCCATAGAGCTTTATAATCTGAAATTAAATCTCCAGACCATGGTGTTTTCATCTTATTTATCAAATTCATTATATAGTTAATAGTTTCACTCTCTTCTCTCCTCCCCTGTGCTTTATCCCCTTACCACCTCGTTACAGACCTGCTCGTTTGGATCAAGGTGTACGGGACACCTGCAGTTTTAGTAAATGCATAAATTGTATTCCACTCAAGGTCCTACATAGGTCAAACTTTTTTGTTACTGAAACATGATTCGCGAATTCAAGGGGCATAGAAAGGCTTCCTGTTTGCAAATAAACACATACTAGATTATTTAATATTAAATAGCTACACATCATTTTACACTGTTTTAACTCCTTGAAACCTTCCATATAGTCCATACAAAAGCCCACTCCTATCACTCATGCACACAGTCTTTCTGTAGTACTAGATGAACTAGCCAATTAGACTGTCAGAGCAGCATTTTAATATGATTATGATTGGCTAGTACATTTAATACCAATAGAAACACAGTGTGCATGAGTTTTAGGGGCGGCCCTTTGTTGGGTACATTTGGAAGGTTTCAGTAATTAAAATATGTATTAATAAAATGATCTATACATATACTTAGTAGATTATTGTAATATTAAAGAGTGAACCTCCCATGTCCCTTTTTAACTTTGGATACATTTTAGTTTTTAGATAGTTTTTTTATTTTATTTGACAGTATTGTTTAACTATATATTTTAAATGTATCCTCTTTCCAAATATTTTGGATATTTTGTGTGTATGTATGAATGTGTATATATATGTAATGTATGTGTGTATACACACATATATAATGACAGCGAGAGAGTGGGTTCCTTTTATTCCTCATGTCCCCCAATATGATCCCTAGCATTTACAGAGCTGTACAGTGCAGGCTTGAATTTATTTTTGCGTTTTTAGATTTCACAGCTTACGGCCGGTTTCAAGATATGCGGCCGGCCGTAAGGGGAGATCCTTGCGGGGCCGTATAATAGAATCGCGAGTTAACTGAACACCCGCAAGGAATCGCAGCCTTACGGCTGATTTACGGCCGGTAATAGAATGAGGCCCCATGTAATGTATTGCACTGATAAATTGTTGTTGTTTTTTTGTTTTTGTTTTTTTACCCTTTATTATTATTATTATTATTATTATTATTGTAGTAGTACAGTGTCCACATATTCTAAGTACTTGATATAAAAGTGAATATTCAGACAAGACATAAGAATACAGTCTGGTACAGAAGGTGCAGAGCACCCTGCTCTCTTCAGAGTTTATAATCCAATTGGGTGTAAAGGCTTATATATATATATATATATATATATATATATATATATATATATATATATATATATATATATATACTTGTTGCTTCATGATGGTCTGGTCAAGTGCCAGATCCATGAGGTGGAGGCGTATGCCATATAAGATGGTTTGTTTAGTGGATGCTAGGGGCCATGATTTCTGTGAATAGATAAGGTCTGAGAACATTGTTGGAGGTGTGGAGTATGGGTGAACCTTGGGGGTGGAGAAGTCCTTTACTGGTGTATCATGATGATATTATGGGTGAGGAGGTCTCGAGTAGAGTATAGTGGGCAGATGACAATTATAGGTTGTAGCGGTTTGGTTATGGGATTGTGAGTTTTGTAATTAATTCTGAAGTGTATTGGATATTAGTAAATTTGTTCGCAGAATGGAGCAGGAGATGAGGAACAAGTAATGAGATGTCTAGTACTGGACTTTAGATGGCAAATTAAGTGTCAACATTTAATGTCTAAAACAAGTTAAAAACTTGTTTCCAAGCTTTAAGATGTTTGATAGAAAAAAACTTGTATGATGCAAAATAAGGATTTTTAATTCAAATTTCCTATTGTGCTAGTCTCATCTTTGTAAATATGGCCTATACAAATTAATTAATGCAAAGTATCTTTCATTTGAGAAGACTTATTATCCAAAATAACAATCCACTGTGCAAATATTGTAAAGCAATTAACAATTCTGTTTTGGCTGAATTCCAATGATACTTATATACTTTTGCTCCTATTTTGTTTTCCAGTTTCCCAATGTAATATCAGCTTGAAAAAGCAGAGGAACCGGAGCATCTTCAGCTCGTTGTTCTGCTGTTTCCGCAGTTACAATGTAGAGCCTCCATCCAATAACAACACTAGCCCTCTGCCCCCGTTGGTGGAAGAAAATGGGGGCATACAAAAGGTACGTTCTCATTGACCATGCGTGAAGGTAATGTACAAAAAAAAAAATTAGCAAATTTCACGGAACTTTTGTTTGTTTTTGTTATTTTCCATAATAATGCACTAAATTAGAGGCACCCCGAGAACAAACTAACTTTAATAGCTTAGTTCTATAGACCTGATAACCCACTCTGGGAGCAGCCTATTTTAGCCACTTGTGCCCTTCACAGGTAGAAATATCCTGTAGTATATCAGTCTGGTCTCGCTCACTAGAGTGATCCATCCACGAAATACCAGGCAATTCTACCCTGAACAGGAGAAACAGCAAACCCAAGACGTGCATTTCAGCCTTCATTGGGCCTTGTCACCGAGGTGTAGCTGAACTACCTAAGGGACAGTAGGCAAATAATTATATGTCTGGAGCCACCATATTTTAATAAAAGTTTGACAAAATGCTGGCAATAAAATTACGGAAATCAATTCTATGTGCTCACTATACTGAAAAAGATAAATGTATAACAAACCAACTAATTACACACTTTGACAACTATTATATGTGATTATACATATTTTGTAATTCTCCCGCTGCTCATGCGCATTGGTGGCGGGAGGCTACACACTTTGACAATGGTACATGAGCAATGCCCGGCCTGAGCTGCTCATAGCGCACCGCAAATCACTTGTGTGCAAAGCACGTTACAAGCAAGGCATGCGCATGGTGCGCCGCAACCGGCGCATGCGCAATGCGCAGCTTAAGCTGCACATGCACATAGCGCGTGGCGCCTGGGACACACAGGGAGAGACGTGGGGTGGGGGAGGGAGACGTGGGGTGGGGGGGGAGAGACGTGGGGGGGAGAGACACAGGGACAGGAGTGGGGGGAGAGACACAGGGGCAGGAGAGGGGGGAGAGACACAGGGGCAGGAGAGGGGGAGGAGAGACACAGGGGCAGGAGAGGGGGAGGAGAGACACAGGGGCAGGAGAGGGGGAGGAGAGACACAGGGGCAGGAGAGGGGGAGGAGAGACACAGGGGCAGGAGAGGGGGAGGAGAGACACAGGGGCAGGAGAGGGGGAGGAGAGACACAGGGGCAGGAGAGGGGGAGGAGAGACAGGGGCAGGAGAGGGGGAGGAGAGACACAGGGGCAGGAGAGGGGGAGGAGAGACACAGGGGCAGGAGAGGGGGAGGAGAGACACAGGGGGAGGAGAGACACAGGGGGAGGAGAGACACAGGGGCAGGAGAGACACAGGGGCAGGAGAGGGGGAGGAGAGAGAGTTACAAAGATCAAAATGGGATGAGTTTCCCAACCCAAAGCTTGTAAAAAGGTTCACAAGCATTTATTATTTTTCACTTGCTTTGGGGGGGGAAAGGATGTTAAATGGTCAGACACTGACCCAATAATATATTAAGTTGGCTGATCTTCTGGATCCTCCCCTTTCTTGCTGTTCTCTCTCATGTAGGGTGTCATGTTGCACAGCTCTGCCCTAAAAGCATGTGCACAGGGGAGGGGCTTTACACTAGTAGTGTTGGTTACACATCATGTCACTATCTGTTTGCTAGCAGCATGAGACACTGTTGGTGTGAATCCTCTCCCTAAAGACATGGCTTAGCTCACTGCCATGCAAGGTGTCCACTCTCATGAGGGAGAAGAAGAAGAAGAAAGGGGGAGGTTCTAGAAGGTAAGAATCATACTCTGGGTATTCTCAGAAGTAAAGTGTAAACTATATGTTATAATTAAATTGTCCCTTTAAGTTCCTTGTACAAATTGTGGATGTACCTTAATTTTCATCATTTTGGCCACTTTTATCCATTTTGTTTTCTTACATACAAAATAGTTTTGTTTGTTTTTTTGCTTTATTTTTCATTAGTTGTTAAACCGCTTCCTTCTGTTCTCTCCCTCAGGGTGATCACACGCAAGTCATTCCCATATCAAGTGTATGTATTTTGTTTTCCACTCATTTTTCTTTTTTTTTTTTTTTTTTTAAGGTTGCTTTATTTCTACTTCATTAATCAGAAAACTCCCACCTTCTGCTTATTAACCCCTTCAAAGAATGAGTTACTTTGTAAATTTTGTGTGAATATACTAAAATCTGGTCAACTGAAATAATTTAAACCCATCAGTGTCTCTTTTATCAACATTCTTCAAAGTGCTGCTGAAACATGGTCCCTGATAAGCTAGGACACTACTCTACACTGCACATCCAATCTGCCTTTCCAAGCCATGGCTACATTAGGGTCAGTGTTCTGTAGTGGTCCATAAAATATTATACCCAAATAGTGTGATGAAATATTTTAAAATATTATTATTATATATTGTAAATTATTTTATTATATCTTTTCATGTGACAACACTGAAGAAATGACCCTCTGCTACAATGTAAAGTAGTAAGTGTACAGCCTGGATAACAGTGTAAATGTGCTGTCCCCTCAAAATAACTCAACACACAGCCATTATAAAGGGAGTACACCCCTAAGTGGAAATGTCCAAATTGGGCCCAAAGTGTCAATATTTTGGAGGGACAGAGAGAGAGAGAGAGACAGGAGGAACACAGTGAGAGAGAGACAGGAGGGACAGAGAGACATGAGGGACACAGACAGAGAGAGAGAGACATGAGGGACACAGACAGAGAGAGAGAGACATGAGGGACACAGACAGAGAGAGAGAGACATGAGGACACAGAT